>CM034150.1:868079746-868740993 GCA_019776745.2 Taxus chinensis | reverse complement strand
AGCTCCTAAAGCATGCTCATAAGTGGATATGTATAGAAAAAATGGCTCCCCTTCACGAGGTGGAGTAAGCACAGGTGGTGATAATAGATATTTTTTTGATTTCGTTGAAGGATTTCTAAAAATAAAAATCCCAATAAAATTCTATGTCCTTGTGAGCAAGTGGTGAAATGGTTGACAACAGTCAGAGATCTGTGATATGAAACATTGAATAAACTATAATTTACCCTGAAGGCTACATAATTTCTTGAGATTGGATTAAGGAGGCATTTCAATGATTGATCTAAATTTTTCTACGTCAACTTCAATTCCTCTTATAGATATGATGAACCCAAAACGTTTTCTAGTAAGGACACCAAAGACACACTTTACAAGATTAAGATGAAGACATAATTGGATGAGATGAGTGAAGATTGATTTAAGGACATCAAGATGGTTTTTACGTGATTTGGAATTCCCTAAAAGGTCATCAACATAGTCTTTGACAATTTTGTGCATGAGATCATGGAAAATGTATGTCATAGTGCATGTTGGTAAGTGGTTCCTACATTTTAAGACCAAATGGCATGACATGGTAATCAAAAGGTCCCCTAAGATGTGATGAAAGTAGTTTTGTGTTGATATTTGAGAGTGAAGAGGATTTGATTATAACTAGATAATCCATCCATGAGGGAAATCATTTTATGGCCTATTATTAGGTTGAACTCACGTTGATCTATGTTTGGGAGAGGGAAATCATCCTTTGTACAAGTAAGATTGAGATCTCTGAAATCTGTGTAGATGCATATATTTCTTGAGGATTTGGTTATGGGGACAACATTGGAAACCCATTATGGATAGTCAATGGGTATGATGAAGTTAGCAAACAAGAGGCGTTACGAATATTCCTTAACGAGGAGAGCTATACAGGGATGTGTTTTAAAAAGTTTTTGTTTAACTGGCTTAGGGTCAGGATACGTGACTATGTTGTGTATGAAAATGTTAGGCTTGATTTCTGAGCATATCACTGTATGACAAGGAAAAGGCTTGATGATATTTTGTTCAAGAATGAGGTGAAATAATTTAAGTTATTATGGACTCAAGACATTGACCAACCTTAACTATGTGAGGATCCTGTGAGGAGTAGCCTAGGTTAACGTCGAGGGTGGATTCATTAAAGAAGAGTTGGTGTTTTAGAATGGTAGGGATTTCTGATAGGAAATGATTCGTTCGGCTCCTATGTGGGAAAGGATATCCTGGTTGTCCTGACATTGGAGGATATCTAAGGTAGGTGAATCTTCTTCAACCGTTTATAGCCAAACAAGGGGTAATGATTTAGTGGAGTGATTGGATTAATAATTAAGTGGCCCTAAAGATATAGCATTGATTGAAAAAAGCATTAGATGGGATGGGTACAATTTCATCTACGTCCATGGGATCTTCAAGGTTTGTTGATGATGTTGGTTCTAGTTTCAGAAATAGTTAGGGATGTAGCGAATTTTAGATGTAGTGGCTTCAAACATCTTGGAGGTAAATATTTTATAACCTAATCCACTTTTCTCATGAGATTTAAAGGAATGCACATGATGGATTGATCATGGGTTCCTTGTTCATAGCGTCCAGAGGCCAAAATCTCTCCACGCGCAGTAATGAAGATATATGCGGGTGAATTTCGGATTATCAAGGGATTTGAAATTTAACTGTGAATGGCATGGCATGGTGTGGATTAATGGCATGGGATGGAGGGTTATCAAGTCCCCAGTAGAATGAGGTTTTTTTTGAGATACAGTTTTGAGATATGCGGTACCGTAGGAAATGACATCACCTATGTTTGGGCCATACATGGGTTACTTGTCAGGGAAACCACATGCTTTGGGTGAAGGGATGGATTTGAGCATGAGGAGATGATATTTCCTGAGCATATGGCATTTTAGGACCGTATGCATAAAGAGAGGAATCATTTGATAATTTGGAAGAGGGGATATATGTGGTGGTAGATGCTTGATCAAATGATTCAAGGCATGGATTTGGGTACACAGAATGTCATTTGGGCAGTATGTCGCGTAATAATTAGCGAACATATTTGGATCCGCATGGGGATCAGTGTAGATTTTGACCTTTGTGTTCATATTTAAGACAATGATGGAGAGTGGAAGGAATGCAATGCACATAGTGCATATCCAAAGGCGTCCTAATAACATGTTGTATTGAAACTCTCCTTTTATAATGTAGAAGATTTGTAGGTAAGGTTTTGATGCCAACTTTAAGCGGAGAGTATGGCATGGTGCCTAATGTGGGTGCGATAGTGTTGTTGAAAGGATTGTAACATAGAGCCAGAGTTTGTGTGACGAACAATAGTATTGGTTACTTTGAGTTGGTCAAAAGTGAGGGATGATATGATATTGATGGAAAAACTGGTATTAATCATGACCCTCTTAATGGAGATGTCATTAATATGAGCGATGATGAATAGTGATAGGTTATGATCCTCTGGTCTGAGAGAGGGAATTTTAGATGGTTCAAAAGATATAGAGGTGCATGTTTTGAGATCACCCAAAAAAATTTGAATGGGATTAGGTCGTTGGTAGGCACGGTGATGGATTAAAGAGCTTCTATCATGGCCTATTTTTGAAAAGGAGATTTTTGGACTAGTTCCTAAAGTGACATCCGGATAGGAGATTAATGTAATTTTTTGATAGTGACCTTCTGTATTGTGGTGAAAGGAGGTGTTTCCAATTGTATGGAAAATTTGGATTTTAATGGTGACGTTTAATTAGACTCTTTAGGATCCAAGGAAACAGACACCTTAGGCTTATCTGATGAGGTGAATAATTTAGGAGATGAAGGTATAGCTATGGAGGTTTTACCTTTCTCAGGCTCTGATTTTCTTTTTTGTAAATTTTTGAACAAGTGGTGATGTGTACAACACTGACTCGATGATCAGATGTTTTAAGGATAGTTTTTTCATGTTTTAATGAAGATTACAATTATGTTGATGTTGGTGTTGTGTTTGATTGAGAAGGAAGAAAGAGTGGACTACCAAGTTCCTGTAATTTTAAATGAAAGGCTCTACATTTTTCTATGGAGTGACCACATGTCCTGTGGTAATAAAAAAAATTGAATTCATAACAGGAAGGTTTTCATCCATGATTATCTGATGGCTTAGGATATGGTAGTGTAATAAGTGATCTTTGAAGAAGTTCCTCTAATATGGTGGCTTAGCACCCTTTAGGTTTAGACATATATGGGGATAAGGAAACATCTATATTTCTCTGAGGATGAAGTAAGATTGGTTGTTTGGTCACAGGTTTCTTATTTATTGGTCATGGGGGCTTTCTAGACATCACAGTGAATGGCGGATGAGGAGCCTGTATATGTGTTTGTTGGTTCAAAAAGTCAAATTGTGTGACATGTGATAGCGAAGGACCATGTATGGGTGGCCACTGGTGAGGATAGTTGATTTGTGTAGTAAATAGGGGTGAGGGATCACGTATGGGTGAATTTTGGTGTGGATTGTTGGGTTGTGTAAAAGGTGTAGGATATGGAATTACTGTAGGGGTTTGATTGGGGATTTTTGACCCTATAATGATGGGGTGGTTAATAAGAATAAGAGATTGAGGTCCACGCAAAGGAATATGATCTAGAAAAACATATTTAATACTTTTGAAGACTTGAAAAACACCCTGCTTATGAGGTGATTTGGTAGCTTTGGATGAACTAGGTGTGGTTAATGAGGATGCTGTAAAAGGGTCCAATGTTTTTAAGGTGGTGGGTATTTTGGGTTATTTTTTGGATATGGTTTTTGTTGTAGTAGAGGATGTGAGTATGGGTTTGGTAGTAGCATGTGATAAATGAGTAGGAATAATTTTAGTAACATTCTTAATGGGTGAAGATTCAACAACTTTGATCTCGTTAGATTCAGGTGTTTATTTTGCAAGTGTTGATTTGGTAAGTGACGAGGATGCAGGAAAGGTTTTATTGATGCTCTCAACATATGAAGGCTCCATAGTCATAATTTTAGGCTCATTGGTTGTTGGTGTTGATGCTTTGGATTTATTTTTGATAAGTGACAAGGTGGATTGAGGGATAGGCTCAATTTTTGTTATTGTATCGATGGTGTGGAAAACGTTAATTTGTGGGTTATCAGATGATGAGCGGTGATTAAGAAAAGTTTTCCTAAATATGTCAAGATTCTGATTTGGGGGTGCATTTGGATTGTTTAAGCGGAGGTCACCCTTGTCAATAAAATCTTGAAGTATGTTGCGAAATGTACAACACCTTTCGATGTCATGTCCATTGACCCTATGGTATTTACAATAGTCATTATCTTGGTACCAAATGGGTTTAGATAATGATATGTCAATGGGTCATATGGGAAGGAGAGATATCATGTTGGAGGAAAGCATTTTTTCAAAAACTATGTTATAAATCTCTCGTACAGGTGTGTAGTTATGTTGTTGATAGGGATGCTCGACGACAGGTTTTTCCTTGGGAGTAGATTTGACTATGATGTTTTTGGAAGCTATTTTTGACTTATCAGGAGTGGACATTGACTTGGATGGGAAATCAACTTTTGGTTTCTTAGGATGAAACTTTACCCATCCATCTTCTAGAGCTTGTGATTCCATTTCAAGGGCCATGGTAAAAGCCCCATCAAAAGTTTGAAATGATTAGATTTGTAAGGTGGATGAGATATTGTTAGCGTATACACGGAAAAATACCTCGATTAACTATATCTGTGGTAATGTAAATGATAGTTGATTAGTCACACCCCTCCAATGGGTGAAAAATTGAGCGATTGATTTGTCTTTGAATTTTCTGATGGCATATAGGTCGTTGATAGTGATTTTGTGGGCTATGTTGATGGAAAAGTGTTCTAAGAAAAGTTAGGTAAGTTGCGCAAAGGAGAGTAATGAATGTTGTGGATTTTTTTTTTTTACTAATATAAGGTAGAACCAGAGAGGGAGATGGAAAAGGTCATATCAGCATCAGATCTTTATCATGATATATTAGATAACATGCATTACAAAAGGCACATATATGTTGTTGGGGATATTCCTTCCTATAAAACTTGATAAACTTATGAAATTCCTAGTGGGGTGGATAGGGTTTATATGGTACTAAAGGGCGGATGGGCTTGTTGTAAATTTTCTCATAAGAGATAACATTCTTAGATGAGGATGAAGAATCTTTGAGACTAGATATGTGGCTTAAAATGGCTTAGAGGGGATCATTTTGTATTTTTTTTCGTGAGGATGAGCCAAGTTGGAATAAGGACTGACTAGGTTGTGAGTATGCCTTGTACTACTGAGGAACACCTTGCTGGTAGGGAATGTTTTTTTGGGGGATGTTTTTTTGATATGAGGCATTGTAGTGATAAGAGTTATTCTATTGAGGGATATGGTATTGTGGAATATTTTGTTGAGGTGTGTATTTTTGAGGTCCATATTGTTGATACTGAATATTTTACTAAGGCATACTTTGATGATAAGGTATGTTCTATTATGGGATGTTTTTAAAGGATGGGAAGAATTGTTTTGAAGCTATAGGATGTGAGGTTTTAATGTACTGATAATGTAATGGCATTGACGTATAAGTGAGTGGATGTGAATATATAGGTGTTTGTTGGGAGTACATGGCAGAGGCGGTAGAGGACGTTGCCTATTGTGGAATGCTTTATTATGGGATACTGTATTGTGGGATGTTTTATAGGGGTGTGGATTTTGGCGTGGAGATCATAAGGTTGTGGTATGCATTGTGAAATATGATGTGTATTGGTAATGGCACTGGTATTGACTAGTGGTGTAGTTGTAGGGATAGACATAGTGACATTCTGAATAGAATAGTAACTTGTTGGGAATATCCAACAGTATAAAAGGCCACAAAACCCAATGGATATGTTTGTATCTATGAGGAGGTTGAAGGGGTAGATGAGGAAGCATAGATACTACATAAAGGACTGGTAGAAGGACTTGGTGAAGATGTGGATTGGTGAGTAGATGTATTTTGTGATGAAATCATGTGGAGATCATAAACGGGGACCAAAGAGACCTCAAATGCTTCGGGTAGACTGGTGGAAGGTTGTTCATTTGATGTTTCAAAGGGGTTAGTAGAGTTGGTGGATATCTGGGTTTGACTATTGTTTGATGTTTTAGGTCGATTTGAAGTGTATGGATACAGTCCGATGCGACGGGGTCTTGATTTTGATCAATGAAATGTGCAATAACATATGAAGGATTGTAAGTGTGTTGGGGTGTAAATGGTTGCATTTGAAAATTTCTCACTTTTAAATAATCATTGAAAGAAATGAGATTTCAATCTAGCATTTCTTCAAAAACATGGTCTCCCTATTGTAGAACAGAGGTTTAGATGCTCTAGGAGAAAATGGATGTTCTGATTTTGGTGTATGAGATATTTGACCATGACATCAATGTGGGGAATCAAAGGCTTTTTGTTTTATTTCATTGTTATAGTTGACCCTTGACTCACCCCAAGTTTGTTGGGTGTTATAAAATGGATTGGATGTGCTTGTTTGGTAACATGGGATTTGTTGTTTTGTGTGTATCAAAAGTGTTGTAGTGTAATACAGAACATGTAGTTGAAATGTAGGGGGTGGAGTAGACATGTTTTCAGAATTCTGGTTAAAAGCTTGTTGCCTAGTAAGTACCATAATAGACAAACACACAAATACCTAGAAAATGGAAAATAACTAGATGGGTTGATTTACAAACAACAAGCAAAGGTGAGGGAAGTGTTGTTTTGTATACATTGATTAATTATGAAAAAGTGAAATGTGTAATATGGTTAACGAGGGTCCTAGGAAATGGTAAGCTATGGATAGGTTTAGGTATGTTTAAGGGTGACATGAAGGTACATGAGACCTAATTCTATATTGATGTCGATATGGGTGTGTATATTGGGGCCTACCCCCTCACTTCACAGCCCTGTTGTGATAAGGGAGTCGGGTGTTGAGCTAAAATATACTGACACACATGAGATTATACTTGGCCAAAGCACTGAGTTGGTTTCCCTGTTGGGTGATGAAATCCCAATCAGTTTCACCTAGGTGGGGATTTTTTGAATGTGTTTTTTATTTGATAGTGATTTACCTGTGTGTGAGAGGAAACTAAGTGAATGCAATGATTTTACCACCTATTTAAATCTATATGATCAAGAAGTATAAAATGGTTCATGATGAGGCTAGAATATGCCCAATTAATGTATAATATATGATCTCATCTTACTCTCCTTTTTATTAAGTTTGATTGAATTTTGTGACTTTTAGTTGATTTGATATGAGTTAGGATGTAATTGTCTGTCTTTTGATTGATTGTGATTTTAATGTTTAAAATCTATGAAATTCCTGACGAAGTGTGTGTTTGAAATTTAGTTTTGTAATAAAGTAGGTCTAACCAGTCGAGGAAATGAAGTATGTAGCGTTCAGTATATTTTCGGTAGCATCTGTTCCTAAACAACTTAGTTCTGGAACTTCTAAGATAGTTCCGGAACTGTGATGCCCATCAAAAAAACCCACTTGAGACCTAAGAAACAACCTAGGGTTAGTCAGGAAAATTATGGAATAATTTCTTTTATTAGAAGTGTCCAAAACCAGGTTACAAGACAACAGTTGACACTAACAGGTTCTGGAACAAGTTTAATCCACTAGAACATACTTTTCTTTATTGATAATTATCAGGGGTCACAAGGTCCAAATTTTAGGGTTAGAAGCTTCAGTTAGGTTCAAGGGGTAAATTATCACCATACCCACTCTCTAAAAGGCTTAGGGTTTTAACTTGATTTTTCTCACAGACAACGCATTCAAAATTTCCCTAAATCATTCCTATTGGATAGGATTTTTTATCATCTTTCCAACGATATAAAGAAGACATCATAAATCCTTGTAAAATTCCAGTTATGGATAGGTGGGCCTTACGGGTCAAATTTTCCCCTAAGGGGACACATGTCGAGCGGGAAAGGAAGCCCATCTGTCAGGTTGGCGGGTCACGGGGTGGCGTTGAAATTTTTTTCTTATGTGGAAGAAAAAAATCAAATTTGTGCCATGTACCCACTGGTTCGCCAGGGAAACGTGATGCCCAATAACCACAATGGAGAAGAAAGGGAGAGGGAAAGGTGGGGTAGCACGAGAGTTTGGGAGGTTTCCCTAAGGGGGAGACAAGGGGAGAATGCACATGCGGGTCCACATGTCTACGGGGGAGATAACACTGAGGAGAGGGTAGGAGTGTGGGGGCCATGGGGATTTTAAAAAAAAATTTCAAAGCAAGAAGATCATGAGGGTTCTGCCCCATCTGCCAACACCCCATGCTGCATGTGGTAGTACTTGATGGATGTGGGATTGCGGGCTAGCGGGGAAAAGAGGTAACAATTTCAAAAAAATTGAAAAGGCCCTAAAGACAAAAAAATGCCATGCCTCCACCGATGCCCCATGAGGACACGTGGTAGCCTCTGATTGGTTGTAGGCTGGTGGAGGAAATTTTAAAAATTTTCCCCAAGAATTTTTCTTAGGATATTGAAAGGAAATATTTTTTGGGTCGTAGGCCAGTCAGGGAAAAACTTCCCAAATTTTCCCGCCAAGGTAAGAAAACTTCAAAGGGCCATAACGTTTGCTAGAAAGCTTGATTTTCATAAAACAAGGACTTTCTGGAAATCTCTTAATGCCCTCTTTGCACATAAATCATAAATTTTACATTTTGTTAAAATTTGAGGGGTACATTTTGTGAAAATGTGCTGTAGGCTTTTAAACAGCCAACTGGTAATATTTAACTTATAAATTTGATTCAATTTGGCCTCCTCCTTCAATCAACATGTCAAATAGATATGGAGGACTATTCTAGGAAGGATTTAGAATGTTTTAGGAAGGTAATTTAACTTGTTTGATTTTCAATTCACATTTTTCCAACAATTGACGGGAAAATGAATGTGAAAGGGATTGGGCTCGATTTTGCAATGGTTTAATTTTTTTTCTTGAGTGTTATGTTTCAATTTGAGTTCCTTGATAATACAACATGATAAATTTCAACATTTCCAAGTTAATTATAATGTGCAGGCCTGATTTGTGCATTTTAATTAAATTATTTTCTAGTATTAAAAGTTTACAAGGAGAACAAATTAAAAGAGGTCCTTCTAACTTTTTCATCATTCTAGTATGGAATTTCATTTCTAATCTATTCTAATACATTTAAATGATTTGAATCAAAATATTCTAAACCCATAATGCACTCTGATTTCAACTTTATATATTCTTAAAAGACGCAAATTATTGTATTTTCCTCACATATGTTTCTTTCTTTCAAACAGAGATTCTAATCACAATTTGATATCCCAATTCAACACAACAATACAAATGAAGAAAGGTCCAAGAATAATTTATTGAATTCAATTTTACAACTTTACATCTTTCAATATTTGAATGCAACAAACAAATTTCTATTCCTTTCTTTCTAATGTACAGAAAAAAATATAAATATCTTTCACAATCAGAATATGTAACATTCATAACCAATTACATACATCTTTTCTTCACAAACTACATTACAATTTCATCCACATCAAAGTGGGAAAGATTACAAATGAATTTTTTTCACAAGGGGTTGACAAAACTTTCTTCTTCTGCTCTAGAATAGCAAAATGAAAGTATTTTTTCTCTTCCAAATTCATCACAACAAAAGTGGAGGAAAGGGAATGCTCTCCACCCAACCAAGACATCCAATGAAAGGAGAAGCCATCCTTCATCATTGGCTCCTCAGCCCTAACCATAATACAATAAGAGGTGTTATTCACACCCATGGAAACAACTGGCTTCCACAAAACATACAACATTCTTTCAACATGCATATTTCAATATAAAACACAGTCCAAACAAAAACAACAATTTAAAACTACATTTGAAAACATTCAAATAGAACTCAGGCTTGATATTGCAAGCCAAAGGAGCAAGGACTATGGGGGAAGCTACTTATGCCTCCCAATGGGAATTGGGCATCCACCTGTAATAAAACACCAATAAATTTGACCACACATATCCTTATGTCCCCCACATTTTTCCTTATGCCCCCCACAAAGTAAGAAATGCAAGCTATTTATTTTCCATGGTGGATCCCAAACTCAAACGCCCTCTAAAAGAATGTTGATGCCACTGGCATTCCCTTAAGCCCCCCACATGAATTCCCCATATCCTTCTTCTACACCATCCTTATGTTAGTCTACCCAAACAACCAACAAATAAACAAAAACATGCACCATTCATACACACACAAAATAAAACATCAGCATAAAAGAAGAGCTAAGATCCTACCTCTCCATGGTAGCTTTTTTTTCCCATAGTAAGATTTCAATGCCAAGAAACACAGTCCCAAAATAGCAATGCCAAGTATGAAATTATCTCCAATCTCCTCTAAAATCCACAAGAGCTTCAAACAACAAAAATGCACCCCCAAACAAGTTCTCAAAATGATTCAATAACCCAAAACAAGCAAAGAGTTTTAGTTTTATAGAATAGGGAAGAGAAGAGGATGATGTGGATCCATGTAGGATGCCACATCACACATCCTCAAATCCAAACACAAAAGACAAAATTCCATTCTCCCAAGCACAATAAAGAGGTGGGTTAACATATGACAATTTACTTGCACACTCCAAAAAGCCCACACCCCAAAGGACTACAAAATTAAATAAGATGTAAGAGAGTGCAATCAAAACTTGTAACATGATAAGTAAAATGCACTAAAAAGGTCTAAAATCAGCCTTCCAACCATAGGTATGGTTGGTAAATTAAATTTAGAGGTATGGGACAAGTTTTACTTGTCCCACAAGCCTCCAAAAATAGCCTCCAAGGACAAATTCTAATTTCCAAGAGGGTGGAGTGTTTCATACTCAAAAATCCGACTTACACAATTTACACATCCCTTACATATTTAATACAAAGAGCCAATAACTTCTATTATTACTTTCCCATATCCAAATTTTAATTAATTAAATTTTAGCCATATGTTTTCCCACATTAAACTACCACAATATAATTAAATAAAAGAAAGGAATACATCACTAATAAAATACATACGAACAATAAATAAAATTTAACCACATTAATAATTACACAAAACCCATGGTCACATGTAAAGATGATCCCCCCCATGGGAATCCCTAGCAACAAACAAAAACAACACAATAAAACAAGTTGTCATGGTGACCTTTTCGAATTCACCTAGAATTCTATTATGGTTGGTCTCTAATCCCCCGATGTTTTGTTGTGATATTTTAACCTGTAAAATGTAAATACCTCCTTCAGCCTCTTGGCCACAGAACATCCAATACGATATAAATAAAATCGTAAAATCATCTAAGTATGTGAATCAAAACAACATCAAAGTAATTTAACAAAATCACTTACAATGTATATCAACAGCATCAAAGCAACAACTATATCATTTGTAATTAAATCAACAACTATATCATCATCATATAATGTCCATTTTATAGGTCTACTCACAATATCCAAAATCACATGTCCAAACAACGTTCAAACTATATCCATGTCAAATATTATATCATCATCCACATATGGAGTGTCACTAATAATCATCATGCATCATAACCAAATCAAGATCAACAATAATCCATGATCAAATGTCTAACATCATACTAAATCAGAACTATAATAATGCCCATAATATAATCAAAAGTATCAAGATAAGTATCTAAAGGTGTCAAAGGGAAGTGGGCACTACATCCCCCTCCCCTTAGACTTGAATTCCTCCTGGAAGTCACTGGAAAAAATGTGGAAACTAAACTCATAATAAGGTAGCATCCTCCCATGTAGCTATAGTCTTATCATATCTATCCCACTACACCTGAACCTAATCAACCTCTCTACCTCGAAGGCCCAGGGTCATATGATCTAGGATGCAAATGGGCTCCACCATCACCTACCCTTGATCCTACACCTACAATGATGTCTAATCCAACACATGAGAAGGATCTATAATATATCTCCTTAGAACTGAAACATGAAAAACATCATGTATGCGAGATAAGCTGGGTGGTAATGCTAGATGGTAGGCCAAAGGATTGATACACTCCGAGATCTCAAAAGGACCAATGAATCTAAGAGCTAACTTAGAACCTTTTCCATAACGGATAGGGCTCTTGTGTGGCCTATCACGAAGGAACACCTTCATGCCCACATCGAAACTACGGTCGATCCTATACTGATCTACATACTTCTTCTTCCTGTCTTTTTCCTCCTGCAATCTATGCCTGATCAACACCACTTGTTGCTCCATGTATTGTAAAAGAGCTGGTCCAAGAGATATTCTGTCCTCTAACCTATCCCAGCTAAGAGGTTTCCTACACTCTCTACCATACAAAGCCTGAAAAGGAGCCATGCCTATAGAACTCTGAAAAATATTATTGTAGGAAAACTCAACCAAGTACAGGTACTACTCCCATTTAGACTATTGATCCATCACATACATCCTGAGCATGTCCTCTAAAATCTGATTCACCCACTAAGTCTTTCCATCTGTCTCAGGGTGATATGTTGTACTGAATTTGATCCTCATCCCGAGGACATACTGCATGGTAGTCCAGAAATGAGAAGTGTACAAAAGATCGTGGTCACAAATGATTTTCAACGGAATCCTGTGCAACCTGAAATTCTCATACAAATATACTTGTACCACTACTCTAGTTGAATAAGTGGTCTTCACCAGAGAAAAGTGAGCCACTTTTGTCAATTTATCAATCGTGACCATAATGGTGTCGTGGTGATATCTCAACATCGGTATCCCAAAATTGAAGTCCATGGAAATGGTTTCCCACTTCTATTCCAGTATAGCATGAGGATAAAGAAGTCCTGCTGGATGTTGATGCCCAACTTGAACTCTCTGGCACTCTAAACATTATGACATGAACTGAGCCATATCTCTCTGAAGTCCTCTCTAATGATACAACTGTCTCAAGGTGGCGTTTATCTTCTTCACCCTGGGATGGGTAGAATAGGGTGCATGATGTGCCTCTAGCAAGATTTCTTGCCTCAAGACTCCATCTTTGGGAACATATATCCAACCTCTGTGCCTGAGAATACCATCTGCCTCTAAGTAAAAATCATCAAACTTCCCCTTAAGGGGTCTCTGTGACTCAATCTTTGCTTGAACTGTAATGTAGAAGCTGTCAAAAGGAAGCAACTGAAGAACCTGCTCCGTAAATTTGTGCTCACTAAGGAGGCCATAGCCACATGTCTCTTTCTACTGAGAGCGTCCGATACCAAATTATCCTTCCCTTTCACATGCTCTATCTCCATATCATACTCATAAAGCAACTCCATCCAATGCCACTGATGAGCGTTGAGATTAGGTTGTGTGAAGAGGTGATGAAGACTCAAATGATCTATTCTGAGTGTGAATTTTCGTCCCTCAACTTCATGCACAACTTCCGAAAGCTCAAGATCATGATTCTAATAATTAATTTTGTGATCTTTGATTTTGCGAGACTCAAAAGCCACTACTCTACCCTCTTGTATCAACACACCTTCAAGCCCTGAATAAAGTATCTGTGCAAACAAATAACTCACCCTGTGGGTCCGGCATCGCAAGAATGGGTTCTATAGTGAGGCACTCCTTTAGTGTCCTAAAGGCATACTCACATCTGTCTGAATAAACAAACTTCTTCCCTTTCCTCTGAAGGGAAGTGATAGGGTGCGTAATTTGAGATAAGTCCTAAACAAATCTCCAGTAGTAACATGTCAATCCCATGAATTTTCACACCTCGGTCACTGTAGTGGCTGCTGGGCAATCCATAATGACTCTAATCTTGGAAGGATTGATGGAAATACCTTCCCCAGAAATGATATGACCCAAATAATGCACCTCTGTCTGAAAGAAATCACACTTCTCCAAGTTCCCCTAAAGCTTCTTCTCCTGAAGATGCTGAAGAACCTAGAGAAGGTGCCCCTCATGCTCCTCATGTGTATGTGAGTATATCAAGATGTCATCTAGGAAGATGAGCATGAAGCGATGTAAGAAGGTCCTGAATACCCCATTCATCAAACTCATGAACAATGTAGGGGCATTCGTCAAACCAAAAGGCACCACTGTGAACTCATAGTGCCCATACCTCATGTGGAAAATGGTATTATGAATGTCTGCCTCTGAAATCCTCAGATGATGATAGCCTGACTTAAGATCAATCTTAGAGAAAATTGTGGCTCCCTTCATCTGATCAAATAAGTCATCAATACGCAGAAGGGGATAACAATTCTTGATTGTTACCTTGTTCAGCTTGTGGTAATCAATACAAAACTGCAAGGGTTCATCCTTCATCTTCAAAAAAATCACTGATGCACCCCAAGGGGATACATTAGGAAGGATAAGAACTTTCTCCAAAAGGCCCTCAAGTTGTAGCTTGAGCTCACATAGCTCTAGGGTGGTCATCCAATAAGGTGCTCGTGAGATAGGATCTGCTCCTAGAACTAGATCTATCTAAAAATAAATCTCACATGAGGGTGGTAACCCCAGTAACTCCCCTAGAAATACATCAAAAAAATCTCTCAAAATGGGATGATCATCTAGCGATGGTCCACTAGTCTCATCCTCTGATCAATCATTAACTGTAACAGCATACATGTGACAACCCCGTCACACACACTACTTAAGCTACATAGTGAAGATGGTGTGAATAGAAAAAAAACTCCTGACCCTTGAAATCACCGACTCAAATCCCAGATCATCTGCACAAAATAGAGTCTTGTGGTAACAATCCATCCTGGCCCTATGTGCAAATAACCAATCCATACCCAAAATGACTCCATGCAAGCCCAAAGGAAGGATATGGAGATCTGAGGTAGTGGTGAAAGGTCCCGAATCCACCACACACTCCTAAACTAAGGAGTCTACAGAGATCTTGGCTCCAAAAGCCATTGTTGTTGCAGGATCACAGCACCCTTGGACGCACATTAGGCTTCTAGGTTGATGTTTCAGGCATCCAGTGTGATTGCACAGCATGGAAACCTCTCTCCAAGTGTGGGACTTGTGAAAATGAGAGAGGAATCTCTAGATTAGAGGCTAGTTCCTCAAATCCTCTGATTAGATCTAATGCTTGCACAACTACAGAGGTTCAGATCCTAATTCTACTCTAAATTGCAAGGAGACAGGGATATAAGTGCAAAAATTGAAACTAACTAAAGATGGTGATGCACCAAAAGGAGTGGTGAATATTTTTGTCATGAAAATAGAAACAAACCAAAGATTGCAGCATAAAACATACACAGACTGATAAGATATAATTTAGGATCTAAAATGAAGCAAATAATACAAACAAAGGACTAAAACCCATTCACAAAGCTTGCATTATCATTTCCAATGTCAAAACCACTGCATTACAACCTCAGAGAGGTAAAAAATATTATAATATTTGAAGAGGTCTGATTCTTGCAACAATCACTTGCTGGAGGTGAAAGAAGAAGTCTGCTATGCCAAAAAAGTATTCCCCCTTTAGAAATGAGCCAAATATAGCTTTTACATTACATGGGTCGAGCCCAGGAGAGAGAAAACGTACAAAACGTGGGAGCCCATTCCTCTCTGACTACAAATGCATTAAAATGGCATGGGGGACCTTAAAAACCCATACCCTGTCATTTTTGATTGAATTGGAGGAGAATGCGACCCATTCTACATTAAATTTGGTCGATAAAATGTCATTTCTAGCCATGAACATGCGTCAGATTTGTTTCTTAACTTTCTCTCTCTAGACCAAACCAAAATTCAAGATTGACCCTAGAATCATGTAGAGAATTTTATAAGCTTTCCAATGATATAAAGTACGTGCTAAATCCGAGCTCTAGATCGAAAGATATGACGATCTGAAGATTTAGGGCACAAAACAGGTGAAAATGGGTTTTGAAATTTTTTCCTGCGCTCTGCCACCTGGACGACACGTGTCAGGTGCTGATTGGATGAGAAATTCTCTCTTTTTCCTTTACCCATGGGTTTTCCTTGAAAGTTTTAACTTTTATAACACTTTGGAAAATATTTCATTTTTTCTCCGTGCCCCCGCCACTTGGGACATGTGGCAGGGTCTGATTGGAGGACAGGGGTGCGGGGTCATCTTTTACCTTTTAGTTTTTGGCCACAGCTTTTGTGAAATTCTCTAACTCTTCCCCGAGCTCCACACTCCCCTTCTCCTTAGGACACATGTCCTCTTTTTATTGGCTCGGGCCAACGCTTCAAACCTTGCCCTTTGAAATTTTGGACGTTTTACCCTTGTGACACGTGGCATTTCCTGATTTGTCTATGGGCCTGCCGGCTTTTTACGTCCACCGCATCCTTTTGCCCCGGATGTCCCAAACTGTTTGGGATAAAAAATTCCGATCCGCCTGATTTGGGATTCCATATCCCTCTTTTAGGTGAAGACACATGGCGTGATTTGATTGGCTCTCGGCTCTTTCGGCTCCCCACGTCCGCCGCGTACTTCTGTCCCGATTATCCCAGAACTGTCTGGGACAAATTCTTCCGAACCACCTAAAATGGGCTGCCTTGTCCCTCTTTGCGGCTGCTTCACCTTTTCGCATCCTTCGCATCTTTTTGGCCCAGATGTCCCAACCTGTTTACACAATAGTTAGTCGATTTTACTTTTACCTTCAGCCGGTTCGCCCTTTTGCATCCCACGTGTCCCCACGGCCCAACTGTCCCAAGTGCTACCTGGGCCGCTTGGAGGCTTTTTGGCCAGTTCGCGCCCCGACGTCCCGACTGTCCCAAGGGCCGCCTGGACTAGGACTTAGCCAATTTTCATGATTTTTCCTGGCCTAAGATTGTTTTTTGCAACTTTCTCACCCTTTTTCAGAACTTTCTCTTTTCTTCTTGGACAGGGGAGTTAGAAAAAATCCGAGGGGACCCTAGAAACATGATTTTTTCCTTGAATCAATCTATTTTCCTGGGACTTGAGTATTCAATGCATGTTATCAAAATTTATCCTGGGGGTGAATTTTGGATAACAGCCATCTCGACATCCCAACTATAACCCTACCTAACTGCCACCAGCCTACATCACTCTACTAAAGATGGTGTAATGAAAGAATTAGAAGAACTAGAATCAAACAATACAAATGTAGGAATACCACCAATGCTATATGTGGTCTTAATGATTGTGCTCTGATGCTCTTCCTGGTGGTTCTCAACCGCTACATAAATCTGGTCACTGTGTCCCATATCACCAACTGTAGGCTAAGAGATCTATGTCTTACCCTTGTTGTTAGGGTTCTATGGGAAGTATTTCCAAAAGTTTCCAGTAACTCCACAACCAAAGCATCCTCCTAATCCTCCCCAATGAGTAGCACCTCCATTAGGTGCCCTGGGAGTCTGTGGCATGGATCCTTATGATCTGGATGTGGTTTACTGAGGTCTTTGTTAGCGAGCTCCTGCTAACTGATCTCTAGGTCCACCCTGTGTCTTGATGGGACCCCTAAGAGGAGTTCCTGTACTCTGACCTCTCTATGAATCAGCTCTCTGTGAAGGTCTATGAGGTGGGCGGGACTACTGCTGCTACTGCTACTGCTATGGCCTAAATGATGACTATGTTCAACCCTATCCACCATGAGGAAGAGGTACTGACCCCCTCGATCTACTATCCTACATCTGTTGTATGCAGATCTGTACCCAGTCTCTAGCCTGTGTGGTCTTTCCCTGAGTCTCCTATACTATATATGCCTTCTCGACGGCCTCTGCTAATGCCTATGGGCAGTGGATCCGCACTACACCTCCAATGTCTAAATTCAAGCCCCAGATGAATTTGTGAATCTACACCTACTCATCTTGTATATACTCAACATACTAGAGTAGGTCCAAAAACCTACTCTCATACTCTATTACTGAAAGAGATGCCTATCAGAGGTCATGGAACTCATTGATCCTCTACTGTATAAACCTCTGTGATAAATATCTACTCCTGAATCTCTACTCAAATAGCTCCCAGGTCACTGTCTCAGAATCTACATGGAGCTTTTGCTCCTCTGTACTCTACCATAATCCTACTCTATCCCTCAGTAGATGGATCGCAACATGAGATTTCGTGTTTCTAGAACAAGGAAAAAGCTTGAAGCAACCATTCAAGCTCACTAGCCAGTGATCTACTTGAAATCCACCCATGTCACCTAAGTAGTGTGATGGCCAAAGCTTCAGGATCTCCCTGATGTGATATATAGTAGTGGTTTGACGGCCTCTAGGACTCTTTACATGCTCATCCCTAAGCCTAGGGATCTGAGACCTCTCTCTATGCTCTGAAACTCGGTCACCCTATCCCCTAGGTGGTAACTCTACTATGGCTAACTCCGCATGGGAGTTCTCTCCTCTATGCTCCTCGCTAGTTTGAGGAGACACCTAACACTCAATTGAAGGGGCCCTATCATGACTGGTTATATGTCCTCCTCCTAATCGTCTGCGTAGAGTGGCATTAACATTATGAAGGGTCTGCAAAATCTAGGGTAGGATAGCTGTTACACCTTGATCCGGTGGTGGTGGTGGTGGTGGTAAGGTTTGAGTCTCTGCGAAAATTCTCCTCACCCCGTCTGCACCTTCTCCATAGAACAAAGTGAGACTTAGTTCATTTTTTTCTAGGTTTTATTCAATTTCCATGTTTACTACAAAAAAATATGCAATTTTTGTACTATGTTGTTTTCAAGATTTAAAAGTGTGCTAGGTTTAAGTTTCATGTCCTAAGTTTTCTAGTGTTCCCAATGGTCCAAGATTTTTAACCACTGCTCTGATACCAAGTGTGATGCACATTAAAACAACCCACTTGAGACCTAAGAAACAACCTAGGGTTAGTCAGAAAAATTATGGAATATATATTTTTTATTAGAAGTGTCTACAACTAGGTTGCAAGAGAGCAGTTGACACTGATAATTTCTGGAACAATTTTAATCCACTAGAACATACTTGTCTTTATTGACAATTATTAGGGGTTACAAGGTCCAAATTTTAGGGTTAGAAGCTTCAGTTAGGTCTAGGGGGTAAATTATCACCATACCCACTCTCTAATAGGCTCAAGGTTTCAACTTGATTTTTCTTAAACACAACACATTCAAAATTTCTCTAAATCATTCCCATTGGATAGGAAATTTTCTCACCTTTCCAATGATATAAATAAGTCCTCCTAACTCCTTGTAAAACTCAAGTTATGAACCGACGGGCCTTAGGGGACAAATTTTCCCCCAAGGGGACATGTGTCGAGTGGGGATAGGAAGCCCATCTATTAAGTTGGTGGGTTGCAGGGCGGCATTGAAGTTTTGTTCTTGTGCAGGAGAAAAAAAATAAAATTTGTGCCACACGCCCGCGGGTTTTCCAGGGACACCTGGCACCCAACAACCACGACGGGGAAGAAAGGGAGAGGGAAAGGTGGGGCAGCAAGAGAGTTTGGGAGGTTTTGCCAAGGGGGAGACAAGGGGAGAAGGTATGTGTGGCTCGACGCATCTGCGATGGAGATAACACCGAGGTGAGGGTGGTAGTGAGGGGACCACAAGGATTTTAAACAAAATTTTCAAAGCAAAAAGATCACGAGGCTTCCTCCCCCTCTGCCAACACCCCATGCTGCCATGTGGCAGTACCCAATGGATGCGGGATTGCGGACTGGCGGAGAAAAGAGGTAAAAATTTCCCAAAATTTTTTAAGAGGCCCCAAAGACAAAAATAATGCCACACTTCCACCACTACTCCATGAGTACACGTGGTAGCCTTTTATTAGCTGCGGGCTGATGGAGGAAATTTTAAAAATTTTCCCCAAGAATTTTTCTAAGGTTATTTAAAGGAATTTTTTTTGGGCCGTGGGCCCACCATGGAAAATTTTCCCAAATTTTCCCACCAAGGTAGGAAAACTTTAGAGGGCCATAACGTTTACTAGAAAGCTCAGTTTTGGGAAAATAATGACTTTATGGAAAACTCTTGATGCCCTCTTTGCATAGGAATTATAAATTTTACATTTTGATAAATGTTTTGGGGTAAATTTTGTGAAAATAGCCTGCAGGCTTTTAAATAGCCAACTAGTAATTTTTAACTTATAAATTTGATTCAATTTGGCCTCCTCCTTCACTCAACATGTCAAACAGACATGGAGGATTATTCTAGGAAGGATTTAGAATGTTTTAGGAAGGTAATTTCATGTGTTTGATATTTAATTCACATTTTTCTAACAATTGATGGGAAAATGACTGCGAAAGGGATTGTGCTTGATTTTGCAATGTTTTAAATTGTTTTCTTAAGTGTTCTTTTTCAATTTGAGTTCCTTGATAATACAACATGCTAAATTTTAACATTTCCAAGTTAATTATAATGTGCAGGCTCGAACTATGCATTTTAATTAAATTATTTGGCAGTATTAAAAGTTTACAAGGAGATCAAACTAAAAGAGGTCCTTTTAACTTTTTCACCATTCAAGTATGGAATTTCATTTCTAATATGTTCTAATACATTTAAATGATTTAAATCAAAATATTCTAAACCCATAATGCACTTTGATTTCAATTTTATATATTCCCAAAAGAGGAAAATTACTGTATTTTCCTCACATACATTTCTTTCTTTCAAACAGAGATTCCAATCACAATTTGATATCCCAATTCAACACAACAATACAAATGAAGAAAGGTCCAGAAATCCTTTATTGACTTCAATTTTAAAACTTTACATCTTTCAATATTTGAATGCAACAAACAAATTTCTATTCCTTTCTTTCCAATGTATAGAACAAAATATAAATATCTTTCACAATCTTAATATGTAAGTTTCATAACCAATTACATACATATTTTCTTCACAAAATACATTAAAATTTCATCCACATCAAAGTGGGAAAGATTACAAATGAATTTGTTTCACAAGGGGCTAGCAAAATTGTCTTCTTCTACTCTAGAACAACAACATGAAAGTTTTCTTTCTCTTCCAAACTGATCACAACAAAATTGGGGGAAAGGAAATTCTCTCCACCTAACCAAGACATCTAATGAAAGGAGAAGCCATCCTTCATCATTGGCCCCTAAGCCCCAACCATAATACAATAAGAGGTGTGATTCAACCAATGGCAATAACTGGCTTCCACAAAACACACAACATTCTTTCAACATGCATAATTTAATATAAAACACAGCCCAAACAAAAACAGTAGTTTACAACTGCATTTGAAAACATTTAGGCTTGATATTACAATCCAAAGGATCAAGGACTATGGGGGAAGCTACTTATGCCTCCCAATGGGAATTGGGAATCCACCTGTAACAAACCACCAATAAATTTCACCACACATATCCTTATGCCCCCCACAATACCTCCTTATGCCCCCCACATATTTTCTTATGTCCCCCACAAAGTAAGAAATGTAAGCTATTTATTTTCCATGGTGGATCCCAAACCCAAACTCCCTCCACAAGAATGCTGATGCCACTAGAATTCCCTTATGCCACTCCACATGAATTCCCCATAGCCTTCTCCTACACCATCCCTATGGTGGTATACCCAAAAAACCAAAAAATAAACAAAAACATGCACCATTCATATACACACAAAAGAAAATATCAATATAAAATAAGAGCTAATATCCTACCTCTCCATGGTAGCTTTTATTTCCCATAGAAAGCTTTCAATGCTAAGAAACACAATCCCAAAACAAAAATACCAAGTATGAAATTATCTCCAATCTTTTCCAAAATCCACAAGAGCTCCGAACAACAAAAATGCGCGCCCAAAGAAGTTTGTAAAATGACTCAACAACTCAAAACAAGCAAAGAGTTTGAATTTTATAGAAGAGGGAAAATAAGATGATGATGTGGATCAATGTAGGATGCCACATCACACATCCTCAAATCCAAACACAAAAGACAAAATTCCATTCTCCCAAGCACAATAAAGAGGTGGGTGAACATACGACAATTTACTTGCACACTCCAAAAAGCCCACACCCCAAAGGACTACAAAATTAAATAATATGTAAGAGAGTGCAATCAAAACTTGCAACATGATTAGTAAAATGAATTAAAAAGGTCTAAAATCAGCCTTCCAACCATAGGTGTGGTTGGTTAATTAAATTTAGAGGTATGGGAAAAATTTTACTTGTCCCATAAGCCTCCAAAAATAGCCTCCAAGGAAAAATTCAAATTTCCAAGGGGCTAGAGTGTTTCATACTCCAAAATCTGACTTACACAACTTACACATCCCTTACATATTTAATACAAAGAGCCAACAACTTCCATTATTACTTTCCCATATCCCAATTTTAATGAATTAACTTTTAACCATATGTTTTCCCACATTAATCTACCACAATATAATTAAATAAAAGAAAGGAACACATCACTAATAAAATACATACAAACAATAAATAAAATTTAACCACATTAATAATTACACAAAACCCATGGTCACATATAAAGGTGATCCCCACCATGGGAATACCTAGCAACAAACAAACACAACACAATAAAACAAGTTGCCATGGTGACCTTATTGAATTCACCTAGGATTCCATTGTGGTTGGTATCCAATCCCCCGATGTTTTGTTGTGATATTTTAACCTGCAAAATGTAAATACCTCCTTCAGCCTCATGGCCATATTAGAACATCCAATATGATATAAATAAAATCATAAAATCATCTAAGTATGTGAATCACAACAACATCAAAGCAATTTAACAATATCACTTACAATTTATATCAGCAACATCAAAGTAACAACTATATTATTTGTAATTTAATCAACAACTATATCATCATCATATAATGTCCATTTTCTAGGTCTACTCAAAATATCTAAAATCACATGTCCGAACAACATTGAAACTATATCCATGTCAAATAGTATATCATCATCCACATATGGAGTGTCACTAATAATCATCATGCATCATAATTAAATAAATATCAACAATAATCCATGATCAAATGTCTAACATCATACTAAATTAGAACTATACTAGTGCCCATAATATAATCAAAAGTATCAAGATAAGCATATAAAGGTGTTAAAGGTAAGTGGACACTACAGGAACTCCATCACACATTCATCATCTAGTTCTTGGAATTTCTGACTTAGTTTTGGAACTCCAGTATTTAGTTTCAATTTTTTTTGACTTAGTTCCAGAAATCCTCGGTATAACTCAAAAAATCTCATGGTTTTTATCCTTAACTATTTCCTATGGTTCTTGAACTTCTATGAATTTATGGAACCGATGGAATTGTATCTATCCTAACCACATCTGAAGATTTTACATCAGCGACCATTTCAATTAGGAAAGTATGAGAAGATTTATTAACGCAGATCCAGGGATAATTATCTTATAGTTTTTTAATCAGCCACAATCTGACTCAACATATATTCTTGGCATGATTTGATTTCATCAGAATTGTAGAAACATCTATGATTGTAAAATGTGTATAAAAGTAGACTTGCAATAGATGTAATAACAATAGAATATGATATGAAATAAAGATACAACAAAGAAGATAAATATAGACTAAGTACTCAGATCCAGTACATTTTGTAATACCAAATGTTTTATCAATAAAATAACCATTCCTGTTTAAGATAATTATGAGTTGTTAAATCCTGATTTGAGGAGGAGCAAGGGCCCACTCCCCCAAGGATCAGGATATTCATTTTTTTGGTATTTATATTTCTTCAACAAATATCTTAGATCTATTAATTCTATATTGTTTTAATTCTTCTAGTTAAACTTTGTTGTATACTTGTTCCTGTAGTTGTTTAGATAGATTCTTATATTTCTTACAACTATTTTCAAGCATTCTAATTTGTGTGAGTTTATTTCCAAAATAAATTGTGTTTATTTCCATTCTCTAAAGTGTGTTTCCTTTCAACAAATATTTCAATGTGCTTACTTTCATAAAATTTTCATAGTATGATTTAAATAAGGTTTTACCAAGAAGTCCTTAAGACATTGAAAAGATCCCCCAGAAAATACAAAAATAACTATAGTCAACTACTAGATCAATAAGATTACTCTTGTTGCATATAGCTTTAGAGACACCCCTTGTTTGATATGACATCAACAAAAAGTTGATTAAATAAAGGGAATAATGACACCCATCATTTTTGGCACCGTTCTCAGGGACCAATAGTTGGAAATTTATAATTAAGTGTTAGCAAGAGCAAAAAATCATACATCTAGTAGTTTAAGGATCTTCCCTACTATACCATAAAATATTTGAGTAGACCAAGAGACTCACAGGGTAGATTCCTCCCAAAAAGATCTTCATAAGAATTCATAACATCCTATAGTCAAAGTAAGGAAATATATCAAGAATTAGAGGCACCATCATCCCCTGTCATATAAGAAACATAATTGCCACCTTTAGAATTCTTAGATCAGTCACCTGAAGGAAGTGGAACTTTTAGGGAAAGAATTATTACTCAAGATCCATTTAGGGAAAGTTTTGATTCCAAATTGAGTAGTCAACCTCCTACTCCTGATTTTTCACCTTCCCCAAGGCATACCGCATACTATATTGATTAGGAGGAAAATTAGAAAATATTTTTAAAATGGCACGAGAAGTAGAAAGAGTACCTGATAGGACCTTTACTTATCTAATCCAATTGGGAGATGATTATACATCAATGAAAAATATCTCACCTACACATTTACCCACATTTAGATTGATTTCATCTAAAGACCCTAACCAGTTTCTATTTTAATTCAAGGTACTATGTCAGACCTATGACTATAAAATAGATAATCAAAAACTAAAGTTGTTTCCATCTACACTGAAGGATGCAACAATGAGGTGGTTCATGGGATTACCATCCAACTCTATTAGCACTTGGGCACAAATGGAGACTACCTTCCTAGACAAATACCAGTATTATTATAAAGGGAGAAATAGGAAGGAATAATTATTCAAAATCAAGCAGGAGGAAGATGAAAATATAGAAGACTATTTAGAAAAATTCCTCTTTTTGAGCAAAAGATGTGGATTTGTACTTCAAGAGGAGTTAAGTAAAACCATTTTTCTTAAAGGTTTTGGATGACGAATCTAGGGAATCCCTTAACTTGATAGGAGGTGGATACATTGATTAGTTAAGAATGAATGAAATTAAGGAAATTTGTAGAAGCTATTCTAGAATGAGAGGTGGACCTATAAAAGGAAAATCAATGAAAAGTATGAATCCAGATATGAAAAAACTAATGGATGAGTTAGAAAACTTTAAGACAGACAAATCTAGTGTAATTAACCTCTAATATGGATGGATTACAAGCTAAAGAAAATTCTAAAACTAAACCATTGGCTATGTATTTTCCTAGATGTAGAAAGAATCATGCACTAAGAGACTATCCTTTGGATAAAATAGAAACATGTCTTATCTGTGAATCTAAAGAACATGATATTGATGTTTGTTCTTTACTTCTAGTCATTAAGAATAATCTTAAACAAACCAGTACCTCATCTACAACAGAAGAATTGAATTTTCTTAAGAGACAACCTAACCAAGGGTAGTTTATGCCAAGATCAGTTCCTAATCCCTGGACAATGCCATGGGCTGCTTAGTCAGTACTAAAAAATTGGGGACAACCACCTTGGGTACCTCAACCAACTTGGAACCCTCAATATTGGGAAAATAAAGCTTGGTATGCTCAGGGACATCAAAAACCATGGGATGCTCAAGGAAATCCTCATGCTTGGTCACAACCTAGGTGGAACCCTAGTAATTATGCTCAAGGAAGAACATATCCAAATCAGTCAACATGCCATCATGGGATCCCGTGTATAGAATTCAAAAACTAAGAATGTAGTCCAAATGTAAATACAAGCACAACTAGTTGTAAACCCAAGAAACAAACAAAAAACTCTTGTTTATGGAACAAAACCAGAAAAATCAATTGATTTACATGTTATGGATTATAAGGATATTCAAACTAGATCTAGGAAAATCATTAGCAGTCCGCCCCTTATAATCACTGAAATGACAGAAGAAAATGAAATCCCTAGTACTGTTGTTCCAAAATAGGATATAGAAAGAAAAGAAAATGAGTTAGATAGCAACACTACTAAAACTTCATTTCCAGAGAGATTTAAAGAAGCTATAGAAATCAAGGAGTCTGAATTGGTACAGGAATTAAGGAAATTGAATATTGAAATACCACTGTTACAAGCAATTAAGGACATTCAAGAATTGAACAAATTAATCAAAATGTTATGTCTGAAAAATCCTGGAAGGAAGAAACAGTACCCCAAGACTATCAAAGTAGATGGGAAACTTTTTGATTTATTAGCAAGAAAACTTTTACTTCCCAAATATGAAGATCCTGGAAGTCCTGTTATTTCTATCTCTATAGGAAATCAGCATTTACATTACGTTTTGGTAGATTTGGGAGTGGCTATCAATGTAATGATAGTGGATAATCTGAATTCATTAAAATTAACAGGTATACAACCTACTAATACCATATTATAAATGGAAAACCAGTTTGTAGCAAAACTAGAAATAATTATTGAAGACATGGCAGTTATGGTGGAGTCATGGGAATATCCAGTTGACTTCCTTATACTATAGCCAAAAGGTAAAACATTGGGTTATCCCATTATATTGGGTAGACCATGGTTAGCTATAGTTGCTACTTTAATTGATTGCAGGTCAAGTGATATGAAAATCTCGAATGGTAAGAACTCTAAACAAATTTCCTAATATCCTACTACATGACCTTTTACTGACAATCATGAACAATTGTGGGTTGATTCTCCTGAAACTAATAAGCAAAATTTGTCTTCTTTGGCTATGATCACATTGCAGGATCATGTAAGAGAAGTAGAATAGATGATTAATCCACAATTGGATGAGAAATAGATGTCCTCGAAGAAATCATAAATAGTTCTGGAACCTGTGAACTTAGTTCTGGAACCTGTAACTATAGTTCTAGAACTTGCGACTATAATTTCGGAACCACCAAATTTAGTTCTGGAACCAAAAAAATAGTGATTCTCCTTGATTGGAAATAATTTCTCTCCAGAGGAATGAGATTTATCGTGGGGAGAGGATGAATCAGTAGCTTCAGTTTCAAATACATCAGGGAGTGGTGAAGAATTTATGGAAAGTAGCAGTGATGAAGAGTTTGGCCTACAAAGAGATAAGTATCATAATTCTCATTACTGTCCTTTTTCCAGTATTCTATCTCAAGGAACTTTTGGAGATGTTTTTACATACCATATGTTGTCACCACATGCATGTTCATTAAATACTTTAATGAAACCCTTCCAACAAATTATTTCATCACATATTGGAACCAATCATGTTGAAATTCAACCAGGTAAAACTTTGAACATTAACAGCTAGTTGAAGGATGATGAAGAAGCTAAATTATTTGATGTTCTAAAAAATCAAACTAAAACTTTTACTTGGGATTACAAAGACATGAAGGGAATTCACCAAATTATCTGCACTCATCACATCTATATTGAAAAATGTTAAACCAGATAGATAGCCTCAAAGAAGGATTACCCTAGCCTTAAGGGATATAGTTGAACAAGAAATTGAAAAACTATTACAAGTAGGGTTTATCTACCCTATCTCAGATAGTCAGTGGGTATCTCCTCTTGTAATATTTCCCTAAAAGAATAGAAAATAGAGAATATGTGTTGACTATAGGGAACTGAACAAATCCACAATGAGAGATTATTTTCCCTTACCATTCATAGATCAAGTCCTAGATAACCTTTCAGGTAAACTATACTTTTCTTTCTTAGATGGCTTTAGTGGGTACAATCAAATTAGAGTTGCTGCTAAAGATCAAGAAAAAACTACATTTACATGTCCATGGGGAACCTTTTCCTATAGGGTGTTACCATTTGGTTTATGTAATGCACCTGCAACTTTCCAAAAAGTTGTACTTGCAATATTTGCTTATCTAACAAATGATTGTGTTGAGGTATATATGGATGACTTCACCATACACAGAGATACATTTGAATATGCTTTGAGAAATCTGGATAGAGTGTTAACAAGATGTGAACAACACAACCTGTCTCTTAGTGATGAAAAGTGTTTGATGATGGTGGATGAGGGGATTGTATTAGGACACCGTATTTTAAAAAGAGGAATTCAAGTGGATCAAAACAAAATTAGGATAATTTCAGATTTACCTATTCCTCAGACCCCCATAGATATCAAATCATTTCTAGGGCATGTTGGGTACTATAGGTGCTTTATAAAAGATTTCAGTAAAATTGCAGCCCCCATGTTTAATTTGCTAACCAAGGACTATGAATTTATTTGGGATGAAAAGTGTCAGCATGCTTTTGAATAAATTAAAGAAAAATTAATCAGTGCCCCAATATTGAGAGGGCCTAATTGGGAAAATCCATTTCATATCCAAATAGATGCCTCAAATTTTTCCATTGGTGCAGTTTTAGGATAGAAAGATGAGGAAGGAAAAATGTATGCCATTTATTAGCTTAGCAACAATATCACTCCCATTGAAAATAATTACACCAACACTGAGAAACAATTTCTTGTTATAATTTATGCAATCAATAAATTCTGACATTACATTACAGGGTAAAAGATATTTGTACACAGATCATTCAACAACTAAATATTTAATGAACAAACTAGCAGTTGGAGGAAGAATAATTAGATGGTTATTACTTTTGCAAGAATTTGATATTACCATTGTGGAAAATCTAGGTAAATCTAATGTGGTAGCTAATTTTTGTTTAGACTAAATACTACAGGGGAGTAAAATCCAGTTAAGGATAACTTTCCAAATGAACAACTATTTGCAATCTTAGCAAGCACACCATGGTTTGCTGATATGTCAAATTATTTTACAATAGGGAAGTTTCCTCCTTCTTTCACTAAGTAACAAATAAAAAAGTTAATCAAAACCAGTGCACAATTAAAATGGTTAAATGGAATGCTATTTAAATTTGGTCCTAATTTTGTTTTGCACATGTGTGTAAGATAGGATGAAATCTTTGACATCCTCAGAGAATGTCATGATGAACCAAGTGGAGGACACTATTAAGTGAAAAGAACATATCATACGATACTTGGCATGGGCTATTATTGGCCATATTTGTATAAGGATGTGAAGATATATATCAAGCGGTGTGATTCTTGTCAAAGGATGGGACAACTAACTTTCACCAATGAAATTCCTCTTCAACCTCAAGTTGTGGTTGAACCATTTGAGAGATGGGGATTGGATTTTGTTATTCCCTTTAATCCTCCTTCAGAAGGGAAGGAATATATTCTTGTGTGTACTGACTATGTGAAAAAATGGGTAGAAGTGCAGGCATTGACAAATGTCATTGAGGAAGTAGTTGTTGATTTCATTTGGAACAGAATTATGGTAAAGTTTGGAGCATCAAGGAGCATATTTTCAGATCAAGAACCAAAATTCATGTCTAATATGATCCAAGCTTTCACAATTTATTACCAAATCAATCAGACAAAGTCATCTCCTTATCACCCACATTCAAATGGACAACCTGGAGTAACAAAAAAAGAATTAGAGAACATCCTTACCAAAATAGTTGAAGCTAGGAGAAAAGATTGGGTAAAGAGACTACCTAAAGCTGTTTGGGCTTATAATACAACTTGGAAAACTACAAAAGGGTTTTCACCATATGAGTTAGTCTATAGGAAAAATCCCATGTTTCCTATAGAGTTTGAACTTCAGACATTGAGGACAACATTTAAGGTGGGAATTGAGTTGGATGCAACTCAAAAACAAAGAATCCTTCAACTCAATGATTTAGATGAATTAAGGATGGAAACACTTCAAAAGACATAGATAATTCAAGAGCAAAGGAAGCAATGGCATGCCACACATATCAAGAGAAGGCAATTCAAAGTAGGAGACTAGGCATTTCTATTTGATTCTAAGTACCAAAAATTCAAGGGAAAATTGAGAACTAGATGGTTGGGACCCTATCAGATTGAGCAGATATTTGACAATGGTTCTATTCAGTTACTTCCCATTGATGGAAGTAGCATAACACTCTTGGTCAATGAACATAGGCTGAAACTCTATAGGAAGCCTCCCACTAAGGATGAATTCTTGAGGAAGATTGAAGCAAACAAAGAATTTGATCATATGGAAGAACCCAGTTCATCCAAAATGATAAAATAACAAGATGATAGATCCAGAATAAAGGGAAGAATATGAAAAACAATAAATGGTGTTTTCTTCCCCAAAAAAATAAAAATAAAATAAAAAAAATAAAAATAAAAAAATATTCAAAAAAGAAATTCTCTCAAAGGTCAATTGAAAACTAACAATGGTAGTTGACCTCTTCTTTCCTCTAATTCAAATAAAAGGGAATTCTTTTGAATTCCATCTATCTTATCTAACCATGTTTTGTTCCACTTATAGGAATGACGAGTCATCATAACAAAAGGATTACATCATCAAGGATGATAATTATATCTTTTAACTTATTTAGGGTTAAATTAAATGTTTGTATGTGTGATTTGAATTAATTTAAAAGTTGGTATGATGAGTCATTTATTTTTACATTATGATTACAAGTGTGTAATCATGAAGATGATTTGGATGGAATAAGTGGCAGCATGGTTATCATTAGTAATCATTATTACAAAATCAAGTGAAATAAGTTGCAGAGATATTTTGAGGGAGAAGCAATGAATTAAGCTTGTGTTCCACAGCAAAGAATAAAGAATTCAACAGCTAAGAACAAAGGTGCCACAACTAAGAATAGAGGCTCTATAGCCAAAATCATCAATTCTACAGATAAACAAGAAGGCCTGTAACCAATTTACAAAAAATCAAAAGAGACAGAAACCGAGCCAATATGGGGATTAAAAAGAAATCAGAACTAGAGGATGATTCCTAGCTACTCACGAATGAAGAAGTGACATCTATCTTTGAGCATGCAGGATGGCTAGAGTTCCTGAACAATTTTTCAAGGTATAATGATGAATTAGTAAGAGAATTAATCATAAAACTAGGGCAATCCAGGACAAAGGTGATAAATATCTTTATTCCTTTTTCTGTAAATATAGTAAGTAATGTGTCTTGAGTGCCAATTGTGCATGTTCCAAATCTTGCCAAAGGGAATTTGAAAGAACTGGTTGAAATCTTACTACAAGAAGGAGAAATTGAACCCCAATACATCTACAATACAAAGAAAATCATAAAAGGGGTTAGAAGGGCCAATTTTCCCAAACCCTTTGATAGGGTAGCATTTTGGATAGTGAAATATTTAACCTATGATGGTCAATTTGGGTCTATGGGAAAAGAAGTCCTAAAAATGCTCATATATCTGAAGTATGGAGCCAAAAAACCTGAGTAAATAATAAACCTTCCAAGGTTTCTTTTTTATTCTATCCAGACCATGGCCCAGAGGTATTCTTGGGGTGTTGGGACAATCAGGCATCACGGTATAATTCATTTAGTATGCTAGCACCATTTTCTATCAAAGAAAAATGGAGAAGAAATTTGGGACAAGTTTCTTGGCAAGTTCAAGAAAAACCCTAATATTATCAGAAGGACAATTCCAGTCCCATTCTCTCCTTAAACTAATATGCAAATTGATGCCCCTGTAGAAGAAAAAAGGGAAATGGAAAGAGAGAATATACCAAAAAGAAGGTTTGTGAGAAAGATCAAAATAGCAGAGCCTTCTATACCTTTGAAGGAAATTCCTTCTTCTGAAGCAGCTTTAGGGGAGCTAATATTTTTTTTTGACGATGATATCTCACCCATGCAAGAGCAAGAAATAATAGTAAGAAGAATCTATAGAAGGAAATCCACCATTGGGCATGTTGAAATTCCCCAAAAAATAAAAATTCATAAGAGGTCAAGGGAAACCCCAGAGGGAAGGAGTGAGCAAGAAAGGATGGAAAAGGAAGCTACTGATCTTTTGGGCAGCATGGCCATGAGTCCTACAGAACCAAGCTAGGCTGAGATAGACATAGGAGATGAGAGACTTGAAGAGCGGGATTTTCAAGAATTGGCTGAACCATCAGCATTGCCACATGAAGAAGAAGAGTTGACATCCTAGAGAAGAAAAGGAAAATTTCCTTTGATAGAGGAAGAATGCTTAACTCCTCAAGTAATTTCAGAGGAAGAAGAAAGACATCAAGTTAAACAAGCTTTGTTATTGTCTAGAGTAGAGCTCATTATCAGATAAAAGGATGAGGAATTGGATTTCCTCAAACTCAAATTAGAACAAAGGGAAATGCTCATTGGAGAGATAACAACTCAACTTATAGGAAGGACTAAGGAGTTATCAGTAATTAAGAAACAACTGATAGAAAAAGAGGAAGAATGTCAGACTTCCAGAAAATAGAATGTTGTGTCCACAGTCTCTGTACAGACTGAGTTAACCTATTTTCCACTCAAACAACTATGGAATGACACTTACAGGGAACTTAAAGAAGCCAAAACATCAAATGAAGAATTGAAGACCAAAATGCTAGAAGAAAAGAAGGAAAGAAAAGAATGGGAAGAAAAGTTTTATAAGGAGGAAGGAAACAAATATAAATGTCTTACAAAAATTCATATGGCCTGTATTATGAGTGAAAAATTTATTGCCTACAGGAGGCCCTCTCCTGCATATAGTGTGTTTTTAGAAGAGCAGTTCATTCACTGGCAGCTGTCAAGGATTTCATGTGGACTTCCACATGAACTAAAAGATGAATTTGAATTCATGGAAGCTTACTCTCTATCCAATCCTAAGTAGAAAAATCTTCTGTGTGAATTTTATCTTTGTAATTTTATGCTAGAGAAAAACATAGGATTTATGATCAATTTGTATGTGGGGGAGAGCCGACTCAATGCATTTGTCTCTATTCTATAAAACCAAATTGCATGGAAGGAAAGGGAATATGAGTTTTTATTGAAAGCTATCTCAATTGGTCTCTACGTGAGAGCTCACTATGGTAAACCTTCTACCTTCCTCATACATTTTAGAACTCATGCCTTTAATGAGAGATTCAAGACACATTATCTTGCCATTCTACAAAATAGTATTGATGCCTTCACCTCCTATGAGGAGGAAAAGTTTGAAGACATTTATGAAGGATGCTTAAAGAGGTGGGAACTCCTTACTATTTCCTTGAGAAGAAGGGAAGTAATATCCCCTATAAATCTGATCTGAAGTTTAGAAAGGGAAAAAGCGTTATGCACAATAATTCCCTAGATCAATGAAAACTATGGGAAAATATGGATGGGAATGCAAACAAGACACCCTATACTTCTCACCCCCATGTCTCCTTGGAAAAATAGAGAACCTAAAGATCCTACTAAATTTGAAGAGTGGGAGAGGAAAATAGAAGCATCAGTTGGGTACAGTACATCTAAGTTTAAGCATTGGAAAATCTAGTTTCAGCCATTTGACATGAGCAATCAAATGGAATGCATAACATATAACCCCCATTTTTGAAGAATGAATTTTGTAAATAAACTTAGAAAGAAGTAAGTTTGGAGGAAATGATGAGGCTAGAATATCCCCGATTAATGTATAATATATGATCTCATCTTACTCTCCTTTTTATTAAGTTTGATTTCATTTTGTGACTTTTAATTGATCTGATATGTGTTAGGATGTAATTGTTTGTCTTTTGGTTAATTGTGATTCTAATGATTAAAATCTCTAAAATTCTTGACGAAGTGTGTGTTTGAAATTTAGTTTTGTAATAAAGAAGGTCTAACCAATCAAGGAAATGAAGTATGTAGCGTTCATTATGTTTTTGGTAGCATTTGTTCCTACGCAGCTTAGTTCTAGACCTTCCAAGCTAGTTCTGAAACTCCATCACACATTCATCATCTAGTTCCAAAACTTTAAGAATTAGTTCCAAAACTCCAGTATTTAGTTCTTGAATTTTCAGACTTAATTCCAGAACTCCTGGGTATAACTCTGGAACTCTCACGGTTTTGATCCTTAACTATTTCCTATGGTTGTGGAACTTCTCTGAAGTTCTGGAACCGATGAAAGTTTATCTATCCTAACCACATCCAAAGATTTTACATCAATGAACCTTTCAATCAGGAAAGGATGAGAACATTTATGAATGCAGATCCAGGGATAGTTATCTTATAGTTGTTTGATCAGCCACAATCCAACTGAGCATCTATTCTAGGCACGATTTGATTTCATCATAATTGTAGAGACAACTATGATTGTAAAATGTAAATAAAAGTAGACCTGCAGTAGATAGAATAACAATAGAATATAATATGAAATAGAGATAGAATAGAGAAGAGAAATATAGACTAAGTACTCAGATCAAGTACATTTTGTAATACCAAATGTTTTATCAATAAAATAGCCATTCCTGTTTGAGAGAATTTTGAGTTATTAAATCCTGATTCAAGGAGGAGCAAGGGCCCACTCCCCCAAGGAGCAGGATATTCATTTATTTGGTATTTATATTTCTTTAGCAAATAGCTTAGATCTGTTAATTCTATATTGTTTTAATTCTTCTAGTTAAACTCTATTATATACTTGTTCTTGTAGGTGTTCAGATAGATTCTTATATTTCTTACAATTGTTTTCAAGCATTCTAAGTTGTGTGAGTTTATTTCCAAAATCAAGTGTGTTTACTTTCGCAAGTGTTTTTATTTCCATTCTACAAAGTGTATTTCCTTTCAGCAAAGCTTTCAGTGTGCTTACTTTCAGCAAGTTTTCATAGTATTATTTAAATAAGGTTTTACCAAGAAGTCCTTAAGACATTGAAAAAATCCCCCAGAAAATACAAAAATAACTACAGTCAACTACTAGATCGATAAGATTACCCTTGTTGGATATAGATTTAGACACACCCCCTGGTTTGATATGACATCAACAAGAAGTTGATTAAATGAAGGGAATAATGACACCCATCAGTTCGTTTTAATACCCAAAACAAAAAATTTATTTTTTGATGAGTACAATCAAACAACGATGTAAAACTAAAAGGAAATGGAAGGTTTTATGACTTACCATGAGAGTGCTCCTTTTTTAATTTTTTTTAGTAATTTTATAGGGAGAAAGCACTAGGTCCAACAGATGAATTTTCAAGAAATAGTCCCCTGCAACCAGATTAGAGAAATCAGAGGACAGAAAAAATCAGGTTGTGAAGTAATGACAAAAATAAACATAGTCCAATCTCTGATGATTAACCAATGACAAACCATTACCAAATAGTTAAAACAATGAATATATTATTGAAAAGATGAAATAAAAAGAAAAAGGGACAAGGATCCTACCAAGCAAGCCAGAATGTTGTGCACTATTTTATCTTGGGGGTTTTCTTGATTTATCAAGGGGTTCAAACTTACCTCAACCTCAGTATGACATGGTTTTCAGGATACCTCTGAGATGTGATAGATGTTTTTTACACTCCATGAAAAATGTACTAGACTTATTTTCCTTATAAGTAAGCCTGCAAATCATAGAAACATACAAAAAATAGATTTAGTAAAATAAGGTGGGAAGGCTTCCTAGAGAAGGCCAATTCCCGGAAGTCAAGAGACTCCCTTATGTGGATGTTAACCTACTTTTGAAACACTTAAGCTTTATTAATGATAATTTTAAGTACAATACGATAAACAGAAAATGTGATCAGTTGTTATCACTTATTTAGGTGACTATATACATTAGTTGAGAGTAATGAAATGAAAATAAACAGATTAGAATATGAAATTGGACTCTAGGTTAGAGTCTAAGTTCTCTGATAAGTTTTAGCCTATTGAGAAGGCTATATCCTCTTATTTTGTGAAGTAAGAATCAGGCTCTGAAATATAGTCCTCCACAAAGAAATCAACGATATCTTTTTATGTGTCGTAGAGGCATGAAAGAACAAAACCAATGTCTGGAAGGACGATCTTTCTTTTGATGTCAGATTCAGATGCAATGTGGGTGTCCTATAGTATGTCTAGACCAACTTCATAGTTGTACTCGAATGCTGCAAGGTCAACCTGGATCCTCTGTACCTCATAGTACACCTCCCATAATTCCTCAGTTTCTTCACAAATAATTATATTTTATCTGAATATTGCCTTGAAATGGTAAAGGGGTGTAGTGTTAATAGCACAGATTTCTAAGTCATGTAGAAAATCATATTTTTCCTAGTGCAAGGGGTAACGGACAATTGGGATTGAATCAATGTTGGTAATGGGATACCTATCACCTCTTATGGCCATATGATAACATCCGTTCTTGGAAACATGTTAGCAATGATATAAAAACAAATATGTTGGTAGGCAGAATCGAAGAAATGTTCAACAAAAAAATATTATGTAGGAATCGTCAACAATCAAGCTAATCGCAAGCGATTACTGTGAATTCTAACAGACTACCAAAATAGATAGTTTAACTTAATTATTTTCAATTGTGAGGACTTCTAAATCTTAAACAAGAATCATTAATGAGCAACCGAAAAAATTTAACTTAAAATGGAAACAAAATTAAGTGAAAATAATACCTTACCTTGGATGATTGATCGGATCAAAATGGTAATGATGTGATAATGACGATGGGTGATGTGATGATTTTGTTGATAATTTATCATAATGGTAATAGGGATATGTTGAAGGTGTTTGATTTATAAAACTACTGTGGATGAATGTAAATTCCCTCTAAAATCTCAAAAAAAAACCGCAAAAGAGGCTGAGCAACTTGTTTATATAGATCTCTGATGCCGGTATAATCGTGGGTGATTTCAGAAAATTAAAGTTAGGGGATAAAAGGAGTTATTTTATTTCCATTTTGATCTTTATTTGGAGGGATTTCAAAGGAGGTTGAGATATTAAGTGGAATGAGTTTCAATTAGGACTAGGTTCGTTAGGATAAATGTGAAGTTTTTTTTAAAAGGTTTTTAATTTTAACTTAGTTTTAAACTAGTAAGGGGTGGGAAGTATTCATAGGGATAAGTTAGAGGTAGTTAGGTTATATTTATGGAATGTTTCTAAACTAAAAAGTTAAAACTAGTTATTTATTTCATTAGTAAGTTCATATGCTAATCTTGCCTTTTTATTCTCAGGCGGATTAGTGTGAGGGTGTGTTTTAATTAATTTAATTAATTATTTCATGAATGGAGTTGTGGTGTTGTAAATATTAAATAAATTGAAGGGTAACCTAGATCATGGAGTGTCATAAGTGGCGCTTTGTTAACTATTAATGATCGATAATGGGTTTATTTAGTGAAGGTGATTTTCAATGTCTACAGCTCTACCTAATTATGGGGGAGCTAGATTCCCATGGACACTAGCAGAAGTATTAGCATATGTGGTAGAGTACAGGAAAGTATTTTCATTCAGTGCCACATTGTGGGATTAGGTCTACCATGATGTCAGGATTAGATGTGGGATTCTTATTACATTGTTGGGAATATGAGAATATAGCAGTGATTAGGTAGTTGAGGATTCCATGGGTCATAGGAGACCACATCAAGATGGTAGTAGGATTTATTAGAAGGATAAATGATGATGCTCATAGGGATAAGGATGTATGAGGTGAGAACTGGTTCAAAGAAATATTTGGAAGGCTATATGTGGATGATGTGAGATAGAGGTTGCACCGAGACTTCCTAGTATGACATGGTTTAGATATAGAGTTTCATTATATGAGGAGGGTTATATGGGTATAATGGAGGAGGCCAGAGATGGTGCATGTCATATAGTTTCCACCGGTTATGAGAAATTTGTATTGGTTCAGGTGGCGGTAGGGGCACCCATTGCATATAGATGAGGGGAAATAAAGAGGGATCTAACTACTCTAGTGATGGAAGACCCATGCGATGATGAAAATGATGTGGGCATAGGAGAAGGGTTTTTAGAGTGGTGGGATGAGGTGTGGGTAGTTGAGGTAGATGAGGAGAGAGTACATGAATGATTAGATGTAGAATTACTGGATGGCAGAGAAGTGTTAGAATGTGAAGGAGATGAGGAGGAGCCTGTAGGCAAGGGGGATGGGGATGGAGTAGTAGCAATAGTTGAGATAGCCCACCTATGGGTGCAGTTAGATGTGACTAAGAAGGAGTGAGATACTGCACTGTAGGAGAGGTATCCCGCTATATAAAAGTGAGATAGAAACCACAAGCAGATACAGGCTTACAGGGATAGATATGGATTTTTAGGTACTACATCGGAAGTGACAGGGGATGAGGCTTAGATATTCACATAGGGAGCTGCACAAATGGCACTAGTGAAGAAAGTGATGATGGAATAGTACTAGCCTCTGGGAGAAGAGGTGCATTATCATGAACACATTGTGACTATGAGATTACCTGAGGTACCTCGATATGCGACATACATAGCTAGCAAGAGAGCAACATGACTGACGACGTTAGGGAGTACCACAAGCATGACGCAACTAATGCGAGATGGATCCGTGGAGGAGGGTGTGGAGATTTCCCAAGCACCCATGCCAAGATTATTTATATTGTCTGATGTTTTTGTTGTCTTGTGCTTTTGGAAGGGTAAAATTCACTTGAAAATAGGACAACTTTACCCTAGTGTCAAAAAATTTCATTGTAACCCTTCCTTGACACCTCTCCAGGTCATTCCATCCCATATGTAAAGCTTATCCCTCATCCATATGATTTTTATGTTTTTTTTCTCACCCTTTCCCAAGTTGAAAAAGAATAAAACAAATCTAAAGGAGTCTTTCAAGATAATACCTTTCAAGGTGGATCTTTCAGCAAGGTTGAGAATGGCTAGTTCTATCCTTCCTCAAGTAGGTAAACATTCTCTGGAGCCAATTTAAAGTACCGTATTCATCACAGAGGTGTATTCATGAGCCAAGATCATTTTGCAACTGATTTAGGAAGATTTTAGAAAGATCTTGAGGTTTAGAATCCAGTTCAACAAAAGCGGATTTTGAGGCCAAAGGAGTGTGCTCTGCAAAAAAGCACCTGATATTTGAGAGATGATTCAGGGATCTAGAGAATTATTTGGAGGTAAAAAAATTTATAAATGGAAATATAATTCAAATATATACATGGTGGTAATCTCATATTGTTCACAACACCCATGCATTACTTTCCACAACTCACTCTTCAAGCATAACTGACAGTCCTGATAAAAAAAATCCCATTTTTTATAATGTTTCAAGCATTATCAGAACTTGATAAACCTCCCATAATTATAAAAATTTCATTTCCATTAAAAATCATATAAATAAATTCCTAAAAATTTAGACGAGAGCTCCGACAATGCTATTTTCAAGTTCTCCTCCAAGGTACAAGCTTCATCCTTAGCCAAATTTTTCGGTGCCCACGTGGAAGCATGAGGATGAGACGTAATTCTGGTGTCCCTATTTCTTCTCCAAGGGGACAATGGGGCATAAAATTTCACCCCCCACCCCACCTTAAGCCTCATGGACCCTCAACATTACCTTGAGGAGCTTCAATAGGAACCTTTCCTCAAATTTATAGCCCCCACTCCAACTTCCGCTTGTGTGTTACTTGTCCTCACCAGGATGAGGATTAATTTTAGTTTCTATTTTTCCCATTCCAAGGGGATAAGGGGGGCATAAATTTTCACCTCCCCCACCTTAGGCCTTATGGTTCCACCATGTGACCCCGCAGACCACTGTCAAGCACTTTTGGCTAATTTTTGAGCCCCCTCTCCTTGCTCTCCATGCTCGTCAAGTGTCACCTCTAGGATAAGGAAAAAATTTGGTGACCCCCCTATCCCATAACAAGGGGGAAGGGGGGAAACTTTCATCCCCCCTTTCATGCTTCCACCAAGTCCCCTCATGTGACCAGAAATTTACCCTAGGAGCTCAAATTAAACATTTTTGTTATTTTCCCTCACCCATGTATATGTGTCATGTGTCACCCTAGGGCTAAGGTGCAATTTTTTTGTCCCCATGTCCCATCTCAAAAATGTATAAGGGGGGAAAAATGTGACCCAGTCCTCTCCCCCTCTTTTTGGAACATAATGATTAAGTGGTTTAGCTAACCCTTAATTAATATGGGTCCATCAGTATTATATACGTTAAATATTTAATACTATGAAATACTTTTCTATTATTAAATATTCATACCTAAGTAATATACATTAGGTAAGTATTTAATAATGTGAATCATTTATGTTTATATTTATTAAATACACTCACCTAGGTATATGTGTCAACCATTTAGGTTGAAAAGGTGGGTCAGGAGACATACCCGATCACATTATATAAAAAGGACTTTAGGTCCTCATTTGATATATTCAGGAAATATATCAAAGGTGTGCAAATCAAGTGATTTGGTTTTACCCTTGGTAAATACGGTTTTAAGTAGGAGGTGATCTTACTAGATATAAAATAAGTTCTCTGAAGTAAAAGGCTATTTTCAAAGTGGTTTTTACCCTTTTGGGGTTTTCCACTATAAATACTGTGTCACATGTGTTATTTATTTCCTGTAAGTATTTCTTTATTTACTTATGTTATGATGTAATGTTTATTTAATTTATTGTAACATTATATCATATTTAAGTTGATTAAATCCGTATTTATTAGAATCCTCAAATTCTAACACCTCTCACACCTATAAATATCAACACTTAGCCATTTTTCTCATTCCCCCCACATTTCTCCATTTTCATCTGTAACTCTAGCAATTTTTTCCAGAATTCCTCCTTCACCATTTTCCATTTCCATCCGTTGAATACATTTTTTCATGATCTAATCAAGATAAATTTAATAATAATCAAAAGTTTTTTATAGGCTCTGGGCACATATTCTTATATAAATGACTCTGTAGCTTGTAAAGTGAAAATATTTATAACTTGAAGACTAGTGCATAAATTGATGCAAGGTTTTTTACATTCATCCACATTTCTAGGCACCTTGAAGACCCAAGTGAAATAATTGGCATTGATAGTATAAATTGTTTGTAGCAATAAAACCCCAGTTTCATGCTCATAAATTTTTAAATTTTATTTTCTCCTGTTAGAGAGATCGAGTTGAGTTGAAAATTCATATGTGACCTGAAGAAGAAAAATCCTTATAAAAAAATTGATTTCATCAAAATCTGAGGTCAGGAGATCCACTTTCAAAAAATAGTAAGTCTCTACACATGAGCTTACTATAAATAACAAACCTTCATAGAGAGAATTTTTCACAAAGGAAGAGTTTTAACTGAGTATTCAGAGGACCGAGAAAGGTGAGAATATAAATTTACTATAAATAGTAAATCCCCATTCCAGAAAAAGAGCAGTGTAAGTTTGGAGGCATTGATCCAATATCAACTCTCTCTTCTAAGTACACAATTGTGGGGGGTAGTAATTGCACCCACATGGACCTCGAGGATTTCAAAGAATGAATGTTCAGAGGACCAATAGATCTAGTAGAGGAAACGTTTTTCATGAGCAGAATGTATGTAGCAGGCGTACATCTAGTCTCAGTGTAGAGTGTGGAATTGTTTTTGGCATGTTCACAACACTATGATCCCAAGACTAAGACCATTCAAGTAGATGATGGCTCAACCATGGTAGTAATAGCTCCTAGAGCCATCTCACATTTAATGCAGACACCAATTTGGAGAAATATGGTCATCATTTCAAACAAGGTTTTCAGTCAAGGAGTGGACCAAAATAGGCTCATACCTTCAGGGCATCACTCTTAGTTTATGGGTTAAATAAGTGAGAAAAACTTCACAGGATTTGAAGTCCTTACGAGGTGAATTCCATGAAGGATATTAATATGCAATCATTCTTATCATTCAAGTGTTGGGAGAAGAAACCTCAAAGGAATTTCAAGACTGGATATCTCTCTTTATATTCATGATCATGGAAGATAAAAAGAGGATTGATTGGGGATAGAACATCAGTGACAACCTACGCCATTAGTTTCTTTAGGTACCTCTCTTGAAGAAATTCACAATGAATTCATATATGTGGTGTATGCTCTCGTGAGCTTGAGACCTTTCAAATGGTTGGAACTTGTTGAAAACAACTCCCCCAAGGCCCCAAAATTTGAGAGATATCTTGAATTTGTTTTGAAGAAGAGAAATTGAAAACTTCATGATGGAAAATGATTCCTTCACCATGTTCATCATCAAGACACTAGAGGGGGACCTTCACTCAAGGTTTTATCCATAATTGGCTTCATTGATCAAGAAATACAGGTCATAATTCACAACAAATTCGCCACTTTCACATACATGTGAGTTTTTGGTTATGACCTTACTCCTCTCAGACTACCTTCGGTATCTCAGTGATAAGATTGTGTATTTCAAGATTTCCAAACAATTAGCAGATGTTCATAGTAAGCTCATTAATTTGAAAAGAAAGAATGTCTCGTTTCCCATCTCACTTGGAATCTTCACCTGCAAAAGTGTCAATGATGCATTACACCCTGCGAAGGCCACCTTCTCACCTCTAAGCTTGTATATATACACCGAGGGAAAATTTTAACATCCAATGTGATCTAGACACTTTCCATCTCTCATAATCATATCATGGACCACATATCAAATATTATTGGGGTAAATTACATAGATGAGTCTGATGTTGGGGAAAGAGACTATATATGGATGACAGTCAGACAAATGAGGAAATTCAAGTTCTACTGGTATGAAGAGGGAATTCAAAATGATGGCATAAAAATTGTATGATCTAGAGTATAAAGTAGTGAAGTCTTCATCTTTTCCACGGGTAATATATAATTTCCATGAATCGGGGGACATGTGTGATCAGACTGAAGTTGTGATCCCAAAATCAAAAGAATGGTTCAAGAATAAGATGTCCACCTTCATCACATTAGGAAGTTTCCACACCCTTCAAAGATAGGAATCACATCATTCTTCATCAAAGTTCATGGAAAATACTTTAGGCTTAATCCATTTTGGAGAGAGTTTGAAGTGTAAAGTAGTAGAGATAGATTCCCATTAATACATGAGGTTTCTTAAGAAGGTTGAAATCAACATAGGATCCTATAGTAGAAGTAGAGCTTCAAGAAAAAGGATCCATTGTCACCTCTCAATTTTTTTTGCAGCCACAAAATTTTCCCCACCTTCCATATCCCCTCTTGTTCCCCCTGTGCAAGATGTACCCATATCATCCAAAGTAGGAAATAATAGTCACATCAGTTGTCAAACCTAAATAGATGAGATGTTTCCCTAGATGAAGGAAATGATCACCAAATAAGATCATATATTCTAGTAGGTAATCACCCCTATTTTTTCAGCAATTGCAACATTGGGATAAGGTAAATAAGATTTTTTTCACAAAATTGGCTTCAGACTTCCTCTGTGGTGCCATGGGAAATCAATATGCGGAAGTAGTCAGACTTAAAGTAATCAATCCTATTGAAGAGATGACACTAACCTGAATATGAAATTATCACCATTTTCCTAAGGCCATCCACTCAGAAGGGATATTCACACATGTTCCAGGAGTCTTCTACTCACATCCTCATGAGGAATCAAGAATATAAGGTGAAAATTAATTATTTAGAAGACCAAGTACAAACACTCTCTTTGTATGTGCAACACTTCATGGACCTGAATGCTTCATCATCACTCCTAATTAAAGAAGTTACCCCAGTCAGTATCTTCAACTTGGATTACTTTAAGAAGAAAAAATCCTTCACCATGTAGGGATGAGAATATGATAAGTTAACGAGCATGATCATTGAGAAAGGGAAATTACTTCTTCCAGAGTTGATCTCACTCTACAATTACATGTGCACCACTGCAAACAAGGTCCGAATGACAATGGAAGGATTTGAAAAGGAAAGATAACATTGGGACTAAGTTCATCCATTGGTGATGGAGATGGGAGATTCTTACTCCCAGGTGTTGGTGATAAGAAATTATTTAATTCTCCATCTACGGACTTGTCATGTGTGTGGGTGAGAACCCTTTCCTCTAGTTATGAAATGTTGAATCGGGCCATTGATGAGAAATATTTAAATGAGGAGTGTGCCTTCAAGATATAAAAAACCATCAATATTAGAATATAAAAACTTGGAGTTCCTTCCATTGATGAGAGAAGTACCATAGATGATTTGTTACGACCATTTGACGAGTATGTCTAGAAAAAGGCCAGAGATCCCTTTTCATTCAAAAAACATACATAGGAGTCTCTATCTGAGATCTGAGCAACAATTTTAAATCTTACAAAGAAACATTTTTCATGGTTCATGAAGACAAAAAACATCAATGATGTTTTTGATGTTTTTCTCGAGTGTCTAAGTTGTGTCTGTACTTCTCAAGTGGATAAGGTAGCACTTGTGAAATATCGATACATTAAAGAGTTCAAGGGAGTGGAAATTATTCCATTGGATCTCCATGAGGATAAATCAGTTGCCAAGTATGATGTTAGAAATAAAAATTACACCCATCCATAATCATATTGATCTAGGGCTTTGAGGAAACATGGGACTTGAACTGAGACAGACCTTTGGAGAAGGTCAACTTCCTCTACCTATTCCTAATGCTAAAACTGATCCTATGAAGGGAAATATAGCTATCTAACACTAATATATGATTCCAAGGGACTAGGGAGAGAGGGAGATGCATAAAATTAAAAATCTCAAACTAAGGGGAAGTTATATCACCAAGAAAATGGGTAGAGATATTCCAATGAGTTAAAATAGGAAGAAAATGTGGGAGGAGAGGGAAGACATGAGTACCACAGTCAATAAAACATTTAAATCACCATTTCGATAGAGCACAATAGATTTAAACCTTGTAAGGAGAAAGAGATATGCACAATATACCTGTAAATACATTGAAAGGAAAGGAAATGCAATATAACATAGGTTAGGGCATATATGAGCTGCAAAACATGAATTTTATTGCTTCAAAGGATACACAATCTATTATAATGGAGTAAAAAAGTAAGAATCACCTTGCAAATCACCCAAATATGAGGCCTGCAACTAACAAAAGTTGTAGAAAAAATTTGATAGAGTTCATTTACATTTTAAGAACACCCCCCCTTATAAATGAGGGGGTTTTACATTATATAGAGAGGGAAACTTGAATCTTCTTCCACCAATCAAAAATATGCATTAAATCTCTGAAAAGAGGTATAGGTAGCCTTAGGAATCCATTTCCCAATGGTACTTCACTTGAATAAGGAGACATAGACACCATACCTCATTAGACCGGTCGTTGAGCTACCCTATACTACATTCTTAAATTCTCAGGACGTCATTGTTATTCCTATTGTTAGCTAGAAGCATTGGTTTTTTCATTGGTGATGTTGGTCAATTGCATATTAACATGTTACCAACTGGTTGCATATTGTAGTCTTATTTTACCCACAACATCCTAAGGCACATTGAGACATCATGCAGCTAGAGCTAAGTGCTCACCTGAAGCACACAAGGGTACCAAGTCCCACTTTTATGGAAGCTTGTTCAAGGAGTTAACATGATCATACAAATATTATAGATCCATAACAGGTAATCAAATATATTGTGTAACATAAACTAGATCTAGATCTCAAACAATATGCAAGATTGGCTGATATAAGAATCAAGATCAAATTCACCATGTAAAAACTAGTAATAGTTTTGTCAACAACCAATATCCAACCCCAAAGTTCCATTATATTAATTGATGGAAAGCACATAATCTTCATACATACATAGAAATTTCACCATAAGATACACTTTTTCATGAACCCACAACATAACCTTACAAAATATTCACCAATGTTCAAACTGTGCAAATAAATACATATTTATAGGTAGTGGGGACTTACGATTCACTACTCATGCACTCACCAAAATAGGCTACTTGTTAAGAATAGCCATGCACTGCTAAAACATAATTACAAAAGCATGCAAGCTTGCTATTAATATATAATTTAATAACAACTACAATTCTAATCCTCTTAATAGCTCAAATCTATGCATGGCACTTTAATCCTTATCTTGTCTAAAATAGCCTTTATGTGTTCTTCAAGTCTTCATACTATTGTGTGCTCTGCACTCCATGTCTATAATTATCCTTACACTGAAAACAAATAATTCCTAATTCCTAAATCCTTTCTTTTCCCACATGTACCTTGTTCCACTATTCTTTTACGCGCACCTACATGCCTTGTGTCTATGTGCCCAATCCTTATGTGCCTTCAATATGTAGGCTATATTTCATCAGCCCAATATTACCCCACATTTTATTCATTTACATCCCTAGAAATGGGCAATCATAACTTATCTCTCCATGAACATGGAATAAGGAATGAAAGAATAACTGTACAAAATAATGAAAGAATGCTTGGGCACCCTATAATTTTGCAGTTATAATTAATTTGGATATTCCGCTTTGACATCTACTTCTAATTCATTCCACTCACTCGGAACTTTATTAGTTTTATCTAGGATTTTTGTTACCACCCCATCCATCTCATCTAATGTCATGTTCTCACCTTCATTTTGCAACACCCTGAGAACATTCGCCATGGTTGAGACCATACATTCCATCACATCCATCCATAGTGTGATGAGTTTTCCAATCTCCTTTATTCTTTCCTTGTGAGGGGTCTGGGATCTTGTAAGAGCATCGTGCTTTTCTTCTACCAATTTGATCATCTCCTCATGCCCAAATGATTCATTCTTTTCTATCTTAAGGACCTCATCCTCCTCTATCATAGTCCTTCTCTTTATGATTATATTAACCGCGCACAATTTTTAATGCCAGATATGCCTTTTTCAATTCATCCTTCAAGGTTGGTATTATAGATTCATAACTAGTAATATTGTGTGTAATGTTTTCCTTGTCCTTCTCTTCCTGTATTGTAGAATCCTTTGGTTCTGGCAATGCGCATTGGACCTTCCTTCATTACCAGATGAACAAGGGTACACAAATAATGCATTACATATGGGAACTATTATATCACTTTAACTTCCAAGTGTGGCCTTACCTTCAAACTTTCATCCCTAATTTTTCCCTCCATACTTACCAATGCGTCCACCTTCACCTCATATTTTTTTCTTCTCTTCTATCAGGTGCTTTATCTCGGTATCTTTGTCCTTCTTATCATCCAACAGTGCCTAAATATTTACCCGCTTTATCTATGTCTCTATACGTAACCTTTGAAAATACCTTTGTTAGTGTGTTTCTCACCTACTCATCTGACATCATAGGGGGCTTGATAGTCGCATGGCGTAAAAGTGTGTATATAGCATATTTACAAAGATAAAACAATACAAATTATATTCAATGTTTCTTGTTAACATCATTTTACAAATATCCAAATATATAGGAAAATATCCCCCTACAAATTAGGAGGTGGCTATAATAACTCACATGACATATATGATTTGTTCAAACAACTCGTAACAAATACACTAAATACAAGCATAATATTATGGAGCACTAATATGAATTTTCCTAACATTTCCCCCCCTTAGTGTGAACATGGGGAAAACATCCATTTTTTCACTGCACCTAATTTTGTGATGGTGTGATTTTCCATTGGTTGATCACAAACCAAGACAAAGATGGTTTCCTATCAGATAACCAGAAACTTAGATTTGTGTGATTTTCTATTAGATTATCACAAACCAAGACAAATATATGTTTTTTCTAGTGGCTAACCAAAAACTGAGACAAAATAGGTTTTTAAATGGTTTACCCCACCAAAACCATATCACGATGTGTCACTGTTACTTCAGATATCAACATGTCTTCACTTTCAAGAGATAAATTTGGAATCCATACATATCAATCAACTCAAAGTGAAACATTGTGTCATTCCCTCCCCCCCCCCCCCCCATAATGTGAAGTTTGATAACACATTATTATGAAAAAATTGAAATCAAAACTCAACCACGCTAAAAGAAAACACTCATACACATGTCACTAAAATCAGTATTTGTGGCCTCATCAGTGGTGACTAACGAGAGGTTGTTGATTGAAATCTAACCTTTGATGCCTCCATCCTCCATTTTCATGTTGTTAGCTCAGCCGAATTTGAATTGAGTCTCAATTACATGCCTAAATTGAATGTCAGATTTCAAACGAAAATGCATTCGTAAGGAAAAAATATTTTATGTTTTTGGACATTTTGACGACATGAAACTTACAATAACAATTTTTGGTGAAACAAAAATTTGATGATGACAAAATGAATATACATTGAAAATGGCCTAATATAACAAGGACAATATAATCTTAATGAAAACTTTTGATAAAATATGATAATTTCGACACTCAACTATTATAATGATGATTTGAAAATAGTAGCAAGACACAAAAGACAACAAATGATATTATAGAATTTAAACACAAATTTTTAAAAAAGTAATTTTACTTAATTACTTTAAGATAATACTAAAAATGATAGACTAAACCCTATCACATAATGAAAAATGACCTAGGTAACTAAATATTCAATACCAAACTTTTATTAGAAAAAGTTATCTTATATATTTTCTATTAAAAAAACAAAAATTATATGCCTATATTGAAATAAATACCACTTATAACATATCCACGTGTATCAAAACTAAAGACTTTAAATCAATGTATTAACAAAAAAAACTAAAAGTAAATCACTATGCCTAAATACCAATTAACATAGATATTGAAAAAATAGGGGTTTTGATGTGCAAACTATGGGTAAGACAACACCTAGATGCTATACAAAGATACATGGACACATATCATACATTTGTGGAGCAGTGAACACAACTTACGAAAGAATAGAATCATGCTTAGAAAGTGGATGAGAATCGATGCATATGTCTTGGAGGTTCAACTCATGTCCAGGATTACACAAAGCTTTAATTTACAAGAAATTGAGTAGATGGATGACCTGAGGAGTGGTGTGCCTGTTGAGTGGCCTTTAAACCAGTTGGGTATTAACAGAACAAAATTTCTCCACCATGTGTATTGCATAAAACGACCAAAAATTCGTATTGTTATTCAAACTATTCAATTGGACCAATGAGGTAGATTGTCTAATTTGAATCATTGTTGAGATGATAGAATGTGCATAGATGAATGGTTTTTAACACCACACTCAGGTGGATCTATAATGATGTGCATGGTATTTTACTGGTTAAACCAGTCTACATAAATGAAAAACTTAAGAAATTGAACTTTAATATGTGGTGATCACAAAAATTACGTAAACGTCATGACATAATCTCATGGATCAGCATGAGCAAACTTGATATATAATTTAGTTAAAATACTCTCATTTTGGAATAACCTCATACATCTCCAGACTGTAATTTTTTCTTCACTGGCATTGTTAGAGACTCAGAGAATAGTGTTTAGAAAATCCAAATCTACTCTGATACCAAATAAAAGTGTGTATATAGCATATTTACAGAGAGAAAACAATACGAATGATATTCAATGTTTCCTGTTAACATCATATTACAAATATCCAGATCTAAAGGAAATAGCCCCCTACAAATTAGGAGGTGGCTATAATAACTCACTTAAATAGATAAGTTTTTTGAACAACTCGTAACAATTACACTAATTAAAAGCATAATATTCTACCCACATAATATGATGGAGAAATAATATGAATTTTCCTAACATGGCATGAGTGTGGTGATTTCTTCATTCCGTAAGAGACACATGATTCTTCACTCCGTAAGAGACACATGATTCTTCACATACATCAAATTCAAACTCATCCATATGAGTCTACATGCTCTATGATAATTTCTTCCATGTGTGCATGGTATCCATCTCTGAATCCATTAACTCCCACACATACAGGTCCTTGGTCTCTAACGTGCTTTGGAACCTCACGCATATGATTTTGGTTGGGTCATTAACATACAAAACTACTGGAGTTTCATAATTTTCTTCCTCCTTTCCTTTTCCCGAGTGCTTACCTTTTGGAATGTGGATGCCTAAATCCAATGTTGTCCCTTTATCAGTTGGCTTGACAGATGGTTAGCCCTTATCTTAACATTTTTCTATGCCAATAGTACCATTATCTATCTCCCACTCCTTAAACTCCTCTATGTCATTTTTCAATTCCTCTTCCAAAGGCTCTTCTTCATCCTCAATGTGCAATGGATTTTTTGACACGTTGTCCTCCGATTTCTCGCCCTCATCATCCTTGGTGGGGATATATCTATGATTTTTATTCATTGGTCCCACATGCACAAGAGAACTCCTAGGAGACCTCCTCAATGGTTGTGAAGGTCCTACACCTTGATTTATGGTTCTTCTCAACAACCTTTTGTACTGCAAGTTCTCAATGCCCTCTCCTATATCAATCATTCATGTCTCCCTTCTCACATCTTCATCTACCTTATACAATGGGTGGGTTTCCTCACACAATATTTTCTCTGCAATAGCGGGCTTCCTCCCTCTATGATCCAAGCCACCACTATCTTATTTCTCTTGTTCTCCTCTTCTTCTAATTCTTCACTAAGGTGAAAAGTGTCCTCTTCATCTTCTAGCATGCCCACTTTATGTTTCCCCTTGGGTGGTCTAGGGAACTTGAATTTATTTTAAACATACTTCCCATTTTCCAACTTGCTCCTTAGGTAAACATATACAAGATCTTCCCTAGACTTCCCAATTGAAAAACTTATATATTTAATGTTAATATCATTTGATATCAGTTTCTAAATGTATGCAGACTTACTTGGGTAGACGTAGGTTTTCCTAAGTGTATGGTAGTTGCAATCTACTTTATCTACATTGAATAGTAGATGGTGTGCATTCAAGAGCTTGTGTACAAATGCCTTAAAGTAGCACATGGTGAAGGCATATGGAATCTTGCACCAGGGGCTCTACTTTCCATTATTCATACCAAAGCACCCTATGTAAAAATGTTGGTAAACAGTAAATTGTACCTATTTTTCTAATACCAAAGGAATATCCTTGGGTATTCTCCACTCATGCTCAAAGTTAGCATGTAAATTCTATTACCATACCTCCGTTCTTTACTTATAAGATCCACTCATGGATCCATCACATGTGTACTTTTCAAATATATCAGTAAGGGGCCTCTTTTCTTCTAGTTATTGCCACATCTTTTATTTTGGTCCATGGGACACTCTAATTTCTACAAAGACAATAGAAAGAAGGATCACATCGAAACCTTATCTTCTCACCTTGGTACTCCTCAATAATGGTTTCAATAATGAAACTAGCCAAATTGTAAGCAACCCTTTATGTCATCTTCTTTACTATGTTTGACCATTCCTTATTCACATGTGACCAACACTCTTGATTGTTTAACTTGGTAACAAGGTGTGCTGCCACCTGAATAATGGGGTACTTATACAACTTGGGGATATCCATCCCATTCCCTCCCTTCATGTATCCAAGTTCTTTCTTGGTTGCTTCTATTACATCCTTGTCAGTGAGGTCGTTATTAATTTATATACCTGAACTCCTCAATCTTGTCAACCTCTCAATTAGGGGCGCGGTAAGCCTCATTCATCACCTAAAAAAGAAAAATAAGTCCTCATGGAATCTTCTCATCAACCATTGATATAGCCTTTCCAATTTTCTAAAATAAGGAAGTTCATACAGCTGAAAAAATCCTACATTTGACAATAGATTTTCCCCCATGCCATCATAAACAACCATATCATTCTTTGTTCTCAGCGTTGTCTTTACTACCAAAAAATTATCCAATCCATATTGTTTATCCTTGGTTCTATGGTTATAATAATTTACTTTGCATATATGAATGTGTAATTCCCAATCGTGGCCCATAAAAACCCCTTATGGATATTATATCTCTAAAAAATAGATGTCGGGAGTGTCTTCAACTTTTATTTTGACTTCCTTCTTCCTTCCGCACCTTGTAGCTGCTCTAAGTGCTTGCTTTGGTGCCATAGCAAATATAAAAGTGTGTTCTTGTAACTAATTCAAGATCTGCAACTCAAAAATCACATGCCCTAGTTCAAATCCACGTGCCCTAGCTCAAACTTGAACCCTAACTACCTATTCTTCTCCCTGTACACCTTTGTATCACTCAAACACCTCTTCCAATGGAGGGCCAACCAATCTTCTGCACAAATCTGTCTAGTTCAGTTTCATATCAAATATCTCACACTTTGCATGTAGCTCGCTCTTAGCTCTCTCTTCAACTCACTCCAATACTTATCAATCGCAAGGTAAAAATTATTTCACAACACCTCCTTTTATAGGATTTAAAAAAAAATACATTTATTGCTCTCCACCTAGAACCGTACTCAACATTAAATTGGCATTTCTTTCCTTTTTCCGCGTTGATTTTTCCATGCCCAGTCATAACCTTCTTGTGCACCTACTACTCCTCGGCCATTCGCACACCTTCCTATGCCAAAGTACCTATCCATTGTTCCTTTAACCAAGTATTTAACCATGCCGCAACCTACCTCACATTATACTTTGCATCCATTCATTCATATGTGGTCTTCATTCATCAGTAATCTTTTTGTATCCACACCCTTATTTTTAGCACCTACATGATTTTTCTCTATGCATATCCATCTTTAAAAGGATGTCCAAACTTGATCCATTTAGCTTGTATAAACTACACCTCGCACTAAATTCATGTGTGCTCCTCTGTGCATGAAATCACTAGAAATTAATCAATTTCTAGTGTGCAAGCACACTTATTACACAAAACACTGAACTAAATTCACAAATCATAGCAACGTTCAAAGGAAACACATATAAAAGAAAGTGCATTAAGGGAAATTGAATCTGAGTGGAAACAATACCTTATTAAAAACACCAAGAAGACTTATTTATACGTAGGGCTTTAGCCTACTCTCATTAAATTAACTGGGAAATACTGTGTCCCATCCAACGACTGTAATTGGAAAGTTCCTAAATCAAGTATGACAGTCACAACATACAGTCCGGAGCAATGCACTTTTATCTTCCCAGGGTGGTGCAAAAAATTTGAATCATACAGAAAAACCATCTATCCAATTTTAATCTTCTTATCCTTAATATGCCTATCATGTCAAGCCTTATGCCTGGCTTTTTCTGTCTTCTAAATCCATCATAATATAATATGCCTTTCATCCAATTTCATCAGTTTATCAATGCGCTCTTTAAGTTATTTTTCATCATCCAATCCTCATGTGTGTGTAATACCCAAGGAGGGTAACTTGAATTCCATGAGCAAAATAACCTCCATGCAAAATACAAACTAAAAGGGTGTGGCTTTGTTCAATCTTTTATATGTTGTCATATACGCCTAAAATACAACAGTTACTTTATCATCCTTGTATTTTCTTCCAACATCACAAATATTTATTAGTGTATGTCCTAATTTCTTGTTAAAAGCTAAAAGAAATGATAACCAGATCATACCAAGCCAAGAACACAGATGCTAATCAAACACCATGATCAATACGATGAAAGTAATTCACCAGAATAAATTTACATAAACCGTTGCAAACAAATGAGAAACAATATCATATATTATTATGGATCTCAATTCAATACAATGAGTATGGTCCTTGCTTAAATAAGAAAGGAATAACGATCTAAGAACTAGTCAAGGTTGTAGATCAATCCATAAATCAAGGAAATAACTAGTCATCAAATAACTAGTCAAGACCATAGATTTAGGAGATAACTAGACATCAAGGATCTAATCAATACCATACATCAAGGAAAGAGCTATACCTAACAACTAGATAATATCTCCTAATATCTAAATAAGATAAAATAAATATCCACACACATAAGTGGGTGAGGATAAATACAATAAAGGTAAATAAAGTACCTAGGTGAACATGAGCTAAGGTAAGTACCTACTCTAACACCCCCCTCAAGTGAAGCGAGGGGCCAAAATAGAAGTGGCATGTCCACAGTATGAGTCCTGACAACTAGGCCTGATGAGGTACTCATGTATAATAACTAGGAAAAAAAGACACTGCAAGGTACCCAAAACCAGTAACAACAAAGTAAAAAGAGTAAAAACCTGCTCCAAGGCATCCCAAGAGGCTCAGCTCAAAAAACTCATACAATGATGAAGAAGTTTGGTGTGCATTATGGTCTGAATCCACTTCTCGATCACAAAACTAAAAAACAACTGACACTGGGCTTCACCAGAATAGCTCTATACAAGGAGACTGTCAATGGAGTGATGTCTAAAGTGCAAAAAGCACCAAACATAATTTGATCAACTTCTACAAATAGGTATGTCCTTACCTTGTTACCTTGGATTTTATTGGATCATGACACTCTTAATTTGATTTTGTTGTTACTAGTTTTGGGTACCTTTTGGTGTACCTTTTTCCCATTTATTGTACATGAGTACCTCATCAGGCCTACTTTTCAGGACTCATACTGTGGACATTCCACTTCTATTTTGGCCCCTAGCTTCACTTGAGGGGGGGGGGTGTTAGAGTAGGTATTTACCTTAGCTCATGTTCACCTAGGTACTTTATTTGATCAACATAATTTGATCAACTACTACAAATAGGTATGTCACGATCCAAGAACAATAATCAAAGCAACAAGGGAAGGACACAAAACCCAAAGAAGAAAGATCAACACCACACCCTCCCATACTACTGAATAGGTGGAGGGATGCTATAAATCCATATGAGTTATCAAAACAACTACTTGAACACTAAAAAACTAACACTGGACTACACCAGAATAGATCCCCCAAGAGATATTGACAATATGCCAAAAGTGTCAAAAATAAAGATACAAAATCTCTCAATAAACAAGAGAGATATACTACACCTTCTAAAGAAAAATTCTAAAAAAAAGGAAGCATCACAATACATAAGGTATAGAAAGTGGAGCAATAGGCTGAATGTTAGAGGAGCCATGCCTATAGATTCCTCTCAACGAATGCCTATGTCACTACCTCGAGTGATCAGATATCTACCCCAAATCAACATGGATGAATGAAGAAGATGCCTATATATGAATTGGTGTAAAATGCACAATGGGTGCATACAAAAGAACATCAAAATGTGTGTCAGGTTGATCATGGTCTGAAAACTATAATCTTAGGTTTCTCAAGCCTAAGTGAAGATGCAAAACTCATGTGTTGCTCATGATCCTCAAAAAGAGTCAAACGAAAAACAAAGGAGCTCTATCAATGTGTGATCCCAATGAAGTATCTGCATGAAAACCAATGTCATAGCTAGAATTATACTTAACATGTGGAAGAGGGGAAATGATACCTTGTGAGTGTCTGCTAATACGTCCACCAATGAAACCCATAAAATGGAGCATGAGAGAACTGAAGGTAGTGGTACGCTTCTCAAAAATGCCATACAGTTGGCAAGAAATAGGATACACAACATGTGGTACTGTAATAGGCACAAATATGGAAGAGAATGTAGTAACAAGCCTCATAGGTTTAAAAGAATCAAGAGTAGGAACATGCTCAAAGACTAACAAATCAATATCAGTGGGTATAGGAGCAATAGCTACAAGTTGACTAGGAGCATGCATATGGCTGTCCACAATATCATGGTGATGTTGTAGGCTAGCAAGTTGTTGTTGCAATGAGTGGATTATTGTCTCCTTATCATGAATGAGTGATTGTAGAAGATAATTTAACTTCTTGAACGATCTATTTTCTTCCACAAATTTTACAATATCCTCTTGAATTCCACATACTTAAGAGAAAAGCATATCATTCTCAGAATCCATGATAGAGAGGAATGTAACTCCCAAAAGTTTAGGACGTCGGGCTCAGCCGAAATTGTGTCCACAATTGATTACAACACTCCTCCATATTTGGTACTTTATATGCAAGTATCAAAATAAATATTTCCAATGGAAAGAGCATGAAAAAACAAGCACTTTTGCAAAAAACAACACTCAAAACCGAGTTACCGAGTAAAATATACAAACTTTTCAATATTTTGCTCTACTATTTATTTTAGTTACCATGAAAAAAATAAAATGCTGTTGCCTCCACCACACAAATAAAATTAAAGGGGGCTGAAGTTAAGCACCTACTAGTATGAATCACAAGCTTTAATCCCTCATATGACCATACCATATGACCAGGGGCTAAGAATCTCAAACATACAGACAGATGTCAACAACAATATCCAACTCTAATACCATAAAAGTATTGATAACCAGATCGTACCAAGCCAAGAACACAGATGCTAATCAAACACTATGATCAATAAGATGAAAGTAATTCACCAGTATAAATTTACATAAACCTTTGCAAACAAATGAGAAGCAATATCATATATTATTATGGAACTCAATTCAATACAATGAGTATGGTCCTTGCTTAAATAAGAAAGGAATGACAATCTAAGAACTAGTCAAGGCTGTAGATCAATCCATAAATCAAGGAAATAACTAGTCATCAAATAACTAGTCAAGACCATAGATTTAGTAGATAACTAGACATCAAGGATCTAATCAATACCATACATCAAGGAAAGAACTATACCTAACAACTAGATAATATCTCCTAATATCTAAATAAGATAAAATAAATATCCACACACATAAGTGGGTGAGGATAAATACAATAAAGGTAAATAAAGTACCTAGGTGAACATGAGCTAAGGTAAACACCTACTCTAACAAAAGCCTCGGCAGTTTCATTATCTTGTGGGTGATAAGGCATCATCTTGTGATGGACCCCCCTAAATTCAGCTAATAATATCCTTATAGTCTCATTAAGGAAATGAGTGCCCTTATCACTTGTTAGCCTTAGTGGACATCCATACCTACTGATAATGTTCTCCCACAAAAACTTTTTTTCCATAGTTTCTGTGTAATCCTTTGTAAGAATCACTTCGGCCCACCTTGTAAGATAATATGTACAAGTTATAATGTAGTGTTATCCAGTTGTATGTGCTGGTGGAGAAATAGGACCCACAAAGTCAATGTCCCATTTTTCAAAAGGTTCTTCACTAGAAATAGGACTCAAATGCATTTCATCTCTATGCCCAGGCTTTCCAAGGTGTTGACAATGGTCAGAGGCCTTTCAATACTCTTTACAATCCTTATACATTGTTTCCCACCATAGGCTAGCCAATAAAATATAGTGCACGGTGGATTATCTTATATAATGTCCACCTACAATCCCATCATGAGCTTCCTCCATAATAGCTTTGCACTCCTGTTCAAGTACACATTGATGCACAACTTCATCTAGACCTAGTTTTTATAAGTCTCCACTAATCAAAATTTAAGGTGCAACATTTATGGTAAGTTTTTTCTTCTCTATACTCTTCATTACCTCAAGCGCCACACTAGTACGTAAAAAGATAGAAAATTTTCTTTTAAGTCAAAGGGTGTGTGGTTCAATCTTAAAAGTTGTGCATCTAGAATTGTATCCTCGATGCTATGTGCATCCTCACCTAAGTTAATCCTTGATAAATGATATGGTATAGAATTACACTTTCCTAGTTTAACCACCATTGTAAAGTCAAATTCCTGAAATAGTAGAATCCAACGACATATGCGCCCTTGCAAAATGAGATTTTAACCAAATACTTTAATGTTATGTGATATGTATAAAATACAAAAGGAGTTTCTAACAAGTATTGTCTAAACTTATGCAGAGGGTAAATCATGTGCAAGGCCTCACGCTCTATAGTTGTATAATTTTGTTTAGCTGGGGTCAACTTCCTGCTTGCAAATCAAATAGGATGATCAATAATACCTTCTCTAGGATGGGCTAATACCTCACCAATAGCCATGACCGAGGCATCCACATGCACTTGAAAATGTTTGGTTCATGAAGGAAAGCACATAATAGGCATTTTAGTAAGTCTTTCCTTCAATGTTTCAATTGTGCATTGTTGCACTTCACCCCAATGGAACTTGCCTTTACTCTTCAATAATTATTCCAAGGGTGTGGAAATCCTAGCATACTCTTCGATAAACTTCTAGTAATAAATTATATGCCAATAAAGTCTGCGCACCTCACTTTGTTGAGTAGGTTCTTCTAAGCCCAAGATAACAACAACCTTAGCAGGATCCACTAACAAGCCTTCTTTACAAATAGTCTATCCTAGAAAAGTTCCAAAAGGTGTATCAAAAATGCACTTATTAATGTTTAAAGAGATGGTCAACTGCTAGCACCTCTCAAACATAAGTCTCAAATTATCATAGTGATCTCTCATTAGCCCATAAACCATCCAATCATCTAAGTAAACCTAAAATAACTTAGGAATAAATTCCTGGAATGCTTACACAACAATGCACAAAAATAACATAGGTGCATTCTTCAATCCAAAAGGCATAACCATGTATGCAAAATTTCCCCACTCAGTGGTGAAAGTTTTCTTCTCTTGATATTATTTAGCAATCCTCACCTGATGATATCCAAAAAATCCTTCAGTGAAGGAGTAGATATCACGCCCTACAATGCCTTCCAGAATCTCTTTAGTAAAAGGTGTGGGAAATGGATCTATTACACATGCAGAATTTAAATCCCTATAATCCACAAAAATTCTTATTTTTCCATATTTTCTTATACTAATCACCATAGGGCTAACCTACTCTGACTCCTCAATGGGCTCAATGATTCCAAAATTCAAAATCTTATTAATTTCTTCATTTACTTTTCCACGTAGGTTAGGATTCATCTTGTAAGGCCTCTTCCTAACTAGGCGCACACCTTCCTTTAGCATAATCCTCATCTTGCCCAAAGATTGATGTACCCCTTTCAATTCATGATAGCCTCTAGGAAATAAGTCCTAGAAGTCACACAACAACTCAATTATCTTAGCAACCCCATTATTAGACCAAGTAATCACCAATGATGGATTTCTTAGGCTCAGTATATGTCCCAATGTTGACCTTATTTGTTTTCATGGGCTCATGATACGCGCATGCCTTCTCATCTACATTGTCTAATACCTTACGCATACCCTCAATATGCTCAACATCTAGATTCTCCACTTCTTCATCATCAATTACATAGACCATCTTATCTTTTTCTTTTTCTAGGCAAATGCACCTAAGTTTATCTACATTTGTCTCTTCTTCTTCAAAGCATGTCTCCAGATCTGACTCATCTAGTAACTCCTAAATAATTACCTCAGCCTTCACACTATCTCCCATAGTCAAGCACTTCATAATCTATAATGCCTCATTCATTGGAGGTTTAGTAGAAAAATAGTCAAAGGTCTGAATCATACCTACAATAAATTCTTGCCAATTCCATTTCTCTCTATTTCATTTTGCATAAACATACCATGCACTCGTGTAACCTCATAAGGTGAAGTAAAACTTTTGCACCCAAAGTGAAGTTAGTAAGGCCTCATGCCCCTCTGTCAAGAGTCTCTCACACTGCTGAATGTGATGCAAAGTAGAATCCTTCCCATGGAATTCACATGTTTTGGTAGGCACATTGCTCCAAAGAAATCTAGCAGAGAAGGTGATTCTCACTTCTCGTCACTTTAAAAGACCATCTTTGTGTACCATCCACTAGTGCGTGGCTATCCTATGTAGGGTATTTGCTAGTATATTCCTTCTTTCCACTTGGTTTTTCCATTGGGCTTCCATAATGTGTAGAACCAGTGTACCTTGGTACCTTATTACTGCCCAAACACCTAACACAGCGCAACATACTTGCACATGTGATTTCACTCTTCATCTCATGCCCAACCATTGCATAAGTCCCATGTGCCTACTTGTCACATGAAAAAATTGTAGTATCACTCATATATTATGCATCATCCCATTGAATAACCCCTTCCTTTGATGACTCATGCAGTTTATGATCCCTAATGGTGGGTACATAAATTCTATTAAGATCCTCTTTACTCAAAGGTTCTACATAAGGTACAGCTTTTCCATTTGTCAAAGGAATAATAACACACTCCTCATTGTTCTCAAAACTGATATATCCTTTATTAAAGTGCAGATCAACATTATTCACATGACACCAAGGGCTCCAAAGTAATGCTGGAAAACTGTCTGTGTCTGTAAGTGCCAAGAGCTCAAAGTCCCCAGTAAACTTGGCCCCTTGTATAGTTTCAGTAACATCTTTCAAGACTACAATGGGCATGGCTTTAGTATTGTTTTCCATAAACAACACATTTGAATATAGTTGTAATGGTGGCCTTCCCATCTACTTTTGCACCTATATTAATCAAAAATTTACTTAACATCCATCCATCAAGAACTACCTTCAGAGTGATATTTTTTTCATAATCTAGACTATGAGGAGGTAAGTTAGCATGTAGAATCTATCTCTCATGCTCAACTCCGGCATGTGGAATTTTACCACTTAACCATTCCCATAATAAAGGAATGATTTTCTCTTGTTTTAGCATCATACAAACCTCCTTTAATTCATTAACATCTTTTTGAGGTAGCTTAACTACATTTTCTTGCTCCAACTTATGCGACTTCACTTTTAAACATTGTATCTCACCCTATAAATTTCTAATAACTTCCATGATTTCCTGATAAACTTCCTTCTAATGAGTAGGGTCTAGATACTCATCATGTAATATATCCTCTTTTTTAATAACAAGATTATGCTTTGGAACTTCCTAACGTGTGTAGCCTCATCACATGTAGTGACTAACACAGGAAACATCTAAGGATTAGGCATTAAATTTGGCATCCACTAATCTTCCATAGCATGTTGTACTCTAACCATCCCCATGCCTTTATCTTGTTTGTGCTTCTTTCTCATATGTTCATACAAGTCTGGGCATTCTTCATAATTTTGGTTCTTTCCACAAAAATAAAATATATTATTAGGAGGTCACTCATGTCTGTAATGATCATGAGATCTATATGTATAATAGGTTCAATGAGATAACTCACTTTGTCCACCGCCGCGACCTAGGCCTTTCAATCCTCCATGGTAGTCTCTACCTTTACCACCTCCATAAAAGCACCCTTCATTATGGTTTTGATTATGATTTTCACCTTTTTCCTTATAATTATTTACAACACTTGTCTGGCGCACACCAGTATCAATAGCATCATGAATCTAATCAAACAATATGTAATTATTTGTATCATGAGTGGTAGATTTATAAATCTTACAATAGCATGATACCTTCTTTCTTATCGTGCATTGCAACAATGGGCACCTACTTGAATCATGATGGAAATGATAGATCTCATAGTACAGCAACATGGTGTGCACTGAATTACGAGGAAAACTATCCTTAGTATGTCATTCTACCTCATAATCCATGTACCAAATACCACTGCGTGTCTCATGATCTGAATTATCCAAAAACGTTTCCAATTGTTTGGCCATAGCTACAATATGGGCCTCCAAAAATGGGCTAACACCAGTGTCTACACTCCCAACTTCCTCAGCGTAGAGAGCTTTGGGTCAAGTTCCTCACGTGGATCTGTATAAGTCTTGTTTGAGAGTTCCCTTCTGAAGGGTGTGATTAATCCTCCAATGAACCATTGAGCAAGCTGACTCGGGTGAATATCATATGACAAATTTAATAATAAATGTTTAAAGCGGGCATCATATTCCCTTACGATTTCAGCCATTCCCTACTTGATTTCCTTCAACATGCTAATGCTCTTTTTCTCAAACTTAGGTATGTGAAACTCTGCTAAGAAATCATCACGTAGCATTGTAAGTCTACACAAGTCTGGTTTGGATCATATTTCTTCTACCAACTATGTGCATGCCCTTGCAATGTGGTAAAAAATTGATTGGCCTTATGCTCTGGAGCTGTGATCCCTTTTACATGCTATAGTATCTCACACATATGAATGTGCTTGGCTACATCTTCAATTCCTCTGTATTCTAGGAGATGAAAAGACATCTCAAAATATAATTGTTTGAGTTGGTACAGACCGTGCCCACTAGATCTACTAGATCCTAATCCACCTTATCCCCCTCATGTAGTAACAAATTCACTAGTGGATACGATGCCTTATGTTACAACATTTGTACTAAACATAACTCCCATGGTCTATGAATTTTTACTACTTCCAAACGTAATACCAACGTTCTATGCACCCACATTCTATGATGATGACATGCACAAAAATATACCTCCAACTAGACCTGCAATAACACAAACAAAGATTACACCACCATAGATGAATAAGCTAGTTGATTAACTCATGAAATTGATGGTAAATAAACTCTACCTGTTGCTACTCTACTACCCATACTAGCCTATTTACTAATTATTGTCGTTGAAACTGGAAAACCAAATGCAAGGGCTAGGTCACTAGGATTGATCGAATACGTATCCACGGTCTTTGGAGTTTCCACCAATGCACTCTCATCTGAGGTCAAAGAGGGTTCTGTGTCATGATTACCCAAATGGAGGAGTTCCAGATGCTCTGGCTCCATGCCCTTTGTGTGATCTCTAAATGCTTTGTGACATGTCTTTATTTATAATGTCATTCATTCAGAAACTTCACATTGCTTCTCCAAATCCCTTTCACGTGCCTTATTAAACTTAATCCACCTTTCTTCTCTATGCCTTTCTGCCACCAGGTCCACCATTTTTCACCACACCTAATCCTGCCCCAATGCGTGGTAGGGTTTAGCTAGCCATAGGACGTTATTCCAAATCCAAAGTCACGATCCAGATCTTAATCACTAAAGGGATGCTACGTAAATATGATTTGTTAGGTTCACGCAAGAACTGGTACTCAGTAACCTCTAGATAGAAATAAGTAGAAACTATGTACTCTAGAATGTATTTATTCAAAACACCACTCTAATGATCTGTAACATACATCTAAATCAAATCATCATCTTGTAAATTCTGGAAATCTTCCTGTGTCCAGAAAAATTCTCTATATTTCCAATTTCTCTTCAATGCATATTTTAACAACCACTCGTACAACTCTATGGGAAAACAGGAAAATAACGTCTCATAAATCTCATAATATAAATTTTTTTTCAACCCACGTGCGTGCATAAATTTTTTGTCTAGTGTTAAATTTGTGAGCATACTCTCCCTCTAAATTGTCTAACCACTCTTCAATACTAGCCAAAGTCAACCGATACATCTTCATCATGCAATATCCTGACAAACAAATGAAAAAGAGATCTCGGCAACGGAACCAAAATTTAGTCTTATTTTACCCAACCCAAGGTGCACTGGCACATCTCTCAGCTAGAGTTGAGCGCTCACCCGAAGCATGCAAGGGTACCAGTTCCCTCTTTTATGATATCTTGTTCAAGGATTTAACATAATCATACAAATATTCCATATCCATAACAGATAATCAAATATATTGTGTAACATAAACTAGATCTATATCTCAACCAATATGCAAGATTGGCTCGTACAAGAATCAAGATCAAATTCATCATGCAAAAACTAGTAACAAATATGTCAACAACCAATATCCAACCACAAATTTCCATTATATTAATTGTTGTAAAAAAAAAAGCTTCATACATACATAGCAATGTCACCATAGGATATGCGCGCTCATGAACTAGTAGCATAACCTTACAAAATATTCATCGATGTCCAAACTCTGCAAATCAATACATATTTATATGTAGTGGGGACTTTTCCTTCACTACTCTTGCACTCACCAAGATAGGCTACATGCTAAGAATAGGCACAAACCGCTACAAGATAATTACAAAATCATGCAAGCTCACTATTAATAGATTATGTAATAATAACTATAGTTCTAATCCTATTAATAGCTCAAATCTATGCATGGAAATTTAATATTTCTCTTGTCATAAATAGCCTTTGTGTGCTCTTCAATTCTTCATACTAATGTGTGCTCTACATTCTATGTCTATAATTAGCCTAACACTAAAAAAGGCTAAGTATTGAATCATCTCTTTTCACATGCATGCCATGATCCACTATTCTTCTGCGTGCACCTATGCGCATTGTGTCCATGCACCCAATCCTTATGTGCCTCTAGTACTTATGTTATATTTCATCAGCCTAACGCATATTCTCACTCGTCATTCCTTCTTTTTGGTATTATCCAAACTTATTACCGATCGGTATCATTTGTGTTTTACATGTCGGGTAGTTACATCGTTATACTACCAATCGGTAGAACCATTCCTATTTTAGGCCAGTTGTATTTATATGCTACCGGTTGGTAGAATTCATACCATTATTCTACCTTTGACCTAAATTTCATTGTTCATCAGCCCAATAACCTTCATGCCCCTGCTTTCAGTTAGTAGACTCACTTATGATACTAGTTGGTAGCATATGTACCTGTTATCGGCTAGTAGCACTCAAACTTTCTACCAGACGATAATAACCATACATGCTACCAGCCGGTACCACTCAAACTCAAACTTTCTACTGACCGGTGGCAACCATACATGCTATTAGTCAGTAGAACTCAAAATTGCTACCATACGGTAGCAACCATACATGCTACCAGCCGGTAGCACTCAAACTTGCTACTTAATGGTAATAACCATATATGTTATCGGCCTGTAGTATTCAAACTTGCTACTAGTCGATAACATCTGTAAGATGTTATCGTGCTACATTTGATTCCTCTTCCCTCCAAACCTATGTAACACATTATTTTTCCAGATTCTTCATTGAGGCTTCATCATATTACCCAAAACTAAATTTTGAAAGTTATCCAATTTGCACGGGGTGAAAAATTGGATAAGAGTTTGGTGACTCACGAGGTAATATTCCTTCTAGATTGAAAACATCAGTAACCTAGAAGCATCCATTGGGAAATGAGTCATCTTGATATTCTGAAAACTAATCTAAAATTTGAAGAACCTGCCCCTCGATCTACCTAGTTTTCCACCACAACGGATTCCATGTTGATCTATTGAGGTTGAATGGATACACATTGAAAACTATCCCAAAACCTTGCTTCCATCATGAAACTTCACAAAAATTAAAATGTGCAATAACAACAAAAGGTAGAAAACTATGTATAAACATGAAAATCATACATGTTCCAAATGGAAACATGTAGATTATGCATAAGCACTTCCTACAGATAACATACCTACATTACCAAAAATAGAATGTGCTACAAGCACTTGGAGGAATTTAAAATGAATCTACTATGTATAAGATGTAACAATACAACTTAATGGGAATGCTTAAGATAAAATCCCATTGACTGAGATCTGTAGTACATCTCCATCAAGGTCCAACAACTCAAAAGAGTTGTCCTCCTTGCAAGAACTAATAATATACGGTCCACTCCAAATTATGTCAATTTCAGAGTGTTTCCCAAGTTTAGGTCTGTCAGCATCTCATTTCAAGACTAGATCACCAAATTTGAACATCTAAAACCTATCCTTTTTATCAAACCACTATTTAGTTGATTTTTGATGTTGTTATAACCTGATCATGGTAGAATTTATCAGTTCTTCAAGTTCAACCAGTTTTTCCATTCAGATTTCTCTTTGATCTGCACCCTCAAACTCAAATTCTTGGGCCATTTCAAGTGAAGGCAATTCAAGTAATAAATTAATCCTGACATCTTTTCCATAGAAAAGCTTATAAGGGCAAGTACCAATTTCCTTTTTTATTGTGATCATGTCATCTTAAAGATTACTTCTCACCTTAATATTCAACTTTATTTGATTGATATCCATTGATCTCTTCATGATCATAATCAAGTTCTTGTTAGTGGATAATACCAAACCATTACCTTAAGGGTAGTAATTGGAAGAATTTAAAAAAACATTCTAAGCCTGATATCCTAATCAAAAAATTTGGATCCTAAGAAATCTTTTTCATTATCAGAATTGATATTTTGAGGGATACCAAACCTCATCACAATGTCCTCAAGGAAGACAAGGATCAATGATTCAGTTATTTCCTTCAATATCACATCCTCTGTCCACTTGGTAAAGTAATTTGTTGTTGTTAAAATCCATCTGTGACCAAAAATTATTGAAGGGTTGATCATGCTAATGAAATCAAGACCCCATTAGGCAAATGACTGATCTACTTGAAATGGATGAAGTGGAAGGGCATCCAACCTCTTCTTTCCATTGAAGAAATCACATTCCCTACATTTTTTAACCCATTTGTGAGCATCAATAAACAATGTGGACCAAAAGTAACATGGCTTTAAAATTTTCATTGTTGTGGCTTTGGTTGAGAAATGTCCACTAGAGAAACCATCATGGAATTCAACCAAAACCTTGTCTACTTGTTCACCCTCAAAGAACCTTTGCAAAAATCTATCAATGTTTCTTTTGAATAAAATCTTGTCAATGAATGAAAAGGAAATAGACAAAAACCTGAGATGTCTCCAATTTATATTTTTTAGCCAAGAGGGCATGCACTGGTAGATAAAAATATGGTCATATCACTAATCCATCTATGATTATTAATTTCATCTTCTTCATCCTACTGAATTACAAGGTTATGTGGAAGTTCTTCATTCATGAAAATTGAGGTTTCTTGGTCTTTCTAAGCATCTAAAGCAAGCTTCTCAAAAGGGGCTCTACCTCTTACCAACTTTGTGGCCTTAATAGTCACATCATATTCGATGATTTTTGTCACCCATCCACCTCTTTTCTCATTGATTTATTCTACCATGATAAAGTATCTCACACTGGAATGTGAGACAAAAAATTTGATATGATTAGTGGCAAACATACTTTTAAGTTTCTTCATAGCCCTGATGATGGAAAAAACTTATTTTTCAATGTGATCTACTTCAATTCATAATCCTTCATTGTTTGACTGAAGAGCACAACTGGTTTTTCCATTCCTTGATAATTTTGTTGACTCAAAACATCAGCAATACTAGATTCAGCTCCATATGCATAAAAGATAAAATCTTTAGCATAGCTAGGATTGATAAGTGTAGGAGCTTAAGAAATTTCTTGTTTGGTCTTAGAAAATCTCTCTTTTCCTTATTTTTTCCATTTAAAAGTTGAATCCTTCTTAATCATAAGAGTGATAGGACTAAATAATCCTACAAAATAAGGAATGAATCACCTAATAAAGTTAATCTTTCCCAATAATGATTGCAAGGATTTCTTATGAGTTGGAAGAGAGAGAGAGAGAGAGAGAGAGAGAGAGAGAGAGAGAGAGAGAGAGAGAGAGAGAGAGAGAGAGAGAGAGAGAGAGAGAGAGAGAGGATGGCAAAGATTATTTGTGGATCAATGGAAATTCCATCATTTGAAACAATGTGTCCTAAAATATTACCCCTAAGGACTACAAAATTACACTTCTTGGGATTAAGAGATGCCCCATATTCCCTACATCTCTCAAATACTTTCTCAAGATGATTAATATGATCTTTAGTCTACTTTGAGAAAATGGTAATATCATTAAGATAGCCAAGGATGAACTCATTGATATATCCTTTGAAATAAATGTACATTGCTCTTTGAAATGTAGCAACTACATTTGATAAACCCAAAGGAATTTTCTTATATGCATATGTTTCCCATTTGGTTATTGTTGTCACCCTCAAAATTCCCCCCTTTTTCAAAGAAAAATTTCACAAATTTTTAGTCAGTGTTCTTTGGAAATTTTCTAGTAGAGGGATAAGTTCAAGAAGTTAGAAAATTTCATTCCTTGGAGTCATTTTTAGTGTTTTGCGGCTAAGTCAGCTATTTTTGTCCCATGTGTCCCAAGTGCCGCCAGGCCTCTAGTTCACTAATTTTTCACTTTCTCCGCATTGCTCTTCTTGAGGCTAAGTCAGAAATTTTTGTCCCACGTGTCCCAAGTACACTTGGGCCTCTTGTTCACTGATTCTCCACTTTTCCCACATTACTCTTAGATTGGGTATTTTGGCTTTTCACGTCCCTTGTGTCCCAACGTCCCATGGACTGTCAGTGCTCTCCGGACCCAATTTTTCCACATCGGCCAAATCAGCTCCATGTGTCTCACATGTCCCAGTGTCCCATGGACCATATGTTCTCTCTGGACATGAATTTTCCACACTACTCTTAGATTAGGTATTTCAGATTTTGCATCCCTTGTGTCCTAATGTCCCATGGACCGTCTAGGCCAATTTTTTCCACGTTTTACACTTTTTTGATTTTTTGAGTCAGTGTGAGGGCGATTTATTACACATTCATGATTTTATCTATCCATTCATTTCAACTCGTGGCTATTTAAAGAGAGGAAAACATTCATTCATTTTCACACTTACTCACTCATTCCCTCCCGCTCACGTTTGTGCAAATGAAGTCGTTGGATGCATATATTCTTCTATATTTTATCTTGCAGGGATTATTTTTAGAATATGATTTTTTTCGTTAAATGTTATCTTCTCTCTACCTCTGTCATGATGAAGATGTAGTATCAAGGGCACCAGCATGAACACCTCTCCTCGTTAGAAATCTTTGTGCCTGACATCAGTGATAATGAAGCTCAACATCTAGACCTTCATGGTTTTTGGGGCATACTTGGATGTGATAACCCTACTCCCATCACTCAAATGATAAAAAACATTAGGATTGCATTTGCAGGTGGTTTTCCTATCTCTGTTCAGTGTGTTAATATCATTCTTGCTTACAGGGATTGTTTCAATCCAGAATCCAAAGAAATTGTTGATGTACATGGTGAAGTAATTGCGCGACTAGATTTTGAAGCTATTTATATTTCCCTACGTATCTAAATGATGGAATGTGCCAATACCCTCACCCTTTCTCAAGAAAAAGCACGATTTGATCAGGATAGTGAGAGATATAAGGCTAGGGTAGCTAAATCATGGTTGAAGAACCCTAAAAAGGGAGCATCCAGAATTTTGAAATTATTTTTTAGGGTTTATTTCAATGAATATATTTCAGACATCATCACCCTTCTTGATAGAATCATGGGAATGTCCTCTACAAATGAGTTTCACTTTTGAATGTGTCCCTTTATCAACATCATTTGTGAGTGGAAGCATAATTTGAATTGGAGTGAGATTATTTTTGAAAACCTAATAGAGCATCCCAATATTCATGAATTTCCTTGGTCTCACTTTCATTAAAGATAAGAAATATTCCCCCATATATGAATACTTCCCTGAATTAACCCTCAAAGTCAACAATCATAATTTTAGGAGATTTAATGATTCATTCACCATGTATATTGTGAGGCTCTTGAAAGAAAATATTGCTCGGAGGTTTTTTGAGGAGGAAAAGACTTTGCTATATGACTATGGAAGCTTATACACTTAATTCAGAAAATTATCATATATCAGCCTGGATGGTTTCAAAGCTCCACCTCCAAAGCTTCCTATATTCTGTAATGATAAAATGACTCTTGTTGATATTTATAGGAAATTATATAAACTCCATCGAACCTGTAGAGATAAGAAGATTACTGACATTCATTTTCCTATCTCCCTAGGAAATTATACATGTAGGACAGACCTGGTGCCTAGAACATTGATAGAACCATTTTTCCTCTTACTATCCATCACTTCATATCTAGAACTTGTTTTTATATCAAAGGATACATTGATAAGAATTTTAAGATGGTCTTTTATTATCTTTTTGACACTGAATATTATTGGGTTGATTACAAAAATGATTTTGAGGCCAGGAGAAATTACTTTGGAAGACTCTCCCTTCAAAAAATTATAGAATTCAACGTCTATAAGGTACCTGATGGGCTCAAGGATGATGATGAGGACTTGCAATCTATTGAGTATGAGAGTTCTATAAAACAAAATCCTCTGTAAACCATTGATTGGTTTGTAAAAGTGAGAGATGATTTGAAGGAAGTAATCAATACTGTTATTATGAGAACCAAACTCTTCTTTGATGGGAAGATGTAAGACTTGAGGATGAATAAAGCCAATTATTCTTCACAAGAAACTTATTCTCCTAGGCGGGAAGAACCTATGCCCAATATTGAGGTTCCCGAACAATCTACTCCATCCTCCTCAACAAAGGTAAACGGCCATCAAACAAGAACATGTTTAAGAAGAAGTTTTTTTGGAGTAGCCAGACATCCCTATAGGGCCAAAAGATATTGTTTTTTTGAGTGAGGATGACAGTGAAGAGATGAAATAAGGAGAAGAAACCCATATCATTACTGTTGAGATAGAAAATGAAGGTCAAAATACTAAACCTCTAGGTTTGATAGATTCTTCTTCTAAGGGAGACATCAGTAATATAAAAATTGACTGAAATGCGTTCACTTGAACTCATATCTATTGTTCCTTCTCCCTCCTCCTCGTTCTTTTCTTGGGTTCAACCTTTCCTTGATAATAAGAAAAGGAAGTCTTCTTCTCAAGTTGGGGTTCCAAATTTTGATGTTGTGGTCTCCTTGCTTGATAATACTCCTCCTCTGGTGAATAAATCAAAGATCACCTCAAGCCTTGTGTTTGATTCACAGGGTTAGTAGTACATTTATATTACAGAGCCTAAGGTATATAAGGAGGAGAAATATCTTTTGGTTTTTGACCTAGAGCATATGAGAGTTTCACTTAGGGAATCCACACCTAAAAGTGAGGTTCATAACCTCAAAGAAACTATGACCAGAGTCATTAAATGCGTGGAGAAGGGTAAACAAACTATGGAGAAATTGGAAGAACATAACCAAGTTCTTTCAAATTTTATAAAATCCCTATTGGCAAAAGATAAGGTGTTGGATTTGGCTCCACTAGCTTCTCTTCCACCTCCCATAGTTATCAACAAAGATGAAGTCCAGACCATCAAATATATTCACAAATATACTACCTATGGAAAGACCATTGAAGCACTGGTTGATGATATTACAGTGGTTGGATTGAACTTCATTTAAGAGGCCTTCAATTCATATGAGAGGGTGTCCAAGTTACAACTGAAATTCACCACAAAAATCAGTGGCTTGGGGTAAGTGCAGCAAGTTGGGGGACAAAAAGGGGGTCATAAGTGGACGTCATATTGTAAATAACAACATAATATCAACTTGAAGGGATTATTAGCAATACATACACTCAAAATTAGAAAAAATGTATATAAATATGAATCATAGCACCTGGAATCTAGTTTCTAAAATACTAATTTTTTTAAAAAATGGACAAGATTAGCTATATTAAAACACTTAAAGTTCAATGAATTGGTATTTTTTTTTAAAAACAGGCCTATAAAATTATAGTCCATTTGCCCACGATTTGGATGAAAAAAAATTGATATATATATTTTCTCCTTTGGTGAGAAGTTAGATGCCACTATCTATCTTGGGATGAATTTTATTTTTTATTTTTTTGAGTAATATGTTATTTTTTATGATTTTTTCCATTGAAAGTGGTATGAAAACATAAAGAAAACAGAGCACTTTCTGTTTTCCTGCCATAACTTCATCAAAAAATATTGAAATCAAATAAATTTTTTTTTTTTTAACATGTATATAATTTCACCATGGTTGGGATGGTATAAGTTTTATCACATTCTGATAAGTGAAAAAAAATTTACAGTCTTAAACCTAGACATAAACATTCATAGGGAAAAAGTGTCTTAAAGACCTACTATTAGTAAAAAAATTATAAAATGATATTTATCCTATTCTATTCACTTTAAAATCAGTATTTCAACAAAGATAATAGTCTCCCCTATGCAATGGTACCATTTTTATGACATATTTTTTAATTTTCGGCATGGTTCAAGTCCATGGAAGACTAAATTTTATATTTCGCTATTTTTAATGTAAAATTTAGGATTTGATGTCCACTTAATTGTCCCCCAACTTGGTGCACTTACCCATTGGAAAAAGAACTAAAGCTCTGGTGTGAATGTATTCAAGATCTCCATTCAATTAGCTAGACAGATGGTAAGATTTTAATGGAAAGAAAAGTATTTGATCAAGCCAAGAATAATCTATAAAAATCCTGGGTTTTTAGTATTGATTGGAAGATCAAGGTTTTGGAAGAAGCAGTGGGAGAATTGAAAAATATGTGGTAGAAAGGGGAAGATTTCAAGACTTGTGTTTTGTCTACCTTCCAAGATATTCATTGTTAGATCTAGAATGAAGACTCAGGTAATCAATTTTCTATTCAAGAGATCAAGGCCCAGTTCAACACCTTAATCAATGAAGATCTTTTCAAAGAAGATTCAATTTCTAAAGAGAAGATGAAATATGTCTTCTCTCTCTAGTTAGCTATCACCGAGGCAAAAAAAAGAGTTTTTGGAAAACACGTAGTTTGAGAAGGATATGGAGAAGTGCCTTGGAAAGTGGACTCATGCCATTTCTAACACCACCATACGCAAGTGCATGGATATAGTTGAGGCATTAAAGAAATTTAGACATTAGATTCTCAAGACAGTCGACCCTTCGAAGCCTCCATCCGATGTTTCTGCTTCTGGGTCCTAGGGAACTTCTTTTATTTCCTTTGGGTTGTAACACCCATGATGTAATTTTTGATTAAATACATTCTATTAATATATTTGTTCAGTAGTCTTTAATATTTAGATTAAAATAAGTTGGAATTGAATGTAACTAATTTTGTAAGCTATTTATTGGGCTCTCCATGCTATTGTTAAGTGTTAGACCTTGATACTCTTGAAATGTAATAGATTTGAAAGTAATCAATACATAAGTTTTTCCTTGTCTCTTATTTCCATTTTTTATCCTTTCTTCTCGTATTTTAAATTTATGAATCATCAATCTTTCATATTAATAAAATTTGCATTCTTGTGATATGATTTCCAGAACTTTATGTCTGTGGAATAGTATCGGATATTGTGAATGTGAATGATTCCATTCTATATCTCTTTTACTAAAAGTACACATAAGGTTATATTCTGCCATCTATATTACCTGAAATTTCTTCCCTTTCAATTTTCCTCTTCTTCCATTTCTATGTATTTATAATATTCATTTGCAGAAAGCATTTCAAAGCATCAAGAGTTCTCATTAATATGCAAGTTGTATATTTGTATATAAGCTTTTCTACTCACTTTCAATAAGGGAACATCTCCCATAAAGAGGAGGGAATTTTTGTCCCCTGACTGTTGATTACTAAAGTACTAATTCAAAAACCAACAGTTTTTGGGAACTCTGTTGGGGATTTTGTTACAACAATATCCCTTTCTGAATAACTTCAAGGCCATTTTTTGGTCTAGCGACTCTAAGATATACACACAGTAAGAAATCTTTAGGAGTAGAAAATTCTCATTTTCAACTTCTAGAGAAATAAAACATTGCTCTTCCTTTAGTAAGAATGAACAGAAGAACTTGTTTTTTCGAACACACCTCCTATTAAAAGTAGGATTTCTAAGAACATCATTCCTCAAGATCAACTCAGTTCTGATCTCCGTGCTCTAGTAATTTCTGGAGTTACAGTTCCCCTTCAGTTAATATTTCCAAAGATGGAAGCACCTTTTCCTTGGGGACAACAGGTTGGGCCTCTTGCTCTTCCTCAACCATTGCATTATTTACCCAGAGGTAATAGCAATCATTTTCCTAAATTTTGGGGGTGACAAGAAAGTACACCCAGATGAACACATTGGAGCTTTCATTGTTGCATGTCAGATTCTTGGGGTTAGGGAATGAATATTTTTTTGTCAAGCTCTTTGTGGAAACATTGTAAGACAATGTCATTGATTGGTTCTATCACCTTCTTGTTGGGTCTGTTACTTATTGGACTACTATGACAACTCAGTTTGAGCAATGTTTTAAACCTGCTGAACATGTGCATTCTCTCTTAGCTAAAATTTATCATATCAAAAAGGAGCCACACGAGCCCATGATGGAGTTTACGGCCAAATTTAACAAGTTGATTCATAAAATTCCACAGAACACCCATCTTGTAGATCAAATCCAAAAGTGTTTTTTCCTTAATGCTCAGTTGCCTAATGTAAGTTATGCACTAAGGAGGGATAATCTTCTGACTCTAGATTTTGATCAATGATAGGCTATCAGTTTTGAGTATGATCTTGTAATGTCTAGAAAATTGAAAAGAGAGTCCTCCAAATCTAATGCATCTTCCTCTTCCTCCCTAGGAGCCAATTCTGATTAGTTAATACAGAAGCTGGCAAATGATCTTATTGCTATCAAGAAGCAATTGGCTCAGTATGCTCCTTACGAAGATATTCCAAGAAAGAATTTTCAGCCTAGGAACCATTTTCCCTCTTCTCAGACTAGATTGGCTATTGAAGGCCGGCCCATCAAGGTTCTAGTCAATGAAACTTGTGAAGTTCAAGAACTTGATGATGAAGAAGAGAATAAAGACTATGAAGAGCTTGAATAATAAGTTAATGTAGAAAAAGAAGAGCTTGGTGAGTCTCAAGTTCATTTACTCACCACTGAAGGTATAGATGGTGAAGATGAATATGATGAAGTAGTGGTAGATATGAATAGCGAGTCATATGTTGTCATGACTTAGAAGAAAATGAACAAAAAGGAAAAAGTGGTACAACCTTTGAAAAAATCTAAATAAGTTCCTGTAACTATTCTAGTAGTTGCAAGAATAGGAGCCCCTATTCCCACTACCTCCACACAAAAGGTGAGTAATGCTGATTATTCTCCTTCTATCTCCACTTCTGGAACTTTTTTTTCTTCAACTCCTAAACCTGATAAGACCAAAGTTCCCCTCATTCCTAGTAATGATGCTCCATCCACCTCTAGATCTTTTGATATCATTGACCACATCAAGAAGACAAAGATCCAAATCTCGGAGGTATAATTTTACCAGACTCATCCAAATGCTTTTTCTAAAGTGGTAAAATTTATTAATTCCAAATCTAAAAGTTCACTCAATACTTCTAAAGGTGTATTACCTACTCCCTCCTCCTCATCTCAACCATGTATTGTGGCTACAGTCCCTTCACCTAATGAGAAGATTAAACCATTCTATGTAACACTTCTCATAGCTTGCCACAAACTTAGTAATTGTGTTATTGACTCAAGAGCATTAGACAATGTGATTCCTACAAAAGTAGCTCATTCTTTGGGCCTAACTCTAACATGTACATTTCATTTGTGCTACTCCATGGAAAGTAGAGAAATACCATTGGTTGGAAAAATCAAAGATGAAAAAGTGGATTTCACTGCTTTTCCAGAGAAAAGGGTCAAAGACAATATTTTAGTGGCTGACATTCCTCCCTCATATGGTATGTTACTAAGTATAAATTTTTGTAGAGAAGTGGGAGGTGAAATATAAATGGAATGGTCACACGCCTTAAACACGGTCAATGGAAAAATGAAAAATTTACTACCAGAAAGATAGACTGAGTACATTGTGCAAAATACTGATGATCCAAAATCACAAATACTCTATGAAGATATAAGGCATGGTAACTATATGATCATGTCAGAAGATGAGGAAAAAATTCCTAAGGGAGTAATTCACAATCCTAATGGCATTTGGACCTTGGAGATCGATGGGAATTGCTCTTTAGCTGGTTCTAGAGCTGGCGCGGTGTTAATCTCTCCAGAAGAGAAGATTAAACCATTTTCATTTAAGATTTTTTTAAAAATACAAATAACACAACTGAATATGAGGCTCTCATCCTCAGATTGATCATGGAAAAAGAAATGGTAGTGAAGAATATTTGTTCTCGTGGTGATGGAGAGTTAATTATGAAACAGGTCAGGGATCTTTTTCATGTCAAGAATAGGAGATTGAAACATTATAGAAGTCTTATCTAGGACTCCATTGAACTTATTGATGCTTTCTCCATTGAATTTGTCCCAAGAGAAAGGAATAATAGAGCTAACTCTCTTGTTGTCTCAGGATCTTTTTTGATTCCTCATCCAGATTTTTCTCAAGAAAAATTTACCATTGAAATGATTCATAGGCCTAGTCTGCCAGATAATGCAAGCAACTGGAAATTTTTCAATGATGATCAACACTTGCTCTCTTTCTTGGATCTTAAGGATAACTTTAATCAATTATATTTTGAAGGAAGTGAGACTCTTCCCAGATAATATGTGCCTCTAATGAAGATGATATTAAGGAAGAAATGTATCAGGATGGTTGTATCAAATTAAAAGGTAATAGGATTCCCAAAGGGCTAGTAAGTTTAGAGGATCTGTTTCATAAGCATGATAGGTACATCAAATCTAAATATTCTCAAAGAGCTCGTTAATCTACTGAGTGTTGGTACCCAAATTTGTTCTCCTTTTTCAGTTTGAGCAGCATCAGAGATATGGAATGAAGCTTGAAGATAGATAGATCATGATGTATGTCATTTTGTAGCCGGGGATGTGATCTAACTGGCACTCAAATTTGTGGAGAGATGGATAACACTCAAATAGGACATGATCTTGTCCTAACTATTTTAGGCTGTGCCTTTCAAACAAGGTAAGAGTACATATTTTGTAACCCTCAAATGGTGAAGGAGATGAAGATATCCATCAATTTGTGTAAATAGTATGAAGGAGCCTTGGGAAAATATGATCAACACTCCAAATCTGACTTTCACAAGTTATCACTTCCAGATTATGGAGATACTTTCAATGTAAGGCAAGGGTTACTGAAAAAAATTTGATATCCATTTCAAAAAAGGGGTAGTATGGGGTAGGATTAGTTGTTTAGAATGAGTTTTGGTGGGAGATTGACAAGACAAACTTTACTATGCCAGATCTTTGACAACCTCTACAACATTTAAACAACTATCAGATAAAATACTTCAAAACAGTTAGGATGTTCTTTCAACCAGAAGAGATACACAAATGGAGGCCCAGGTTTTCACTCTTCACACAATATTTGAGACCTCAACACAAAATATTGAGTTAAAGGATTCAATTAAACATCAAAATCTCTGATCAAATCACGCCTAAGGTACCCCCAAAGGCTTACAAGTAATCTTTGTCAAAAAATGAAGGTGAAGATATTTTAAACTATTTATTTTCAGTGCCAGATGAAAGCTCTTCTGACAAATGAAATTGCAAATGCCACTAAGCTATCAATAAGGATGAGATTTGTGTGGTTCCTAAAGATTTCAATGCAAGATTGCAACAAGAACAAGGAAAACTGTTTGCAAACATTTAAACATGATAACATACACCATATTTCCCAAAATAACATAGATTAATTCAAATTCTTGTTAGATTCATCAATAGGGGAGAGTTTCAGGAACAATATCAGAGTTGTGTGATGGTTTATACACTTATAACCAACTCAACATGAATGAAGATCTAACACAGAAGACATTAACTAAGTTTTTTGGAGGGTTTCACAAAAGATGAGCTTCTCTAAAAATTTTCTCATGATTTTCAATTTCCTGACCTTTTGCATGTCAAAAAACATGTATTATATAACATTCTATTACATTTGATCCTTCTTTCCCAAGAAAATAATATCCTATGGCATCTTAGTTTGTTACAAATTCACTCATGACTTTATGAAAGTGACACTTAACCAATTTTGAAAGGAGGAGATGTCAGGAATTCAAAAAGGAAAATAATTACAAATATTCATCATTCCTTGTCATGGGAGCATGTATTCTTCCTTTAGCACCCACATCATCTTCCTCTTCCATCATTTAACCTTTACACCTTCCAAATTTACCTCTACAACTTTTGGATTTGGTATTTAACGTTTCTACACGAACTAGAGAAAAAAACATTTTGAAATGTTCCTTAGATCTATAAATTGACCCTCCAAGATGATATATTTGAATCATGTAGGCCAAAACGACATGAATCCATAAAAAAAATTGATCACAAACGATGCAAAAAATGCATTTCCACACTTCTTGGAGAAAAAATGGCAGCCAAATTGAAAAATACACAGTTACCATTGATTTACCTTTCTCCCTTCAATATGAGCCCTCCACGTGTCATAATGTGATTGGAAATAGGATTGGGATCACTTTTTGATATTTTAACATTTTTGGAAAAATGTAAAAATTTGACATTTTTCTCTACCCCTCCGCTCTTTGAAAATGAGCTTGACACATCCCAGCGGAATCGTGGCTTGATTCCACACATTTCCACCTTTTTTAGAAAAAGGAAATTTTTCCAAAATATCCCCACATCTATGCCTTTGAGATTTGGCACTGACACGTGGCACACTATGATTGGATCCTACGTAGCAAATTAGTTTTACACATTTTACCTCTTTTCAGAAAAAGGAAAAAAATTCAATTTTCCTCCACCACTCCGCCCTCCTGTAAGAGCACGTGTCCTCATATGATTGGCTTAAGGAGAAGTGCTCTGATTTCATACTTCAATTCCTTTTCACCAAAGGGAATTTTTCAACATTTCCTACACATTCCCGCACCTCTGATTATGTCCCTGATCCTGCCACGTGTCCTCTCCTGATTGGCCTGACGGACCCACGACCCTTTTCACAACTTTTGTTCCCATTCGCCAAAAAAAAAAGTTCTAAGTCCTCTGCCAGCCTTCCATCCTAATTTGGATGAAAACATGACACATTTCCACCTCTTATTCACTGAGGGCCTGTGCTCTGAAGTGGCCATGTGTTCCATTCTATTTCATTACGGGCCTACGCTTTGAAGCCGCCACATGTTCCATTTTGATTCTTTGTGGGCCCTAGGCATTTTCTTTGTACTTTAACTCTTTTTTCCAAAATGCCTTAAGGCACAAAAAGACCCACTTTTCAAGCAGACCCACTGAACCTTGTCCAACCACAAACGGCCACGTATGAGAAGATGTTTGAGATAAAATTTGATGGGAAAAGGATGCATGTATGACCATCAAACATCGTAGAAATTTCCAGTGATGCCCTAGAATGCTGAAGATGAAATTTAACAAGAAAATGACACCCGTCTAACTATTAAAAATTCTAGGGATGCCCTAGGATTCGATTTTTTCACTAAGGATGACAAATTTATCGAAATTGAACCAACTGAAACATGTTTTCAAAGATTTTCTATCATGGAATCATATTTTCAATGGCATACAAGTGCAAATCGACCAATTTTAAACTTCCATGATTGGGAACAAAGGAAAAAATGGTAGAGCCCACGGATTTTGGAAAAATTAGGTTACAAAAGAGTGAACACATGCTGATTTCAATCAAATTGGGACAAAACAACAAGTTTATGAGCATTTCAAGGCATTTAATCTAGAGGGAAAATTCATAGACCACCAATTCAAGAGAAAAAACATTCTAGAGCATGCAAACCAAAGGAAAATTTAGGGAAAAATGGTGCAATCTCAAAAATGGCACCAACATCGGCTCTTGCTCGGGGATGGGCACTCCTAGTGAGTGCCAAAAGAACAAAAGTTGACCAAGTGCCAAAATAACCCATTGGGAAAATAGAGTCAAAATTACAGAGCTGAAAAACCAGAACCAATCGACAAAAAATGGCTTCCAAGAACAAAGCAAACCACAAACCGACAAAACAAGAAAAATAGAGCCAAAAAACAAAGACTATACACTATAAAAGTGGTGCATACCTCAAATTTGGGGATTAATCCAAGAAATGCTTCAAATTCCTACCATTAATAGGTAATTCAAGTAATTCCCCATCTAATTCTTTGAGAAAAAATCTATTTTCACCAATTATGATATCAATGGAGTAAGGGCCCATCCATAATGCATCAAATTTACCATGTTTGCACTTATCTTCATTTTTGCTATTCCATAAAAAAACTAGATCTCCAACATTGAAAGGCCTAGGAGTGACCTTCTTGTCAAACAACCTCTTCAACTTCTCTTTAAATCTTACATGCCTTTGGTGGGATGCTCTTCTTTCTTCATCTAACTCTACAATCTAATTAATCCTTGCTTCATATGGACTGACCTCTTGATCTTAAAAGTGTCAAACATACTGAAATGAAGATAATTGCAAATGTAAGGGTAAAAAATCTTGAGTTCCATACACCAACTCAAATGGGTTTCTTACTAGTAGCTCTTTTGGCAGTGATTCTATCAGTCCCAACTACAAATTTCAGTTTTTCACCCCATTTTCTCTTGTTCAACTCCAAGGTTCTCCTAATGATCTTTAACAAGTTATTATTGCTGGAATCATCTTGTCCATTCCCTTGAGGGTTATAGTTTGAAGCATAAGTAAGATTGGTTCCATACTCTTTGCACATTGCCATCAAGGGTTTAGCTTTGAAACACATGGCATTATCAGCAACAATCTTGACTGGCACACCAAATCTACATATGACATGATTCATCAAGAAGTCCATAACAACTTGGTGTGTTGCTTTCTTGGTGGGGATTTCTTCTACCCACTTGGTGAAGTAATATGTGGCTACAAGGATCCACTTGTGTCCAACACTAGAAGGGTTTAAAATCTCACCAATGAAGTCTATTCCCCATTGTTTGAAAGGAGCTTCAATTAATACAAGATGCAACAGAAGGGAGCCTAAAGCTTTCATTCTTCCAGAGAAACGCTAACAAATTTCATATTTTCTAACCAGCAAGGTTGCATCTTTGAAGAGATTAGGCCACCAATAACTAGCTCTCAAAACTTTGTGTGTTGTAACACTTCCAGCAAAGTGTCCTCCACAAACTCCCCCATGGAAATCAACAGCTATTTTGTAAGCTTCATCTTCAATTATACATTTCAAGAGGACACCTTCAGCGTTCTTCCAAGCCAGCCCAAAGTCAGTGATGATGTATTTTTGAGAAGCCAACTAGAGGGATTTTTTCTGATTTTTATTTAAATGATTAGGGTAGAATACGTGTCTCAGGTAAAATAATACATCCTTGTACCACTCAAAACTTGCCAATTTCTCAAGAACATCTGCCCTTTCTTCCTCTACTTCACTCACTTCAATTGTCTACAGGTTGCTCTCAGCCATGAGCTTAGCAAGACCCAAACCTCTCACCAACTTTGTGGTTTGGATTTCCTTGTCATTCTCCTACAGTTTGTTCACCCATCTACATATTTTTCTTGATATCTCCATCTCTGATAAGATGTCTTTTACAATGGTGTGGGGAACATAAGCAACAACTTTTTGAACTTAAGATATAAGGCCTGAAAACCTTTGAAGCTTTCACCAAGGTAAATGCTTGTTTTTTCCATGATTGTGTACTTTAACTCAAAAGCTTGAAAATCCTTGCTAAAGAAGGCAATAGGCCTCTCAGCCCCATCTTCATCCTTTTGTAGCAAAACAGATGCAATGGTATTTTCAGAAGCAAAGGAAAAGATTTGGAAAGGCATCTTGTAATTCAGAGCTGCTAAGACAGGTGCATGTTTAAGTGCTTCTTTGATTCCTTAAAAATCCTAAATAACAACCTCCTCCCATTTGATAACTTGGTCTTTATTTAACATGAATGTAATAAGAAGGGTCAATTCAGAAAAATTAGACACAAACCTTCTAATGAAATTGATCTGCCCAAAGAAGGATTGGATGCCCTTCTTTGTTCTTGGAATTGGAACCTTGTTTATTGCTTCTACCCTCTCAGGGTCAATCATGACACAAGCCTTTGAAACAATATGACCAAGCATCTTAGCCTTTTGCACCCCAAAATGACACTTCTTTGGGTTGAGAGAGATGCCAAATTCTCTACATCTTATCAACATTATTTCCAAGTGCTGCAAGTGATCTCTTCCACTCCTTGAAAACACAGTCACATCATCCTGAGAGACTGCAATCAAGTCATTTATGTAACCAGTAAAAGCAACATCCATTACTCTTTGGAAGGTATCTCTAGCATTCATAAGTCCAAAAGGCATTCTTACATAAACATATGTTCCCCAAGGAGTGGTAAAGGCAATTTTAAATCTTTCTGACTCCTTAACAATAACTTTGTTGTAGCAAGAGAAACCATCCAAGGTGGAAAACAATTCAGATCCAATCACTAACTACAACATGTTTTCCATGTTTGGAAAAGGATAATCGTCCTTCAATTAAGCTCTATTCAGATTTTTGAAGTCTACACAAAGTCTTATATCTCCATTTTTTCTTTCTGACTGGCACAAGGTTTGCAACCTAAGATGAATACCACGTGGGCTGAATGATCCCTCCCTCTTTAAGTTTCTTCAATTCATCTTGCATTTTCATGGAGAGGAGTAGATTAATTGACCTCTACTTTTGTCTAAATGGTTTGGCATTTGTTTAAAGAGGAATCTCATGCTGAAACAAGTCCTCTTTATATGCTTTCAGCTCTAAATAAGACCAGGAAAGATAGTCTTGATATTTCTTCAATAGTTGAACATAGGAGTGTTTTCCTCTTTGTTTAGATTGTTGCCCAACCAAATTTTTCTTGGTTTATCACTAGTTCCCAAGTTATTCTCTTCCACATCCCTTGAGGCAGACATGTTTCTATTGATGATGCAATCAGCATTGCTAAAATTTGACTCAAGAGCAACAAGACCTCTAGGAATGGTGTTAGTTTTCAATTGGATGATATCCTTTCCAAACAAAGTCTCTCTTCCTCTAGTCACACATACCATTGGTTCCCAATCAATATTCTGATCTACAAACTCACCTTGATTTTCTAAGAACCTTTACACTTTAGCATCATCATTAAACACATGTTAATGCTTGATGTTGTCAAGGACAGCTGGCCTAGTTAACACTTCAATATTGTACTCACAATAAGGTGAAATTATGCAATTTCCAAATCTTGACCCCAACACTACCAACCTGTCAGCAAAAACATTGAAAATTTTGTCATGATGTACAATATTGAAGGAATCAAACATCTCAATTAGATCATAAACTTCATGTTTGTACTGTTTCATCCACTTATTTTTTGTAGCAAATAATTTTCTTATTTGTTTGACAACTAGCTCTGAATCTACTTTTGTAATGATGTCTCTGACACTGTACTTCCATGCAATTATCAGACCCAACAAAAAGGATTCATACTCAACAATGTTGTTAGTAAATTCAAAATTAAGCTTGAAGGAAAAAAACAAACTCTTCCAAGCTAGGAGAAATCAGAATTACACCAGCACCATTTTTAAATTTGGAGCAAGCTCGATCAAATAGCAAGGTCCAAGGAGAACCTAATTGTTCAAGGCAATTTGACTGATCCATCTTGTTCTCCTTACCATCAAAAAACCCAATAAAATTATCAGCATCAACATCAACAAATAATACTTCATAAGAAGAATTGTTTGGATCCTCAATTAGATGCAACATCTTCTTCTCTCCATATAATTTTACAAGGCTACATTCAATGGGAATGGTGGGAAAAGACATCCATTTGGACACTCCCTCTAACACTTGCAACCCACTTTCTTGACAATAACATACCCCATTTGGCAGAGCAATCAACAATCACAAAATCCAATTTTAAATTCCTCCCAAGATAAGATGCAAGTTGCACTACCAAACCCTTCACACATCCAACTATTGTTACAAATCAGCAACACCCCTGGATGCAAATCAAGGTTCTAAGTTGATGTTTAGGGCATCCAATGTGATTGCACAACATTGAAACCTCTCTCCAATTGTGGGACTTGCAAGATGAGAGAGGAATCTCCAGATTAGAGGTTGGTTCCTCAAACTCCTCTGATTAGATCTATTATTTGCACAACTGCAGAGGTTTAGATCCTAATTTTATCCTAATTTGCAAGGAGATAGGGATAAGAAATGTAAAAATTGAAACTAAACTGATAAGGGTGATACACCAAAGGAGTGGTGAGCACTTCTTGTACTCATGAAAATTGACACAAATCAGAAATTGCAACATAAAACATCATGCACAGGTTGATAAGCTGTAATCAAGGGTTTGAAATGAAGCAAACAACACATACAAAGGATTGAAAGCATTCACAGAGCCTGCATTGTGATTTTCAACATCAAAATCCTTGTATTCCAACACCAAAGAGGTAGAAAAACCTGTTACAATCCCTGGAAGGTCTAATACTTGCCAAAATCACTTGTTGAAGGTGAAAACAAAAGCTTTGCTGTGTAAAAAGGTGTTCAACCTTTGAAAAATGAGCCAAATCTAGCTTTTACAGTGCATGGGTCGAGCCTAGGAGAGAGAAAACGTGAAAAAACATGGGAGCCATTCTCTCATTGACCAAAATGTATTAAAAATAGCATGGAGGTCCTTACAAACCCATGCCCTAACATTTTTGACCATGCTGGAGAAGAATGCGACCCATTTTGCAGTAAAATTAGTTGTTGAAACATCAATTCTGTCCATGGGCGCATACCAGAAGCGTTTTTTATTTTCTCCCTCCAAACTGAACCAAAATTCAAAATTGACCATGGAATCTTATAGATAATTTCACCAACTTTCCATTGATATAAAGAACGTGAAAATCTGAGCTCTGGATCGAAAGTTATGGCGATTTGAAGTTTTAGGGCAAAAACAGGCCAAAATCAGATCGGCGGGCAAAAAGTTTGAATTTTTACCCATTTGGTCTTTGGAACATTTTTCAAATTTTCCCCGCACTCCACCACTCCAGATGCCACATAGCATGTTCTGATTGGGTGCGGGACCTTCCTAACCATTTTTTCCTTCGGGTCGCTTGGTGTTTTTTCGCCCTTGGACATGTGGCAGCTCCTGATTGGCTGCGGGCCTTCAAGGGAAAAATTTCCCACCAAAACTCCGCTGAGCCATAACTTGAAAAATACGCGGAGTTAGGAGGAAAAATTTACCTTTTTGGAAAGCTGAGAAAGATCTCTATCTGATGGTGCCATTTCCAGAAGGTTTTAAGTGCCTGGAAAACAAAATATTCTGACTGAGGCACAAGAGAAGGAAAGATGTAAATGAGTTAGCCACAAAATGAGTAGGGGACACATTTGGGATAACAATTTTGGTGACTCAGAGGGGTCATCTGCCTGCTAGAATGAAGTTATCAGTTGCCTGAAGCAATCCATTGGGCATGGAGTCACTTGATTCTCTATTTAATACCCCAACTGACTAGAACGTTGCAAAGAGGAACATGGAAAATCACCTGATGGAGCAAGGCCTGCAAACACAATCCCAGGAACAGCAAGCTGTGCTAAAGCACTTAGGGAAAGCAAAACAACCTATAGACAAAACAATGTGCATAAGCACTTGGAGGAATGAAAACCTAAGCTAAGATTTACAAGGTGGAGAATTTCCCTCTAGTAGCAATGCTTTAGATAGATTCCATTGACTGGAATCTGCAGTTATTCGCCATCCAATGAAGACAATTGGAAGGCATTGTTTTCCTTACACTTTGTGACCATGTATGGGCCACTCCAAATGACATCAAATTTTGAATGCCTTCATAGTTTTTCTCTATCTGCATCCCATTTTAACACTAGATCTCCAACTTGGAAAGATCTACTCTTGGCCTTCCTATCAAAGGTCTTCTTGATCAAAGCTTGATCCTTCTCCATTGCTTGGGATGCCTGATCTCTGATCTCTTGGAGCTCCATCAACTCTACATATCTCACCTCCATGGGCCCAAACTCTAGCAACTCTAACTGCTTCATGAGTTCCAATGTTGGCAACTCCAGTGACATGGGCAAGATTGCCTCTCTTCCATAAAAAAGCCTGAATGGAGAGTTACCTGTGGATCTCTTGGGAGTTATCCTATTAGCCCATAAGGCTGATTTCAGTTTGGTATGCCAAGACCTCTGATTCTCATCAAGAGTCCTCCTAATGATCCTCAACAAGTTCTTGTTTGTAGATTCATCCTGGCCATTGCCCTGAGGGTAGTAGTTTGATGAAGTACTTAGGTAGATCTCGTTCTTGACAGCCCACTCAGTCACCTTGGATCCAATGAATGCTAATGCATTATTTGAGATTATTGTAGCAGGTATGCCAAATCTAGTTACTATCCCCTCATAGAAGTCTAAGATGCTAGACTCATTTGCTTCCTTGAGTGCTACTGCTTCAGTCCAATTGGTGAAGTAGTATGTGGCTGTCAAAATCCACTTATGCCCTTGGCTTGAATTTGGATTAATGACTCCAATGAAGTCCAAACCTGATTGCATGAATGGCTGGTCAACTAAAATTGGATGCAATGGAAGGGCAGCAAGCCTCTCTTTACCTGTGAAGAATGCACAATTCTTGCACCTTTTGATCCACTCAAAGCAATCACTGAAAATATTGGGCCAATAATAACCAGCCTTCATGATTTTTAGAGCTGTCACTCTTGGTGTAAAATGACCACCAGCTGGTCCACCATGGAACTCTTCTAAAACCCTATGAATCTGATTTGTGCTAATGCATCTCAGTAGCACTCCATTCACATTTTTCTTGATCAAAACACCGTCCACTATGGCATATGGGACAGCCTGCAATCTAAAGTGTCTTCTTTGGGTTTGGTTCATCTCTAGAGGGCATAGGCCTGTGCTTAGGAAATGCATTATACCTTGGGTCCAGCAAGGAGTGGGGATAGCATTATCCTCTTCTTGAGTGCTACCTTACACATGGCTGTCTTGAACTGTCAAAACAACCTCTTCTTTATTGCATACTCCTTTTTGCTTGCCCAGAATCAGCTGCTCACACAATCCTTTTCCTCTTACCAGCTTGGTGACCTTGATCTCAATGTCATACTCCATGACATGAGTGACCCAACCTGCCCTTTTCTCATTCAAATCCTTGTTGAGGAGGAAGTTCTTTACTCCCGCATGAGAGACAAACAACTGAACCTTGTTGTTTGAGACTAGATGCTTGAATTTCTTCAAGATTTTGATTACTGTAAGTACATGCTTCTTAATAAAAGAATATCTCACCTCATAGTCATCTAGGCTTTGGCTGAAGAAAGCAATTAGCTGCTCATCATTGTCCTTGTTCTGCTGTACCAAAATGGTAGAAATAGTATCATTACCTCCAAATGCATAGAGGATGAAATCCTTGGAGAAATCCGGGTTGATGAGAGTTGGTGCTTGGGAGATGGATTCTTTGATTGCTTCAAAACTCTCCTTGCCTTCTGCTGTCCACTTGAAAGTCATGCTTTTCTGTAACATTTTGGTGATAGGTTTGACAAGGGCTGCAAATTCTGGGACAAACCTCCGAACAAAATTTATTCTCCCCAAGAAACTCTGAAGGGCCTTCTTGTGGTTTGGCAATGGTAGTGCTCTTATGGCTTCAACCCTCTCTGCATCAATTGCTAATCCTTCTTTGGAGACAATATGGCCAAGGATATTTCCTTCATGTGCTAGGAAGATACACTTCTTAGGATTCAAAGACACTCCAAATCTCCTGCACCTTTGGAAGACTTGTCTCAAATTAGAGAGGTGGTCTGCTTCATTCTTTGAAAAAATAGTGATATCATCAAGGTATATCAACACCACGTTGTTAATCAAACCTTTGAATGCCATGTCCATTGCTCTTTGGAAGGTAGCACCAGCGTTGGACAGCCCAAATGGTATTTTCCTGTATGCATAAGTTCCCCATTTGGTTATGAAGGCTGTCTTGAACTGGTCTTCTTCCTTCACCATAATCTGATTGTAGCCTGAGTAGACATCAAGTAGTGAAAACCTATCGGAGCCAGCCACAACTTGTAAGATTTGCTCCATGGAAGGGAGGGGGTAATGGTCCTTGAGATGTGCTCTATTCAAGTCTATGAAGTCAACACACAATTTGATCTCTCCACTCTTCTTTCTGACTGGAACCAAGTTGGCAACCCAACTAGAATGCTTGATTGGGAATATGATCCTTGACTCAATCAGCTTGTTCAATTCTTTCCTCATGAGAGGCTCCATGTGTGGATTGACTGGTCTTTGTTTCTATCTAACAGGCTTAGTATTTAGATCCAATTCAATGGTATGCTGAGCTAAGTTGGGATTGAAACCTTTCAAGTCTTCATAGCTCCAAGCAAACACATCAGGGAACTCTTGACATAGCTGTATGAACTCGTACCTTTCTTGTTTAATTGTCATCTTTCCAATTTGCAATGGTTTGTTCTCTTCCACCAAGATGGATATTGCATCTTCTCTCTTGCCCTGAATGTTTGCTTTCTCTTTCCTAAACTGATCATTGGGATTGAAAATGGACTCCAAAGTGATAAGTCCCTTGGGTAGCTTGTTAGTTCTCAGTTGTACCACTTGGTCACCATACTGTTGTTCCATTTTTTCCTAATTTTTAGCTGAGAACTCAGCTTCTTCTTGTAAGAAATGGATGATTTGCTAGTCATTCTCAAACACTTGCCAACTTACATTGTTATCTGGCACTGAAGGCCTCACAATCACATGGATGTTTGGCTGGACCTTATCTTTTTGAATGCTCTCCACAACGTCAAAGGCTGCCCCAACTACTACAAGCCTGTAAGCAGCTTGGTTCTCTTTCCTAGGAATTGATTTGATGCCAAAATCCTCAAAATCTTCAATGAGGTCCCACACCCTGTTCTTGTCACACTTGAGTAGATCATTCTTGACAATATGCTTCCCCTTGACCTGGTTGACAATCAACTCACTGTCACCGAAGACTTGCAAGTTCTTTATTCCTCTCTTTATTGCCCAATGCATCCCTTGCACCAAGGCTTCATATTCAGCAGTGTTATTGGAGCATGCAAACTGAAATCTAAAAGCTGAATAGTACTTTACTCCTTGAGGTGAAATAAGCATAGCTCCACCTCCTGGACCTTGTCTACTCCTTGATCCATCAAAAAACAGTTGCCATACCTCATTGTCATCCTTGTGGTTTGGCTTGGTGATGCTAGGAATGGGCTGATCTTCTTGATGTATGCAATAGACCCCTAGCTCAGATTCTTCCACTTCTTGATAAGGATCAAAAGCATGCACCTTGTTTGCCCATTCATCAAGAGTTAGTAGATCCGGGATGCTTCCAACCTTGGGGTGTCAGCTTCATCAGTGCTTGGGTGATCTTCTTGATCAAATTCTGAACAGTTGGCATTGATTTGACTTGGAATGTAGGGCTTAATGTGGAAGTTTGTAATAGGTTCAGACTTAATTGTAGCTTTGGTTCCATACCTTGTTTTTAACAACATCTATGACCAATCAGCAGACAAATATCCTCCAATCTTGGCTGTGAAATCTCTTGACAAACATAGGGCAAAGAGTGGTGGAAGGTCTATAATTGATACATATTGTAAAACAACAACATTTGGACATGCATGCAAGGTAAGACTCAAGTTTCTAATCACCCCAATTGTTGTTACTATTGTCCCATCCAACTGCACTACTCCTTTGGATATGGTTTCATATTGAAGTCCTAGTTAATCACCTATTTGCTTGGGCATCACTCAACTACTTGCCCCAGAATCAATCATGAAATTGTGCACCAATTGGTTTCCAATGATTAATGAGACATAAAATGGAGGGGGCTTCAACATTTTACCTTGCTGTCCTCTATGATTCCCTTCAGGCTGGGAAGCATTTGCGAGCACTTTCTCTTGCATTTGGACTTGCTGATTCGAATTTGGCCAGTCCTTCATGGCAGCTTGTAGCAAATCTCTCTGGCCTGGGATAGATAGGGATTTCCACATTGATATATTTACATTTGTCTTCTTCATCTGATCAATGATACTAAATGGTGATGAAAGATCTCTTTGATGTCCCTTGGTTTCCATATTCATCACTTGCATGTGGGCAGCAACAACTGGTATTTGAGTTGGTCTAGGAGCTGTTCTTGGCTGCCCTTGTGCATTTACAACTGGATTTTGTTTGCCAACCATTTGAGGAGCCATAAAAGGTTGTGGATTGGTTGGAGCTAATGGTTGTTCTTCACCCAAATTCCTACTTTTTGACCTTGTGTTGGCTGCAACACCTTGAGAGACTGTTTGATTTATGCCACAAAAATCATCTGCCTGCCAGTTCACAAGTGTGGTGTCATTTGGAGCTGATTGCTGCTGGAATGTTTCTTGTTGTTGGTTGTTTCCTTCACTGCCCTCACCCTCCACACAAGTAGTTGTCACCATTAATGCTTGATTCAAGGCACCGTTGAAACACATAGATTGGTTGTGAGGTTCATTGCATGGAAAACACCAATCATACTCCTGAGCAACATGTTGTTTTGTGTTGGCACCAATGCCTTAGAGGCAAATATAGCATTTGGATTATAGGGCTGAAATGGTCTGTTGGCAGGAGGCCTTGCTTGATTTAGATTTGTAGCTGGATTGGGTGGTCTATGAGGTTGATATGGTTTCCTATTAGGCTAAGCTTGAGGCTGGAAGGAAGGTCTAAAACTTTGGTCTTGTTGCCTCTTGAGAGTAACCAGCTCATTACCTAAATTTTGCAATTGCTTCATGACTTCTTGAAGTTCATTTGAGGCACTAGAAGATGAAGTGGAAGCTTCACTTGAATTCTGATTTCTAGGAGTGGGATAAGGAGCCAAATTAGGTGCTTGATTAGTGTTTGGGCTCTCTAAACTTGGAAATAATGGCATGGGAGGTCTAGGGGCTAGTTTGCCAGCTTGGATCAAATAATTTTCAGCTCTAATGGCAATGCTATAAGCAATGGGGATAGTTGTGCCTCCCATGGACTGAATTAACATAGAAATATTAGAATTTAGAGCTTTGAGATAGTAAAGAAAAACACCTTCTGTTGTTGGCCTGACTACCATTGGAATTCTCTCCCAAGTCCTTTGAAATCTGAAGTTGAAATCAGTCAGCTGCTCATTGGGAGCTCTCTTGATGGTTGTCAGCTGCTCCAAAAAAGACAAGTTGTCTCCCTTCTCTCCAAATTGCTCATGAAGTGCTACACATAGCTGGTTCTAATTTTGAATAGATCCTAAGGCAAGACTTCTAAACCACTGCAAAGCCTTCCCCTTGAATGAAGATGCCAGCAATTTGACAGCAACTTACATCTCATTGATTTCATGAATTACACAAAGGTTGGGAATGTCTTTAACATGATCACCAGGAGTAGTCTGATTCTCTCTAGTGAAGTATGGAATGTTCTTCAAGGCTGTAATTAGAATTAGATTCTATGCATTGAGAGCAAGTGGGCTACTACCAGTGAAATTGACATAGGGGATGTTTTGTGCCATTCTAATTGGCCTTAGAACCCTTGTTGATTGAATGAAAGGCCTACCAGGTGGAGGAGTTGAGAGAGTTCTGTTTGGTGGAGATGGAGACCTTTGGATTCTCCTCCCACTTTTCCTTAGTCTTGGAGATAACTGTAGATATTCAAACAGTGCCTCTTCTTCTCCAGCTCTTGACCTTGTAGTGATTCTTCTCATGAGTTTTTCAGGTCTGCACTGCTAAAACCAGCTGATTCTTCTTCCTTGGAGTCGCCAGATGTGCAACTTATAGCTCTTTAAAGCAAGAAAATTGTAGCAGATGCACATCAAATTTGCTGCAATGAAAATGAGACCTGTAAGGTCCCACCCGGCGTGCCAAAACTGTTGTTACTAATCAGCAGCACCCCTGGATGCAAATCAAGGTTCTAAGTTGATGTTTAGGGCATCCAGTGTGATTACACAACATTAAAACCTCTCTCCAAGTGTGGGACTTGCAAGATGAGAGAGGAATATCCAGATTAGAGGCTGGTTCCTCAAAATCCTCTGATTAGATCTATTATTTGCACAACTGTAGAGGTTCAGATCCTAATTTTATCCTAATTTGCAAGGAGACAGGGATAAGAAATGTAAAAATGGAAACTAAACTGATAAGGGTGATACACCAAAGGAGTGGTGAGCACTTCTTGATCATGAAAATTGACACAAATCAGAAATTGCAACATAAAACATCATGCACAGGTTGATAAGTTGTAAACAAGGGTTTGAAATGAAGCAAACAACACATACAAAGGACTGAAAGCATTCACAAAGCCTGCATTATGATTTTCAACATCAAAATCCTTGTATTCCAACACCAAAGAGGCAGAAAAACCTGTTACAATCCCTAAAAGGTCTGATACTTGCCAAAATCACTTGCTGAAGGTGAAAACAAAAGCTTGCTATGCAAAAAAGTGTTCAACCTTTGAAAAATGAGCCAAATCTAGCTTTTACAGTGCATGGGTTGAGCCCAGGAGAGAGAAAACATGAAAAAACGTGGGAGCCATTCCCCATTGACCAAAATTCATTAAAAATAGCATGGAGGTCCTTACAAACCCATGCCCTGACATTTTTGACCATGCTGGAGAAGAATGTGACCCATTTTGCATTAAAATTGGTTGTTGAAACGTCAATTTTGGCCATTACCACGTGCCAGAAGCATTTTTTAATTTTATCTCTCCAAAACTAACAAAAATTAAAAATTGAGCATGGAATATTATAGATAATTTCACCAGCTTTCCATTGATATAAAGAACGTGAAAATCTGAGCTTTGGATCGAAAGTTATGGCAATTTTAAGTTTTAGGGCAAAAACAGGCCAAAATCGGATCGGCGGGCAAAAAGTTTGAATTTTTACCCGTTTGGTCTTTGGAACATTTTTAAAATTTTCCCTGTGCTCCACCACTCTAGGTGCCACATGGCACATTTTGATTGGGCACGGGCCCTTCCTGACCATTTTTTCCTTCGGGTCGTTTGGTGCTTTTTCGCCCTTGGACACGTGGCAGCTCCTAATTGGCTGTGGGCCTTCTAGGGAAAAATTTCCCACCAAAACTCTGCTGAGCCATAACTTGAAAAATACGTGGAGTTAGGAGGAAAAATTTACCTTTCTGGAAAGTTGAGAAAGATTTCTATCTAATGGTGCCATTTCCAGAAGGTTTTGAGTGCCTAGAAAATAAAATATTCTAACTGAGGCACAAGAGAAGGAAATATGTAAAGGAGTTAGCCACAAAATGAGCAGGGGGCACATTTGGGATAACACCAACTACCGACACTTCTATTGATTCCATGGTAGTAAAATTTCCATAGGCTGTTGTCACTTTGATATCTAACTCATTCCTGACTTCTAGAGGCATGACATTGCATGATGCATCGGAATCAAACATATAATTGTGAAGTAGTATATCCTTTATGATCAAAGTTGTAAATAATGGATCACATTCAATTGGGAATCAACCAAGGATGTTCCCAAGTATACCTCAGGTGTTTCTCTAAGATCCTCTAATGTTTGTGGTGTTTCAATGTCTGCAATGATTTGAGGAGGATTTTAACCAACATTTACATTTCTGCTTGGGGTAGTCTTCTTGTCTTTCAATCCCAAGTACTCAAATTCTCTCTTCTTGTGCTCAGGAATCCTAAGCAACTTAATGATTGGAAAAATCACTTTGATTTGGCTCAATACCTGGGCTATGTCATATGGAACACTCTTTGGCAAGGCGGCATTAGAATGGAGACAAGCAGATTCACTACATGGTATGTGATCCTTGGGAGCTTGGGCATGAGGAGGACTATAATTTTTGTTTGGGACAACAAAGCCTTTGGCAGGTATTTCCCTTCTAGGAGATTCTTTGGGAGTTCTTGTAAGCAAGGATGTTTTAGGTTTGGATTGAGGTCTAGCTCCCTTAACAACTTTTCTCCTAGTGTTATAGTCTTTCTCTTGAGCTACAATGGTATTCATCAACAATTTTTTATCTTCCTCCGAAGGGATACCACCATCATAATTATTAATCAACAAAGTTATTAAGTATTCAAAGTCATTGTTAGGAATTTCAAAAGCTTGCACTACATCAACTTCAAGAGTATGAGAGGGAAGAAATACTTGTACCCGTTTGATACAATCCCAAAAGGTTGTATCTATCCTTGCAATTATTACCTCAGTTGATGTTACTACTTCTTGTGAGCTTGAAAAATAGCCCACCATGCAGATATCATAATTAGTACCATCATCATTATTAGCTTCACCATCTTGCTGGTCCATTTCACATGGAGGATGGGGTATAAAACACCTATCACACCAATCAATATCTGTAAACTCCTCAATAATAGCAACCCTATAATTTAGGGGATTAGGTAACACTCTTCCTTCACGTGCTTGAGGATGTCTACTTACAGATCCCATGGGTCCTTTCCCTCTATCATCAGATCTCTGATCACCCCTAGGATGATTGGTAAATCTATAATGGTTTTGTGCTTTCTACTGACCTTGTGAAGTCTACCCAATTCCCTTCTCAGCTCTTGCCAACTTGTAGGAAATCTCTTTGATAGCCCCAGCCAAATTCGTCACCACTTCCTCCAAGTCTACACTCTTGCTTGCTTGAGGTTTTTCAGGCTTTATCAACTTTATACCATCTCTCTTAAGAGGTTTTCCAATGGCCTTAATGTTATTTTCAATCTGTAGTGCCATGGTGTTGGTTGTCAAATAAGGAATTTATTGAAAGCAATAGTCAAGGGATAGAAATTCCCTCCTCTTTAATGGGAGAGGTTCCCTTATTAAAGGAAAAAACCTATTTATAAATGTACAACATCTCATTTTAATGTGGAACTTTGATATCATGAAATTTTTTGATAGAACAGGTCATCAATACAAAAGGATAGAAGAATTAAGGAATGGGAGGAGGTAGAATAACACTCTTAGAAAATATAGATAGCAAAATAATTCCTTACGCATGCCAAAATGGAATCATATAGAACAGAATCATCTGCATTTAAAACCATAAGATGTTATTTCACAGACACAAAGTTCCAGAGATGACATCCATAAGAATACAAAGCTTCTTAAAGTAAAACAGACTAATGATTCAATAACTTTTAATAGATAGCAATGAAATAACAAGAGCAGATGGAAACAAAAAGAGAGATCTTCTTGTATTGATAGCTTTTTACTCCTTTACACTTTAAAAAATAAACAGAGTTCCAGCACCTAAAAATGGCATAGAGATCCCATTGTATAACTTACAAATTGGTTACACTTGGTAACCATTTCTTTTAACTAAAATGTTAATTAAGGAAGTTCTCAACACAAGGTCCTTAATTATTTTACAATGAGATCAATTTTAGAAAAATAAGGAGAAGAGGAGAAACTAGATGAGAAAACATCTGCTTATCAATGAGGAGGGCCCACTGACTTGAGAATCCGTTGCCTGAATCATTTTAATGCTTCAACTATCTCCTTGCCTCTTAGGATTGATGTGTAGGCAGTGGCTTGAGACCAAGTGCCTAGACCTTTCTCCATATCCTTATCAAACTCAGTATGTTCAAGTTATTTTTTATTAGCCTCTTCAATGGTAGATTGAAGAGAAAAAATATCCTTTATCTTCTCTTTGGTAATCAATTCCTCCTTGAATAGGTCTTCTTTAACAAATTTCCTAAACTGAGTTTTAATCTCTTGAAGAGAGAAAGGAACACCTGAAGTTTCATCATAAAGATGACCGTGAATATCCTTGAAGGTAGATGAAATGCAAGTCTTGAAATATTCTCCCTTCTACCAACTGTTTCTCAATTCTCCCAAGGCTTATTCGAGAACTTTTATTTTCCATTCAACACTAAAAACCCATGACCTTGACAAGTTGTCCTTGGCATCATCAAAAACTTTATTGGCCATCAATATCTTTTTATCATCCTATTTGATTAGGTGAAGATCTATGATACAACTACTTCAAAGCTTTAGTTCTTTGTCCATAGCTCCAATAGAGGAGGAGAGTTTTTGATACAGGTTGGCCACTTTCTCATTGAGTTTGAAGGCATCTACAATGAAATTCAAGCCTATAATGATCATGTCATCAACCATGGCTTCCATATCCCTTCCGTAAGTGGAATATCTATGTATATCTTTGATACTCTGTGCCTCATCCTAACTGAGAATCATAGGAGGTGGAAGCATAGCTAGTGGAGAAGGATCCAAAACCTTATCTTTAGTCACTAATGACTTGATGAAGCTAGAAAGAACTTGATTTTGTTCTTCAAATTGTTCTATAGTCTATTTACCCTTCTCTACTCTCTCAATAACCTTGGTTACTATTTGCTAGAGGTTATGCACCTCACTCTCAGGAGTAGGTTCTCCCATTGGAATCCTAGAAAACTATAGGTCAAAGGCTAATAGATCTTGCTCTATCTTATCAACTTTAGGCTTTGCAACCTCTAGGAATTGTTGGCCCTAAGCATCTATCACTATTCTTGAATTTTTTATCTCTCTTTACCGGAGGAGGAGTAGTACCTAACAAAGCTGCCACAACATCAAAATTTGGCCTTATCAAATGGGAAAAAGGTTTTGTCTTCCTATTGTCAACCAAGTGTTGCACCCATGCAAAAGTAGAGGAACAAGAAGAAGAAACAAGAGGTCCAAGAGCAAGTGAGCCCATGGCACTTAAGGTATTCACCACTATTTCTTCTAGCAAAGAGTTGAGTGAGGCATTTGGAGCTTCTTGCATAGAGGAATCTGTGGTACTTGGAGGTTTTGTGTTAGGTACTTCCTTCTCTTTTTCTATTGTAACTTCTGAAGTTCCTATAGGGTCTGGTACTTCACCATCATCACTTTCACTGAGAACAATAATGTTCTTTGGTCCTGAAGGTAGTTCTGAATGCCCTAGAAGGGTTTCTTTCTCAATTGGCTCTTGTATAACCTATTTTATCTTCTTTTCGTATACTTGAGTAGAAGAAGAGGGAGTAGATGATTCAAGTTTTTTATTTGAGGAAGAAGGAGGGGTTTGTACAAGTACCTCTATACTGGGTGTATGTGATTCCTTCCTAGGTTTTAAAGTATCTCTGGAAGAAGATCCGCTTTGATTCTTCCTAAGCTCTTGAACCTTTCTGTCAAACCAAACCTTGGTTCTTACAAGGACAGGGGCAAAAATTTCAACCAATTCATCTTTCTCCTTCTTGTACCAATTCAGATCTTCCAAAGGAGTATGTTTGATTAATGTCTCATATCCATAAGACAACAAGTTTTCATTATCATCTTGGAACCCTTCAAGAATTTGGTAGAGATTGACATCCTTTATCAGTTTTAGAGAGAATCTTCCATAGTGTCTCTACCTTGCTTCAAAATCATCTGCACAATTGGCCCAGTAGTCCTCGACATCTGACCTGTGATGATAATTTATTCTGAGGTTTTTCTCAATGAACTTCTTCAAATAAAAAAAAGTCCTAGGCCTGAAAAAGTCGATAGTGATGGGAGCAAGGGCCCTTTCTATATTTTGGGGATCCAAGGCTATTTTACATGTATAGTTTCCCAAAGAAATATGGAAGTGCAGACCAAAGATTGTCTTGTCCCTGCAGGTTCTGTGCAATTTATCCAATTTCCTACATTCTTCAATTAGATCCATCTTATCATTACAAAACATGGGAAGCTTGAGAGGTGTGTTTTCATAACCAGCCAATCTGATATATGAAAACCTCTTGAATTGGATGAAGAAAGCTCCATACTTAGCTATCAAGTTCATGGATTTATCAGAAAATCTCTTGGTAGTATCAACTTCTAAGAGCCTTACAATATACATGGTAAAGGCATCATTAACTCTCTTGAAATTATAGTTGTTGGTTTCAAGGGTGAATTGAGGGAAGTATGCATAAATGGGCTCATCTTTCTGGATCTCCATGTATGTGAATTCAAACCACTACTAGGATGCTGCTAGGGAGTACATGAGATAAGAAGTCATATAGAACTTTTTAGTCTGCTGCACATTGGACAATTGCTTGGTCAAATTCATACAAATGATTTCCACCCAATTTATGTTCTGATTTCCTTCACAGATGATGTTGATGAAAGGGCACATCCACAAGTGGAATTCATTGGTAGAGGGCAATCCCATGACACGGGCTAGAAAAATGATGAAATTAGAGAGCTCTTCATTGAAATAATCCCGAAATGCCTTGGAAAGTCAGGATGCTCCCTTCTTAGGGTTATTCAACCATGATTTTTCTATTCTTGCCTTATATTTATCACTGTCCTACTCGAATAGGGTCTGTCCTTGACCTTGAGTGATAACAATGGAGTCTTCAGTCTCTGGAATGCGTAGGGCAGCCGAAATGGTAGTAGCGTCCAGGTTGGCAATTAGCTCCCCATGCACATTAGATAATTCTTTGCTATCTAAGGTAAAATGAGTCCCACAGGTGAGCACGGTGTCAGCGCATTGTACAGAGATAGGGAAATTGGTTGCATAGGCAAGTCCACTATCGTTGATCATTTTTGCCATGGGGGAAGGATTAGGGTAAGTCAATCTATTCCAAAAATCTCCAAAATCCAGGTGCCAAACCTCATTATCCCCGATATCGAGAATAGAGGACTCAAGAAATGAAACATGTTCTTGACCTTGGAATTTAATCTTCATGTTTGTAATGTACAGAGAAAAATCCTTCAAGGATCGAATTTGCAATGAAAAATGCAAAGGGAATGGGAGCACGAGCAAATGAGCTTAATTATAGGGATTCAAGAAAATGGTGGCAAGAGAGCAATGTGTCAAATGCATAGATGATAGTCCCATTAAATAGTCATTTATGAGAGAGAAGGTCATTAAATGTGCATTAAATTCATATTACTCTGACTCAAAAGGATAAGAATTGGGAAGAGTTGAAAAAACTGGCCTGGGGTTCTTTGGTACATTTAGGACATTAGGGATGTGAAGACGTGATCTGACTGATGCGGGCGAGGCGGGCCAAATGAGCATGGGTGATCCAAAAATTTTAAAACGTGAGGGATGTGGAGATGCGATTCGGCTGATGCGCGCCATGTGGGAAAAGTGGGGACATAAGGCACAAACACTTTTGGGACAAATGGGACAAAAGTATGTGAAGGACCTGATGTGGGCGATACGGGTGATTGGGGAACAAAAAGCCTAGGTAAACTTTGGAACAAATGGGCCAAAAAGTTCTGACATAACTGAAAGTTAAATAATTTCAGGGAATGTGGCCGATTGGGGAACATAAGGCCCGGTAGAACTTGGGACATGAGGGAAAAAAATGTCCGACAGACCCGCAAATCACCAAAATACCCCAAAAAAAATGCAAATTTTCACTATCTCTTCAGCTTTTCACATCACTAGAACATCACTAAAGTGTGTTAACTCAAAATTTTCAATTTTCTGAATTTCAAAAGAGGGGAAATTTTGAGAGGACAATAGCTGGCTCTTTCTGGGGATGACTTGGCTAGATCAGAAGAATGAGATAAGGAAAGAACTATAGAAAACCTAGGGGAAGAAGACCAGTACCTTATCCATTAGGCCATAGAGTCAAAAATAAAACCAATACATAAGACAACACACAAGAAAGGAAAAGAAACACACCAAAGGTAAGGGAAAGAAAAAAATACCCTATACATAATATATAAAGAGACTTCCTATTCACCTAGGACTTGAAAAATTTTAGGTACTTCCCACTATAAGGAAGTGGGAGAGAGGAACCATCCATGTAATCAAGATAGAAAGAATTATCACCAGCAAAGTGCCTGATTTTGAAAGGACCAAGCCAAAGAGAATCAAACTTACCATGGCTTCCTCGAGGCTCATGTCTTTTATCCCACAGCAAAACAATGTCTCCAACTTTGAAATCTCTAGATTTAGCCTTCTAGTCAAATAAATATTTCAGCTTCTTCTGGTGGGTAGATATTCTATCAACAACCTACATCCCGTCTTCATTCAACTTATGAAGATACATGATTGTTTTATCTAAAGAATCATTGAAACTAGTGTCTTCAATGGCCTTCATTACGTACAAAGTTGGTAGCTCCACTGTTACTAGTAATTGGGCTTCCACACCAGACTCCACTTGAAAATGAGACACCCCAATAGCTCTTTTGGGCATAATCCTATCTGCCCAAAAAGTATCATAGAGTTTCTTGTGCCAGTTTCTTTAAGATTCATTTACCAGTTTCCTTACTATAGACATCAGATTCTTGTTTGTTGATTATGCCTATCCATTTCCTTGAGGATAATAATCTGAAGAGTGAGCGAGGGAATTGCCATATCCATAACAAAAATCCATCATCTCAGCAAAATAAAAATTTGAAGCATTATCAGTCACAATATTTTTTGGTACTCCAAACCTTACCAAGATGTTTTCGTTGATAAAATTACATACCACTTCAAAAGTAGTACTCTTTACTGGAATGGCTTCTACCCACTTAGTGAAATAATTTGTGGCAGTCAACACATGAGTATGTCCTACACTTGAAGATGGGTTGAGTGTTCCAATGAAATCTAAACCCCATTGTTGAAAGGGCTCTTTAGTCACAACTGGTTTAAGTGGCAAGGCAACTAACTTGGGTCTTCCCACAAAGGTATGACAAGCTTCACATTTATCAACCCATTTTTTATGCATATTTAAACCAAAGTAGGCCAATAGTATTCAGAGTGAAAAATCTTGTGAGCAGTAACAACAGATGAGTAATTTCCTCCACATGCTTGATCATGGAAAGCTAAGCAAAGCTTCTTCTGTTGTTCCTTGTCAACGCATTTAAGAAATCTTCCATCCATTCCACGTTTGAATAAAGCATTTTCCCATAACACATATTGTGTTGATCTTAACTTGATAGCTCTCTTATCTTTAGCAGTTAAGTGAGATGGAAACTCACCATAGGTGAGGAATTGGATCTGTTGAGATGAGAAATAGAACAATAGGAACATCAATCTCATCCTTAGGTAATTCATGACCAGCTCCTTTAGCAATGAGCTCACACAATCCTTTCCCCCAAACTAGTTTGGTTGGTCTGATGTCAATATCATATTCTTGAACCTTTACTACTTAGTTTCCTCTCTTAGTTCCAAATTCTTACTGAGTAAGAATAGACTTGATGGTTGTATCAGGCACAAGTACCATAGAGTGAGAGTTTAGAATATAAAATTACTACTTGACAGCCTTAACCACTGCAAAATCCTTTTTCTCCATCATGGTGTATTTCAACTTGTGATTTTTAAGAATTTCACTCATGAATGCAATTGGGAGCTCATGATCATCAGAATATTTTTGGGTCAATACAATATCCAGGGTTCTTTCTATGGCATAACAATAGATAATAAAATCTTTACTAAAATATGGACATGCTAAGATGGGAGTCTTGGCAATAGCCTTTTTTATACCTTCAAAAGCTTCCTTCCCTTCAGAGGAAAAACCAAATGTTTGTTTTCCTTTCATCATTTGGGAAATATTAAAATTTAGCTCTACAAAATCAGGTATGAATCTTCTTAAGAAGTTGATCTTACCGAAGAAAGAATGCACTCCCTTCTTACTTGTGGGAAGAGGAATCTGTTGAATATCTTGAACTCATTTATGATCGATTTTGATTCCATATTTAGAGAAAACATGCCCCAAAAATTTACCCTCCGTGACAAAAAAGATAGATTTCTTGGGATTCAAAGAAACCCTATGTTCTCTGCATTTCAAGAGAACTGTTTCCAGATGATGAAAATTATCTACTCTAGTTTTGGAAAATAGTCAAGTCATCTAGATAAACAACAATACATTTCCCTTTCAAGCTTCCAAAATCAAAGTCCATAATCCTTTGAAAAGTGGCACCAGCATTAATGAGTCCAAAAAGCATCCTCTTGTAGGAAAAAGTACCCCATGTGGTGGTGAAGGAAGTCTTGTGCTGATCTGTGTTATTAAATTTCACTTGATTATACCCCGAGAATCCATCAAGCATGGACATCATTTCAGATCCTATAATAGCTTGCAAGACTTGATCCATCATGGGTAGAGGATAGTTGTCCTTCAAAGAAGCCTGATTCAGATTCCTGAACTGAACACAAGTACAAATCTTACCATTTTTGTTCTTGACAGGTACAATGTTGGAAATCCATGTCGAATGGTGAATGGGGAAGATAATTTTGGATTTTAATTATTTTTGTATTTCTTGAAAAATGGTGTTAGCAATATTCAGATTGTATTGCCTTTGATTTTTCTTGAAAGGTTTAATCCTAGGTTTCAAAGGAATGAAATCTTGCATTTCCTTTGGCTAGAAAGATTTTAGATCATCATATGAATATGCAAGAACATCCCTATACTTCTCCAAGAGGCTCACTACCTTCTTCTTTTGTTCTTGTGTGCAACACTTTCCAACGCTTACCATTCTTGGGTCATCCGAGCTCCCAACGTTAATTTTTTCATCTTCAGTAGATTTCTGCACTCTTGTAGAAGCTTTAGAATTAACATACCTGTCATGTTTATCAAACAATTCCTCCAAACTTACCAACCCTTTAGGAATCTTGTTACCTTTGAGTTTGATGCACCCATCTTGATCTGTCTCCTCTTTCACACCCTCCTCATTGGAAGATACACTCTCATGAGGAAAATTGTCACTTCCTTCAAAGTACAATTGTTCAAAGTTATCCCTGAGATCCAAGAAAGAAAGAAAATGTTGATCATCATTGAAAAATTTCCAGTTACTTGCATTATCAGGAACACTTGGCCTATGAATCATTTCAATGGTGAATTTTTCCTGAGAGAAATCAGGGTGAGGTATCAGCAATGATCCTGAGATAACTAGTGAATCAGCCCTGGTGTTCTTTTATCTCGACACTACTTCAATGGAGAAGGAATCAAGAAAATCAATAGAATCCCAAATTAGATTCTTATAATGCTTCAACCTTCTGTTCTTTACTTGAAAAAGGTCTCTGATTTGTTTAACTAGCTCTGCATCTCCATGAGCCAGAAGATTTTTCACGCCTTTTTCTTTTGCCACATTAAGTCCAAGGATGAGGGATTCATACTCTACTATATTATTGGTATTTTCAAACTGTAGTTTTAATGAGAAAGGATAAAATTTATCCCTCATGAGATATCAACACCACGCCAGCTCTAGAACTAGCCGAGGAACAACCTGCATCAAATTCTAGATTCCAAGCACCATTAGGATCCTGAAGTACTTCTTTGGGAAGTCTAGTTTCCTCTAGAGACATAATCATATAGTTTTCATGTCCAATATCTTCATAAATTATTTGTGCTTTAAGATCATCTATCTTTTACATGATATACTCATATTGCTTCTTAGGTAACTTCTTCATCTTGCCATTGACTGGTATGAGGGCATGTGACCAATCCATTTGAATTTTTCCTCCCACATCCTTACAGAAGTTCCTACTCAACAACATACCATATGAAGTACGGATATCAGCTACCAATATAGTAGCTAAAACCTTCTTCTCTGCTAAAGCAACAAAATCTACTTGTGCATCTTTAATCCTTCCAGCCAAGGGAACCTCTTTACTCTCCATAGAATAGTAGGACCCATAAGTGTGTGTGAGAGTAAGACCCAAATCATGAGAAAATTTGGTAGGCATGACATTATCCGACACTCCTGAGTTTATGAAATAGTTGCTGAGTTTATGGCCAGCTATAAGAATGGTTACATAAAATGGTTTGATTTTCTCATTAGGTGAGGTGACTGCAGCTACAAGGTTGGGTTGAGATGTGGAAGATGGAGTAGGAAAAATACATTTAGAAGTATTGGGGGAAGTTCTGGAATGGGAATTGACAAAGTGGAACATTTTGGTGAAGGCTTTTGGATGAGTTTGATAATACTCAGCCTCTAAAATTTTGACTTTTGTTTTCTTAAGGTGATCAATGATATCAAAAGATCCAGAGGTGGATGGGCTATCATCACTAGGAATCTTAGGCTTATCGAACTTAGGAATTGGAGAAGAAAAATTTTTGGCAGTAGAATTAGGAAAATAAGAATTAGCAGGACTTACCTTCTGTGTGGATGTAGTGGGAATAGGAGATCCTCTTTTTGTAACAACAGGGATAGTCATAGGATGCTCCTTGGACCTCTTAGCAGGCTGCATCACTTTCTCCTTCTTATTTGTCTATTCCCGAGTCATAACATCATATGACTCACTGTTAATTTCTACTACTACTTCATCATAATCATCCTCTTCATCAACACCTTTAGTGGTGAAGAAATTAACTCGAGATCCCTCAAGTTCCTCCAGTTATTCCTCAGCCTCTTCTTCAGGTTCTTCACAAACTTCATTAATCTCTTCATCTTCAGGTTCTTCAACCTCACAAGTTGCATTAACAAGGACCTTGATGGGTGGCTCCTCAATTTCCAGCCTTGTCTGAGAGGAAAGTAAATTATTTCTAGGCTGAAAATTCCTCCTTGGAACATCTGCATAAGGAGCATTTTGAGTCAATTATTTCTTGATGGCAATGAGGTCATTAGCAAGATTTTGTACTAATGGATCTGTATTCACTCTGGGAGTAGAAGGAGAAGAAGAAGAAGTTCTAGATTTGGAAGGATCTCTTTTCAACTTAAAATACATGATCAAGTCATCTTCAATGCTAACAGCTAATCTTTGATCCTTAACAAATGTTGCAAGGTTGGCTCTCCTCAATGCATAGCTAACTTCAAGTAGTTGAGCATTCATGAAGAAACATTTTTTGAATTTGATCTATAGGCTAGGTATTTGGTGGGATTTTATTAATCAACTTGTTGAACTTGGTCATAAATTCCCTCATGGGTTCTTGTGATTCTTTATTTATTTGAGAAATTTGGGCTAGAAAAGCATGTACATCCTCTACAGGTTTGAAACAGTTCTCAAAACTTGTTCTCATCATGGTCCACCTGATAATAGCCCCAGCAGGAAGATGATAGAACCAATCTGCTGCATTGTCTTGCAAAGTCTCCACAAAAAGCCTCACCGAGACATCTTCATGCTCAACTCCGAGGACTCCACATGCAACTATGAAAGCTGCAATATGCTGATAAGGGTACACCTTGCCATAACCTCTAAACTTGAGGAAGTTCTTCTTGTTACCCCTGGTAACTCATGCAAAGGCTGAGGAAGGGAAAGAGGCCCAACACGGTGGCCCCAAGGTAGTGGAACTGCCATCCTTAGAAAGACTACTCGAAGAGGCACTGCAAGAATCAAAGCACGGAGATTAGGGTTGAGTTGTTCTGGAGGGATACCACTTACTGGGGTTCTATTTTCAATAGGAGGTGTGTTGGTAGAACGAGTTCTTCTACTTCTCCCTGTTAAAGGAAGAGGGAAACCTTTTTGCTCCAAGAGCTGAAACTGAGAATCTTCAATACCAAGGGCTCTCCTACCATGAGTAAATTGTAGAGTCACCAAATCAAAGAATGATCAAGAAATTTTTCGTAAAACTGGAATACATTCAAAATGAATCCTCAGTAGAGTTTTCAAAAATTGTTGGTTTTCAAATAAGGACTTTCTTGAAAGCAACAGTTAGGGGAAAAAAATTTCATCCTCTTTAATGGGAGAGGTTCCCTTTCTAAAGGAAAAAACCTATTTACAAATGTACAACGTCTCATTTTAATGTGGAACTCTGATATCATGAAAGTGTTTGATAGAATAGATCATCAATACAAAAGGATAGAAGAATTAAGGAATGGGAGGAGGCAAAATAGCACTCTCAGAAAATATAGATAACAAAATAATTCCTTACGCATGCCAGAATGGAATCATATAGAATATAATCATTTGCATTTAAAACCATAAGATGTTATTTCACAGACACAAAGTTCCAGAGATGACATCCACAAGAATACAAAGCTTCTTGAAGTAAAACAAACTAATGATTCAATAACTTTTAAAAAATAGCAATGAAAGAACAAGAGTAGATGGAAACAGAAAGAGATATCTTCTTGTATTGATAGATTTTTACTCCTTTACACTTTCAAAGGTAAACAGAGTTCTAGCACCTGAAAATGGCATAGAGAGCCCATTATATAGCTTATATATTGGTTACACTTGGTAACCATTTGTTTTAACTAAAATGTTAATTAAGTAAGTGCTCGACACAAGGTCCTTAATTAGTTTACAATGAGCTCGATTTCAGAAAAAGAAGGAGAAGAGGAGAAACTAGATGAGAAAACATCCGTTTATTACTGAGGACGGCCCACTGACTTGAGAATCCATTACCTAAATCTTTTTAATGCTTCAGTTATCTCGCTACCCTCATGGGACTGATGTGTTGGCAGTGGCTTGAGACAAAATTCTTAGATATTTCTCCATGTCCTTATCAAACTGTGTATGTTCAAGTTACTCTTTATTAGCCTCTTCAATGGTAGATTGAAGAGAGCAAATATCCTTTATCTTCTCTTTGGTAATCAATTCCTCCTTGAACAGGTCTTCTTTAACAAATTTCCTGAACTAAGTTTTAATCTCTTGAAGAGAGAAAGGAACACCTAAAGTTTCATCATGAAGATGATAGTGAATATACTTGAAGGTAGATGCAACACAAGTCTTGAAAGATTCTCCCTTCTGCCAACTTTTTCTCAATTCTCCCAAGGCTTCTTTGAGAACTTTTATTTTCCATTTAACAATGAAAACCCATAACCTTGACAAGTTGTCCTTGGCATCATCAAAAAAATTTATCGGCCATCAATATCTTTTCATTATCCTGTTCAATCAAGCGAAGATCTATGATGCAACTACTCCAAAGCTTCAGTTCTTTGTCCATAGTTCTAATAGAGGAGGAGAGTTTTTATTGCAGGTTGGCCACTTTCTCATTGAGTTTAAAGGCCTCTATAATGAAATTCAAGCCTGTAATGATCAAGTCATCAACCATGGCTTCCATAGCCCTTCCATAAGTGGAATATATGTTTATATATTTGATACTCTACACCTCATCCTGACTAAGAATCATAGGAGGTGGAAGGTCAACCAGTGGAGCAAGATCCAAAACCTTATCTTTATGAAGATAGAAAAAACTTTATTTTGTTCTTTCAACTAATCTATAGTCTGTTTACCATTCTCTACTCTCTCAATAACCTTGGTTACTATTTGTTGGAGGTTATGCACCTCACTCTTAGGAGTAGATTCTCTCATTGGAATCCTATAAAGCTCTAGGTCAGAGGCTAATAGATCTTACTCTGCCTTATCAACTTTAGGCTTTGAAACCTATAGGAATTGTTGTCCCTGAGCATTTGTCACTATTCATAAAGTTATTTTATCTCTCTTTTCTGGAGGAGGAGTAGTACCTAACAAAGTTGCCACAACATCAAAATTTGGCCCTGTCAAATAAGAAGAAGATTTTCTCTTCCTGCTGTCAACCAAGGGTTACACCCATGCAAAAGTAGAGGAACAAGAAGAAGGAACAAGAGGTCCAAGAAAAAGTGAGCCCATGGAACTTAAGGTATTCACCACTATTTCTTCCAGTAAAGAGGTGAGTGAGGAATCTGGAGCTTCTTGAGCAAAGGAATATGTGGTACTTGGAGGTTTAGTGTTAGGCACTTCCTTCTCTTTTTCTATTGTAACTTCTAAAGTTTCTGCAGGGTCTGGTACTTCACCATCATCACTTTCACTAAGAAAAATAATGTTCTTTGGTCCTGAAGGTAGTTATGAATTCCCTAGAAGGGGTTCTTTCTCAATTGGCTCTTGTTTAACCTCTTTTATCTTCTTTTCGTATACTTGAGTAGAAGAAGAGAGAGTAGATGATTCAGGTTCTTTATTTGAGGAAGGAGGAGGGGTTTGTACAAGTACCTCTATACTGGGTGTATGTGATTCCTTCCTAGGTTTTGAAGTATCTCTGGAAGAAGATCCACTTTGATTCTTCCTAAGCTCTTGAACCTTTCTGTCAAAACCAAAACTTGGTTCTTACAAGGACAGGGGAAAAAATTTCAACCAATTCATCCTTCTCTTTGTACCAATTCAGATCTTCCAAAGGATTATGTTTGATTAATGTCTCATATCCATAAGACAAAAACTCTTCATTATCATCTTAGAACCCTTCAAGAATTTGGTAGAGATTGACATCTTTTATCATATGTAGAGAGAATCTGCCATAGTATCTCCACCTTGCTTCAAAATCATCTGCACAATTGGCCCAGTAGTCCTCAACATCTGGCCTGTGATGATAATTTATTCTAAGGTTTTTCTCAAAGAACTTCTTCAAATAAAAACAAGTCCTAGGCCTGAAAAAGTGGATAGTGATGGGAACAAGGGCCCTTTCTATATTTTGGGGATCCAAGGCTATTTTACATGTATAGTTTCCCAAAGAAATAGGGAAGTGCAGACCAAAGATTGTCTTGTCCCCATAGGTTCTGTGTAATTTAACCAATTTCCTACATTCTTAAATTAGAGACATCTTGTCATTACAAAACATGGGAAGCTTGAGAGGCATGTTTTCATAACCAGCCAACTTGATATATGAAAACCTCTTGAATTAGATGAAGAAATCTCCATACTTAGCTATCAGGTTCATGGCTTCATCAGAAAATCTCTTGGTAGTATCACCTTCTAAGAGCCTTACAATATACATGGTAAAAGCATCATTAACTCTCCTAAAATTATGGTTGCTAGTTTCAAGGGTGAATTGACGACAACATGCATAAATGGGCTCATCTTTCTAGGTATTTATGTATGTGAATCCAAACCACTGTCGAGATGCTGCTAGGGAGTACATGAGATAAGAAGTCATATAGAACTTCTTAGTCTGTTGCACATTACACAATTGCTTGATCAAATTCATGTAAATAATTTCCACCCAATTTATGTTCTGATTTCCTTTACAGATGATGTTGATGAAAGGGCACATCCAGAAGTGGAATTAATTTGTAGAGGGAAATCCCATGACACGGGCTAGTAAAATGATGAAATCATAGACCTCTTCATTGAAATCAGCCCTAAATAACACCTTGGAAAGTCAGGACACTCCCTTCTTAGGGTTCTTCAACCATGATATTTCTATTCTTGCCTTATATTTATCACTTTCCTGCTCGAATAGGGTCCGAGCTTGAGCGTGAGTGACAATGATGGAGTCTTCAGTCTCTGGAATACGTAGGGCGACCGAAATGGCAGTAGCGTCTAGCTTGGAAATTAGCTCCCCACGCACATTAGACAATTATTTACTGTCTTAGTTAAAATGAGTCCCACAGGCGAGCACAGTGTCAACACATTGTACAGAGATAGGGAAACCTTCTGCATAGGCAAGTCTGCTCTCGTTGATCATTTGTGCCATGGGGGAAGGATTAGGGCAAGTCAATCTGTTCCAAAAATCTCCAAAATCCAGGTGCCGAACCTCACTATCCCCGATATCGGGAAAAAAGGACTCAAGAGGTGAAACATGTTCTTGACCTTAGAATTTAATCTTCATGTTTACAATTTACATAAAAATATCCTTCAAGGATCAAATTCACAATGAAAAATGCAAAGGGAACAGGAGCATGAGAAAATGATCTTAATTACAAGGATTCAAGCAAATGATGGCAAGAAAGCAATGTGTAAAATGCATAGATGATAGTCCCCATTAAATAGTCGTTTAGGAGAGAGAAGGTCATTAAATGTGCATTAAATTCATATTGCACTGACTGAAAAGGATAAGAATTGGGAAGAGTGGAAAAAACTGGCCCGGATGGTCTTTGGTACATTTGGGACATTATGGATGCGAAGACGTGATCTAGCCGATGTGGGCCAAATGAGCAAAAGGCGATCCAAAAACTTGAAAATGGGAGGGATGCAATTTGGCCAATGCGTGTGATGCAAGAAGAATGGGGATAGAAGGCACAAATTTTTTTGGGATAGATGGGACAAAAGTATGCGACGGACCCGATGCGGGTGATTGCGGAACAAAAATTCCAGGTGAACTTTGGAATAAATGGGCCAAAATTTCTGACATAAACAAAATTTAAATAATTTCAGGGAATGCATCCGATTGGGGAACAAAAGGTCCAACAGAACTTGGGACATGAGTGACAAAAAATGTCTAACAGACCCGTAAATCACTGAAATATTCCAAAAAAATGTGAATTTTCACTATCTCTTCAGCTTTTCACTTCTCTAGAATGTCACTAAAGTGTGTTAACTCAAAATTTTCAATTTTATAACTTTCAAAAGAGGGGAAATTTTGAGAGGAAAACACATGGTAAAGGCCTACCTTAAATTGGTAGGGTTCTTGTCTCTTAGGTAATAGGCTACCTTCTTATTGAATGCATCTGCATTTTTATCAAGTGTAATTGATCACGTGGCCTCAAATTAATTGGCACCCTTCTCAAATTCAGACAAGAGAAATCTAGGATCAGTCTTGTCACCATATTGCAACCTAAATGCATTATTTGTCTCAGTCCAAGAATCAATAGAATTATTAGGAAGAGCCTTGTACCAATCCCTAGCATCCTCTTCTAGTGTATGAATGAACAATTTAATATACACATCTTCATGCTCAATCTCAAAGTCCTCCATCATGTTAATAAAATGTTTTAGGTGTTGATCACTAGTTATTCCATTGTTACCTTAGAACTTTGGCAATCTATTTTTGACATCTTGAGGGATAGCATTAGGATAACAAGTCATTCCTATAAATTTTATAGGACCAAAGGTCTTAACAAAAAATGGAGGTCTAGGCTGAGCCATATTGTTTTGAGGTGGTGCTCTTAGAGGAGAAACAAAATGCTGAGGAGTGAGAGGTCTTTGGAGCACAAGAATGTGATTCATAAAACCAGTGCTCTCTAGGTGTTGATTTTCTTGGAAAGTTTTATTTGAATTGAACCACACAGGTGTAGATTGAGAAGAGAACCTACCAGGTACAGCAAAAGGACCTTCACTAGTTGAAGTAAACAAATGTGTGAGAATATTACTTGAATCAGAATCACTGGAAGAAGACTGATAATCCTCTAATAAAGGATGATCTCTCTCACCAATAGATATACCTTTGCCTGATGTCTAACCTTAAACAACCTTCCAAACATTTATTTCCTCTAAAACTATCTTTCCCAATTCTTGAAATAACTTTCTACTTGGGTCCCTCCTAAAGAGATATCTTCTTCCTTCCATTTTTGTAGAGATTAGCAACACAAAAATAAATGACAGAAACTTAAGACACTAGTATTCATCAAGATCAAATCAGCATGGAGTCTCCACTAAGGAATTTCACCCTAGTTGTGCAAATGCACTTAAATACTCTGTCAAATACCTATCAGCACTGAAAATCTTGCCAAACTTTATAGATTAGACCTTCCTTTTCTTGAATTTATCAACCTCAAATGTAAATGCAGTGCAACTACTACTGGAAACTAATAAAATTGTAGGAAAAACATATATCTTCACTCAATCCTTACAAATCTAATTATAAAATTATGCTTCAACAATGTACTTTTATGTAGCATTTGTAAGAAACATTACCAAGGTTTGACATGTATCAAAATATCTCAAATTATTTCAACATCTCCCTGGCAACGGTGCCACTGGTTTTGGTACCCAAATTTGTTCTCCTTTTCAGTTTGAGTAGCATCAAAGATATGGCATGAAGCTCAAAGACAAATAGATCATGATGTATGTCATTTTGTATCTGGGGATGTGATCTAACTCGCACTCAAATTTTTGGAGAGATGGATAACACTCAAATAGGACATGATCTTGTCCTAACTATTTTAGGTTGTGCCTTTTAACCAAGGTAAGAGGACCTATTTTGTAACCCTAAAATGGTGAAGGAGATGAAGATATGCCTCAATTTGTGTAAATAGTATGAAGGGGCCTTGGGAAAATATGATCAACACTCCAAATCTGACTTTAACAAGTTGTCACTTCCAGATTAATAAGATACTTTCAATGCAAGGCAAGGGTTACTGAAGACATTTTGATATCCTCATCTATTCTACATACTTTAGCAAATGGAATTTGATCTTATGTGGGTATACAAGTCAAAACAGGGGTAGAATGGGGTAGGATTAGTTGTTTAGAATGATTTTTGGTGGGATATTGACAAGAAAAACTTGACTATGCCAGATCTTTGACAACCTCTACAACATTTGAACAACTATCAGATAAAATGATTCAAAACAATCAGGATGTTCTTTCAACTAGAAGAGATACACAAATGGAGGCCCAGGTTTACACTCTTCACACAATCTTTGAGACCTCAACACAAAATCTTGAGTTAAAGGACTCAATTAAACATCAAAATCTATGATCAAATCACGCCTAAGGTACCCCCAAAGGCTTACAAGCAATCTCTATCAAAAAATGAATGTGAAGATATTTTAAACTACTTATTTTCAGTGCCAGATGAAATCTCTTCTAACAAATGAATTTACAAATGCCACTAAACTATTAATAAGGATGAGATCTGTGTGATTCCTAAAGATTCAATGCAAGATTGCAACAAGAACAAGGAAAACTGTTTGCAGACATTTAAACATGATAACATACATCGTATTGCCTAAAATAACATAGATTAATTCAAAAGCTTGTTAGATTCATCAATAGGGGAGAGTTTCAGGAACAATCTCAGAGCTTTGTGACAGCTATACACTTGTAACCAACTCAACATGAATGAAGATCTAACACAGAAGACATTAACCGAGTTTTGTAGAGGGTTTCATAGAAGATGAGCTTCTCTCAAAATTTTCTCATGATTTTCAATTTCCCGACCTTTTCCATGTCAAAAAACATGCATTATATAACATTCTATTACATTTGATCCTTCTTTCCTAAGAAAATAATATCATATGGCATCTTAGTTTGTTACAAATTCACTCATGACTTTCTGAATGTGATACTTAACCAATTTTGTAAGGAGGAGATGTTAGGCATTCAAAAAGGAAAATAATTACAAATATTCATCATTCCTTATCATGGGAGCATGTATTCTTCCTTTGGCACCCGCAACATCTTCCTCTTCCATCATTTAACCTTTACACCTTCCAGATTTACCTCTGCAACCTTTGGATATGGTATTTCATGTTTCTACACGAACTAGAGAAAAGAGCATTTTGAAATGTTCCTTGGATCTAAAAATTGACCCTCCAAGATGATAAATTTGAATCATGTAGGCCAAAATGACATGAATCCACAAAAAAATTGATCAAAAATGATGCAAAAAATGCATTTCCACACTTCCTGGAGCAAAAATGGTGGCCAAATTGAAAAATGCACAATTATCGTTGATTTTCCTTTCTCCCTTCAATATGATCCCTCCACGTGTCATAATGTTATTGGAAATGGGCTTGGGATCACTTTTTGATATTTTAACATTTTTGGAAAAATGTAAAAATTTGACATTTTTCTCCACCCTGCCGCCCTTTGAAAATGAGCTTGTCACATGTCCCAAAGTGGGTCCCAACAGAATCGTGGCTAGATTCCACACATTTCCAACTTTTTTGGAAAAAGGAATTTTTTTCAAAATATCCCCGCATCTCCACCTTTGAGATTTGGCACTGACACGTGGCACAATATGATTGGATCCTAGGTCGCACCTCAATTTTACACGTTTTACCTCTTTTCAGAAAAAGGAAAAAATTTCAATTTTCCTCTACCACTCCGTCCTCCCACAAGACATGTGTCCTCATGTGATTGGCTGAGGGGAAGTGCTCTGATTTCTTACTTTAATTCCTTTTCACCAAAAGAAAATTTGTAACATTTCCAACACACTCCCGCACCTCTAATTTTGTCCTTGATCCTGCCATGTGTCCTCTCCTTATTGGCCCGATGGACCCGCGGCCCTTTTCATAACTTTTGTTCCCATTCTCCAAAAAAAAAGTTTCTAAGTCCTCCACAAGCCTTCCATCCCTCTTTGGATTAAAACATGACACGTGTCCACCTTTGATTTGCTGAGGGCCTGCGCTCTAAAGCTGCCATGTGTTCCATTCTATTTCGTTGCAAGTCTGCGCTCTGAAACCGCCACGTGTTCCATTCTGATTCTTTGTGGGCCCTAGGCATTTTATTTGTACTTTAACTCTTTTTTCCAAAATTCCTTAAGGCACAAAAAGACCCACCTGTCCACCTTCACTCTGCTTGTGACACATTTACCTCCTCTGGGGCCTGCAAAGCTATGGGGGCAACTTGCACTTTTTTCCAAAAAGAAAAAAAAACTTTAAGTTTTTTGAGCAGACCCGCCGAACCTTGTCCAACCATAAATGGCCACGTATGAGAAGATTTCTGAGATAAAATTTTACGTGAAGAGGATGCCTGTATGACCATCAAACAACACAAAAATTACCGGTGATGCCCTAGAATGCTGAAGATGAAATTTGATGGGAAAATGATGCCCGTCTAACCGTCAAAACACAGAAAATGCCAGGGATGCCCTAGACTTTGATTTTTTTGCTAAGGATGAAAAATTTATCAAAACTAAACCAACTGAAACCTGTTTTCAAAGCATTTTTTATCATGGAATCAGATTTTCAATGGCATACAAGTGTAAATTGATCAATTTCAAACTTCCATGTTCGGGAAAAAAGGAAAAAATGGCAGAGCCGATGAATTTCGGAAAAATTAGGGAACACATGCTGATTTAAATCAAATTGGGAAAAAACAAGTTTATGAGCATTTCAAGGCATTCAATCTAGAGGGAAAATTCACATACCACCAATTCAAGATAAAATAATGTTCCAGAGCATGCAAACTAAAGGAAAATTTAAGGCAAACTATTGCAAGCTCAAAAATGGCACCAACATTGAGTATGAGAAGGTTAATATTGGAAGTAATGATGAACCCAAGATAGTGAATATTGGGAAATGTTTCACTCAAGAAGAAAGGAAGAAATTAGTGAACCTATTAAAAAGGTATTCCAACATCCTTGCCCATTCATATGATGATCTCAGAGCTTTTCAACTAAAGGAGATTCAACACTAGATTCCTCTAAGACCTGGGATTAAACCTTTCAAACATCTGCAAAGGCAATACAATCCAAAGATTTTTTATACCATTTTTCAAGAGATTCAAAAATTACTCAAAGCAAAGATCATTTTCCCTATACATCATTCAAAATGGATTCCCAACATTGTGTTAGTAAGAAAAAAGAATGGTGAGATTCCTATTTGTGTGGATTTTAGGAATTTAAATTAGGCCTCTCTAAAAGAAGACTACCCTCTCCCCATGATGGAACAATTTTTGCAGGCTTCATAGGCCCTAAGATGTTGTCCATGCTGGATCGATTCTCTGGGTATAATCAGGTGGTAGTTAGTACCCTACATCAGCACAAGACTGATTTTACTACTCCTTGGGGCACCTTTACCTACAAGAGGATGTCATTTGGTCTTATCAATGCTGGTGCCACTTTCCAAAGGGCAATGGACTTAGATTTTGGTAGTCTTAAGGTAAAACACATTGTTGTATACCTTGATGATTTGATTGTTTTCTCCAAAACAAGGGAATATCACTTTTAGCATCTTGAAACAGTCCTTAAAAAATGTAGAGAACACGGAGTATCTCTTAATCCTAAGAAGCATGTATTTTGTGTTATTCAATGCAAGCTACTCAGACATATTGTCTTTAAAGAAGGAATCAAGATTGATCTAGAAATATTTCAGGCAATTCAACAAATTCCTCTTCCCACAAGCAAAAAGGGTGTTCATTCTTTCTTTGGTAAGATAATTTTCTTGAGGAGATTCATCCCAGAATTTGTAGAACTGACCACGAGAATTGCTTAAATGATGAAAGGGAAGCATAACTTTGGTTGGAATCTTGAAGGAAAATAATCTTTTGAATGTATCAAGAAAGCTATTGCTAGAAATCCCATCCTAGCATGTCCTGATTTCAGAAAAGATTTCATTATCTATTGTTATGTTACTGAGAATACTTTGGCCGATATACTAACTCAGATGGACTTTTAGAACCATGAAATTCCAATTTCCTTCATGAACTATGTTCTTAAAGCTCATGAACTAAAGTATACTTTTATGGAGAAATGTGTTTTTTTAGTAGTCAAAGTTGTCAAGCAGTTTCGTTTTTATATCCTTCATTCTCACTCTGTTGTATTTGTACCTAAAACAACTATTAAGTCTATTCTTACACAACATGAGTTTAGAACTAAGCAAGGAAATTGGGTGGAAAAGTTTTAGGAATATGACCTTGATATCAAGTCAATAAAGCTAGTCCGGGGTAAAGGCTTATGTGAACTCATTGTTGAGGGAGCTAATGAAGAATTGTCCACAAAAGTTGTTGATGTTCCTTTTGTCTTCTTTCTCAGTTCAATATATGAGTGGTATGCTAATATTGCACATTTTCTTACTTATGGATAATTTTCATCTCACTTAAGTGCCAAGGAAAAAAGAGCTATTAAGATAAGGTCTACACAATATGTATTATGGGAAAATGCTTTATTCAAGCAAGGCATTGATGGAAGATTCCTTAAATGTGTGGACAAAGAGAAAAAAAAATTTTATTTGTAGCTTTTTATGATCAAGCTTGTGGAGGGAATTTTTCTTCTACTGTCACTGCTCACAAACTACTTCGTGCAGGATATTATTGGCCTAAATTGTTTCAAGATGTAGAAAAATGGGTAGGAAAGTGTGAAGCCTACCATAATTTTGTTGGAAGACCTAAGTTAGGTGCTTTACCACTCAAACCAGTAGTTATTGATGAAATTTTTCAATAGTGGGGATTGGATTTCAATGGAACTCTCAACCCACCTTCCAATATTGGACACACTCATGTGCTAACTACTACAGATTACTTCACAAAATGGGTAGAAGCTATTACAGTCAAAAGTACTACTTTATAGGTAGTGTGTAATTTTGTTAAAGAGAACATCTTGATAAGGTTTGGAATGCCAGACAAAATTGTGACTGATAATGATTCTATTTTTTCTTCTTTTGAGATGATGGATTTTTGCTATGGCTATGGAATTTCCCTTTCTCATTCTTCATATTTTTACCCCCAAGGGAATGGACAAGAAGAATCAACAAATAAAAATTTTGTAACCATCATTCGAAATCTTGTCAATGAATCTCAAATAAATTGGCACAAGAAGCTCTATGTTGCGCTCTAGGTAGATAGAATTACACCCAAAAGAGAAATTGGAATGTATCGATTTCAGGTGTTGTATGGTGTTGAAGCTCAACTTCTAGTAACATTTGAATTACCAGCCTTGCACTTGATGAAGGCTATTGAGGATTAAAGTTTCACCAGCTCTTTAGAAAAGAGGATCATGTATCTTCAAAAACTAAATGAAGATAGGATGCAAGTATTTGATAGGATCTCCGCTCATTAGCAGAAGGTGAAAGATTTGTTAGACAAAAATATTAGACCCAGATATTTTCAAGTAGGAGACATTGTTTTATCATGGGACAAAAGGCATGAGCTTCGTGGAAGCCATGGTAAGTTGTATTCTCTTTGGATTGGTATTTTCAAGATAAGACACTTTTCTGGAGAAAATTCTTTCTATTTGAATTACATGGATGGATCTCCTCTCCCACTTCCTTACAGTGGGAAATATTTGAATATTTTCAAGTCCTAGGTGATTAGGTAGTTCCTTTTGTATATTGTATAAAGTGTCCTATTTTTTGGTCTTTCCCTTGTATCCCTATTCCTTCTCCCTTTTATGTCTTGTCTTCTTTGTTGTTTTTCCTCTGAATCTATTTTCCTAATGGATAAGGCACTGGCCTACTTTCCCATAGTTTTTTTGTGGTTTCTTGATCTTGCATCATTCTTCTGTCCTAGTCAAGTCATTCCCAGAAAGAGCCAATTGTTGTCACCCTAAAAATTCCCCCATTTTTCTAAGACAAATTTCCAAAAATTTGAGTAAGTGTCCTTTGGAAGTGTTCTGGTAAAGGGAGAAGTTCAAGAAGTTAGAAATTTTCATTTTTTGGAGTCATTTTTAGTGTTTTGAGGCTAAGTCAGATATTTTTGTCCCATGTGCCCCAAGTTTTTTCGGGCCTCTAGTTCACCGATTTTCCACTTTCTCCACACTACTCTTCTTGCAGCTAAGTTTTAAATTTTTTTTCCCGCATGTCCTAAGTACACTCGGGCCTCTTATTCGTTGATTCTTCACTTTTCCCACATTACTCTTAGATCTGGTATTTCAGATTTGTGCATCCCTCGTGTCCCAAAATCCCATGGACCATACATACTCTCTGGACCCACTTTTTCCACATCAGCCAAATCAGTTCCATGCATCCTACATGTCCCAGTGTCCCGTGGACCATCTGTGCTCTCTAGACCCACATTTTCTACACTACTCTTGGATCAGGTATTTTGGCTTTGCACGTCCCTCATGTCCCAATGTCCCATGGACCTTCTAGGCCAGTGTTTTCCACTTTTTCCACTTATTTGGATTTTTTGAGTCTGTGCGAGGGCCATTTATTGTGCATTTATGATTTTATCTCTCCATTCATTTCAACTCATGGCTATTCAAAGAGAGGTAACAGTTCATTCATTTTCACACTTACTCGCTCATTCCCTCCCACCCGCATTTGTGCAAATCAAGCCATTTACCACATCTTTGCTTCTATATTTTCTCTTGTAAGGATTATTTCGAGATTGTGATTTAATTCATTAAAAATTTATCTTCTCTCTACCTCTATCACAATGAACATGTAGTATCAAGGGCATGAACACCTCTTCTCATTAAAAACCTCTATGCCTAACATTGGTGACAGTGAAGCTTGGCATCTAGATCTTGATGATTTTTGCGGCAGACTTGGATGTGATAACCCTACTCCCATCGCTCAAATGATAAAAAATAGTGGGATTTCATTTGTAGACATTTATCCTATTTATTTTCAGTGTGTTAATACAATGTTCACTTACGAGGCTTGTTTCAATCCAGAATCCAAAGAAATTGTTGATGTACATGGTGAAGTAATTATGCGACTAGATTCTGAAGCTATTTGTATTGCCCTTTTCATCCCAATGAAGGAAGGTGCTAATACCCTCACCTTTGCTCAAACACAAGCACTATTTGACCAGGATAGTGAGAGATATAAGGCTAGGGTAGCTAAATCATGGTTGAAGAACCCTAAAAAGGGAGCATCTAAACTTTCAAAAATAATTGTTCAGGGTTGATTTCAACGAGGAGGTTTCAGAAATCATCATCATTCTTGCTATAATCATGGGAATTCCCTCTACAAATTATTTTCACTTTTGGATGTGTCCCTTTATCAACATCATTTTTGAGGGGAAGTAGAATTTGAATTGCAGTGAGATTATTTATAAAAACCTAACAAAGTAGCTGGTAAATGTTCACAGAACCCAAACATTCTACATTTCATCCTAGCTTATGTACACCATTGCAACATCTAGTAAATGGCTTGGTATCACTTTCATATAAGATAAGAAAGCTGCCCCCATATATGTGTATTACCCTCAGTTAGCCCTCAAAGTCAGTAATCATAATTCTAAGAGAGTTAATGATGAATTCACCATGTGTATTGTGAGGCTCTTGGAAGGAAATATTGATCAAAGGTTTTATGAGGAAGAAAAGACTTTGATATCTTACTATGGAAACTTCTACATTTAATTTAGAAAATTCTCATATATCAAACTAGCTAGTTTTGAAGGTCCACCTCTAAAGCTTCCTATGTTTTGTAATGATAAAATCATTGTTGTTGATATTTTTAGGCAATTGGAAAAAATCCACCGAACCTGTACAAATAAGAAGATAACTAGCATTCATTTTCCTATCTCACTGGGAAATTATACATGTAGGATAGACTTGGTGCCTAGAACATTGATAGAACTGTTGTTCCTCTTACTATCCATCACTTCAAATTGAGAACTTTTTTTGATATCAAAGGATACATTGATAATAATTTCAGGATGGTCTTTTATCATCTTCCTGACACTAAATATTATTGGGCTGATTGTACAAATGATTTTGAGGCTAGGAGAAGGTACTTTCACATACTCTCCCTTAAACAAATTATAGACTTCAACATCTATAAGGTACTTGATGGGATCAAGGATGATGATGAGGACTTCCAAAAATTTTGAGTATGAGAGGTCTATAAAACACACTCCTTTGGAAACCATTAATTGGTCTGTAAAAGTGAGAGATTATTTAAAGGAAGTAATCAATCATGTTATTATGAGAACCAAACTCTTGTTTGATGGGAAGATGTAAGACTTAAGGATGAATAAAGCCAAGTCTTCTTCACAAGAAACTTCTTCTCCTAGGTGGTAAGAACCTATGCCCAATATTTAGGTGCCTAAACAATCTACTCCATCCTCCTCAATAAATGTATACCTAAAGAAAGGTAAGGCCATCAAACAAGAACAGGTTTAAGAAGAAGTTCTTTTGGAGAATCCAGATGTCCCTGTAGGGCCAAAATATATTGTTGTTTTGAGTGAGGATGATAATGAAGAGATGAAATAAGGAGAAGAAACCCCTGTCATTACTGCTCAGATAGAAAATAAAGGTCAAAAGACTGAACCTCTAAGTTTGATATATTCTTCTTCTAAGGATATTTCTAAAATTGTGCCAACTTCCCCACAAGAGACGTTAGTAGTGCAGACATTGAGTGCAATGAGTTCACTTGCACTCAGATCTATTGTTCCTTCTCCCTCCTCCTCATTCTTTTCTTGGGTTAAACCTTTTGTTAATAACAAGAAAAGGAATTATTTTTCTCAAGTTGGGGTTCCCAATTTTGATGTTGTGGCCTCATTTCTCAGTACTACTCCTCCTTCTCCGGTGAAGAAAGAAAATATCACCTCAAGGCTTTTGTTAGATTCAGAGGGTCAGCAGTTCATGGAGATTACAGAGCCTAAGGTGGATAAGGAGGAGAAAGATATTTTGTTTTCTGACCTAGATCTTACGAGAATTCCACTTGGGGAATATACACCTGAAAGTGAGGTTCATAACCTTAGAGAAACTGTGACCAGAGTCATTGAATGAGTGGAGAAGGGTAAACAAACTATGGAGCAATTAGAAGAACATAACCAAGTTCTTTCAAATTTTATAAAATCCCTATTGACAAAATATAAGGTCTTAGATCCAGATCCACTGGCTTCTATTCCACCTCTCATAGTTATCAACAAAGATAAATTCCAGACCATCAAATATATTCACAAATATACTACCTATCGAACTTCCATTAAAGGGCTTGTTGATTATATGAAAGTTACTAGATTGAGCTTAATTGTAGAGGCCTATAAGTCATATCAGAAGGTGTCCAAGTTATAACTAAAATTCACCACAAAAATCAGTGGCTCAGAAAAATAACTAAATCTCTAGTGTGAATGTATTCAAGATCTCCGTTCAATGATCCAAACAAATGAGAAGATTTTATTGGTAAGAAAAGTATTTGATGAATCCAAGAACAATCTATCAAAATCATGGGTTTTCAGTATTGATTGGAAGATCAAGGTTTTGGAGGAAGTAGTGGGAGAATTGAAGAATATGTGGCAGAAAGGGGAAGCTTTCAAAACTTGTGTTTTGTCTGCCATCCAAGATATTCATTGTCATATCTAGAATGAAGCCTCATGTAATCATTTTTCTATTCATGAGATCAAGGCCTAGTTCAACACCTTCATCAAGGAAGATATTTTCAAAGAAGATTCAATGTCTAAAGAGAAGATTAAATATGCATGCTCTCTCCAGTCAGCTATCACTGAGGCAAACACAGAGTTTCTTGAACATAGAGTTTGAGAAGGATATGGATAAGTGCCTTGGAATGTGGACTCATGCCACTTCTAACACCACCATACCCAAGTGCATGGAGATAACTGAGACATGAAATAAATTTAGACATTGGATTCTTAATATGATCAGCCCTTTTAAGCTTCCATCAGATGTTTCCGCTTCTGGTTCCTAGGGCACTTCTTTTATTTCCTTTGGGTTTTAACACCCATGATGTAATTTTTGATTAAAGACATTCTATTAATGTATTTTTTAAGTGGTCTTTAATCTTTGTATTAAAAGAAGTTGGAACTGAATGTAACTTTTTTGTAAGCTATTTAATGGTCTCTCCATGTTATTGTTTAGTTTTGGACCCTAATACTCTTGAAATGTAATAGATTTGAAAGTAATCAATACAATTTTTTTTCCTTGTCTCTTATTTCCATCTGATATCCTTTCTTCTCCTATCTGAAATTTATGAAAGATCAATCTTTTATATTAAGAAACTTTGTGTTCTTGTGATATAATTTCTATAACTTTGTGTCTATGGAATAATATCAGATACTTTCAATTTGAATGATTACATTTTTTATCTATTTTATTAAAAGTACACATAAGGTTATATTTTGCCATCTATATCACCTAAAAGTATTGTTGTGTTCTTCCATTTTAGTTTTCTTGTTCTTCCATTTCTATGTATTGATAATATTTATTGGCATAAATCATTCAAAGTATTAGGAGTTCTCATTAATATGAAATTTGTATATTTGTATATAAGATTTTCTGATCACTTTCAATAAGGGAACCTCTCCCATAAAGAGGAGGGACTAGTTTTCCCCTTACTGTTGGTTACTAAAGTACTAATTCAAAAACCAATAGTTATAAATGCAATTTTGTATTGATCCTCATCCCTAACCTTGGTTTGATTGAAACCTAAGTATCCATCAAGAATATTGAAGCTTTGAACTCATGCCAGAGTTTGAAAAATTTGGTCCATAGAAGGTAGAGGATATTGATCTTTTAGGGATACTTGGTTTAAATCTCTGAAATCAACACAAAGTTTGAATTCTTCACTCTTCTTCCTTACTGGGATAAGGTTTTCCATCCATGTATATTATTTGATAGGAAAAATTATTTTGTCCTCAATGATTTTTGATAACTCCTTCCTCATGAGGGCCTCTATCTTAGGATTGAATGGCCTTTGATTTTTCCTAATAGGCTTGATTTTAGGATCAAGATCAATGGAATGTTGGAAATTTTTTGGATCAAATCCCTTAATTTCCTCATAATTCCATAAGAATACATAATTGAAAGTTTGACACAAGCAAATAAAATATTGCTTCTCATTCTCATCACATACCTTTCCAAGTATAAGTTCTTTGCCATGTGCAATGGTGAATGGTTGTTGGTCTTCTTGCCCTATTGTTATATTCTTTTGTTCACCTCTAAATTCATCATCCAGACTGAAAATATGCTCCAAGGTGACCAATCCTTGTATAAATTTGTTTATCTTTAGTTGAATAATTTATTCACCATGATTATACTACAAATTAGATTGCATTTTTGAAGAAAATTCAACTTCAATCTGAATAAATTGCATAATTTCTTCATCATTGCCAAATAATTACTAGTTAGATTCATTATCTGAAAAGAATGGTTTGACCACTACCTTGATGTGTTGCATATTTCCTTTAACAAGATGATCAGTAAGTGAGAATTATAACCCATGGGTTTTCATTTGGTCTACTTCTTTGTTAAACGTTCTTGGCAAACTTTCAGTAGGTGAGATTAAGAGAATCAAGACTTTGTCAAAGGTCCCAGACTCTATTTTTATAACCTTTTAGAATTTTTTGATTTGTGGCACACTTCTCTCTAACCCTTTGGATGACCAATTATGTGTCCCTAAATATTTGTAATTCATTGGTCTTCCTATTTTCTATAATTAGGAGACTGTACAGATGAAAATTGACATGTAACCTTCAACCACACTCGACCCCCCGAGGTCTTGCCAAGGCATATGATGTGGAAATATTTGTAGCTAACTATGGGAGGATCAGTGTCTAAGATATGGTAGTGTGATCTCCTACTAGCTGAGTTAGAAAAAAGGAAATTCCCTATGGTTTTTCTAACTGAATATATATGTTGAACTAGTTTGAAGTGTATAAATTAACTAAGATGAAAATAAAAATCTATGCTACTACTGAAAGAAAACTAACCTAAATAAAACAAAAAAAATAAAACATAATAATTACAAACAACACTTCTCTTTTATTCTAAATCATTGAACTATTCCTACACTAAAACTAAACAAGAAAAATAACTTGGTGTGGTTTTTCACCTATGCTGAGTGTATTGAAACTAAACTAACTTAAAAAAAAGAAATTTTCCAAATCATCTATGATATGTAGACAACCTCCTACAAATATTCTCTCATTCAGATCCAAAAGGATGGGAAGAAGAGGATCTATCACCGGGAGCTTCTATTAATGATTTAAACCCTCTTGGAACTTAACTAATTACTTGAAAATGAAACAATATTAGTTTTCTACTCTATTTGATATGATATAATAGTAATAAATTATATAAATGAAGGAAAATTAGATAACCACCCCAACCTGGAATTTACAGAACAAAGGTAAATCCAGCTCTGTGATGACTTATCCCCTCAGTTTATCATTTCTTTCTCTGTGTGTTCATATGAGTCAAAGGAATTGGGAATGTAAAGGCAGCAGTAGGAGAAGGCACTTGAGAAATAGCATCTTGAAGGAAAATATGGTTGCAATGCAAGTAGAAGAGAGATAACACAAGTGAATAGAGCTTGGCTATGTAATTTCTAAGAGGATTATGACAACAATACTATGCAATATGCACAAAATTCTCAGGGCCCTTTTCTTGCATATAAGCATTGAATATATATGAATTGGTTGGGATGTGCCTTCATGCACAAGGAATCCTTGGAGTGCCAAATCATTGGGTGAAGAGACAATTCAAACTAATTAAATCTATTTAAAAATAAAAGAGGGAAGGAAAACCATGCAATCAAGACTATTTTTAGGAAATTTGGTTCACAAATGCACCTTAGAAGTCAAGTTAAGTGAAGTGTCATATGTTTAAATCACGTATGAAAGGTTTAGAAAAAATGCGGAAGACCACCACCCTATGCAAGATGACAATCGCAAGACCTCCGTCCAAGATTGGTGATAAACACGGAACCACTGCCCAAGCCTGGGTGGTAGTTTCAAAACCGTTTCCTAGGCAGGGCAACGATTTCGACACTAAAGGTTAAAACATGCATACAATGAAGTGGTAAGCTAGAAGAAAGCATGAAAAGGCTAAGTAAATATTTCAAGGTTACAAATATACACTTCGTATGAGCTTACAAACTTGAACACCTTATGAAAGGACATAAATCATCATTGGGGACTTTTGAAACTATTTTATGACAATGTAGCACATGCAATTTTGGGTGCGTACATATTGCCCCCTCGGAGAAACGTCTTTTCCATGAAAATGTGTAAAACATAGAGTCCTAAGTATGGTATTCCTAAAATTGGGAGTTAGAAGATATACATGACACACCCGTGTGTCAAAATTTCATTGTTCAAACTCCCTCTACTAGTAAAATGAAAAGAAGACTCAAGTGTAGATAGATTAGATATAGAAAAATAAACAATAAATAAAAATGAAAAGAGGACTTAAAATTTTTGGTGGGATAGGAATATACCTGCACCAACGCTTTATCCCTATGGACACATACACTTGAAACAAGGTTTAAAACAAATCATATATATATATATATATATATATATATATATATATATATATATATATAACAAATTCTTTTCAATTCATTTGCACATATTTTCATGATTATTTTTAGCTTTAGGACCATGGTGACCGTTTCGCTTGTGAGTATGGTTAAATTAGGATGGATTTAGGAATGGTATTTTTCTTTAGGCTTGGACCTTTGTTGTTTGAATGATTTTGAGAAGAACTCCTAAGAAATTCCTGATTAGAGTGGTCATAAGGGGCCTCAAAGAGGTAGATAGGTAGAGTGCCTTTATTGCTTAGTCTCCATTTTGTGAGAAATATATGATATTTTTTATTTCATTCTCATTTCGAGTGTTTTGACCGAACCTAGTGTGTGATGACATTGTAAAAAACTATTATGTACCATGATATGTACAAATATATCTTTTTGCCTCAGTTATTCCTCGCATAGAGTTGACTTCCATTTATGATTTGATTCACATGTATACTCTTAGATATTTGTAATTTACATTTTTATATGCTTTTTCAGAATGTATGCAATGGATATGAATGCTAATAAAATGATTTCAATCTTTTTTTATATGTTTTGTAAGGTTAATACATGATAATGCAAATACACTGTAATGCTGAACTTTAGTTTCTCTAAGCAATTTTTGATACTTCATATTATTTTGGCTAAACGAGACAAAAGAGTGATATGATAACTAATTGAACTTGCCCCACTCCTAACTCCATGCAACCGGTAAGATGCGAGGGCTCAACACCAAGATCCAGAAGGGGCACAAGTTATAGAAATTTGTTGAATGGTAATGATGAGAGAAAGACAAGGATTTGGCAAAACCAAATTAAGACCCTACAACCTCATTCTACTCAATTTTTCTTCATAGTTTAAAATGTGAATTACTTTCCATTTTATCTAGACTTAGATATGTAGATGGCCACTTGATTGAAAAAATCTAGTTTTGAGGTTTTAACCTCTTGTCGAATTCTGGACATCTAACTCACTTTGTTCTAATTAATGATTTCATAGAATTTGAATGAATTGTTTCCAACTTTCAAAATTTTCAAAGATACCCCTTACACCTTTCCCCATTCAACTAGTAAGAAGTATGGGCTCATCACCATGGATAAGGCATAGGTGAGTAACGGAAATTATCTCCTTTCCCAACCCTATATTACTAGTAAGAGTCCCAGGATCAACACTGAAGGTTGGTAGAGAAAAGAAATGTGTAAAATAAAAAAACTTTATGGATTTGCATTTGACTTATTTATCTAGGAAAAATGTCTAGAATGTTCTTATTTCCAAAGAGATGCATATGGGGTAGATGTGACATCATGAAGCTTCTAGAACATATCATAGGCAAAGACACCTAATCTAGAAGAAAATCCAAATAGAATCAAGTATGCAGGCCTTGGTATGGTACTGTCAAAGCTTGTGTTATCTTTTTTGAACTGATAAAATGCTTCAGAAGCAATTGATGATACCATGAGGATTTGAAGAGATATGATTTGAATGTTTTTGCAATATTTTCAAACATTTTTAGGAATTTATATAACAATAAGTCCCTTGATCAAAAATTTATGAAATGAACTGATAGATGAAAATGCAATGAATATGTAGTAATGTACATGAAAATGAAGGTGAAACTACATGTCATGATGTCTAAGGTGAAGAAATTTTAAAAATATCAAATTATTCACCCCTAAAAGTACATAGAAGAGAACCATGATCCTTAAAATTTCCATTCTCTTGACAAGGGCCTACCATTCTGGGTTTAAATTTACAACCCTTTCCCATAAGTGTATATTTCCAATCATTAAAATCAGTTTTTTGAAAGAGGAATTCGTGAATCTGTTTTTCATGTCTTGAAACATGGTGTGTGGGTGAGCATGACTATGTTGCTCGACCTTCTTTCTTATCTAGAGCATTGTGTTTACTTGTGAGCCTTACTAAATGATGAGACCTTGCCCCATGGATATGGAAATCTTTGTTTCAGATGCACATGGTTTGAAACCAAGGTTTAGAATAGAACAAACCTCAGAGATGGTTTTTACGGGCATCGTTTCAATCTCAAATTCTCCTTCTTCATTTATTAATTCTATCATGTTTACACCTAGACCTAGGTTGTTGGAAGGAAGATATCCTAAACCAAGAAGAATACGCATCCCCTATGGTTCAAATGGGAGGAAGATCAGATCGTCATTCTCCAAGAGTTTCATAATTTAAATTATGGTTTTAGTGGACACTATTTCCATAAATATTGATTTACCCTTATCTGTTTGTGTTAGTGAAAATCAGTAGCACCCCCTGGATGTTGATCAGATTTCTAGTTTGATCATTCTATGCATCCAGTGTGATTGCACAACATTGAAACCTCTCTCCAAGTGTGGGACTTGTAAAATGAAAGAGGAATCTCCATATTAGAGGCTGGTTGCTCAAACTCCTCTGATCAGATCTATTATTTGCACATATGTAGAGGTTTGAATCCTAATCCTACTCTAAATTCCAAGGAGACAGAGATAGAAAGTGCAAAAATTAAAACTAAACTAATAGGTGATACACTAAAGGAGGAGTGGTGAACACTTCTCGTTCATGTAAATAGACACAGATCATAAAATGCAAAATAAAACATCATGCACAGGCTGATAAGATGTAATTAGAGGTCTGAAATGAAGCAAGCAACACAAACAAAGGACTGAAACCCATTCACAGAGCCTGCATTGTCATTTCCACTGTCAAAAATCCCTGCATTACAACATTAAAGAGGCAGAAAACCTATTAAAATTTTAGAAGAGGTCTGATACTTGCAAAAATCACTTGTTGAAGGTGAAAGAAGAAGCTTGCTATCCAAATAAATGTTTCCCCTCAAAAAATGAGCCAAATATGGCTTTTTACAATGGATGAGTCGGTCCTAGGAGAGAGAAAATGTGTAAAAAACGTGGGAGCCATTCCTCATTGAAATAAGGTGCATTAAAACAACATTGGTGTCCTTACAGACCCATTCCCTGACATTTTTGGCCATGATGGAGAAGAATGTGACCCATTTTGCATTAAAACTGGTTGTTGAAATGTCACTTCTGGCCATTACCACGTGCCAGAGATGTTTCTTGATTTTCTCTCTCCAAACTAAACCAAAATGCAATATTGACCCTGAAAGCATGTAGATAATTTCACTAGCTTTCCATTGATATAACGAACGTGGAAATCTGAGCTCTGGATCGAAATTTATGGCCATTTGAAGATTTAGGGCAAAAACAGGCCCAAAACGGATTGGCGGGAAATTTTTTTGAATTTTACCTCTTTTTTGCATTTTGGAAAAAAATTTAAATTTTCTCCATGCTCCACCACTTGGATGACACGTGTCAGGCCCTGATTGGCTGTGAGCTTCCATTTGGTGGCGGGGGCAGTGGGCCAAAACTCGCCCTTTGGACTTTCGGCAAAACATTTTGCCAAAATTTCTAATTTTTTCCCCACTCCGTTGGGTCGATGGTGAAGACACGTGGCGAGATTTGATTCATTGGCCGGCCTACAGGTAAAAATTTTACCTTTAAAAAATTTGACCGAAACTTGGAAAATTTTCTAAGTCCTCTTTTCTTCACCACTTCCTGGGACACATTCTCCTGCATCGGCCGATTCGGGCTTCCTTGTCTCTCTTTGTGGATTTTTCACCTTTTCGCATCCCATGCGTCCCTCGCGTACTTTTGTCCCAACTGTCCCAGATGAAAATCTCCTGCTTCGGCCAATTCAGGATTCCTTGTCCCTGCTTACGCCTTTTTCACCTTTTCGCGTCCCACGCGTCCCTCGCATAATTTTGTCCTGGCTGGTCCAGACTGCCTGGGACAAATATCTCTGAACCGCTCGAAATGGACTGTCTTTCAACAAGCCGGCCGATTCGCATCCCACGCGTACTTTTGTCCCAGCTGTCCCAAACTACATGAAACAAAGACTTAGACGATTTTTCTCCACTTTCAGCCATTTCAGCTTTTCGTGTCCCTTGCGTCCTGACGTCCGAACTGTCCTACGGACCGCCTGGGACAAAAATGTCTGACTTAGCTGATTTTCTTGCTTTTTTTGGCCCCAAGCTTGGTACGACTAACCTCAGTACAACCCGAACTGGTTTAAAATAGTCCTGTAACCTTGTTTTTTACATTTTTTCCATTTTCTCTAACTCGTTGGGATTTCTTCTTGGATGGGAGAGTTAGAAAAAGGCCGAGGGGACCCCGAAAAACATGATTTCGGGCCTTGAATCAATCTACTTGCTCGGGACTGAATAGTTTGATGCATGTTATCAAAATTACCTTGAGGGGTGAATTTTGGATAACAGTTTGTTCCACCTCAAATGTTTTTACGTCAATGACTTCAACATTTAGCACACTCAGGGTGATCGGGACTAGCTCTTTTGATGGAGGTGGTTTGTTTAATTGAGTCATAGGAATTTCATACTTTGTATGGAATCCTTTCTTCTTCTTGAGGTTTTCTAAGTGTATATCGAAGGGCTTAGGATCCCCTTCAGTGATGAATACCTTCCCCAAATGGAGGAATCTAATCTCCTGAAACGGAGTAGAGGGGATAACCTTCATTCAATGAACCTAGGGTCTCCCAAGGATCATGTTATAACTTATTTCCATGTCGATAATGTAAAAATCCATCAATATGGTTTTTGGAACAAGCGTGGCTGGAAGAACTATGGTTCCAATCTAGGTCATTTTAAGACTTTTGTACCCATGTAACGTGTTTCTTGTAGAGGAAAAATTTATCTCTCCATATCCCAACCTATGCAAGAAAGAGAAGGGAACCATATTTACAGCAGCCCCATTGTCAATCATGGTTGTCTTTATGAAATTTGTATAAACCCAGAGTTGTAAAAATAAGGCAGGATCATCTCTTCAGGAAACTTTAACATCATATGGCATCTTGTCTATATTGATAACAAACCCAGTATCCCTATCATTATATCCAAGAGGATGTATGCCAAATTCAATATGATTTATTTGAGTGTTAGGAGGTGGTGTAACATGGATTAGACGACCAATAATTATTGCTTTGAGCAATGTAGAATGATGGTCAGGTGAATTCTCCAACAAATACATAAACGAAATGTGAGAAAAGGTCTTATTCAAATCCGATATTAAATCATAGGCTCCTAGTTTTGATATTGTAGGAATGTCATCCTGTGAAAAGGAAAGAGTGGGTAGGGGTTGTGAAATGTACTTCTTCCGATTTGTTGCATTAATTTCTTGCTTGACCTCTAGCTTAACTAACCCCAAGATTTTTGTATTATCATTTAAACCAGGGTTTTTTTGCAGCCCAAGAGTTATCAGAAGTTGAGGCTTCATGATTGTTGGTTCCTATAGGAATACCCTTGTTTATATTTTTAAGATTCACTTAGTAATCCTTAGGACGTTTAGGGTTCACATTTTGAGGTGTGATAGGTCTAGTATGACTAGGCTGCAGGTTCACTTCAGAATTTGCTAGGAACATGTCTACAAAGAGATGCCTTTGTTTTTTGGGAAGTATTTGTAGAAACTTGTTACAATCACATAAAGTCCTATTATCATGACCTCAAACCTTATGGAAACCACAGTATAGGTTAAGGTCATAATTTCCTGGCCTTTGAGAAGCATCTTATTATTGTTGATTATAACCTCGGTTTTAGTTTTGAAATTGGTTGTTATAACCATGATTCATTGCCCCTTGGCTAGAGTTTTGATACTAGTTTGGGTGTTGGGTTTGATTTATTTTAGGAGGGATTGTTTACGTCAACTGTTTTGACCGAGGAGATAGTGTTAAGGGCTCTTTGATTTCCCATGTTGTTTTTATTGTTATTTTTACTGTTGTTCGGAAAACCAACATTCTTGGCTTGATCAATAGCACTATTCGTGGTAGCACCATGATTTTGATTCACACCCTTAGGTCCTTGGTTGCTGGCACCATTGTTTTAATAATTTACATTATTTTGATTTGGGGATACTAATTTCCCATTGGGACCATAGATCTTATGCCCATTTTCTATAGTGGCTTGGTCAATCTAAAGCGTACCTTCCAATACTTCCTTGTAACTATAGAAAGGAAACTTATGGACTTCCTCCCTAGTCTCTCAATTAGGAAAGTGAAGGAAAATATTGTAAAGTTCCATCTGGTCTATGTCAGATGCACTTTTAGAGGAATAGATAACTTGGTGCCATCTTTGGATGAAATGGGTGGTAGATTCATTTTGGTCCTATCTAATAAACAAGAACTCCCTAATCCCTATACGTAATAACTTGTTCATGTCAAATGATTTGATGAACTTGGAAAAAATTTGTTTAAAGGAATGTATAGAAGATTCCAGAATATGGTAATACCAATCTAGTGTGATTCCTTTGAGAGTCTTTGGAAATATCTTAACCACTACAACATCCTAAGGAATCAATTCCTTGATAGCAGTAGCATAGGCCTTTATATGAGCATTCGGTTCTCGTTCTCCCTTAAATTTTGGAAGATTTGACAATGGGTGTGGAAGCATGACACCACTTATGGTGAATTCAAGATGCTCCTTTAAGTACTCATCATATGTACCCATTGCGTAAGATTCCACCATTTAAGATCCTTGATGAGGAGGTGGAGGAGGAGGATATGGATAAGTTTCATTATAAGCATTGATGGGAACATATGGGGTCCCTTGATATGGCATGTAGGGAGTAGAAATGGTATATGGGTCCATCTAGGGAGGTTTTGAATATATTTTCATGTAAGGTGGGGTAGTACCGGGATATGGACTAGCGGGCATAAAACTAGGTATCATCGAATTGCCTGTTATGGCTGAATTCAAGAATGCACTTCTGACCAGCCCTTGCATATGATAAGCTTTAGAAAGATGAGGACCCACCCCTAGTGTATATAATCCTGTGAGAAGATCAAATAGATTTTAATGAACTTGATAACTTTGATGTACAGGATATTCCGTTGGTTGCTCATTGGAAGGGATGTATCATTTGTTGTCAACTGGATACCCCATGTTCTTCCCTACTACATGTGTTGGTTGTGAAGTCTAGGAACTTTCTAGTTCTCTAATCCTCCTTACTAAAGTATAAATAAGATAGTTTGGAGAGGATTGAGGGCCCTTGTTGGGGTGCCTAGGGAGTAGGGTTTGATTGAGCAGGCTCATGATACCCTGTCATGAATTGTTTAGTGTTATAATTCTTGTCTTCCTCAAAAGTAAGAATCTTAATATAGGCATTCAAAATATTAGAGGCTCTAGCCTTCATTCTATCCAAAGACTCATCCATCTAACAAATAGGATTATCTATTTATGAAAATATATCATCTTTTGTTGATTGCATCGCAATGTGAGGTTTTGACAAGAATCTATGGTAAGAACATGTTCCGTTTGTGATAACAACATGGTTTGCATTGGATTGACCATATTGCATGTTTAACGGTTGATCAACCTCCTCCATCCTTACATAATTAATGGGGTTTGAAGTGTAACTAGGGGAGGTTTAGACGTTGCTTATGTAATTGTCACTCCACCTTGAAAGAGAAGAGGAATTTTTGGTTGAACGTTGGTGTAATATCTATTAGAGCCAAATGGACCACCAAAATATCTTCCAAACATATTTTAGAAAATATAAAATACCTACCAAAATAGGGGAATAAATGGAAATACAAAGTAATAGCAATGAAACAAAAGGAAATAAGAAGGAATTAATCCTTCATGTTGGGTTCACCAATTTGTACGGATGAAAATTGACATGCAAAATTCAACCACACTCGACCCCCCAAGGTCGTGCCATGGAAACTGATGTGGAAAAATGTGTAGCTAACTATAAGTGGATGAGTGACTAAGATCTGATAGTGTGATATCCCAGTAGTTGAGTTGGAAAGGGGGGATTTAGAGGCTATGAATGATTAGTGTAAAATCCCTATGGTTTGTCTAACCGAATATCAATGTTGAACTAGTTTGAAGTGTCCAAATTGACTAAGATGAAACTAACAATCTATGTTACTGCTTAAAGGAAACTAACCTAAATAAAAAATATAACTGAAACATCATAATTACAAAAAAAATCTTTTATTCTAAATGACTGAACTACTCCTAGACTAAAACTAAACAAGAAAAATAACCTAGTGTGGTTATTCACCTGTGTTGAGTGTATTGAAACTAAACTAACTTAAAAGAGGAAATTTTCCAAATGATCTATTATATGTAGACAAAATCCTATAGATATCCTCTCCTTCAGATCCATAGGGATGGGAAGAAGAGGATCCATCACCCAGAGGTGCTATTAATGTTTTAAACCCTCTTGGAAATTAAACAATTACTTGCAAATGAAATAATATTGGTTTTCTACTCTATTTGATATGATATAATAGTAATAAATTACATCAATGAAGGAAAATCAAACAACAACCCCAACCTGGAATTTACAGATCAAAGGTAAATCTAGCTGTTTGATGACTTGTCCCCTCAGTTTATCCTTTCTTTTTATGTGTTTCCATATGAGTCCAAGGAATTGGGAATTCAAAAGAAGCAACAGGAGAATGTGCTTGAGCAATGACATCTTGAAGGAAAATATATTTGTAATATAAGTAGAAGAGAGGTAGACAAAGTGAACAGAGCTTGGCTATGCAATTTCTAGCAAGATTGTGGCAGCAATACCATGCAAGATGCACAAAATTCTCAAGCCCTTTGCTTGAATAAAAGCATTGAATATATAAGAACATGATGGGATATGCCTTCATGCACAAGGAATCCTAAGTGCCAAATCATTGGGTGAAGAGGAAGTTCAACTAATTAAATATATTTTTAAATAGAAGAGGGAAGGAATGCCATGCAATCAAGACTATTTTTAGGAAATTAGGTTCACAAATGCACCTTGGAAGTTAAGTGAAGTGTTGTGCATTTAAATCATGCATGAAAGGTTCTGGAAAAAATGCGCAGGACCACCACCCTGCACATGGTTACAATTGTAGGACTGCCACACAAGCCTTGGATTTGGTTTCAAATTTTCCACCCAAGCTAGGTGACAAACATAGAACCACTGCCCAAGCAAGGTGGCGGTTTCGACACTTAAGGTCAAAACATGCATACAATGAAGCAGTAAGCTAGAAGAAAGCATCCAAAAGCTAAGTAAAGATGTCTAGGTTACAAATATACATTGCGGATGAGATTAGGAACTCGAACACCTTCTAAAAGGACATAAATCATCATTTGAGACTTTTATAACCATCTTACGACAATGTAGCACATGTAACTTTGGGTGCGTACATAGACCGTGTACTAATGCCTCATACTTTGACACATTATTAGAACATGCAAACTGTAATCTTTGAGAGAAGTATAATTTCTAGTTAATTTTTGAAATTAGAACAACACCTAGCCAAAATCCATTTTTACTTTCAGATCCATCAAAGAATGTCTTCCACAATCCATAAGTACAATCCTTTTCTTTCTTAAGTTGTGTAGATAGAGTAGTTCCTTATTGAAGAATGTAGTAGGTTCCAAGTCTAGTTTCCATACCAATATTATATGGATAAAAATCATAGTGTTGTTTGGTCCATTCATCTAATAAAAGATTAATAATTGGAGGAATAGGCTGCTCTTTTGCAACTAACTCATGTTCTTGATTTTATTGTACTAAGAAATTTGCTTGCAAAGGGGTGAATTCATAAGACTAAACATGATAACAAAATATAGGCTCGGCTTGTATGGTAAATCTTGTACCATACTGATTGACTAAAAATAGATAGAAATAAAGGTTTTATTCTTATTTAAGAGTTAATCTAAATAGAAACTAAATGCTATATTGAAACTCTAGATCTAAATATTTTATTTTAATATTTAAATGTATTGAAATAATAGAAATAAGAGGGAAATTTTACTAACCTTAATTTAACTTACCTCATTATGTGTTGGAATGCAGTAGGCTGATATGTGGACTGGGCAAGTTGTGACTGAACATCCTAGGGAAGGGAAGAAGCTAGACATTTTCCTGTACTGAGGCACCTGAGAGGATACTAGGACACCCCGGGGTGCCTTGGTCTGTAATCTTGGTGTTATAGACTATGAAAAATCTTAGGACCTGAGTTCGGCAGTGTCGTAATGTCTCTATAATACCTTCATTCATATCACACTGGTGTTGCAATAATGTTTCCTTTATGTCACTGCAAGTGTTTATGTAAATATCCACCAATAAAACCCTATTCAAAGCATCAATTCCTAAAAATAAAAATGCATATGAATAGGTCAGAATGACCTCAACTGCATAAACTAGTGGTCTTATGACTGAGCACTGCACTACATTTAGGACCCCATGTAGTTGTGTGTGTGTGTGTGTGTGTGTGTGTGTGTGTGTGTGTGAATTTTGTATGCCTAGGATGTCCTAGTTCCAATGACACAGAAGTAGGGGGAAATAACTAGATGTAAAGATGGTGGATGGAATGGAAATGAATACAACCCTTTCCCCCTATGCTTGTGTGATGTAGATGTAGAAGATGCCCAAATTCAGTCCCTTGCCTTAGTAGATAGCTTCCCTTGATAGTAAGATGTCCAATCCCATAATGTAGTGAGTATGATATGTTTATATAGGGATCTCTTGTTCAAATTTTGACACTAGTGACCTAAAACTGCCGACTACGACCTAGGGGAATGCATGGGGTAATAAAAAAGACCGACCTCGAACAAATAAATTAAGACCACAAATTATGAAGACATAGTGCCTAAAATCATGGACTTGGGTGACCTGCCCTAATGCAACCCTAGGTGCCCCAACATAGACCTAGATATGAAAACTGAGAAAATTACAACACCTGAGACTCCCTAAAAGATGCCCAAAACTGTATGGAAAAGTGATGAATAAACCAGACAAAATGACAATGATGACTGACCAAGTGACAACAAGACCAAGGGATGGGTCAATAGTGAATACTTTTATTACGCAAGATCCATATATAAAATAACATACCCGATGGTATAAATGTAATAGTAAGTCCGTGATTTTGTGACTACATTTTCCCCCACTTTATGTTGGTGAGAAAGTTTGGTAACATAAAGTAGATAGAGATGCATACCTGAGAAAACAGTCAGAGAATCCCATGTTGTAGAAGAATGAGTAGATGTGTAGTAGAAGCGTGCTAATAGAACTATAAAAGCATGTTGAACCATGGATCAATAAGTTGATCCATGCAACATAATGAAAAAAAGTAAATTTTGTGACAAAGTGTGGTAAATGAAAGTGATGACTAGAAGGTATGATGATTTTAAATGTGGTTTAACAACAAATAGGTGGGTAGGGAGTGATCATTTCCCAACCCAAACACTTATATGTGAATGGAATAATCAGAGGATTTGGGTGTCCTGCCGCTAGAGGAAGAGTGTAGGGAGAAAAGTGTGTTATTCTCCAAACTTTAACTACATCCTCAAGATCTAGTTGCTGCAGATAGACTCAGATCAAAATTTGATGATTTTTGGATCTAAATGATTTTGATTAAACAGTTGACCCATATAGGAGTGGTAAAGGAAAGGCACTCTTTCCCCCACTCCATGGGTGTCACCAAAATGTGAAAGATTCCAAGTTGGGTCATCTAGAAGTGAATGCGATAGAAAATGAGACAACTTCCAAGTTAGGTCATCTTGAAGTGAACGTGAACGTGATATGAAAGAGGTAGCTTCTAGGTTAGGTCATTAGGAAGAAAACATGGAATGAAGGAGATGGCTTCCAAGTTAGGTCATCTGGAAGTGAGCGTGGAATATAGAATAAAATCCCAAGTTATGTCATTTGGGAGATAAGTGGTGAATATAACTCCCAAGTTAGGTCATCTGGGAGACTGCTTGTAGATTTGAATGATGATTTGAATGCATTTTTTTGATTGGTTGATTTTTTTGATTTGGTTACTCATGGAGAGGTTTTTTTCTAATTTCCCCCAGGTTAGGTCATTAGGGGAAAGTCGGTAGAAATTGATGATATATCACATAAAATTATTTTTAATCACTTGTTTCCCCCAACTTAGGTCATTAGGGGGAGTTGATAGGTTGTAGCGTGTGATCATGTTTGGGAAATGTTAGATGATTGTTGCCCCCATATTAGGTCATTAAGGGGAATTGATGGTGAAATGTCATAGGTATAAATTTCGAGGTGTTGGATTCATGATGTTTGAACATGCATGGTGACGTAAGGGGGATTATAAGGGGTACCCCCAATAATATGTCCCCCCTTTTGGGGAAAGAGGGACTGATGAAAATAACAAACTCTAAGCCGAAAGTAATGGCAAGAGGTTAAAACACGTATGTGGTGAATAGGAGAGTGTGGTGAAGAGATATAATGCATGTTAAATGTATACCATATGGTGGTAGGTGGAATTCTAAAAATAATTCTGCAAACAGGGTGTAAATCAGAGAAAAAATGCTCAAGATATGACCAAAATGGTGTAACATGTATTAGTTGTGGTAATAAGCGCAAAATATGGACCATAGTAAAAGTAGTATTGAAAAGTGACTATAAATAGTAAAGTGAAAAGGTAATCTTATCACTTCATTTGTATTTTATGTGTGATTGTGAGAGTGTATGTACGAAGTGAGTAGAGATGCCTCAAGTGAGACCATTACGTCCTAGCCATTTTGAGAGAGTGGCGACTGTTGTAGCATCGCGTATGACTGCAGAGTTGGTAAGTGTTATTATTTTTACAAAAATGTAGGGTGTAATAGGAATTTTAGTTGATTTTTTGAAAATTTGGGGTTTTTGAATTTCTTGGCGTTTGGGACCCAGACAAGAGTGGTGAAGGCACTAGTGACCCATAGGACTAGAGTGCCCAAGAACTCAGGCACTAGTGTCCTGCTCTGAGGTGCCCTCAATCCTGCATCTGGTACCCTGGTCCAAATTTTTGGATTTTATGGATAATGGTAGAAAAAATGTTTTTATTATGTTGAAGAGGTGTGTTTGACTATGTAAGGTGTTTTAACTGTGTTTTTTTTGTTGTTTGGTGTTGTGCAGAGGGATATCCACTCAAGGGAGTTCCTCATGGTGGCCATCACTTGAGTACATTACTTGGACTGGGGTTGCCAGATGATGAGTGGGATGTGATGGACCATGCTAGTTTGTGGCATATAGAAAGGATGGGGGATGTGCCCCATAATATGTCCCATGTTGACCGCATTGTGTGAGAGATGGTGTGTAGACACATGCAAATTTTTGTTTCCTATAGGGAAGATGACAGTGATGTTGGAGGATGTATATCACATATTGAAATTGTCAGTTTTGGGGGAGAGGGTACAAGTGATAGCAGTAGTGGATATAGGAGTGGAAGATGCACTCGGGATGGTGATATTTTGTAGGGTCCCAAGTACCTATCCGAGGCCCATATCAGTTTGGATGCGATATTGCAGTCTAGGGTTCCACAGTTGTAAAAATTCATCGCAGTGGTGGTTGCATCATGCATAGCCATGGAGGGAGGAGGTGTTAACATATTGTATAATATGCATGACATATGTCAGTGAGATAGAGGAGGATGGGACAATATATGTGTGGATATGGTGTGTGTTGGCCCATTTATACAGTGACTTGTATCTATTTACATAGGATGAGCATGGTGGGGGTATAGGGGCCACCACACTACTACATGTATGGGCATATGAGAACATAGTTATATTGAGACTATGTTACAGGGCCACAAGGAGAGTGGGCTTGTCTTGAGATATATGTTTAATGTTGGGTGTGATATTCATACTAGGAAGATGGACACAGATAGTTTCAGTAGCACTGATAGATAGGATGGGGCCAGAGTCAGTTATATGGAGGCCATATCGTGATTATGGGGGATGGCCTATAGATGTTACAAAGTTGTGATGTATTCAAAGGACCATGTGGCTAAAGGACCACTTTCCAGGTGTGGTGGAGCTTTTTCAGGTGGAGAGAGTATCTCGATAGTTTGGTATGGTGCAGGATGTGTCCCTAGAGCCATACATATGGTTGCAGGCTATTAGATCCCCTAAGAGGGTAGGTGTTAGGTCATGGCCCATGCCAGAGTAGTTGATACCACCAGGGCTAGATGAGGTAGACCCAGTGATAGTAGTTGTAGATGGAGATCACACAGGGTATATGCAGAGGGATTATCGAGTGTGGTGGGTAGCACATTGGTGGGTATTACTATACCTAGTATTTACAGGTGTGATGGAGTTACCACCTGGAGGAGCGGAAAGGGAGGTGTCCCTAGACCCTGTAGTGGCGGCTATGACAGAGCATAAGTATTTGTGTATGCTTATATAGTGGTTAATGAATTTTCTATGTTGTTTTGTATACGCGTGGCTAACATGGAGTTGTATGTTGTGTTTCGTAACAGATGCCTATTGGTCATTGATAGTGGACACATCGATCCACACATTTAAACAGAATGTGTCGAGTGACGTGCTAGGTGGAGGGATACTAGAGCGATGTGGACAATATTGCAGGTGAGCATGCCCATCTATTTGAGCCAGTGGCCATAGGAGTGATGACATGTATGGTACTAGTTAGGCGAGAGGGATGAGGCACGTGAGGAGACTCGACACTCGAGAGGTGGTAGGTGGTGGTCCCTTGGCCCAGGATGTGTTCATGATATGTAGACTTGCAACGTTAGTTTTTAGAGTAGAGTATGGAGATATTTATATGTTACATAGGTTAGGTGGAGAATTTTCGAGGTTGTAAAATGCATCATCACGGTGGTGGTGAGGCAATCAGTTCTAGGTCTTGCGTGGTACACGAGAGCAATAGTGATGATGAGGTTTGATAGTGATGATTGTATATGATGTGGGGACCTTTCCCCCCAGTTATGAAACATGTTTTGGGATGATGATTGTATGAACGATATATGTATGGACACCTATTTTTGATATATGTTATATCGATGTTGAGATGTTTTTCCATTGTGATGTAATGGATATCATATGGTTGTATGGTTATTTTCTAGCATGTGTATTGTATTGTATGTGATGAATATAATTTTTTATGATGATATTAGTAATGGTAGATAAAATATACATGGTAAATGATGACGTAGATAACTAATGTAATGTGATTGATGAGATGAATAAAGTATGTAGCATAGGCAATGTAATGGTGATAATAGAATAAATGTGGAAATAGATGAGTGTATCCAAATGAATATGTGAAAATGTAATATAATCATAATATGATAAGGTGATGAAAATGGGAGAGGGGAGATTAATGATTCCCCCCATTATATGAATGAATAGGCTCATGTAATAAGACCCCTCAGATAGTCAAGGATGAGCCTCGTAAGCAAGATTATGTCATCATAGGGAAATGATTGAGGTGTGCTAGATGAATGAATAGGATCACATGATGAAAGGTTCTTAGAACCAATCCCTCAACAGCTCATGTAAGAACTGTAAGAACACAAGTGCATCATCAGAGGGTAAGGTGATAAGAATCACCTACCAAAGACCAAGATGATAGGTGGCGGTGGAAACATGTGGAATGGATGGAGCATGAGTGTATGAACCAAATGGAATGTCATGTGTAGTGACTACGGGGTATGTTAGAAACTAGTGATAAAACCGTGAGATGCAGACGCATGAAGTGGTGGATAATGTGGATGGAGTGGATGCAATGAATGTGATGGTGGAAATGATGGATGTGGTGGAGAATGAACATGTGGCAGTGGAGCATGATGGACAAACTGAGCACCTAATGGAGAAGACGTAAGTGGGGTATGCCTACACTAATGGGGTGAAGGAGATAGTGAGCACTCATGAGAGGCAAAGGAGATGATGTCAGAGTCCACTAGTTGTTGTATCCTCTCACATAGGGAAAGGAAATCATTATCCCTATGGCCAGAGATGTGATGATAATTATAATAATGTTGGTCATGTTGACATTGCAAGTGGTGTGGGAGATGATGTTGGTTAGAGGGTAACAAAATCAATCATTCATTAAGTAATATGTGAAGCACATCATGTGGTCGAGCATGAGGAGATAAATACAAAGGTTATCATGAAGGAGGTGGAGTGGTGGAAGTAGGAGCTTTCTGTGGAGCTAGAGAAGAATGTAATGGTGGGGAAGAAGAGGGTTGATCTTGTTTGAAATGCACTTTAGACAAGGGTGGAGATTTCTTTGGATGCTCAACTGGTGATGGGAGTGGAGGAGCAGTGGATGGAACTATTGGAGAAACATGTGGGGGTTCAACGACATGTGAGGATGAAATATCTTGTGCTAGATCAATAACCTTATAGCACAAGAGAATGAATGACTCAAAAGTGTTGTATTGTAACCTTTATTTAAGTGGAGGAATGAGACCATGATAAAAGATGAATTGTTTTTCTAATTCACTAGGCTAAAAAATGAGCTAGTGTATACAAGCATTGAATCATAAAATATAATCTTGGATAGGTTCAGAGGAGCCTTGATGTAATGTAGGAATGTGGTCATACATAACCCTAGGGCCATTATTAAGAATAAAGCAATGGAGGAAGGCATCCTCCATGTCATAGAAATTGCTAATGGACCCAAAGGGTAAGTGGGTGTACCATTATAGTGCCTCATCAGTAAGACTATAGCGGAATTCCTTAAGAAACAAGATGATCATTAGAGTAATCAGCCATAAGTGTGTGGTAATGTAGGATATGAGCATGAGGATCACAGGTACCATCGAAGCATGTGAAAGTAGGCATAACAAAATCTTTAGGGAAGGTAGAATTTTGAATCTTTTTAGGAACAGGATTTCCATGTAAAGAGTTATTGTCAATAGAGGCATAATAGGCTCTACTTTCTAAAGTAAGAGTATGAACTTGCGATTGGAGTTGTCGTACAGCATGCATGAGAGATAGAATATCCTATGAGGGGATGGTAGGAGATGAAAATAATGTACTAAGTGGTTGAATTTTTCCATTATGAGTGATCATAGGGATGTCAAGAGGTGATATAGTGGAGTCAGATGCTAAAGGAGCAGTGGTAGATGATGATGTAGGAGCTATAGTAGGACTAGTATCAACACAATCCCTAGTAGGTGTGGTGAGAAGGAGGAAACCTCAATAGGTGAAGATGTAGTAGGAGAGGTAGAGGATTTGGGGATAGAAGAAGAAGAAGCAATAGCAGGGGATGACTCATGTACAATAGTAGATGAAACCTCAGGAGAGGATAATAATGAAGCGGGAGAGTCACATGCAGTAGTATGGAAAGAAGGAGACCCATGATGATAATTAGTAGAAGATGGGGTGCTAAAAATAATGCTATGATCATCAAAAGAATCAATAGTATCATCAATGTAGTACGAAGGAGAATGTATGATCGAATGAGATGTGTGAGGAGGACTATCAAAATCCATAGAAGACATAGGAGTAGCTATAGGAGTGGATGGAGTAGAGGTAGGAGGTACACCTGATTGGGGATCAATGCCTAATATATAATCAATGATAGATTCATCTAAAGAATCAGGAGGAAAATCAAAATAAGGACAACATGCAACTAGATGGCATTGTGTACAACAAGTGAAAGAAACAAGGTCATCAACAAGGCATATACCTATAGAAGAATCAACAAGATTAGTTAGCACATGTTGTTGGCCTTCTTAAGAGGGCTTGTTGAGTATCATCAGGTAAAATCATAGTTTCACTATAAAATCCTTAAGCTCATCTATGACAGCCTCATCATAGACTAGGATTAATGCTAAAATGATAAATGATGGCAGAAAGGAAGAACTATGTGTAACCACTAAGGTGGAAAAGAGGATCCAAAAGCAAAAATGTTCGAAGAGTAGGGTTCACTGATTAACTAAAAATAGATAGAAATAAAGGTTTTCTTCTTATTTATGAGTTAATCTAAATAGAAACTAAATGATATATTGAAATGCTAGATCTAAATATTTTATTTTAATATTTGAATGTATTTAAATAATGGAAATAAGAGGGACACAGTACTAACCTTAATTTAAATTACCTCGATGTGTGTTGGACTATAGCAGGCTGATATGGGGACTAGGCAAGGTGTGACTGAATGGCCTCGGGAAGGTAAGAAGCTAGATATTTTTCTATACTAAGGTGCCTAGGAGGATACTAGGGCATCCCGAGACACCCTTGTCTATAATTTAGGTGTTGTAGACTACAAAAACTCTCAAGACCTCATTCCAGAAATGTTGTAATGTCTCTATAATAATTTAGTTCCTATCACACTGGTGTCGCAATAATGTTTCATGTGTCGTTAAAAGTGTTTTTTGAAGATCCACCTACATAACCCTATTCAAATCCTCAATTAAAAAAAAAAATGCATATGAATAGGTCAGACTGACCTCAGATGCCAAACTAGTGGTCTTATGATTGAGCACTACACTACATTTCAAACCCTATGTAGTTCTATGTGCATGTGTGTGTAATTTTGTACCTAGGATGCCCTTGCGCCAATGATGTAGAAGTAAGGGGAAATAACTAGAAGTAAAGATACAAATGGTGGATGGAATGGAAAGAATCCAACCCTTTCCCCTATGCTTGTGTGATACAGATGTAGAAGATTCCCAAATTTAGTTCCTTTCCTTATTAGATAGTTTCCCTTGATAATAAAATGTCTTCCCATAATGTAATTAGTATGTTATGTTTATATAGGGATATCTTGTTCAAATTTCGACACTAGTGACCCAAAACTATCGACTACTACCTAGGGGAATGCACGGAGTAATAAAAAATACTGACCTCAAAAAAATTAATTAATACCACAGATTACGAAGACATGGGTGCCTAAAATCATGGACTCGGGTGCCCTAGGGAGGCCTGCAACCCTAGGCACCCCAACATAGACTTGGAGATGACAACTAAGAAAATTACGACACTTCATACTCCCTAAAATATACACAAAATTGTATGGACAAGTGACAATTGAACCAGAAAAATGACAATGATGACTGACCAACTGACAACAAGACCAAGGGGTGGGTCATTAGTGAATATTTTTATTATGCAAGATCCATATATAAAATAACATACCCAGTGGTATAAATGTAATAGTAAGTGTGTGATTTTGTGACTACACATACCTAGTTCTTAGGATCATATGAGAAAAATATAAAGACAAGTAGCCACCTACTTTGGTCATGAAATCTCTTGATAAGAAGATTGAAAACATGGGAGGCAAGTCAATTACATATATATAGTGAGTTATGGTTAGACTTGGACAAGAATGAAGGGTTAACTCAAGATATTTTATCACTCCGAGGACACCAAAGGTTGAACCATCAATTTATAGAGCACATTTAGAAATAGGGTTATACTTAAGACCTGGGACATCAACAATATGTTTGGGCATTATAGAAGAACTAGCCCCTAAATCAATCATGTAATTATGAACTAAATTTTTTGCCACAATTAAGGGCATATAAAAGGATGGGGTTTTTACAATGTTTCTTACATATTATTCATTTACTTGGCACAAAATGACAACAATATGTATCTTTTGAATAACCGAATCAGTTTGAAGAAGTGTCTTGAGAGATTCATGTAAGAGATTTTGTTATGATGGAATAGTAAGAGCATCTCACATTTTCACATTAACATTTGTCTTCTTCATTTTATCAACAATTTTGAAAATAAGGCAAATCAAATTTTGTATCTGTGGCACAAAATTATCCTTCTAGGTAGCACACAATAATAGTGTGACCCTTCTAGCATGTGGAGTGGATAAGGTGCCAGCCTCGCAGCTTGATGGTCAAGAAAGGAATATTCCATGCATGTGATGGAAGGATCTAGAAAGATATCATTGCAAAGATTGGAGAGATCAGATGAAAGGAAGCACACTCCAGTGGAGGACCACATGGACACTTGGATACCAGTCTGTTATCTCATGAAGGCATGGCAATGGAGACTAAAGCTATATATAGAGATGCTTAGGTAGAAGAAAAGAGAAACCAAGAATGGCATCATATAGGATTGGATAGGCAAGGCTATGTAAGAATAATGAAGGATCCTTTAGGTTAAAATTAGGAGAACCGTAGGAGTGATGGAATGTTTAGGCGGATGGGTTTGTAATGGGTTTTTGTAATGTGCATAGTTCAGGTTCCTAATGAATGACTCTGATCTGCATTTTTATATTGGCATGTTATGGGCTTAATGAATAAAATGTGGTTATTGAACTTTTTAACATGAATATAAGGTTTTGTTCTAAAGTATATATGTTTTTCACAAGCACAAACCCTAGTGCATTTCATTTTTTTCATGAATCATATTTGCATTTTTCTTGATACTTCTCTTTCATTATTTGAATGGATACATTTATATAGTAACTGATCATAAGACTCTTAGAATGAATGCATGGTTATTTCCCTTCTTGTATCTAAGATTTTATTAATAGGGGATGTATTCTCACAAAATTTTCATAATGGAGGGGCTCGGCACCCACGCATGCCTCATGTGAGTGCCCAATTCCCGCTAGGTGATAGGTCGGCATGCATGGGATTTGACTGTTATTCTAAGGGCATAAAAGTCACTACATCATGGTTCCATTATCAAGACCTCTTTTCGAAGTTGTTGTCAGAAATGGCATACATATTGGTCCCTGTGATGTGTGATGACCAAACATCTGACCTTGGAAAGTGTTGAAGCATGGTTCAAGAGCACAGAGGATGAGTTTTCTCAAAGATTCAACAATTGACCTGAGTTTGATGCATGTAGATGGGTAGAAGGCATCCTGTACCATGAGTTATACAATATTTTATTTTGTTTTTTTCTAGTAGAACTATATGAATGTCTTTCAACATATGCATCCAGATCAAGTTGGTACTATAGATCATGCATATGGACCCAAGAAGATTAATAGAGGCTGTAGGATGCAAATCTGACTTAGATGCATGCTATTGATCACTGGTGCAAAGGATTCCTAACTAGTTATACTTTAGAATATTCCATTTCTACGTATTCTTTCTCATAGGTTTTTGAGTTTGAGTTTCTAAGGGAGCCCAGAGGATAATTTTTATGTGTTATCCCTTTGGCTATGAAGATCTTGATCATTAACCTAAGTTTAGAGGCATTCCCTTTAACTGGTTAAGCTTCTCTGAGAACTAGGAAAGGAAGCTAGGGTGGTGGAAGATGGCAGAGATTGTGGCTAAAAAATAAAGATAACATAGATGAATCAAATATAATGAAGCTCGTTAAAGGGAGATGGCTAGAAAATGTAAGGTTGCATGTGTGATTGATCTATAGAGACAGATGTTATGGGAAGGAGTTGAGGTTCATGCAAAGGACATGGAACCTAATATGTCTATGTTACCCCATCTTAGAAAACAAGGGAGAGAAGCCCCTTCAGATTCTGATTAGATTTCATCACATGGAGAAAGGAGAGCCATCGGCACACATATGAACCCACCTAGTAACCAACCCCTGACACTTTGTTTTCTAGATCAAGGAAGAAGTATTGCTAATCTAGTTGGTATCAGTGGAAGTAACCAATCTATGCCTAGGAGATATAATTTCTCATTTGGGACATCTATGGCTATGTAAACCATTTCCGTATTTGGAGTGATTTTTGGAAAAGGTGAAAATACACAAGGTTTAGGTATCGTGTCTAGAAGAGGCATAGGAAACAAAACAGTTAGCGGGAAAATATCACAAACCATTAGCATGCAGTTCAATGGGATGTTGGGGACACTAGGTGTGACCACTCGAGGCCATTTTTCAGCTACAGGAGGTGGATTTAGTGGTATAGGAGTTGGAGAACATGGTAGAAATAGAAAATTTGGATGATCTGGTGGGTCAAGAGGAATAGGACATGGTGGGTCTAGTGGATCTAGTGGCGGAGGAAACACGGGAGGAAACCAAGGTTCTGGGTCATGTGTAGAAGGTCCTCAGCCACCTCCAATAGTATTATATAAGATGTCTTTGCATTTTCTAGACTACATAGGTATTGAAGATGTTGTAGAGAATGTGCAAAAGTAAAAGTTTGAATTTCTATGGCACGCGAAGGGGATCACTACTCCAGAGTGAAAAATAAGTCAGTTTGCGAAGTCACCGTGAATTGAAAACAAGATCATTCGTATAGAACAAGTAAGATGGAATTTAAAGACACAAAGTTCTGTAAATAACATCTGCCAGAACGCAAAGTTTCTTAACGTAACACAGATTCGTTATCAAGGAAACAAAGTTCCTTCTTGGTTATGCAAGATCACCGTGCTTGCAAAGTCGAAGAGTATGCAATCGATGAGACTAACGAATTTGAGATAAATGATCTTCACAAAGAAAACAAATGAAAGCTTAGAACAGACAAAGATCAGATAGACAAAGAAAGGAAATTCCTTCTGTATTGATTTCTCTATAATCTATTTACACTTGCAGAAAATATGCCAAGTTCTTCCTCTTTGAATGGCGTAGAAAATACCATTATATAGCTTACAATTCAGTTACTCTTCGTAACCGTTTCTTTTAACTAAATAATAGCTAAGGACCGCCAAATCGCAGTACCTCAACCTATTACAAAGAAAACTAAAAAAGAAAGGGAAGAAGAGAAACGTATGGGGAAGAAGACAGGTGGCCGGTCACTGAGAGGGACCCATCAACTTCAGAAACCGCTGCTTGAATTTCTTCCACGTCTCAGCTATGTCTTTGCCACGAGGGACACACAAGAATTTTCATTTTGAAGATGACAATGGATATCTTTGAAAACTGATATAACCGGCATCTTGAAAGCTTCGTCTTTCTGCCAACTGTCCTTGGAATTTGATCTTCAGATTGATAGTATCAGAGCCGCAATTTAAATTCATATTTAGCATATTCAGGTAGAGCGGGAAAAACTAAGTATGAATTGCATTAGGTTCACTTGGGACATGTGAGACGCGAATGCGCGAAACACGCGGCTCAGCCGGTTCAGACGAAATAAGGAGAAGACGCACAAATGTATTTTGGGACATTTGGGATGAAAATGTGTGAAGGACGCGACTCGGGTGTTTCGGCTGAAAATGGAACAGCTCGCACTTTTGGCTTCGGGACAGTTGGAACATGAAAGCGCGGTTCGGGTGGATCGGCCGATATTGGAACAACTTGCACTTTTGACTTTGGGACACTTGGAACAAAAATGTGTGAAGTACGCGGTTCGGGTGTTTCGTCCTATTGGGGAACAGAATGCACTTTGGAACTCGGGACAGTTGGGACGAAATTGGGTGAATCGGCCGAAAATGGAACAGAGTGCACTTTAAGTTGAACTTGAGAAATTTGAGACAAAAAGTTCCGGAGTACGCGACTCGGCCGGTTCGGGTGAAATTGGAACAGAGCGCACTTTTGAAATTGGGACATTTGGGACAAGAAAGTGCGATGTACGCGGTTCGGGTGGTTCGGCCGAAATTGGAACATCTCGCACAGCAAGTTCGGGACACTTGGGACAAAAACTTCTGACGGGCCCGAAAATGGGACAAATTCGGAGGTTTCAGCCGATCAGAGAATAGAAGACCCATTTGCACTTGGGACAGTTGGGACAAAAATGTCCGACAGGCCCGAAATACTTACAGAATGACCCAGAACTTAGATTTTTTCGACTTCAAGACTTTTTTTTTTTTTTTTACACCACCAGCTCGACAGAAAAGACACTTAAACTCAAAATTTTGAAATTTTTACTTTTGACAGAGTGGGGAATTTTGAGTGGACAACACACGCGAAGGGGATCACTACTCCAGAGTGAAAAATAAGTCAGTTTGCAACGACATTGCAAGGATGAACCCATAGCTAGTACCACAAGTATGACCCCCACCAAATGGTCATGGATTACACTGCATTGAAGAACACCTTCCTAGCGGAGTTCCATATCCCAAAGTTTGAGTAGAAGATCATCAGTGTTTTAAAGAAGATCCAAGAAGGAATGGAAGATAGTGTATGGGAGTATGACAAATGATTCAAAACTCTCTCGTCAAAACTATCCTATGACATTCACCCTTTTCAGCAGCTCAATAGTTTTTTGGGGGATATATAATGTCATTTATAAGGTCACTGTCACACAAGACTTTCACAGACCCATGTGAGGCCTTAGAAGCCATCCTACGCACTAAGCCAGTAAGGAGAGTTGATACTAGTGTTATCCATTTTCTAGAGGCTTGAATTGCCAGAATGGACAAGTAGTTAGAGAATCTATCTACAAATTTAGCGCATGAGGTTCATAGTGGTCTTTTTTGCACAGACCCATGGTAGTATACTATGATATTTTCCATGAGGATCATGACGCAAATAGGTTTCCTCTATTACAATGTGCAATCCATGAGATTTTTTCTTGCTATTACAAGATTTATACCTCTACGACCCATAATACCAAGGATTGTAGACTGATTGACTAGATTCATGATGTTATTGATCTTGGTGTGTGCCAGAATAGTATTGCAAGAAATTCCAAATACAATGACCATAGCTATGAAGGGCGCACAGATGGATGTGTGTGTGGAAGAGGTTTTTGCAGAGTATTTCATGGTCATAGTAACCGTGGCGGAGGAAGAGGTGAGTTCTCGCAAGGAACCTGTTATAATTGTGGGTCTACAAAGCATTATAAGTGTGAGTGTCCTGATCTATTGTAGTGTTCATGGTGTGTAAAGAAACATAAGTACAAGGAGTGCCCTGAGTTTTTTTAGCACATGAGCCAATTACACCGGAAAGACAAAGGCATTGGGATGGTGAGAATAAATAACGCTAGCCCTCAGTGGATGCCAAGAGTGGCACATGAGTCAAGATTAGAACCTGTACTAGTGACAATGTAAGTAGAGGCTACACACGCAAGGGAGATGCCAAGACATAAACTAGTTGTTAGGGAAGAAGTGGTACATGGGAATTATCCAGACCCTACTCATAAGAAGGAAGTGTATCAAGAAACTATGGATGTGATTCATAGTTTGCAAGGGGAAATCTAATGTCTAAAGGAGAAGTCAAGGTAGTTGGAGAAAATGAACAATGTTGAGGCTCCACAGAAGGATTTGGATGAGGTCAGGGAAGTGTTCAAAATGTTAAAGTAGGATAATATCATTCCCATTCTAGGAGAATGGTTAAGGGATAAGGTACCATGCACCGGCAGAGAGTGTGCAAGGAAAGTTCTACATGCCAATCTTCCTCCTCATAGCCTTAACTATGAGAAAGAGACTACATTGAATACAATTTTTGATGGGTGGATTTTGAGATATATCCTCATCGACATAGGATCAAAGGTCAATTTTCTCACCTTGGATGCATGGAATCAAATTGGAAGGCTTGCATTACAGCCATCCTCGAATGTGTTGTATATGGCGAACAAGACAAAGTAAATTCCCATTGGAGTATTGAAAGATGTGATTATCACTATTTAAGGGGCCAAGTTCACTGGGGACTTTGAAGTCTTGGCGCTCACCAAGGTGGATAATTTGCAGCCATTACTTGGGTACCCTTGGTTTTACAAGAATAATGATGACCTACAGTCATCATCTCCTTGACAGATGGAAAATAAGCTCCCTATATCAATCCCTTAGGAGAGGAATTCCTCGACAAAATATATGTGTGCTCCATCAGAGACCATAAAATAATTCATCCTACAGAAAGATTCATCCAATTTGAAGATGCTTAGTTGATGAGTGATATAACTATTATAGCGTGTGATAATTGGGCACAAGGGAATTATGCTTTAATTGGGTAATAATTGAGAGGATTTGTAACAAGGGTGACAAAGGCATGCTCAATCAAGCACATGGGAAGAAAGAAGCTACCAAGTTACTCTAGAGGGGCAATCTCTGATGATTTCTTACAAGAAATGGAGGCTCAATGGAAAAATGAAGATGAGAAGAGAAGTATGCTCAATTATAACTTGCTTGGGACTGCAGCGCGTTGGTGGGAAAAACATCACAAGAGTTTCCTAGAATGGTACGAGGTAAGAGTTGCATTTTTTGTAAGGTTCTCTAGAAGCAACATGCCCACTGTCATATAGGAATACCATGGCAAGGAACCTGCCTCGTTCCATATCCAATCTTGTGAGAAGAACTAGATGGAGGGCACAGAAGTGTTAGCACCTTCATTATGGGTGCATAAGCTATATTCCACCTTATACATTTATGCATGTGCATGGTATATCCACTCAGAGACACACCCTCAAAAGGGAAATTGGAAGGATTTAACAGCTGATTTCATTCAATATTTTGAGTATCGGAGTACCAAGCCATCAATAGATAAGGCGTTGCAAGTTTTCAAGCACGTTATAATGGGAGATAATACTGTGGAAAATGATAGGCTACTAGTTTTTCCTAATGATCCTTATTTGGAGACGTGTATTAATGAATAACAATCGGAAGAAATATAGCTTGAGCATGCGTGCATTGAAAAGGAAAAAGGAAAAATGGTCTATGTAGTATATGGTTAGGAAATTAAAAGTTTGGATGTTAACCTTTCTGAAGGTACACATGAAGTCATAGATAGTGCTGATGAGTGAGCACACACATACCATGATCCCTTAAAAACAAAGAAGTTAACATTGGGACAAAGATAGAACCTACGGAAGCTATCATTGGGGACTATTGGTTGGAAAAAAAAGTTTCAAAGGTCATTGATCTGTTGTGCGAGTTCTAGGATTTGTTCCCTCATGGGTACCATGAACTCAAATCTTTCCACCATTCTTTGGGAGAGATGAGGATCAAGTTGAAGAAAGGCACATTCCTGATTCAAAAGAGGCCTTATCAGATGAATCCGAATATCTGGTATCATTGAGGCTGTTGAGGAATCAAAATGGATAAGCCCAATGGTCATCAATATCAAGAAGGATGGGTGAATAAGGATCTTTGTGGACTACATGGACCTGAATGTAGTATGTGTCATCGATACTTTCCCAACCCCCTTTATAAAGATATTCTAGAGGGAGTAGCCAGGCACGAGGTCTACTCTTTCATGGATGGGTTCTTAGGGTTTCACCAAGTCAGGAATGCAAAGGAAGACCAAAGAAAGACAACTTTCGCCATTGAGTGATGAAGATTTTCCTATATGGTCATGCCTTTTGGATTAAAAAATGTTCCTGTTATATTCTTACGCATTGTGGTATAAGCATTTCAGGACTTCATCCATAAGTTTCTTCAATTCTACCTAGATGACTAGGTGGTGTATGGGCTGGTAAAAGACCATTGTGACAATTTGACACTGATGTTTGAGAGATGTCGACAATTGATGATATCCCTCAACATTAAGAAATGTGTCTTTTCTACTCCATTTGGATCCCTATTAGATCATATTGTATGTAAGGAAGGCTTACTAGTGGATCCCGCCAAATTTATAGTTAGTGTGGGATTGGGGGAGCCTACTAGTCAAAGCATAGTGCACAAATTTCTTGGGCATATGGGGTACTACTGGAACTTCATCAAGGGATATGCCAAGATCACTGTGCCCTTGGAGGAATTACTAAACCAAAAGAGTGCCTTTTATTGGTGAGAGGTGTAGTAGAAGGAGTTTGACACTTTGAAGGATAGATTTTTCACTACGCCCATACTATGTTTTCCGTCTTGGGATAAGCCTTTCCAAGTGCTTGTTGATGCCTCAGGAACAAGCATGGGAGTAGTAATAGCACAACCTATTGAGGGGATTGATGATCACCCCTTGTGTATTGCAAGTAGGAAGTTGACACTAGTAGAATAGAATTATACCACTACTGAGCACGAGGCACTATCAATGATCTACATGCTGCATAAGTTTAGGTAGTATCTGATAGAAACACCTTTTATATTCGACATGGATCACATGGCATTAAAATACTTAGTGAATGATCATGTTTTGCAAGGGTGCATATGTTGTTGGGTCTTATTATTCCAATAGTTTGAGTTCACGGTGGTTGTAAAACTAGGGAAGAGAAATTTAGGGCTTGACCACTTATCAAGGATTGAATCAAGGCAGGACATGTAAAACATTGAGGATACCATGCCAGACGTGTAACTACTTAGGTTGAGGGGTGCACCTTAAGACTTGGAATATATTGTGTTATTTCTTATAACAAGTTTGGCATCAGATGGGATGAAGGATTTGGAGAGAAAACAATTAGCAATACGTGTTACACCCTACATGTTCATTAGTGGAGAACTGTATAAGTTAGGACTGTGTTGAGGTTATGTGCCATTGCATATTGGAACATGAGCATGTGGAAATTATGGAAGAAGCACATGGTGGGATTGTAGTAGGACACTAGACAGGAATTACTACCGCATGGAATATTCTAATGGTAGGGATTTGGTTGGAAACCATCTACCAGAATTGTATTGAGTTTTACAAGGCCTATGACCATTGCCAACACCTTGGAAAACCTATAAAGAGGGATGAAATTCCTTTTCAACCAATAGCCATCATTGAACCATTTGAAAAATGGGGAATTGACTTTGTAGGACAAATTTTTCTAGTCACGTGAAGGACTTGTTCTTGGTATATCATTACTTGCATTGATTACTTGAAAATATGGGAAGAGGGAGTTCCTACAAAGGATTGCACTGCTGCGACAGCTACTAGATTTTAATGGGAGAACATAATCAGATGTATGGATGTCCTTTGAGATTTACTAGTGATAAGGGTACACATTTTCTCAATGAAATAATCAGGATTTTTCTAGAGAAATTTTATGGTGGCCCATCACAAGACTACCCCCTACCATCTATAGGAAAAAGAAACTGATGAGGCATTTAACAAAATACTAATTCACACTTTGACAAAGATCTATGATGTCGGAAGATAATATTAGGATGAAAAATTATCAACCATTCTATGGGAATACATGACAACATACAAGAGGTTGAACAAGGTCACATTGTTTCAATTTGCGTTTGGCATGGAAGCTATTTTCCCAGTTGAATTCATGTTACCAGCATTACGTATATCATGTACAGGAGGATTGGATGATGAACAAGCACTGGAAGAGAGGATTGATAAGTTGATGTAGTTAGATGAAAGGTGATCACTTTCTAGATGGATGTAGAAGACAAAAAAGGAAACACAAAAGGCCTAGCATGGTCTTCATACCAAGAACAAATAGTTTAAGGTTGGGTAGATGGTTTTGTTATATGATTTCAAGTTTTTGCACCATCCTGGGAAATTGAAAGTCCATTGTTTGGGCCCTTACATCATCTCATACATCCTTGATTTAGGTGCATGTCAGTTACAAGCACTGGATTGAATGAAGTTAACTAGCCATTTCAATGGGAGTAGGTTGAAGCCCTAATATAAATAAGTCTTCCTGGTGTTTGTAACTAAGGAAGTATTGTCAGTTAGCTTAGGATTTCTCTTTATTTTTTTTCTCTTTTCTTCTGTTTCCATTTCTCGTTGCTTTTTCCTTTCTTTTTATCCTATTTTATGCCTTGTGCACCGGTAACCACATTATTTTCAAAAGTTTTTGTATGCCCAGAGGACCACGCATCTGCTTTATTGTGAGGTGGATTTGTGCAAAGTAAATTATAAGCCAGTAGTAAAAATTGAATGGCCTAGTAGAAGGAAGCACGTAAGGTTGAGAAAGTAGGTGGAAAAATGGTGGATAATGAATTATGGTGTCAAGAAATCTGTAAAAATGACCACATACAAAGGATGAAGAGTGCAGGAACAACATGAGGTAGGCGAGGGAAATAATCAGGTAAAGGACAGAAGAAGTGACTTAGGCACTGCAGACACACACATAAGAGTCTTCTGTCAGATTTGATTTTTACACGCCAGAAGCTTGTAGAAGGTTTTTTTTCTTAGGATTAGGCACGTGGGTAAGGGTGCTTAAGGTCAGGTTAGTGGAAAAACCCAAATTTAATGCTAAGTACATCGGTAGGTGGTATAGCATTTATTGCTAGATAAGAGAAGAAACTATAAGTATGAAGTCAGACACATTATTATTTACCTTGATTTTACGAAGTGAAAGAGCTTTTGTGAATTAGGGCATCCAGAGAAATTTGTGCAAAGGAAGAAGAATCATAGAGGTCTAAGTGTGTGACTAGGGTTGATCTGTAAACTAGAGTGGAAGGAGTACACGGGTGTGGGGAGAGTTCTTTTCAGAATACATTGTCTTATGGAAGAAGTATTTCCTAGTTAGGGTTTGGAAGATAGGGCATGGTATAAGGAGGATTCTTCATAGAGCGGAGCCTTAGATTTGAGAAGAGTAGTAGATCAAAGCAAGAAGGAGGGATTTATATTTTATCCCAACAAGAAAACATGGCACCAAATAAGGTGAACGTTTCACCAAAGAAACAGAAGGGAAAGGGAAAAGGAAATCAAATTATTGTCGTCGTTAGCTCTAATGAAGAATGGTATGCAGAAATGTAGTACCCATATGGAGTATTTATGGGGAAAGAGTGGGTGTCACACTTCAGACAAATGGCCATGAGCGATGAAAAACATCACATAAACACTACTGAGAAATAAATGGAGTTGGAACCGATTCTTCCAACTAACAATAGGACACCAGATGGAATGCCAATATATAGCGACGAAGTAAAGGTAAATTTGGAGAAGGTAGGGATGTTGCAAGTATATGAGTTACCTTATTTTGGAAATCCTGAGAAACTATATCATTGGTTGATGTCACATGTAAATGAATAACACTTCTATTTTGTAGGACACAATATGTGCATAACCCCTCATCTTATATCCAAGTTCACTAGCCTGAATTATGAAGGAGAATCCATAGACGATGACTTGGAAGATAAGGAATCCATCAAGAAAATGGTAGAGGGTTATCATTACAAAAAGGGTTCATGGTAATTTGACATCGCATAAATCCCCAACCCTATTATGAGGATGGCCACATGCTTAGTCACCAAGCTTAATGATCAAGAAAGATGGACACAAGTAAACAAGGCGTGGTTAAATATATACCAGAATATCTCATAAGGGACCATCTATAACTTGTCCACTTTTATTGCGGATGAGATCATAAGTAGCATGTAGGAAGAAGAAAATATACTATTTGGTAACATTCTCCTCGCCATCATCTTCTCGAATATGTCAGTGCCCAATGGGCCAGAGAATTTTATATGGGAATATCTAGAAGATAATCCCTCGCCCATGAAAATGTTTGAGAAATATGCTTGTGAGACTATTATCACCAAATAACTGCACCCTCTGAATGCCCATAATGTGAACAAGACATTTTTTGTGATTGGGACACATAGAATCACCTCTCAAGCTGTGGGACTTGAGCTAGAGGTGAACCTTTGAAGAATTCCGGATTCCTTTTCCTAAACAAAATGTTGTACTATGTGTAGTATAATAAAATGGCTATTTAGTCCTTTGCTAATATTTTCATGGGATTTAGGGAGAGAGATTTACATAAATAAAACTATACTAGGGATGGTGATGCACCAAATAAAGGGTGTTTCCAGACTCAAGAAGGGTTAATTTTAATAGGGTGTGTGCACCACAAGTCAACTTCACCTACTTCAGCTTAGAGAGGATACATAATACCATAGACTAGGAAGTACGCATTCTTTTTGTTAAACTTGATCAGACAAAATAGTTATCAGTCTTCCAGTGAAGAAGGATTAACTTGAGAAGGGTTAAAAAGCACCACAAATCAACTACATGCAATGCTCTACCACTTGATAAGCATAGGAATCAAAGAACCTACAATAGACACGTGAAATTGCACAGTGTACCTGCAAGCATGAGAAAAGGCACAAAGAATTATAGAAGGATGAAAGGAATAAGAATAGTCACAAAACACACACTTTAACTGCTTTAATAACATGCACAATGCATCATACATTCAAAAGAGGTAATGGTTTCCATTACACTCTTAGAAAAGAGGCTTGAAATTTCCCTCAACATACATGGACAACTTACAAAATAGAGAGGAATCTTGAAAACTTATCACTTACGTATAATATCTAACTTTCCAACATATTTGAACTGTTGGAACCCTTTGGAATGAGCTTCCAGCATACATTTATAGAAGAATATGTGAGAGAGAAGAGGAAAGGTCATAATTACATTCCTAAATTGAAGGCACATGATTTATTTATTACAGTTGGTTGAACCACTTTGAGAATCTTCCACCATGTGTCATTAATGCCCTTTTGATCTATTTCTCCTTAATTAATTAAAAATAATATTTAAATAATAATAATAAATATTATTATTAAAATATTAAAATAAAAATGTTAATTTAATTACTATTTTTAGTGGGCCCCCTGTTGATTGGTTTGTGCTGAAGGGGGAATCATGAGGAAATGGCCAAAAAGATCCCAACTCGGTGGTTGGCTCATTGAGCCAACTCACCGAGTTGGGTCTGAGCTCCTCCAACCTATGTATTGGCTGAGTCCATCGCCATCGCATCGAACCATGAACCTAATCTGAGAAACTCCTCATTATCTACTCCATTAGCTCGACTCCATGAGCTTCATTTGCTAGCTCAATGCCAATCGAATCGGCCCCAACTCAACTCATCCTGAGTCTCTTCCCATGCATCATACCAACTGAGTGCATCATGGGAACATTACCACCATCAACCGTAACTGAGCTCCCCACATAAATCTCGTAAAAAAATCTCTCCACCACTTGACCCATGCTCTCCTCACACCTGGTTTCCCATTGGGCTTACTTAATGAGCTCCTTGCAATTGATTCACTCAAGCCATACGTGACCTCAAGAACCTCACTTGGCATTGATGCTTGAATTCAACCTTTAATGGCAAAGTTCCTTCCTCCCTTTTCAACAATGTTTGACCAAATTCCCATTCACATGTCTCTCAATGGCTCGTGTCTTTGTTCAAGATCCTCATTGACTTGGTAAAACTTACACATACTGTGAGTTTGATCTCAAACTCTTCTTCACACCACATTCTTAGTCGATTTTTCCATGTCATGCTAAGATCAAACCATTTCCAATGAGCTTGATTTATTTCTACACTAAACCGATCATCTTCAAAATCAAGTGACATAACTATAACTCGCCTTATTCGAGTGATTTACACGTTGGGTTCAATCTCAAGCTATTCACCGTAAATAACTCAATTCATTTTCTAACTAGTGTGTGTGTGTGTGTAGGAATCTGATTTTCTACCTCCAGTATTAGTTCTCCAACCTCTTATCTCACTCCCCTTTCTTGTTCTACAGATGAAGAATTCCCTAGCAAGATATTGTTAGCTATGCCGTAGGGTTAGTGGAGTGCCCATGTTAGATCCCCAGTTGAAATACCACCACATAAATCCACACTTTCTCACACATGCACATACGGCAGTTGCATCGGTTAAGAAGAGGGACTTAGATTCCCAGAGTGTTGGCAATAAATACACAAGTTTGTCCACCTGAAAATTTTTCTCACCAACACCACCAAACATCATGTCCTTCGCAGCCCATATCAGTATTTCTTCATCACACCATGGCTTACATACTACCTTTAGCACTTATATCCCCAGTGGCTTGATAGATTCATGCTCAAACCATTATAGCTCCATATTTTCACTAACTTCCTATCGTCTGGTTTACCGTGGGTTGTTTCATCATCAAACCTCCTTCCAAAAGTTAGTGAGCTCGTAATGTTGATTCAAACCTTAACTCAACCCTTTTGTATGGCATCCCACATGAACTCACCCTTCACAAAAACTTGTCACACTAATGCACCACTATCATCAACCATTTCCATGCCGCTCTATCTTGCACACGTTCTTTCACTTATCTTGGATTTTTTTTTTCCTTGTCGATCGTAACCACCCTACACTCTTAAATTCCCCGACGAATCACCTAGTTGATTGGAAACCGACTTCGACTTATTCTCTACGTGGAAAACTTGGGATGGCTTGCCATTACAAAATTTCCACCATGGAAATTGGTATGAATTTATCCCACATGTAGAGCTCTTATGTTGACTTGCCATCTCCGAACCTCCGAATCTAGCTTTGGCATGGAATTGTTATGCAAAGGTATCTCAATCATCAAGCCAAGTCTGTAATATTTTTACAATCGAGTGACTTGGCCTTGGCTTGGCTGACTGAGCTAGTTTACATTAGCATTTACTCAACATTTGTGAGCTTGGCATCGAGCCATTCCCAAATCCTCCCGCAGATGCCTTGATTCCAACTCGGTGAAGAACTCACCTTGGCCTCAATGACTAAGCCAAACATATGTAGAGTACAACTCACCACCCGAGCCATTTGGAAATATCTTCAAGTTAATCTCACAATCTCCCACCAATCTAGTTCGGCCCTTGTTACTAACATAAGTCATAGTTCTAATGTCTCTTGTGTTTTCCTAGTCCATTCCACCATGATGCCATATCAAATCACTTCCAACTTATCCCACATAAACTACAGTTAAAATCATGCACACGAGGTCACGACATATTCCATTACTGTTGAAGAGATTCATCTTCCTATGTTTGATGCTTTTTCCTTGCTCATTTAATGGTGATCCACTTTGTCATATTCCTATAAGATTAAAACCAAGCTATGCACTGAACATGTTAAAAACTTATCCCAAGTCGAGTCGACTCTATGTTGTGGGCTTCCGCACTAATCTTGCCAGAGTGATCTACCTCGTCCTCATTTCAACTTGACTTCGTTGATTTGGTGAATTTTCCCTTAGCTACGAGTTTCACATTCCTCACATTATCGCTCTGACTTCAACGACTAAGCTGAACATAGTGAGTTTTACTTTTGAGCTAATAGGTGATCACTGCATAGCATTCTAGCTCAACTTGGCATACTCAATATAGTGACTATAACCCAAATGATCCCATGGATTTTGATCAGAATCCCTCTTTCTTTGTAACTTAGCTTAGCTTAGGTCAAATGAGCTCTAGACCTATGGAAACGAGGTCATTTTTGAGAATTTAAGCCATCTGTTGAGCCATTGTTACTAAATTTCCCATGATAATTCAACTCAGACTTCATTTACATTTTTTTTGGCTCAACCGATGATCAGGGGATCATTTTTGAAAAAATTCCCTAAACATCCCTAAATGGTGTCAGTGTAGAATATCACCTCGAGAGCTTTCCAACGACTGTAAGAACGCGACAAACGGACATCGGGAGCTCTAGATATGTCCGGTCAAAGTTCGGTCAACGGAAAGTCAACTCTAGTCAACTAGTCAATAATGGACCAATCGCGCTGCGACACGTGGCCAAAAGGCAAAAGGGATTTTTTTGTTGGTTTTTGACCACCGGTCTTCGACAAGCGTAAAATAATAAAGGTGCTCGGGAACAAGAGGCTCAACTTTTATTACGGAGGGGAGCCCGGCCGCCGTGTGGACTAAGGTATTATCGCCGATGTGGTGGGTCCACAAGCCACCACGTGGCTTACCACCACTCGTCGAATTCGCTCGATTCGCCTATCGAGGGTCGAAAAGTGGTATTTTATTGCCACATTTCATTTGGAATGTCATTATATTAATTGGGTCGAAATTATATGATCTTGATAAGACCACTATTCATTTCCACGCCTATATTAAACTTTCCATGCATATATTAATTTTCCCACACCTTATTTTAAACTGTCCACCAAATGAGGGATTAGGCGCCTAAAAGACCTGCCATGTGCCACCAAATGCTCCCCCAAAAGTCAAAGCACCTATCACATAGGATTAGGTGGCTTTCTTGCCACCTGAAATGCGCACTTACTTCCTAATTTAAACTATTAGATGAGTTTGCATGCGCCCAATGTGGGATTTTAGTCCCAAAAGATAAGCCAAATGACATGGAGGGGAATGGAACTCGGGTGGAGGTAGTAAAATGATAAGCGCCCAGCCATCAGACCAGGAGGCGCACAAACAATATAAAAGACGCTATATTCTATTTCAATGAGAAAAGGTATAGGTCTGTGTAAGGAGCTCAAGGACCAGATTGCAGAGAATTCCATTTTTGAAGGCCGTGCACTCAGATTGGGAGCTTGGAGTAAAAATATGAAATGTAGAGAATTCTGAGATGATTCCAACGATGTAAGGTTTGATCTTTTTTGATGATTTTTAACCTATTTTTGGAGGATTTGAATGCAGATTTTAACAGGGATCTTCAAGACAGCCAGTTGGAAAACACGAATTTCAATGCACTTCTAGTCCGAATTGTGACTTGGTGTAAACATGAAAAGTGTTCAGAATTCAGATCTGATCTCATAAATATGATTTGTTTTCATAGATTGTTTTTAAATATCCATTTGTAGGTGTTTCTCTAACACAGTTGCAGGGAGATCACATTGTGAAAACACTGTAGGAGCCACAGATCGTTCTTGGGACAGTTTCTGCTATTTTTCAGAGTTCTTGGGACATTGATCAGATCATTTGCAGGTTTTTATTCATTATTTATTGTTTGTAAGAGTTATTGTACTTGAATTTCAATATTATTAATGGATCGGTTCAATCTGAACCCGGGGACGTAGGAATTCCGAACCCCGTAAACAATCTCTTTTGTTATCTGAGTCTTTTTAGTTTTTCTGATTATTTATTTGCTATACAAGTTTTCCGCACTTCTATGGATGCAAAATAATCAGAATTTAATCAATTTGTGGATTCAATAATACTTAAAATTGGTTAAGAAAATCACGATCTTTGGAAACTTATAAAGTGATAAAAATACACATCACGTTTTCAGATCAACCGAGATCCTTCCAATCGTTTGGCTCGAGTCAACCTATCGAGTTGAGCTAAAACTTTGACCGATTATGGTCTTTATGTTTTGCCCTATCTTCACAACATTTAACTCACTCCTCAATGGAAATCTTATCTTCCTTCGATTTCCCATGAGAAACTTTCCAAGCTTCATTTTACACTTCTCGAGTTTGGGCTTGATGTATTTTATATTGACTCGGTTAAGTTAGCCCAAGCTCTTCCTTCACTATCAAGCCTCCATTTTCCATATGTCGAGCACAACCCCTTGATGCATTGTCCATTTTATGAACCATGGAAAATTCTTGGTCAAGACTATTCAGTTGTTATACTTATTAACTTACATGATCTACAACCGAGCTTGATCCCTTTTACACCATATTGGCTCTCTGAGTAACTCAGTGAGTTGTTTTAAACTCGATGCCTCCTTAGCTCAGTGAATTTTTCTTTGCTCTGAGTTGTAACTCATTATGTTTTATTGAAATTGAAGAGATAATGGGACCATCATAGGATGTTTTAAACATGATTTCTCAGTTTTAATTGATTTCTCACAATCCTTGGTAGAAAGTGGGCCCACAAAGATCAACCTTAGCACAACGAGAAAATTCATTAATCATTAAGACCCAAAATGGGGAAAACACTTTGAAATGATCCCAAAATTTCTCATAACACCAATATGTGCCTTCAACAAAAAAATTTTCCTATAATGTCCCTAAAATTTCTCATAACACCAATATGTGCCTTCAACAAAAACATTTTCCTTTAATGTCCCTAAAACATTTTTCTAGTTCTATGGTCCGATTGACCCATGTTGTCCAATTCTTCCATGAGTGCAAAATTTGATTACATTTTTGGTGACCTATCGGTGATGATTACCTACTAAGCATGATTCCAGTAGCATTAAGTCATCCATTGGGCATGGAGTCAATGTTGGAATCTTGAAAGTAATTTGATCTTCAGTGATACATCCTAGAATCCCCTTAAGCAAATCGTATCTTGGACCTCCCTGGAATGCTTGGCATGAAGTATATTGAATCTGATGAATATTTGGCATTTAAGGCATACCATAGAATTTTGACTGAAGAATATGTTTATCCTTGAGAAACTTTGAACCTTCCTTCCCTAAAAAAATCTCCAATGATGAAACAGTGTGCAACACAACACAAGAGTGACAACGGAAAACAAAACACACTAAAACTGAAAACCATACATGACCCAATTGAAACATGTAGGGTGTGCAATGCACTTATTCTGTTGAAAGCAAACCTATTCCTACTCTACACTAACCAGAGGAACATGTGAGTTAAAAAAACCCTACAACTGGTTGTTTAAAATAGCTCCCTTTACTCACAATCGATTTCCATGCAAATGATTTGACAATGGACATGGCTGAGAATAAGAGTGAAAAACTTAAACAAGCCCAATTCTCCACTTGGTCCATCGAGGCATCAACTGGAAAGAGAAAGAGTTCATCTTTTATTTGGTCTGCATTTTACCTATAGAGGCATTACAGTTGGTCGTCATAATTATGAAACTCATCCTCACATTCTAGAATGAATTTGATTGGTTCTTAATTCTTTTCTGGCTTCAATGAAGTCAGGTACCTGATGGGACATGGTCTAACCCATTGAATATTCCTTCTAATTTGGACTTCAACTTTAACAAGAAGGTCTAGCTGAAGACATCCTTCACAATTGTGGTTGTTCACAACATGATTTCCCTCTTGTTTCCCATTCAAAAATAATTGTTCTTCCTTATGAATAAATGGTATGAAAGTGATGTATTCTTCCGTAACATGTAACTCCTTTGGATTGTTTGTAGTTTCCAATGTTGAACCACTGCAAATGTTTAAAATGTCTTTCTCATCTAAACATTCCTCCTCCTTTGATTGGCCTTCACTATCAATCTCCTCATTCAACATAAACCTTCCTTCATCACTTGTTTATCAATTACATTAGATTCCCCAATTGAGAGCAATAAATTCTTAATGACATCATCTCCATCAAATTCTGAATCTGACTTAGTCTTTCCTGTGTGCTCCTTTTAGGTAAATTGTGAATCTGAATTATGGAGCCAATATGAATACTACATTCTGAATAGGTAGATTGCTATTCTTCCTTGTTCAACTCTATATTTTTTTATGGTACAAAACTAGTTTTTTCTGCTTGCTCTTGAGCCTCATATTATATAGGAGGTTTATTCAGGAATGACATTTTCTTATTGTTAATTTTTGCAGCCCATTTATTCAGATTCTCTGTATTCTCTCCTTTGTTATTATACTCAACCATATACTCCTCCCTTTTTCTCATTTCTCAACGATGCTCCTCCCAAAATGGATTTGGGACTACCAAACGAGGGATGAATTAGGATTCAACTAATTCCCTCACTATTTGAGGAAGATATTCATCTTCTTGTCTTGATTGGCCTTGTAGAAAAGAAGGAACTTTAGAAGAATGAGCCATGGAAGATTCATTATGGAATGGAGGAATAGAAGATGAATTAGTGAATTCTACCGCAGGGATAGCAATTGGAAGGTTAGGACCATGGGGCTCAAATTGAAACTGTATGGATGGAAACATGGGAAGAGGGTTGTAAGGTGGTAATGCAGGGACCTCCCATTTGTAGGATTGACTAAAATTACATTCATGAATGTACCTTTTCTTGATCCATTCACCAAATTGAGTCATCATCTTGATTATGAATTGAAGCTTTTGTTGAGGATTAAGCTCACATGGTATAGTGTCAATGCATGGGTATGGAATGATGAATCCAATATGGGTTGTCTTTATCATTTCATTGGTTCTTATTTGCACCATGTTATGCTCCAACTCTTAAAAATTCTTTTACAAGTGGTCATCTTCAGGTGTAGGATATATTTCAGAATCTATATGCCATTGTTCTTCAGTATCCCCCTAATCTGGTTGGTAACCAAAATGATCTGCATCTTGCTCATGTGGGCATGTATGTTGAAACTAATATTTTTCATGAAATTGGTCTAGAGGTGGATTATAATAACCTAAAGATGGAAAGAACCACCATTTTTGTAAGTGGGAATCCCACTATGGAAATGAAGCCATGATGACACCACTTTGTGAATGGAAAGATGTCGAAGAAAACTAGATGGAAATGGGTAAAACTAAAATCTTGCAACACAAAGAGAGGGTAACTTTGACCAATGGAGTCTCTAGTTGTGCATGGGTATGACTCGTAAGGCTGAAATTTATCTAAGAGCACAATAACTTAATGAAATGAAGTAATGCCGCAGCGGGTGATGTTGATACATCTCTTCTTCTTCTCTTTGGAGGAGATAAGGAAATTTTGATATGTTGATAATTTCCTTTCTTTGAAGAATATCTTGTCTAAATCATTTGCATGAGTTAACACACTGATATTTGAAGTCTAGAGAGATAGAGTCACTAGGTACTTTGAATTGTGCAAGTGATAAGAGAAGTACCAACTCTTTATCCCATAGGGCGTGCCAAAACTTGTTGTCATCAAATCACTGCACCCTCCGAATGGCCAAAATGTGAACAGGACATTCAGTGTGATTGGGACACGTGGGATCACCTCTCAAGATATTGGACTTGGGATCAAAGTGAACCTTCAGATAAGGTTGGATTCCTCTTCCTAAACTAAGTGCTATACTACTCTTAGTGTAATAAAATGATTATCTAGACCTATGCTAAAATTTTCATGGGTTTTAGGGAAAGATATTTGCAAGAAATGAAACTATACTAGGGATGGTGATGCACCAAATATAAGGTTGTTTCTAGACTTAGGAAAGGTTAATTTGAATAGGGTGTATGCACCACAAGTCAACTTCACCTACTACAACTTAGAGAGGTTACACAATACCACATACTAGGAAGCACACATTCGCTTTGTTAAAATCAATCAGACAAACAAGTTATCAGTCTTCCAGTGAAGAAGGATGAACTTGAGAAGGGTAAATAAGAACCACAACTCAACTGCATGCAATACTCCACCACTTGATAAACACAGAACTCTAGAACCAGAAATAGAAATGTGAACTTGTATAATGTACGTGCAAGCATGAGAAAAGGCACAAATAAGTATAGAAGGATGAAAGGTTTGAGATTAGTCATACAACACACACTTTTATTACTTCAATAATGTGCACAATGCATCATACCTTTAGAAGAGGAAATGGTTTCCATTACAGTATTGAAAAGGAGGCTTGAAAGTTCCCTCAACATATAAGGACAACTTACAAAAGAGAGAGGACTCTTGAAAAATTTGTACTTGTCTCAGATATCTAACTGTCCAGCTTTTCTGACCTATTAGAACCACTTGGAATGAGCGTCCAACTTACATTTATAAAAGAAGCTGAGAGAGAGGAGAGAAGGACTCATAAATTCCCTTCCTAAATGGAAGGCACATGATGCATTTATTATAGTTGGTTGCACCACTTGAGAAGGTTCCATCATGTTTCATTAATTACCTGTTGACCTAGTTCTTATTTTATTAAAAGAATATTTAAATAATAATAATAATAAATATTTGTATTAAAATATTTAAATAAAAATATTAAATTAATTAAAATTAATGGTGGGACACCCTAAAAATTGGTTTACACTGACTTGACCATGTATTGACCCAACTTAACCAAGCAAGCTTCACCGCTACTATTTTATCTTGGCTTCAACTCAGTTTACCAAGTCAAGCTCTTTTATTAAATTGGCACCATGAACTCTTCTACTTGACTCGGTCCATATTATTTAATGAGTTCATGCTCAAGCCATAACGATTCTCCAACCTTCAAAGTTCCTTCATCCTGACTGACTCGGCTTTGCATTACAATGAATTCTGTGATGAACCAATTTTGGCTCAGTTTATCCTTCGTGCTTAATAAACTAACTTCACTACCCTCCATAACACATTGCATCAACATATATTACCACACCACTTGCTATTTGACTCGGTTCTCTACCTTCCACATTGATTGGAACCTGGCCTGACATCCTGCTAACAACTCACCTTACTTGGAGGTCCATTCGCGAAAACCTAGTCGAGCCCTTAACATGGTGACTCCTGCCCACATAAACCGCCTTTATAATTTCATATCCAAAAATCTTCAACATTTAACTCAGTAACCACCTAGACCATTTCGTTCTCCTTGAGATGGCTCATTGGGCGAGTCCCACCGTGTCACCCACCCGTTGGAAATTTCCCTAACTTTCCCCACGGCCATATATTAGAGTGTGGAATTTTTGAAATGTCTTGCCCATGTTCCAACTTGGAAAGTTGGTTTCTAATCTCCACATTTCCAATAATGGTGTAGCATTACTATGATCCTTATCCTTTGTTTGGCATTCAGCCTACTCAAGTCTACCCATGTGAGCTACATGGTTTAGCTCATCATTGAATCAATCTCCATAGGGTGGTAATTTTAATCTCAGGACCTAAAGGCCATCTTTCCATTCAAGACATGGCTTCCTTATCATGAAAAATTGTAGGCCTAAGATGGGTACATCGGACATTTGGAGCCATTTTACATCATTCTAACTTGGCACATTGGCTCATAGTTCTAAATTTTCCACCAACTCATCACACCTTAGTGAATTAACTACCAAGTTTCTTCAAGCTATCAATCGAGCCACTGTTGACCGATCAACTTGTGCATTTTCCTGAACCCAAAATGGATAACTCCTCACTCCCATAAGCTAGTTTTGGCTCATTTTTTCTTTCATTGATTTCATGCCAAGTTATTTCCATTTTGTGGCTTGATTAATCTCGGTTCATCAAACCATTTCAGCACCTCTTCGATCGAGCTCCCAACTAAGCATGTTGGTGCCAAGCATGAGTTGAATTGTCTTGACATTGTAAGATACTCCCGAATTCATTACACGTATAGCTCGAGCTTCTAACTAAACCTGTGAGCTCTTCCTTTCATAAGATTTCCATCATGTCATGTCAATCTTGATTCCTCGGCTCATGTCCAAATCACCCTGGCTCTATAGAACTCATCCAAAACTAAGCTCACTGCATGATCTTATTGGCCCTACCTTTGAGCTCATGCCTCCCTCCAAGTGACCCAGTTCTTAACTAGACTGACTAATTGGAGCCCTTTCGACTTCTCCATACTATGTCTGAGTTATATTTTCTTGACGGACTCCACCGATCAACTTGGTCCCTTTTTCTAAGTTCAATTATATTTGTTTACTTGCAAACTCAAGCTCAACTTAGCAAAACATTTCGTGATCCTTATTTTCATTTGTGAAATCTTGGCTATCTTTGGTTTGATCTCATGAATCACTCTTTGTGGATATCTTGTGATCCTTTTTGACCTTGATCTGAGCTCACCCTACCTATTCCATGGTCGAGTTGGTTATTGATCTCCAATTTTCAACAAACTCATCATGATACTCATGAGCTCGACGCCGAGTTGTACTGAGCTCAACATTTCCCTTCGACTCACTGAGCCATCCGTGGTATGCTATTTTCATTTCTTATTAATGCTATCATAGATTTGATGCTTTGGCACACTTCTCAACACGTAGAACCATCCTCCAAAATTGAGCTCTCATCTTCACATGATGGCTCAACTTCAACGTTTCTCATTAACTTAGCTTGACGACTAAGCCTCTGACTTTGATTGACACAACCCAAGCTCTTTCTGGTTAACACCAAGCTCTATAAGACCTACTCCACCCTGTTTACATTGGTTTGAGTTAGGGTTTCCCAATCATGATTCCTACTTATCTCAATAGCCACATATTATTACATTGTTTCCCAGCTCTGTGTATGATGCATTTGAATCAGGATTGCATCCTTTCAAATAGAGCTTGGTCCATTAATATAGAACAACTCATAGCTACCTGGGAGTAACTTGGTGAGCCAAGAAATAACTTGACTGGGTTATAATTCCCCATCTATAGAGTGAACTCGTCGAGCACCTCGCCGAGCTTCTCAGTGAGTTATTTATAACTCAGTGCCATGTTGTTTCCCACATCTGACCCTATCATGATTTTTGATCTTTTGAGGCTATTTTTGAGGCTCATGAATTCAGAGAATTATAGAAGCATAGTAGGACCACTTAAAAATGGTTTACCAACTTTGATGATTCCTTGCTCATGTTGGATGAATGTCGGCCCGCTTTGGCTATTTTTTGCACTCTAAGTGAATCATGAGCTTCCAAAATAATGGTACTTTTAAGTCTTAGGGTCCCATAGGCCCTCTTTGTCCAATTTTTTCATGTGTGCAAAATTGGATAACATGCTTCATGGAGGTTAATTATGACAGTGAATCTTAATGTAAAACATGTAAATTTAATAATATAGATAAGTGAGGATTGAATATATATGTTTCGTATTTCTCTTATTTTTATTTTTATGTTGTGGAACTTATTTTCATGTGTGGAAGTGTTGAAGACTATACACTAAAATTATTCTATACTCTCCATAATTTTCTCGCTAGGGTTTGGGGCCTTGAAAAATGTGCTTGATATCTTGGTAAACATGCTCTTCTCACATGGGTAGGATTTTTTGATCCATAGGTTTATGGGGTAGTTTTGGCCCATGGTTTTGGTACACACAATATTGTTAAACTACTTAAGTAATTTCCTATTTATGTGTTTTTTTTTCATATCATAGGGTAGACATATCATAGTAGATGTGTGTGAGTTCAGGTGTGAATTCAGGAGAGTTTTTTAGCACATATCTAAACATATATAGGTATTGTATTGAGAGAAAGAGGTGGCTTGTAATAAAAATATAAGAAAGTGATTCTTAGTGGATGTAGCCTAAATAGGGTGAGCCACATTAAATAATGTCTTTGTGTTGTGCCCTATCTTCACAACATTTAACTCACTCCTCAATGAAAACCTTATCTCCCTTTGAGTTCCCATGAGAAACTTGTCGAGCTTCATTTTACACTTCCTGAGTTTAGGGTTGACGTATTTTATATTGACTTGGTTAAGTTAGCCTGAGATCTTCCTTCACTATCGAGCCTCCATTTTTCATATGTCAATCACAACCCCTTGATGCATTTTCCATTTGCCAAACCATGGAAAAGTCTCAGTCAATACTGTTTGGTTGTTATTCTTCTTAACTTTCACAAGCTACAGCCGAGCTTGATCCCTTTTACACCATATTGGCTCTCTGAGTAACTCACTGAGCTACTCGGTGAGCTATTTTAAACTTGATTCCTCCTTATCTCAATGAATTGGTCTTTGCTCTAAGTTGTAACTCATTATGTTTTATTGAAATTGAAGAGATAATGGGAGCATCATAGGAAGATTTAAACATGATTTCTAATTTTTAATTGATCTATCACAATCCTTGGTAGAAAGTAGGTCCACATAGATCAACCTTAGCACTACAAGAAAATTCATTAATCCCTAAAACCCAAAATGGGGAAAACACTATGAAATGATCCCAAAAATTCTCATAATGCCAAGATGTTTCTTTAACACAAAATTTTACCTATAATGTCCACAAAATATTTCATGAAGGGGTTTTCTTTTTCTAGGGTTCGATTGACCCATGTTGTCTAATTTTTCTATGAGTGTAAAATTTGATAATAGAGACCATGATGGCTGCTCACAAGGCGCACTTGGAAAAATGGTACAAGTGAATGCACAACGCAATCGGGGAAGAATGGAGGATCCCTAAGAAGTTTCCCACTCTCATGGATGGAGAGGTAGAGTTTGTAGTATATCAACATTTCTGCATTGGTAGGTTTACATTGACAGATGGGGCTAAGAGTCCATGGTGCAAGCTACCTTTCTCCTTCACCCTGGAATACCTCCAAGAAAGGGTCAACCAGTTCAAGGAGGCCAAAAAGCTAAGGTTCGACCTGAGTGAGGTAGACCAAGACCACCGTAAGCTATGCAGGAAGCTCGTATACCATAAGAAGTATGTATACTAGGAGAATTGTGTCTCCCATGAAGTATAAATTATAAAATTGATAATGTTGCTGATCACCAGAAGGGCTGTAACTGGGGTATATCTGTGTATAAGGCCTAAATTAGAGAAAGGAAACTATCTAGAGAGTTATGTCTCCATTCCAAAGGACCCCATAGGGAGGAAAAAGGCTGCACCAAAGAAGAGGGAAGGAGAAGAGGTGCAGGAGATGAAGGCACAAAGTTTGCAAACAACACAACTTGCGGGCACACCAGAAGTAAGCACTAATCATAGCACTTATGCAGGTAGGAAGAAGTCCCCAGTTAAGGAAAATACCCTAGAAGAAGAGGCATCAAAGAATGAAGGGCCCCTCACACACGAAGAATCACCAAGGAAGACATTGCCTATTAAGGATAAAGAGAAGGAATAATCTCTTGTGTTGGAATCGCCATTTAGGAAGAAGTAGAAGGTGGCAGAAAAGGTAGAATCAGAGGAAACAAAGATCCTAGAAGCCTACATTGGCAACAGGGATGATGATGAGCCCGAAGGATCTCATGACCTTTTTCACCTGATTCTAGATCATTTTCTTGAATGTTGATGAAACAGATAAGCGTAAAGGGTTAGGAGGAATACCTGTTAAAATTTTGGTTAAAGGTTGTTACATGCGTATGACTTCTTGATCCACAGCTGATTGTGAGAGATTCCTTTTGGCTTGGAGGAACTACCTAAAATAGAAAATAAGACCACCAAATAAAAGTTAAATAGTATATGCAGTGGACTACCAAGTGTATGCTAGATCTGAGAAGTGTGATACTTCCTAGATGGCTGTCAATCCACTATTTAAAACAAATTAATGTTAACAATAAAGTAAATCCTACTATAGTTTAAAAAATTTAGGTATCTCATTCATCCACAATAAGCAAATTCGTTCACAACAGGCTAAGCTATGATTGAATCTAAAGGTCAAGGTCTTTGTCAGGGTACTGGTACTGGTCTGGGTCTGGTTATGGGTTATTTTGGGTATTTGGTGGAATTTTTAAGCTTTGTTCTTGGTCTGAGGATAAAAACACAAAGACCAACATTGATTTGGTATGACTGATGTTGGTTTAGGTTAACTAGAGACAATTGTGGGTAACCGGAATTGATATGGTCGGGGTGCAGGAAGCTTATCAAAAACTTGGTGGGGTGATAGATCTGAGGCTAAATGGAAATGGAAGAGAAATGATAGGGTTCGTGTGGGTCTTACATAAAATTAGGGGTAGTTAAAATCTAGGTATGGGCCATTCAATGGTGTGGGTGAAGGAATCGTCAAGTTTACATGGAGGTAAATGGTGGGGGAATGGGAATGGGAGTAGAAACTAATAATAGAAGTAAAAGAGTCTACCAAAATGGCAATGGACAAGTGCTAGTTAAAAAAACACTCATTTTTGTATGAGCTTGATGTCTAGTTAGAAATGGCGGGTGATCAAATGGAAGGAACTTGGTGTGGTGATGGTGCTTCCCTGGATGCTCCCGTGAATGCAGGTGGCTCTATGATTACTTCTGGTGCTGGTTGTGGGTGTTCTGATGCGTGTACGAATGTTGATTATGCTTGCATGCATCTTTGGTTTCGTCTCTTACCCTCAGAAGATGTGCCAACCTCGAAATAAGGTTGTTTTGGGGATTAAATGGTAACTAATGACAGTTCCGGGTTGACCGGCGGTGGTTTAGGTTAACCGGCATCAGTTAGGGCAATATTTCCTAGGTTTTCTAAAATGGGCAGATCCCTTTGATTTTATTGGATCTCGTTCATTTTATTTAGCGGATTAGAATGGAATCTTCCTTTCTAATGGGCGAGAATGTGGTTAGAGGGAATGTAGGCTTTGATTTTAAGGGTTTAGGTAGGTCTTAGTTAGTTTGGCAGCATAATAAGAATAGGTCTTCAGGTGAGGTGGCTAGATGAGGTGTATAGGTGAGGGGGTGGTCTAGGCATTATCCAATTAGGATATTTAAATAATAGATATTTGTGAGATCATAAATTAATTAATTTAAATTAATATTAGATTGGGGTGAAAGGGGAAATAGTTAGGTGAGTGTGTTTGAGGAGGTTATTTGCTGAGGGACCAAGGGGAGTGTGACCCAATTTTGGTGTCTAAATTTTGCCCCTTTTTGTTGCGTAGCTTGTATTGGTAAGCGATGCTGACAAAAATAAGAAGTTGTTACCCCATGTGTGGGTGAAGGTGATCCCCCTCAAACCAGGAACTGACAAGGAAGAAGCTAGAATTGGTGAGTGGTTTGATAAAATGTGTATGTGATGAAGAAGAAGGTGGGCAATGGGGGTAAAAAGGGAAAAAGGTCTACTTGGGTAATCCAAGTAATGGGTCAGGGTCAAAGGTAGTAACAATCAACACACGCACACGTATAAACTACAACATGGTACCAGGCTGAAGAGCAAGTAAACTCTACATTTTCTCAGGTCGATAGGTTTATCAAAACAAGGTTGAGGTGATTCTGGTATCCAAGGTATAGTATATGGTTAGGAAATATGACGTAGGTCAGGTGTAGGAACATTTAGGTATGTTCTGGTACACCAAGGGTTAGGTCAGGATAAATGGTCACAGCAAGAGACAAGGTAAGGTCAGTATGCCAATCAACATGAGTAAAAATTCTGTAAGGTATAGTGAGCACATGAGGTCACAAGTCACTAGCGATGTTCCAGGTCCAAGTATCTAGGTCACGGCATGGGTAGGGCTGAGGTATGGGTAAAATAACGAGTCCCCAAATGAGGAGAAGGTGAGGGGGTAAATGATAAGGTAATGAAGATAAAATGAAGTGTCCAAGTGAGGTGTGGGTGAGGTAAAAGGATTCAGGTCAAAAATTGGGGGTAGGGGGTAGGAAAAAGAATAAGAAGGTAAACTAATGACAGTTTTAAGGAATCGATGCCGGTTGCAATGGACCGAACATGGTAAGCTAGGACACAGGACCGATGTCGGTCAAGGTAAAACCATCACCGGTCAAGTCGAGTAGGTTATAAAAAGAAAAATTGTCATGTTTTTATAATCATTTTACCAAATTGGGGAAAATGATAGGTGAGAGAGAGAAAAGTGAAAAGCGTCTATGTGGAACAGAGAGCTGAGTTGGTGAGCGGTGTAGCAGGTGATTAGATGTTTCTAGGAGGGTCCACGAGAGCGGATTGAATGATTTGATTGGTTAGAGGTGAAGAGGTTGATTGGGTGATGGCCGAGGTAGGAGAGGGATTGGGTGGACCACTAGTGCAGTGGCCTGACGGGCCACCACGATGATGGCAGCGTGATGAGGTAAGAGTCAATATGTATTCATTGTTTTGTGTGTTAGAGTGAATTAGAAGTCAGATGGGTAAACAAATGGGTTTGGGGGGAAATCAATTTGTAATTTATCGGAGGGAAAATTAGGTAAAATAGGCATGGGGGGTAGGTGATTGGGTGAAGGAGTGGTGGGGAAGGGTGGAGGGGGAATTTGGGTAGGGTTGGGTGGGTAGAAGGGAGAGAAAGGAAATTTTAGGAAGGAGGGGGGTTTGGGTGTCGTGGTTTTTGTGGAAATAGTGACCGGCGTCTATTGAATATTAGCCATTGTTGGTGGTGCCAAACTGGTATCGGTCATGAAACATGTGACCGATGCTAGTGTAAGGGGGACTGGGGTCAGCTAGGGGTAATTGGTATTGATCATGATTTGGGGAAAAAGGGTCCAAAAGTGACGTAGGTTAGGTGAGTAACACATGTAGGGGTAAGTAGGAGATGTTTTGGGAAAAAAGCATAAAATAGGTAAGGGGTACAAATAGGTAAGGGTGAATGATAGTGGATGAGGGTTGGGGTGGGTAGATAGAAGATGTGATACAAAGTTAAGGAGGTATAGGGAAAGAGAGATAGGGTAGTAGGTATAGGTGAGGTACCGAGTGAGACTATGGTTATGATTAAGGTGTATTAATATGATGTTTTTATTGGATGCAGGCGAGAGATCAGTAGAGGATGCGAGACAGGGTGCCACCCCTGCTCTTGACATTTCATGGGGCTACAACAGTCGAGGAGTGAAGGCATGTCATAGATGTTGGCCTAAGTGGGGTCAAGCGCTACCGGCATGTAGTTCGGCAGCCAAGTTTGATGGTCTCTCTCATCGATAGATGGGATTCTGTAACCAACATGTTTTAACTATTAACAGGGGAGATGACAGTCACCTTGGAGGACATGTATAGGATCATGCGGTTACCTATATTGGGGATGTAGGTATATTTGATATCCTCAGAGGTATATAAGGAGTTGATGTTGACGGTATTTGGTGAGGGATTGACAGAGCTAACATGCCACAGTGCCAGCTTGAATTATGGAGAGATGTACCTAGCCCATCCAGAGGAGATGAGGTTAGTATTGTTACTGATGGAGGTAGTCTACTATTTTACACTTCCAGATGCAGAGGGTGGGAGATTCCCATGATCAATGATGGGGGTATTACATGATATGATGATTGATAGGTCTTGCTTTGCATGGGCACCAGCATTCCTGGTGCAGCTATATAGGGAGCTATGGGCATGTGGGCGGCTCCGCAGGTTCAGTCTATGTTTCATGTTTATTCTTCATTATTGGGCCTACAAGCACATTGTTTTTGTTCATCTGATTGGTATGCCCCAAGTAGATGCATTTGAGCTTGGTTTTGTTTAGGTGGGGGTATAGTTGATGGGTTCTTATGATAGGATAGCATCGAGTAGGTAGGGTTACACATGTTGTGGCCTATTATAGGTAGTTACTGGAGGGATTTTCCAACATGGACTTTATTTGGAGACCGTATGTGGGCTATCCCTCATACATACAGATGGTCGATGAGCTAGATGGCCTGCAGATATTCAGATGGATTGAGGGGCGTTATGCAAGTGAGCCTAAGATGATACCAGTAGACAGGGTTAGATGGCAGTTTAGGTTACTGTAGGATATACCTCCACCTTCCCATAGTACCAGAGAGATGATGTGGAGAGACCACTACTGCTACCACATCCAAAAATACCTACAGGGTAGGAGGAGAAGGTTATAGACCGGCAGATTGATGATGTCAGAGTGACTGATAGGTATAGACAGTGGTGGGTGGCTCATTTATGAGCAGTACCACCCAGGCTAGGGTAGACAAATTTATCCACCATCACTGTGTAGAGAGATGCCCTACAAGGGTAGGTGGCAACCCTGATTGCACAAATAGGGATGGTACAAGGGTAGTTGGTAGGTTCAAAGGTGGAGGTGGTAGAGCTACATGTACAGATGGCCAGTCTACAAGCCTAGATGGCCCAGAGTGGAGATGGATATGGGGATGATGAGCAGGTAGCCGCCGTACATGCACATGTTACAGTTTTGCAGGGCCAGTTGCCCACTGCACATGTGCAGATTGAGGCATTACAGGCTCAAGTACAGCCATAGGGTGTGATGCCAATGACACCTCCATAGGCACCGGGACAGGGGTCCCAGTTCACAGGTAGGGGGTGGTACAGGGTCCCAAAGGATGCTAACAGGGGCCGAGGCCTGATGGGGCCACAATAGACCAGTACCCATATCTAGGTTATGGGATGCCTTAGGTAAGGCCCGATATTACTAGGACCAATAAATGGCAGTGGGGATAGATTTTCTATCCTATGGAGAGTATAGGTCACAACAGGCCTCGAGTGAGAGGACCAGATCCCATACTCATAGCGTGGAGAGAATAGGGGGCCATCGAGCTCTGAGATAGGATCAGGGTGAGGCCTCCAATTCACAAAGGCCAGCTCTAGGTGATGTACCTACAGGGGCCCATCCACGACCCATGATAGCAATGAGATGTTATCAATCCGCCGAATAGGAGATGAGAGGGAGGAGGAGACAAGAGAGATAGATATGGAGGATGTCTAAAAGGATGCCTAATGCACATCCCTCCACTTTGATGTATTTTAATTCATTTGTCATATATACCAGCCTATGTGCCAAAGATGGTGAGGCTGTATATGAGAGTTTTGAGATATTTTTGTTATATATATCGACATGCGTGCCAAAGATATTTTAGACTTTTGTATATGAATACACATGTTTGGATGTGTTTATTTATAGAGTTGATGGTGATTTTGGCATGATGTATTTTTTTTGATAGAATGCTATTATTATACATAGATGGATTCATTATAGGTGTGTTAGGCATGGAGGAGTCAGGTCGTAGGCATGGATTAAGTTAGGTCATAGACATGCATTGAGTCAGGCCATAGGCATGGATTGAGTTAGGTTATAGGTATGGATTGACTCAGGTTATAAGGCATGGATGGAGTCAAGTTATGGTTTAGGTATTTTGAAGTGTTAGGTTGGTTTAGACCTGGTGAGTCAAAATTGGTTGAGTTTGTAATTCATTAATTTGTACAATTAATGATGATATGGGTCACGTTTGAGATGTTTTTATAGTAACATACATGATAATGGTAATTCAATGGTAGACATAATGAATGTATGTTTGATGATGATAAAGGTGTAAAGTAATATGTTGATTGTTTGGTTTAATTTCCAATTATTGATATATATAAGGAAAACTAACTAGGGTAGAATGTGATTTAGGAAACTGAAATGTGAATTGGTTAGGGTAGAGAGTGGTTGAGCTAACCTCCAAGGGCCTCATGCCCTCAGAGTTTTTCCTACACAGTCCCGGCAAAAAGGGACCTCAGGCCGATGTAGTTCTCCCATAATCTAGGGAAGAATGTGAGGAGGTATGAGAATGAGTTGGTAGGTTCTAGGAATGATTGGGTCTAGGTCATTTAGGTAAGGGAGATATTAAGTTGATTGTGGTGAAAGAGAAAAAAATACTCAAAGATAATCATTGAGGATCTAGTCTTGTATAAGGTAATCAATACGTAATGAAGAAGGTTTAAAAGATGAGAGGAGGAAAGAAATCCACCTAGTTGGTAAGGATCATAATGGGTGGGTCATACCTTAAATAGGCTGATGAATGTAAGACCCTAAAGACATTACATGATCGAGTATTCTAAAGGTGATAAGTAGTCACATGATAACCAAATGTCACAGTTCCAGCATGTCCCTTGAGGCGGTAGGAAATAAAAGTGCGAATGGCGAGAGGGTGAAAAGTGGGTAGTTTAGAAGGTATTTGGTAACATGCATTTGAGCAAGAGATATAAGATCACAATGGGAAAGTCCATGGTGAATTTTTTTTCTATTTGACTTGTATTTGAGATAGACTTATCGATGCGGCAAGTCTATATAGGATGAATAAATTAACTCCTTGAGGTCTTCACAAAGCTAGTCAATGCGGGAAGCTTCAGATTCTTCTCTCGATTTTTTTTTAGTAGGATTTACATAGCTGTCCTTTGAGGGAGAAATCTATTTATAGCAGCAATGTAGAGAGAAAAATGTCCTTTTGAGGGAATCATATTTTATTGGAATTTTGACTCAAGGAGTTGGATCCCATGAGCAGGATTTTAAGTCATGGACAAGACTAAGGTGAAGAATCATATTATTGTTTAGAAAGTAAGCTGAAATGACCATGGGATCTCATATGAAAAACAGATGAAAAGTATCCATGAGAATTATCCCATGTGTAGCACTGGGGTACACATATTTAAGATAAGGTAAAAGAGTGACGGGTACACACATGATTCTTGTTTAATCATTGGGGGGTGGCATAATGAAAGAAGGGAAGTGAAAAAAGTTCAAGGGACGAGCATAGAAAGAGGCAGAAAGTGAGGTAGGACTGAAATTCAATAGTAGAATGATCAAAGATGCAAGACATTGAGGGGCTTAGGTTCAGGTTTACCGTCTAGTGAAGATAAATCATAAGAACCTGATCCATAAGTATGAGTCACCATGTATTGTCCAAGATAATTAGGAGAAATTTTTCCCTGTTTGCTTTTTTCTGCTTTGGTTACATGTTGATTTTCTTTTAGAATAAGGTCACCAACTTGGAAGGTTCATTCATGGACACGTTTGATACATTTTTGGTGAACTTTAAGATGGTCAAGAGAATTAAGACGGCGTTCATCTAATAACTTGAGTTGTGCTAAACGGTCTTGGAAAACATCATCATCATTGAGCATGTCATGGACATAAATGTGGAGTGAGGGAATCTGGAATTCAAGAGGCAGAACAACATTTATACTGTAGACCAGAGAAAAAGGTGTGGTAGCAGTGGAAGTACAGATACTAGTGCAGTACGCTCACAGGGTGAAAGGAATGTGCGTATGTCAGTCCTTCCCAGTATCATTAACCAATTTCATGAGAATTTTTTTTAAGGTTTTATTAGTGGATTCGGCTTGGCCATTGGTTTGTGGGTAATAAGGTGACAAGAAACTGAGTTGAATGTTGAAAGTGTCGCAAAGTTTTCGAAAGGTTTTTTTTTTTGAATTGTTTTCCATTATCAGTGATGAGGCGATGAGGAACACCAAAGTGAAGAATGATGTGATGATTGATGAACTCACATATTTTCTCATATTTCATGGAGATGAGAGGTATGGCTTTAACCCATTTTGTGTAGTATTTGGTAGCAGTGATGATCCATTGATGTCTTTGGACATAATGGGCATTTATCTCTCTAACAAGATCCAAACCCCATTCAGAGAACGACCAAAGGTCACGAGTGACCTGTAAGGTATGACTGGGTGTATGATGAAGGTTGGCATGTTGTTGGAATTTTACATAATGCTTAACATAGTCACAAAAATCATGGTTAAGGGTCAGCCAGTAATATCCTAGGTAAAGAATATGTTTAGCAACAGCAAGGCCACTGAAGTGACCTCCACATATGCCATCATGAACTTCCTTAATTGTATATAGAATTTCAGAACTCGTAAGGCATCGTAAGAGAATACCATCGAATCCGTTGCTTATAGAGGAGGCCACCCATGATGACGTAACAAGAGACCTTTTTAAGAAAGGCGCATTGTCTATTACGAGTGAGGTCGAGAGGTAAGATGGAAAGGGAAAGATAGTTTGAATATTGTTTATACCAAAGGTCACTCGGGTCTATGGCGGAGGTTCCAATAGATTAAACTTTGTGAGGTAAATAAGAGGTTGATTAGAGTATTTATACGGTGACAAAGATTTTAGAGTCGTCCGGTGAAGTGGGTATTTGAGAACCCAAGCAGGCCATGGTATATACAAATTTTTTGGTTGAACTTGGAATGGTTTGAAGGTCATAGCGGTCGAAGGTGGTCAAAAGTATGTCCACATGATGCTTATACTTTTGAAGTATCTCATTACGACATTGGTATATACCATTGACTTGGTTTACGACCAATTAAGAATCACCAAAGATGTTGATGGACTCTACATCCAAGGCATAGGCATCCTGAAGACCCAATACGAGTGCTTCGTATTTGGCACTATTGTTTGTACAATAAAAATTAAATTTGAAAGACAAAGGCATGGGTTCACCATCAAGTGGAATGAGGATAAAAGTGTGGTTATGGTTTTTGAGAAAATAAGTGATGGCTTCCTGCTTAGCAGTATCTAAAGATTGACCAATCTTTAGAATGTGTGGGTCATCCTAAGAATGGATGTTGATTTCAACAGTCGATTCGTTCAACATGGTTTACATCTCAGATGGTAATGACTGATGAATATATGAGTCTTATACACCAAGGTAAGTGAGTATAGATTCATCATCCTGACATTGAACGATGTTAATCGAAGGGGTATCGTCATCGATCATTTCAGGATACAGGAAGGGAAGAGAAGAGGGAGCCACTCCCTCACATTGATAAGTCAGAGGCCCTAAAGAAATGGTTTTTATGCAAAAAAAAAGTTAGGAGGAATGGATTCTAGATTGATCAACTCTATCGGTAAAGGTGGAGTGGGTGGGAAAGGTGGAGAAGGGATGATGTCCTCAATGAGTTCAATGTGCACCTTCTTGGTAGGTGGTTTAGCAAATTTGATACCACTACAGTCGTTATGTTTATGGGTAGCACATTAAATAACAGTATGATGACATTTCTCGTAAAATCCAAAACTGAAACCCTTCCATGCGCATTGGTGTAGGAAGGTGTGGGAAAAATGGTAATTGGTGAGTGATTGGAGGTCGACTAGAAAATGGGTGGGTTTATGATGGTGGTTCAGGCGTATAAGTGGTAGTATCAAGTCCCCCATATGTGAGATTGGTACAAAGGTGGGGAGGACCATAAAAGAGGCACTCTCATATATGGTGATCATAGCGAGGGTGTTGGTGAAGAATTTTGTACTCTTATGGAGTAAGGAATGTGTTGACACTATATAGGTGATACTCCCCCAGAGTGAGGCATTGAAAAATTCCTTCCAATGGATCAATGGTTGATATGTTGGTACATGGGATAGATTGACATGTCAGAGGTCGGATCAAAGGTGGAGCCATCTTATTTGTAGGTTGACAACTTGGCCATGGAGTTTGTGGCAGCGGTTAAAATGGAGGATGTAGGTGTGATTGAGGTAGCGGGGACACTAGTGAGTGGAGGTATAAGTGAAGCGGTAGTGGTCGTTTAGTTAGAAACTTTAATGAGTATAAGCACATCATTGGGTCAGTACAACATGTTACATGTTTTGAAGGGTGATGGGTTAGTCAAAATAGTATAGGTGTGCCCCTCATGCTCAAACTTTACACAGTGATGCAAAGTGGAAGGAACACAACCCATAACACGAATCTAGGTTATATTGACATTCCCCCTCTAAGAAGTAAAACAACTCTAGAATAGTGTGAGGGGCCACATGAACATGGAGGATGATGGTACCAAGTGTAGAGGTGATAGTGTCATTAAATGAATACAACATGACGGGATGTTTATGCATGCAATTATCAAGTATGTGCATTTAGGTGAATGCATGGGAGGATATGATATTAATGCTAGTGCCCCCATCAATCATAACACGTTGTACACATACATCGTCGATGTGGACTGAGATGAAGAGAGTTGGATCTGGGTCATCGGCTTGCTGTTGAGTGATTACTTCATCTGAGAAGCTAAGGTAGGCTACTTGGTGAGTAGGTGGAGATGTAGTTGAAAATTTTGGTTTCGTCAAACCCTTTTGGTTTTGGTTTGAGTGGGTCGTAAGGTCTAAGAGGTGGTAATGTGATGACAGAAGTTTCGAGGAGATTGGTTAAGCTTTTATCGTAAGATCCCACGAGTGGATCACAATGGGAGGTGAATGTTGGTTTGGGTACAGGTGCGGCTAACTATAGAGGAAGGTTCTTTGCAAGAGGGGGAGTAGGTTGAGCTATAGTCTTAGGTTGGTGTGGTCTTAGGTGTTGGTCATGTCTTCTTAGGTAGGGGTATGGTAGATGAACTGGCAAGAGCTTGTGTGGTTCATTTGACTACCTTATTGGAGGGTAGCTGATTTTTTTCTTTAGGTGGAAAATTCTCAGGTAAAGGTGATACGGGTGCATGATATCTAGAGGGAAAAGTGGATGGTGGAAGAGGGCAAGTTTCCCACAGGGATAAATGAGGTGTTGTGAAGGTCGATGCCATGGGTTGTGTAGGAGGTGTGAGGGAAATAGACTAAAGTGTCATCGGTAGTGAATAAGATATTCATGGTATTGGAGGTATGGGTGGTAAAGATGTTGTAGGTGTGGGAAGAAGTTGTGTCGGATGCTTGGGTATGTTAGAGGTCTATGAGGGAGGAATGGGCTAATGCGTTTTTAGTTTACCAGTGGGTGGAGGTTTCTTAACCATGCTGGCAGGGCGAGGTCTTAAGATGGAAGGAAGAGGTGAAGGTGATGAAGGTGTGATTGGAGAGTTTGGAGTATGAGATCTATGGGGATTGGTTCTTTTTTTGGGTGTTGGATTAAGTTTGGTGTTATCTTTGGAGGATGTAGCTAAATCTAATTTGATGGGTGGATGAGTAAGGTTGGCGGTTGGGATGACCACTAAGGTAGTAATAGGTTTAGGTAAGGAAGATGATGTAGGTGTGGGTTTGGATGTTGATGCATGTTGGGTTATGGGTAGGGGTATGAGTTGAGCCATGAGTGGTATCGTGGGGGAACTGGTGATAGTTGTGGTTTTGTTTATTTTGACTGGCCAGAATATTTTTAGATGGATAGTGCAAGTGTCAGCAAGTGACATCTACAATTGTGTTGAGACAGGAAGTAAAAGACACCCCTAAAGTAAGGCTCTATGCACATAATCTAGGTGATTAGCTAGGCTTGACTGTTTCACACAGAATGTTTCAGCTTTTGGAATAGAGTTGCTTCTATCCTTTCATTCCTTTGAGAAACAGATAAGGGTTAGGGCTAGGAGGAATACTTGTTGAATGTCGAGAGGGTGTGCGCGTACCGTAGAGAAAGATCAGATCGACTGCGAAGAACTCCTTTTTGTCTTGGAAGGACTACCTACAAGTAAGAATACAAGACCACCAGATTTTAATTAGACAATAAATGAGGGAACTGCCTTGGGCCCAGGAAATATAAAAACTTCCTTTTGAAGGTGGTTTGTTCCCCTAATAATATGAATTAACACAAATTATTGTAAAATCACAATTTAATCGCCTCGTTGAAACAAGTAGAGGAAAGGCTGGTTTTTGGTTTTGAATCACAGTGACCGATGCCGGTCACTATCACCGGTACCGGTTGATATTAACCGATATCGGTAGGGGCTTTTGGTGAAGGTTGGTTTGTAGGCTGGTTGTGTTGTTTATAAGGCTGGTAAATGAGTGGGGTTAGGTAACGGGGTGATGAGAGGGACTCAGAGAGTACGGGGAGGGTGTTCTTGGGGTAACGTAAGGGTAGAGGAATGACAGTTAGATGTAGTGTGTTGCTGGGTAGTAGATCTAGGAATAGACTTATGATGGTTGTGATTCAGAAGTTCAAGAAATGTTATTAAAAGGACATACAAGATACTACTTACTGGTTATTGATGAGGATGCAGGTCCAAGGACTGTGATGACAAAGGTAGAACTCAGGCAGGATGACCTGACAATCAGAAGATGAGATATCTTCACTCCCGATGTTCGAATGAGTGTCGCAAGGCTCTGGTTACTCAGTGGCAGCCTCTAGCTTGATGTCCTCCTCTACCAACTCTTCTTATTTCTTCACTTGTCCCTACTCGGCCAAGTAAACGCTGGATCCTCTCAATGAATTCTGATTCAGATCAATGAAAAATCCACCACTTTGTTTTTGGTTGGGAGCGGTCATTTACAGGGAAACTGACGGCGGTCGAGTAGGAAACCGGTATCGGTCAGGTCAAAGTGGGCTATTTTTAGTAAAATAGCCAGCTTTCCCTCCTTTTCTCCCGAGGGATTAGTTGCAGGCTTGGTCAAGTCATTATGAGGTTGGTTTTAGGTGTGGGTGAGGAGTAATTAGTCATGGGTGTGGATGTAGACCAAGTTATAGGTCTTAATTAGGTTAGTTTAGGGTTTGGACTAGGTCATGATGAGGTGGCGAAATGAGGTGACAGGTATAGAAATGTGGATTTATAACTATAAGGTAATTAATAAATAATTGTGTAAGGTTTAGGTGATGAGGTTAGGTTGCGAAATGAGATGGGGTACAGGGGGTCGTAAGACACAAATTTGGTGTCTACATTAGCCCCTTGTTGTCGTGTAGCTTGTCTTGTTAAAGCTGCACGGACAATAATGAGAAGTGGGTTACCCATGTTAAGGGTATAGGTAATCCCCCTCAAATATATCACAGATTGAGATAACGTGAAATCAGGGATAGGGTTGATAAAGGGTAAATGGTGTTGAGATGATGGTAAGATGGTGGGGTAGGTCTAAGGAAGCAGACGCACGTTGAAATGCAGTAGTGCGACCAAGGTACATGATTTGAAGAGCAAACAAGCAATTCATAGGCAAAGGTCGATAGTTTATCCAAACAAGGGTGATATAATCCTGGTATCCAAGGCATAGGAAGTAGTTCCAAGGGATATAATGGGCAAGGTACTGGAACATTTAGGCATGTTCGGCAGTACCAGATGGTTGGGTTGATTGAGATAAACGTCGCGGTCTTGGTCTAGGAAAAGTTGGTCCACTGATCAAGCCAAGTACCCTAATCATGCTAAAACATGAACAGGTGAGCTCGATTGAACAAAAAGCTACATGTTGGATGGATAAAATTGTAATTTGTTGGTTTTTGGGCAAGGTATTTGAGTGGTGCAGCCTTGGGTCGGGCCGATTGATGAGTGAGGGCCATGGGGTTGGGCCTGATTGGTTATTTGCGGCCTTGGGTCAGGCCAAATGGTTTGTTACAACCTTGGGTCAGGCCCGATTGGTTGGTTGCGGCCTTTGGTTGGGCCAAATGGTCTGTTGCGGCCTTGGGTCTTGGCCAGATTGGTTGGTTTACGGCCTTGGGTCGGGCCAAATGGTTGGTTATGGCCTTGGTTCCGGCCAAATGGTTGGTTACAGCCTTGGGTCAGGCCAAATTATTGGTTACGGCCTTGGGTCGGGCCAAATGGTTGGTTATGGCCTTGGGTTAGGCCAAATTATTGGTTGCGGCCGTGAAGTGGACCAATGAAGTCAACAAAGGGTTTTCAGCGAAGGCGGATATAGGCGATGTGGTGAGAAAGGGTGATTAGTAAATAAGGGCAGAAATTGGGGAAAGGTGGGATTAAACCGATAACAATTCTCTATGATTGGTATCGGTTATATGACCGATACCAGTTCTTTAGGGCATTATATAACCGATATCGGTTATAGGTCGAAAAACCTATAAAAAGAAAAATACGGCCTGTCATTGTCATATTGTCAATTTGAAAACCAATTTTAGTTGTCTGAGGTGTATTAGTGAAATTGTTGAATTTGTTGGCTGAGGTGGCACTATTTGAGTGGAGAAGTGAGTGGTTGGTAGGCCTTACCAAGTAAGAGGCAACATTTTATTAGTGGAGGACCCAACAGAGGGGATTTATAGCCATGGCACAGCCAGGAGGAGCAGGAGGTGCTAGACCAGCTGGACCACCACCATCTATCCCACCACGACAACGTGTAGTCATACCGGTAGGTTCAAAACCTCTCATTATGTGAATTTAATGTTTTTAAGCTAGGTTTGGGTTTTGGGTAGGAATCCATGTTTTTAAAAAAAGAATGAATAAATGGAAGTTGTTTGGAAAATGGACAGGGTAGGTAGGTTAGTTAGGCTAAAACGGTAGGGTGGGTAGGTTTTTAGGGTTTTTTAATGAGTAAAGGGGGAGTAATAGGTGAAAAATGGGTTTGGGGGGCCGCGTCGGGTTCGGCTCCATGATTTTACAGTGACCGATGCCGGTCACTAAGCGACTGGCATCGGTCACAAAGTTTTCGGGTAAGGTTGGTTTGTGGTTGACTGGTGTCGTCGTATGTCGACCGGCGTTGGTGGAGAAATGCTAGAGAGAGGACCGGTGGCGGTCATTGGTGACTGGTACCGGTCCTTAGGATTATTTATTTTGTTGGTTTGGTTTTGTGGTTGTTTTGGGTTTTTGGTTGTTGTTTGGGTGTTTTTGTTATTGTTTGGGTTGTTGTTTGGGTGTTTTGTTATTGTTTGGGTTGTTGTTTGGGTGTTTTTTTATTAGTGGTTTGGGTTTTCTGTTTATTGTTGGGCTTTGTGTTGTAGGGGATGAAGAGGGAAGGGGTAGAGGTTGATAGGAAGGGTGATTGGTGGGTGGGGGGAAAATGGGGCGGTTGTGTGGTTGGTGCGGTTAGGATAGATTAGGTGTTGGGCATGAATGGGGAGGTGTTTAAATTGGTAGGGGCATAGGTAAATGGCAAGAGTAGAGCTAAGTGATTGGTAGGGTGCGAGATAAGGCAAGGGGATATCGTAAAGGTTTTATGGTAAAATAGGTGGGTGTAGGTGTGTGTTATAGAGTCAAGGTGTGGTCGGGTGGGTAAAAAGGGGTATAGAAGGTTAAAGTAGTTGTTGTTTGAAAGAGTATGTCTAATGAAGTGGGTGATTTGTGCAGGCATGTCAGCAGCTGACTATGCGGGATAGGATGCCCCCGCTGTTAAGATGGATGCGGCCACACGTGTCTGTAGCGCAGTGAGCCATTATGCGCAAGGTGGGACTCGGCGGAGTCCAGCAATATAGGGCTATAGATAGGGATCACAGTCTTATGGTTTCCCTCATCGAGAGATGGGATCCGACGACTAATGTTTTCCATCTCCTGATTGGAGAGATGACTATTACCTTAGAGGATGTATATCGCATCCTGAGACTGTCGATCATAGGAGAGGCAGTATTCTAGGTAGATGTAGAGACAGCTATGGACAGCATTCTACAGGTATTTGGGGATGCAACCGCGCTATTGACTTATCACAATGCGAGCATTGCCTATGGGGACATGTATCGCGCCCACAGACATGAGATACGGCTTGCTGTGTTGATGATGATAGGCATCACATGCTTCGCCCTCCCAGACTTAGAGGGAGGCCGCTTTCCATGTGCGTTGATGGGGGTTTTACACGAGATGGTGGAGGAGCATACGTGCTATGCTTGGGCACCAGTATACCTGGTGCAACTATATAGAGAGCTGTGGGGTTATCGCTGGATGAGGTGATTCGGGATTTGTTCCACATTTTTGTTACACTGCTGGGCATATGAGCACATCATATTTATTCGACCAGTAGGGCTGCCCCAGTAGCCAGGGCCATAGGTGATATATAGATATGGTTTTTCAGAGGTGGTTGGGGGTTGTGGGCTAGCCACGAGCGGTGCTCGCCGGACGGGATGTAGCTTACTACCATCATTTTCTAGAGGGAGTGACCGCATTGGATATTGTATGGAGGCCTTACAGAGGTCATCAGCCCCACGGAGGAGCCCGATCACAGTTGGACTGGATCCAGTATAATTTCTGGATGGCAGGACGGATATCCCTAGAGAGGGTACGACGGCAGTTAGGGCTACGATAGGATGAGCCACCTCCCTTCCCTTAGTACTAGAGGGAGGATGTAGACACCCCATTGCCTGCACCATAGCCTGTGGACCCAGATTGGGTAGTAGAGAGGCCGGCAGATGATACTATGGATGACGCCGGCTGCAAAGGATCATTTTTGGTATGGTGGGCAGGGGAAAGAGCAGCGAGGAGAGCACAACTCGTACAACTAGACTTAGCGGCGGTTATAGTAGAGAGGGACCAGCTTAGGGGACAGGTGCAGTTGTTACAGGGACAGCTTGTTGCTACACAGGCACAGATAGGTGTCTTTACAGGGGCAGCTAGCCCAGGCATAAGTACAGGCACAACCATAGGTACAGCCACAGGCACCACCACAGGCACCGCCACCCGGCACCACCACTAGCACCAGCACAGCTACAGGTACCGCCACCGATGCAGCCACAGGCAGAGGTACCGCCACTGGCACCGGCACAGCCACAGGCACAGGGTGTACTGGTAGGACAGGGGCCATTGTTATTAGGAGTCGGGGGACCAGCCCTAGCAGCTATGGTGGCACAGGCCCGCTATATGGAGGCGAGAGAGGAGGCTCGGTATTATCAAGATGTCCTTGATGGTACCGGGGGCTGACTATCAGCCATATGCGGCGCACAGAGCTGAGACCTCTCAGAGTCAGAGATCCCAGAGGGGTGCAGTTATAGCCGGTGGGTCGGTGACAGGGAGGAGGCGGGAGCCAGCGCCAAGACCCGTAGGGAGAGGAGCTGAGGGCGGTGGGGAGAGTTGAGACATCCCTAGAGCGGAGATAGGCGTTTTTGTTTGTACATTGGATATAGGCACCGGTCTGCGAACCGGTTATGTATATAGAGGCCTGCGTGCCCACATATGATTCATTCATTCATTTATTCATCTTGTTGTATATACCGGCCTGTGAGCCGAGTACGGGTTGTATAGTTGATACCGGCATGCGAGCCGAGTATATTTTGATATGAGAGACTGGCCTGTGAGCCAAGTCTACAGTGACAACGGGAATGGAATGTGTGAGTTTGATGAGGATCCAATGGTAATTCCTATAAAATGTGTGTTAGAAATAGGGAATTTTCCAGCTTCAGCTTCTGTGGGTAAGAGAGCCAAATGTAGGTCCGTATGATCTTGGGTAACTAATGGAGGATGGTCACCTAGAGGCAAATGCATTTATATTGAATCTTTTATAGGTGGAGGAGATAAAAAAGTATCTTCCATGGGTTGGAGAGATACTACGGGTGATGGATCTCTAGGTGGAGAAGCCAAAGGTGAAATGGTCTCGATGTTAACAAGGGGCTCCTTCATGGATAAGGGAGGAAACGAAGGGTGCTCCTCTGTGGGTGGAGGATTAGGAGAATTTGGTTCAAGTGTAGGTGGAGGACTTCAGGATAGGATTTCCTCTATGGAAGGAATATGAGGTAGTTGGGAAGCAATGGGTGCATCACTGAAAAAATCATGGACCTCATGGGTATGGCTATCATGAGTTGAGGTCTCTCTGATTTGATCAAAATAAGGGGCGTGATTAGGAAATGGTTTCTTGAAGATGTGTAGGTTTTCATTGGCAGGTGCATTAGGATTATCCAAGGCTAATTCACCTTTCTCGAGCATTTCCTGAACAATGTTCTTGAAAGTGATGTAATTTCCATCACTATGACCTTTTACCTAATGATAGTTGCAAAATTCGTGCTCTTTATACCACGCGAGTGTGGGGAGAGTAGGATCAAAACTAGTGTGTGGTTTTATGGGAGAAAGGGTGATGGCCCTAGATTTAATGAGGTTTTCTAAGATAGAAGAATAAGGCTCCCCAATTGGGGTGTATTTCCATTGTTCTCATCTAAATTGAAAAGTCTGAATGGGCGAGAGAATAGATGAGGGGTTAGCCTGATTTGAAAAATGGGCTGGGCCGGCCTTGAGTACCACTCCATTAGTGGTTCCCATGGATTTTGAAAAATTCTTTTGTGGTTTCAAAGAAGAAGAGGTATCATTTGACTTAAATTCTGATTTTTTATTGTGTAGTTGAATTTTCTTTTCTTCGGTGGCCCGAATCTCTAGCTTTTGTGCCATGGTGAATGCCTCATCAAAGGTTTGGAAAGTATGGACCTACAGGTTCAGTGAGATATGTCTAGCACAAGCCCGCATGAAGAGCTCTATGAATTCGGTTTCTGGTAGTTGTAATGTGAGTTGATTGATCAGGCTACGCCAATAAGCAACAAAATCTGCGATAGACTCATTGTCATATTGGCAAGTAGAGTAGAGGTCAGTCTTGGTAACCTTCTTAACAACATTGATGGAGAAGTGATCCAATAAGGCTTGGGTGACCTGATTGAATGAGAAGATATAATGTCTAGGTAACCCACTATACCAATATAATGTGGGCCTGATCAAAGACATGGGAAAGGTCCTTAGGAGAAAAGTGTCATCATGGGTGATCAGATAACACCCATGTTTGAAAGACCACAAATGTTGTTACGGGTCTTTTTCTCTGTTGAAACGGTTAAATTTAGGCATTACCCAATACATGGGATACGGAAGGATAGGAATGGATGGGCAGATAGGCTCATTACAAATCTCATCGTAGGTGAGTGAATTGCACGTGCCAAAAAACCAATACCTCCAGTATTTACTTCTTGTCCATCATCAATTTGATTAGGTCATTGGTAGGTTATGATGGTTGGGTACCTCCTATAGTGTAAGAGGGTTATTGTCAGACATACGATGGGTGTGGAATTCCAGTATATGGCACTACCATATAGGTAGATTGAGGAGGAGGGAGTGAGATAGGGGATATGTACCCAGAATGACTAATAGATGAAACAGGAGGCTATTGATAGTACATATATGGTGGTGGAAGGGTCGTGGTGACCTTAGTAGCAATGGGGGCTAAGGACTGTGGAATAGAAAGGACAATGTTTTGAAAAGAGGTAGGGGTCATGGACACTGGGGGTGGTTGTGTAGCCATGGGAATATGTGAGACAATAGGCACAGATGAGGTTATGTTCTGGGTGGTTGGCGAAGGTATAGTGGATGTGGCGGGTGTAATGGATGTGGCAGATGCAACAGTCATAGCGAGTATAGGGCCTAGTTGTGAAAAAACCGGATGCAAGGCATGTGAGGGTAGCATGGAGATAGAATGCGTTGACACATATGTAGGCATGAGTTTTGGGGGGATAGATATGGGCATGTCGTCTATCAACTAACCTAAGGCATCTTGAGTGGACGAGTGGGAAAGATAAAACTGCAAGGCATAAGGGTTATGGTCAAGGATTTGTGTGAATTCCTCATCCCCTGTAGTGATAGAGATAGGTTGGATAGGCTCCATGGGTGATAGAATGGAAGGGGGTGAAGGACTAGGTAGGAGTGGTTAATGACTAATGTGAAATGTGAGGGTGTTTGATTGGCGATGCGTCAACACCATGTGAATAGGTCCTGATCGGTTTGGACTATTTTCTATAAATGACACAGATATACAACAAAGATAGGAGAAACGGGAATTGGTAGGTAGATTAGGTACAAAATGTCAGTTGGAAATTTGAATAGGGTAAACCAATGCTGGTCACAAGTAACTGTGGTCGGTCACTATAGAAAATGAAGAGTTTTTCAAAACAAGGAAAAAGGGGTGATAATCTGCCAAGTAGATAAGATGTTGATGGAATTTACCAGGAAAGTGAATATGATGAGAGTGAAAGAGACTCTGAATAGAAAAGAAGGTGAATTAGGTTTCATTTTCGGTAGGTTAACCAAAAGAATAATAAACGGATGCCGGTTGGGTAAAACCAATGACGGTCAGGGGGGTAACCGATGACGGTCACTAGACCGACACCGGTTACTGTGAAATTGAAAAGAGATGAAGAAAAGGTGGTTGTGATTTAAAATCTGATGTGGAATCAAACCTAGAATTCTGAGAATGATGAAAATATGGTCCAGGAACACTCAAACGAAGCTGGAATATACCAACTATGATGAGGAGCGTGTAAGGGGAAATAAGAAAATGAAGAACGTGTCCTCTCACCTCAAAATGCAAGCCAATTAGAAACACTAAGAAAAATATGATCCTAAGAGTGATTTTTCTATTTATTTTTTTTAGCTTATGCTATTTAAGGACTGACTCATGAACTTTAGAATAGAATTTTTGGTGAGGATGGATTCCTATGAAGAAATATATATAAGGGAAAGGTTTCAGGTATGTTATGGTGGGGTTGGGCCATCCTCTGAGATAATGACTCAATAGAAGTAACGAGCTGGGTGCCCATTGTGGCATGATCGTGTGATCACCTATAACTTCTTCCAGGAGAGATGTTGTTTAAGAATGTGTATATTTTCAATTTTATGGTGTTTGGGCAAGACTTAGAGAGAGAGAAAGAGAAAGAAAGTGCTTTTCTATGATTCATTTGTCAACCATCAGCTGGGAATGACTTCCAGCATATAGGTTTCCCTCAATTAATGTGAGATAATGCAAAAAAGTAGAATGGAATGAAGTTTCTTTTTAAACCCAAATCAAAATTTTGAATTCGATGACACCAAAAACATGAATAGGAGAAGGGATGCTCTTTCAATAATTTGATACTAATGAAAGGAAAGAAATGTTCATTTTAAAGCACCAAAATATGATTGCTCTTAGATAATGGAAGAAGAGAAGATTCCAAGGGAGAAAATTTAATGTGAGAACCTTTTACAAAGGAAAAAAACATGTAACTTTTCACCTAGAAATGAAGAAATGCAAAGAACCCTAAATGGGTCCCACCGGGCATGCCAAAATGTTTCACCTGATTCTAGAGTGTTTTCTTGAATGTTGATGAAACTTATAAGGGTAAAGGGTTAGGAGGAATACCTATTAAAATGTTGGTTGAAGGTTTTTTACGCTCGTAAGACTTCTTTATCCACAAATGATTGTGAGAGCTTCCTTTTGGCATGGAGGAATGACCTAAAATAGAAAACAAGGCCACCAAATAAAACTTAAACAGTATATGCAGTGGACTACATAGCGTATGCTAGATCTGGGGAAGTGTGATACTTCCTAGATGGCTATCAATCCATAATTTAAAACAATTTAATGTTAACAATAAAGGAAATCCTACTATAGTTAAAATGATTTAGGTATCTCATTCATCTACAATAAGCAAATTCGTTCACAACAGGGTAAGCTATGACTGAATATGAAGGTCAAGGTCTTTGTTAGGGTACTGGTAACTAGTCTGGGTCTAGTTCTAGGTTGTTTTACATATTTAATGGAGTTTTTATGCTTTGTTCTTGGTCTAAGGGTAAAAACACAGAAATTGACATCATTCTGCTATGACTAATGTCATTTTAGGTTAACTGGTGATGGTTTTGGGTAACTGGTGTTGGTATGGTCAAGGTGTAGGAAGCTTATCAAAAACTTGGTGGGGGTGATAGATCTGAGGCTAAATGGAAATGGAAGGGAAATGGCAGGGTTCGTGTGGGTCTTAGGTATACTCAAGGGCAATTAAAATCTGGGTATGGGTAGTTCAATGGTGTGGATGAAGGAATGGTCAAGTTTACATGGAGGAAAATGGTGGGGGAATGGGAATGGGTGTAGAAACTAATAATAGAAGTAAAAAAGTCTACCAAAATTACAATGGACAAGTGTTGGTTAACAAAAAACTTACTATTGTTCAAGCTTGATGTCTGGTTGGCAATGACAGCTGATCAAATGGAAGGAACTTGGTGTGGTGATGGTGCTTCCCTAGATTCTCCCATGAATGCAGGTGGCTCTATGATTACTTCTGGTGTTGGCTGTGGGTGTTTTGATGTGTGTACAAATGTTGATTCAAACTGCATGCAGCTCTAGTTTCATCTCTTTCCCTCAGAAGATGTTTAAACCTTAAAATAAGGTTGGTTTAGGGACTAAATGGTAACCAAAGATGGTTTAGGGTAACCAACATCAGTTAGGGTGGGATTTCCTAGGTTTTCTAAAATGGGTAGATCCCTTTGATTTTCTTGGATCTCGTTCATTTTCTTCCACGGATTAGAATGGAAGCTTCCTTTTCAATGGGTGGGAATGTTGTTATATTGAATTTAGGCTTTGATTTTTAGGATTTAGGTAGGTTTTAGTTAGTTATGGAAACATACTAAGAATAGTTATTAGGGTGAGGTGGCTAGATGAGGTGTATATGTGAGGTGGTGGTGTGGGCATTATCCAGTTAGGATATTTAAATAATAGGTATTTGTGAGATCATAAATTACTTAAATTAATATTAGAGTGAGGTAAAAGGGGCCATGGTTGGGTGAGTGTGTTTGAGGTGGTTATTTTTCGAGGGACCAAGGGGAGTGTGACCCAATTTTGGTGTCTACATGACCATCGCAGTATATAATGTACATTACTCTAAGGAGGAGGAAGATGAAGATAATAATGACAAGGAGGAAGCAGATAATCAAGGCAAGGGGTTGAGTGAAGAGGTAAGAACCAAAAATAAGAGAACACCAAGCCTCGCCAAAGAACAAGTGGAAGAAGCCACAGAAAGAGAAGTAGTGGGCATTCATTAAGGACTTGGTGGAGCAGGAGATGGAGCAGAGTGTAAATAAATTTTTGGAGGAAATGGAAGAAGAGAGAGTTGGGAAAGAATATGGTAGCATGGGTGGGAATCATAATTGGGTGGTAAGCTTTCCAAGGGTTGTGCAAACATGTGGGAAGGGCGTAATGGAAGCATAAGGAAAAGGGATGGGCTACATTAATGATCCAAGAAAGGTGTTATGTGTGTTCTTCCAGAGAACCATACCAACAGAAAAAGTCTTGGCTATGACTTCGTTTGATGAAGAAAGCGCATATCCATGAACCAGAAAGATGCTATCTTTGGCATTTGAGTCCCACGTGGATGAACCTACAATTCTAAGTAAGTCAGAGAGCACTGATGAAGGTATCATAGACAAAAGGAGTAAATCCCTTGGTGAATTCTCAACAATGCACTTAACAAAGTTTCAGTTAAGATTGAGGCCAGACTTTTTAGGAGGAATGATAGGGTAAGATTCTTAGAGGCAGAGTTGGAGAAGGAGGAGGAGATTCTCGAGAAAACTAACAGCTTAAAATAAGAAGAACTGATCAACACTTAGTTAAGGTGTGAACTGAAAGAAGAAAAGGTAAGGGTGTAGGGATTACACAAGAAAATTGAAATGATTACATATGTTATTATTTTAAAACATTCTGATCTAACGTCGCCTGAGCAAAAATATGAATCAACCTTCTAATGCCTAGAGGACTTAACTCGCAATCTCATGATGGAAAGATGACCACTCACTTTAGAATTTGCAAAAGATGTGTTGGCACACCAAGAAAAGGAAGAGAAGATGAAGGTTTTCAAGATCCTTGCTCAATATACCAAACTCTTTGCAGAGGCAAAGGCTTCTATGCAAGTTGCTGAAGCTGCATATGACAATTGGTGTTGATAGAGATAGAGTAGCAAGCATCCTGGTTACTACACATGAAATGTAAGTCAATGATTTACAAGAGAAGAATAAGGGGAACAAAGAAGAATGGGATAAAATCCTATTTGAGGTAGAAAATAAGTCAGAAGCTATCGAGACCTTGTGAGGCTCGATCAAAAGTTGGCTAAAGGAATTATACCCACAGATCACCTGCAGCATAGACACACTTGATGACTTGAGAAAAAAATTGGAAATTATTGTTGATATAATGAGTGTCAAAGGGGAAGAATTAAGTTTTGAGGGGGTAAGTGCCTAGTCAGAGACCTCTGTCAGCAAGCACAGAGTGAGGTTAATGCCTGGTGATGAAGGCCATAAATTGGCCATAAATTACCATTATTTTATCATTCCAAGTTACCTTTGAAAGTGGATTTAAATGTAATCTTGGAACTTATAGTTTTCTTAAGATCATAATATGGGATATATATCTTTTTCATTCTTTATAATTATTTTGTTGACTAATCCTGTTGATTATTTATGAAAGCTACAAATTCTTATGTATGCAGGCCATAAAGGAAAGATAATGCTAGTTCTGGGAAAAGTGGAATTGATAATGAATCTTATGTATAAATTCAAATATTATTTCATATATATATATATATATATTCCTCTTGGAAAATTATTCAAGTTCAAAAAAATAATTATCTCAATCTGAGATCGTGTGCAAAAGTTATATATGTTTTTAGTTAGCTCCGGAACAATTTGAGTTACCTCTGAAACTTGTAGTTTTAGTTCTAGAACTTGCATATTTACTTCTAGAACATTTGCAGATTTAGTTCTGGAAAAATTGGAGTTAGATCTGGAACAATGCAAGTTAGCTTCCGAATAATTGGAGTTAGCTCCGGAACTTGCAGTTTTAGTTCTGGAACTTGCAGTTTTAGTTTCGAAACCTACATAAAATGAGGAATTATGAATAATCAGATAATCAAATTGGAAACATGAGAGAGGTTTTTGTTCATAGATTTTTTTTTAACAAAAACCTCATTCATATTTGCTACAAGTTTTACCAGTGAAGATAAATCTAACTTTTACTGAGCTACAGTGTAAGGAAAAGTGTATCAGACTAGAACTAAACGTTCCACAGCCAGAAAATAGAAAAGTCAAATGGACAAATATGAGAGAGGTTTTTGTTCATAGAAATGTTTTTTAACAAAAACCTCATTTATATTTTCTACAAGAATTACCAATAAAAATTAATCTAACTTTTAATGAGCTGCAATCCAAGGAAAAGAGTATCAGACGAGCACCAAAAGTTCCACAGCCAGAAACAGAAAAATCAAAATGGAAAATCTAAGAGAGGTTTTTGTTCATAGTAATGTGTTTAATAAAAAATTCAATCATATTTTCTACAGGTTTTACCAATAAAAATTAATATAACATTTAGTGATCTGCACTCCAAGTAAAAAGTTTATCAGACGAGCACCAAAAGTTCCACAGCCAGAAACAGAAAAGTCAAATGGGAAATCCATGAGAGGTATTTGGAGAAAATAATTTTTTGAGGAAAAAAATCCTTCCAATAAATTAGGAGAATAAAATCAATGTGATTCTTGTCAACAAAAATCAAGGAGAATATTTGGGACAAAATCTTCCTAAAATAAGCGAGATAAGACTTCGAATCGAATAATATATCTCTCTCCATAATTTGTGGAAATGAAGATCTTAGTTGTTAAGCTTGGAATAAAGATAATATCATATTGTATTTCCTAAAATAATGAGTTAGTTGGATGCATGAATTATAATGCAACCTCCCACGCTCTTTCTAGTGCCCACTTTCCCTTTTACACCTTTTGATATTGATCTTGATATTGTTGATTACATTACGGACATTACTATGGTTTTGATTTAGTATGATGTTAGATGTTGGACCATGGATTATTGTTGATCTTGATTTAGTTATGATGCATGATGATTATTAGAGACACTTCATATGTGGATGATGATATACTATTTGACATGGATATATTATGAATGTTTTTCGGACATGTGATTTTTGGATATTGTGAGTAGACCTAGAAAATGGACATTATATGATGATGATATAGTTGTTGATATAAATTGTAAGAGATATTGTTGATTCCCTTGATGTTGTTGTGATTCATATGTATAGATGATTTTGTGATTATATTTATATCATGTTGGATGTTTTGATATGGCCATGAGGCCGAAGGAGGTATTTATGTTTTGTAGGTTAAAATATCACAACAAACATCAGGGGATTGGAGACCAACCACATTGGAATTCTAGATGAATTCAACAAGGTCACCATGGCAACATGTTTTGTGTGTGTGTGTGTTGTTTTTTGTTAGGGATTCCCATGGGGGGATTACCTTTGAATGTGACCAAGGGGCTTTATGTATTTATTAATGTGGTTCATTTTATTATTGTTTGCATGTGTTTATTTTGTGATGCATTTACCCCATTTCATTATTCTTTTAATTGTGTAGTAATTATTGTGAGTAATCATATTGTTAAAATAAATAAATCAATCAAATTTGGGATATAAGAAAGTAATTATAGAAGTTGTTGGCTCTTGTATTAAATGTGGTAAGTGATGTGTAAGTATGTGTAAGAGTTGTGTAAGTCAGATTTTGGAGTATGAAACACTCCACCTCCTTGGAAATTCGAATTTGTCCTTGGAGGCTTTTTTTGAGGCTTGTGGGACAAGTAAAACTTGTCCCATACCTCTTAATTTTAATTACCAACCATACCTATGGTTGGAGGGTTAAATTTAGACTTTTATAATGCATTTTGGGAAGACAAATTGTAAGTTTTAATTACACTCTTCTTACATTTTATTAAATTCAGTCCTTTGGGTTGTGGGCTTTTTGGAGTGTGTAAGTTTATTTGTCATATTATTCACCCACCTCTTTATTGTGCATTGGAGAATGAATTTAACTTTTGGTGTTGGAGTTGAGGATGTGTGATGTGTGGTGGCATCCTACATGGATCCACCTCATCCTCTTCTCTTCCCTCTTCCTTAAATTTGAATTTGCTTGGCTTGTTGTGGGTTACTTGGTTACTGGATTTCACTTTGTGGCATACTTCATTTGGGGGCAATTTTCCTTGGCTGTTTGGAGCTCTTATTGATTTTGGAGGAGATTGGAGAGCATTTCATACTTGGGCATTGCTGATTTTGGGACTGTATTTTTGACATTGAAAGCTTGTTGTATTGGAACAAAGTCTACCATGGAGAGGTAGGAGCTTAGCTCTTCATATATGCTTTTATTTATTTTTATGTTTGTGTGAATGGTGAATGTTTTGTGTGTTTGTTGGCTGGTTGGGTAGACTTCCTAGGAATGGTGTAGGAGAAGGCTATGGGGAATCAATGAGGGGGGGGCATAAGGGAATGCCAGTGGCATCAAATTTATTGTGGAGGGAGTTTGGGATTGGGATCCACCATGGAAAAGAAATATACTTGCATTTCTTACTTTTGTGGGGGTCATAAGGAGGGATTGTGGGGGGCATAAGGATATATGGGAGATGTTTTATATTGGCAGTTTGTTACAGGTGGATACCCAATTCCCATTAGGAGGCATAAGCAACTTCCCCCATAGTTCTTGCTCATTTGGCTTGCATGGTGAAGCCTAAGTTTTGTGTGATGTTTTTCATGTGGTTGTGAAACTGTTGTTTTGTTTTGGACCGTGTTTTTTTTAATTTGAAATGTTCATGTTGAAAGAGTGCTTTGTGATGTGGAAGCCTGTTGTTGTCATGAGTTGAAATACATTTCTTATTGCATTGTGGTTGGGGCTCGGGGGCCAATGAAGAAGGATGGCTTCTCCTCTTCATTGGATGTCTTGGTTAGGTGGAGAGCGTTGCCTTTCCCCTGCCTTTGTTGTGATCCAAAAGGAGAAATTCATGTTGTTGTTCTGGAGCAGAGGAGAAAGACAGTTTGACAGTTCCTTGTGAAATGAAATCTCATTGTAACCTTTCCCACTTTGAAGTGGATGAATTTGTAAATGTTTTGAAATGGAAAGATGTTGTATGGATTATGAAATTTGTAAAGTGAAATGAAAAAGAGATAGACTTGTTTTTGCTTTGAAAGAATGTGAAAGATATATATACTCTGTTCTGTTCATTTGAAATAAAGAAATTGAAATCTGTTATTTGCATTCAAGAAATTGAAAATGTAAAGTTGTATTTGAAATCAATAAAATATTGCAATACCTTTCTTCATTTGCATTGTTGCATTGAAATCTGATCTTTAAATGTTATTGAAATCTTTGTTTGAAAGAAAGGAATACGTATGAAGGAATTGTATTACTTTGTTCTTTTGAAAATATGACAAAATTGGAAATCATAATTTACATTTCAGCTATTAAATAGTTTGTTTATTATCAAATAACTCTCTTCTCTATGTATTAGACTGGAATGGAAATGAATCTCCATATTTCAAAGGAAGATGAAAATGATAAACAAATCCTTTAGAAATTGATAAATACCCCGGTTGTTGTTTTAATTTTAAACTGGAAAATACTTCCTCTAAAATGCACAGTTCAAACCTGCAAACAATAATCAACATTGAAACATTAAAATTTAACATGCTATGATATAAATGAACTCAATTGACAAAAAAACACTTAAGGAAATATTTTAAAACATTGCAAAATTGGGCCCAAACCTTTCACTAGTCTTTTTGCTGTCAGAAGTTGTAAAAATTCAAATTGGAAATCAATCAAGCAAAATTACCTTCCAAATACATCCTAAATTATTCTTAGAATAATTCTCCATGTCTATTTGACATGTTGAGAGAGGAGGAAGATCAAATTGAACAAAATTTATAAGTTAAAATTTACCAGTTTGCTTTTAAAAAGCTGCATGCCATTTTCTTAAAATTAAACCCATAAAATTTATCAAAATCTAAAATTAATGATCTCAGTGCAAAGAGGGCATCGAGAGCTTTCCAGAAAGTCCTCGTTTGCCCAAAACTAAGTTCTCTAACAAAATTTATGGCCCTCTGAAGTTTTCCTTCCTTGGCGGAAAAACTTTGGCCTTGGCAGGTCCGCGGCTGAATTTTTCCCTTAAAACACTTAGGAAAATTTTTGGGAAAATTTTCAAAATTTTCTCCACCTACCCCCGGCCCATAGCCAATCAGAGGCTGCCACATGGCACCATGAGGTGTTGGTGGAGGGGCGAACCTCTTTTTAACTTAGCGCATCGAGAAAATTTTGGGAAAATTTTCCAAGTTTTCCCCATCGTTCCCGCCAACCCGACCAATCAGGTGATGCCACGTGGCATCACGAGGCAACGTGGAGGCACGACACCTATTTTCAACCTTAACGCTTTTAAAAAATTTCCTGGGAAACTTTTCTTAGTTTCTCTCTGCCTCCCACGTAGGTCCCGTAGCCAATAGGGTGATGACACGTGGCAACATCTAGGATAGGCGGAGGCGCGCGTAAAGTTTTGTCCCTTAGTATTTTTGACCCAAAAGGCTTAATGTCTAAAATTGGTCTGTTTCGACCGAATTTCCGGTTTTCCCCAGCTTCCCCAAGCCGACACGTGTCCTCTTCGGGCCCACGGGTGCGCGGAGGCAAATTGTGCTTTTTCCCCGAAGAAGGGAAAAACGCTAAAAACCTCTTCCCCGCTCCGCCGACCCACGCAAGGGAAAATTTTCAACCCTGGGCCCGCAGGCCCGCCCTTGGGAAAATTTTCCTCCAAGGTCTGTCGGCCCATAACTTGAGTTTTATGAGGAGTTAGGAGGACTTCTTTATATCAATGGAAAGGTGAGGAAATTTCATATCCAATGGGAATGATTTAGGGAAATTTTTAATTGCATTAAGTGTGAGAAAAATCAAGTTGAATCTTTAAGCCTGTTAGAGAGTGGGTATGGTGAGGAATTACCCTCTGAACCTAGTTGAAACTTCTAACCCTAAATTTTGGACCTTATGACCTCTAATAATTATTAATAAAAGAAAAGTATATTCTAGTGGATTAGAATTATTCTGGAACTTGTTAGTGACAATTGTTGCCTTGTAACCTGGTAGTAGACTCTTTTAAATAAAAAAAATTATTCCATAATTTTCCTAACTAATCCTAGGTTGTTTCTTGGGTATCAAGTGGGTGGTTTTAATGGGGTGTTACACTCTTATATATAATTTTCACTACCAAAAATAATATATATGTTCTTCCTCATTAACCTTATGAGAGAAATTTTTCTGCAAGTTTTGAATTAAGTTTGAAAGTATGAATTAAGTCCTCTTCCAAGGAATGATATGGCCACTCATTCCAAGAAAGAAGGATCAATGTTTTATGTTCTTTTCTTTCAATGTTTTATGTTCATTTATTTATTATGTAGTTTTCCTTTTGTGGTAAATTTATAATTTCATGGTATGTGATATTTATTTCCATACAATTTCTGTGGTGAACCTGTAGATGTCTGATTTATCTTTTCGTTCATTTTAATTTAGTAATTTCATTTATTTAAATTTGTTTCCTTCATGCAAACTTGATTTCTACAATTTTTCCTTTACATTTATACATGTGTGATTTATTTTATGCAAGTTTGGTGGACTGCGATTTAACGGAGCTATTTTCCAAAGATATTTTTCCTCTTAATGCATACAATCATCTGACACCAGCCCTAGGTTGATATTATTAATGGAGAGGATTCATGACCCTCATCACCTAGAAGAAGCTAGAGGCATATATAGGGAAGGATTTACCCCTCCTCATTCAACAATGAACATGTTCTCCTTTATTCCCCCATTCTTTCTCCTAATTCTTCATTAGTCCATTCTTTTTCCAACTATTCAGAACCCCACCATTCTTTATTCATTGAAGAGAATTGTTTTCTGATGACAGAGAATAGGAGTACTGTGGGGTGTTGTTGGGCAATAGAATATTAGCTAAGTACAAGAAGGAATGTGGGCAAGTAGAACCTATTTTAAGAAGGGCACGTGGGGTGAAAGCACACAAGACATGGTTTAGCAGGTTTTAAAAAAACACATGGGTGTGCGTGCAAGGAAAGATAGGTTTTGGGACTTAGCCATATTTGGCATTCCAGGAAGCACACAAGAATAACATGACACATCTATCATACAGAGTGGATAAGGTGCCAGCCTGGAAACTTGATGGTCAAGAAATGAATATTCCATGCATGCAATGGAAGGATCCAGAAAGAAATCATTGCAAAGAGTGGAGATCTTGGATCAGAGGAAGAATGATCCATTGGAGGATGACATGGACACTTGGCAATTGGTATGTTATCTTAGGAAGGCATGGCAGCGGAGACTAAAGCTATATATAGAGATGCTCCGGTAGAAGAAAAGAGACACCAAGAGCAGTATCATATAGTGTTGGATAGGTGAATCTATGCCAGAATAATGAAGGATCCTTTGGGTTGGGATTAGGAGAACTATAGGATTGATGGCATGTTTAGGGGGATGGGTCTGTAATGGGTTTTTGTAATGTGCAATAGTTCAGGTTCCTGATGCCTGACTTTGATCTGCATTGTTATATGGACATGTTATGGTCTTAATGAATGTAATGTGGTTATTGAACTTGTTAACATAAATAATAAGGTTTTGTTCTAAAGTATATACGTTGCTCATGGGCACAAAACCTAGTGCATTTCCTTTATGTCGTGAATCAAATATTTATTTTTCTTGATAGTTCTCTTTTTTTATCTAAATGGATGCATTATATAATAACTCGTCCTAAGACTCTTAGAATGAATGCATGGTTCTTTCCCTTCTTTGCATCTAAGATTCTATCAGTAGGGTATGTATTCTCACAAAAAATCACATAAAGGAGGGGCCTCAGCGCCTGTGCGTGTCTCGAGTGACCACCCAGCACCCGTTGGGTGATAGCTCAGCACACATGGGATTTAAATGTTGTTCTAAGGGCATAAAAATGACTACAAGGAATTATCTTTAGAACTTTGTGTAAGAGATACTATTGTGACGGAATAGCCAGATCATCTCACATTGACATTTTTATTCTTCATTTTCTCAACAATGTTGAAGGGAAGGCAAATGGAATTTTACATATGTGGCACAATATTCTCCTTCCTCGGTTACTGCAAAGACTAGGATATGTATCTTTGGTTGGGAAGTAACTACCTTGCTAGGAACCTTAGGAAATTTATTTTTATCTATCCCAACTTCCCTCTCCTTGCTGATAACATTGCCTTGATTAGAAGAAGGTGAAAGTTAAGATTCCAGCATCCTTTTCTTAGATCTCGTATCATTAGCAACATGATTCTAAGGCCTGTTAGAATTTCTTCTAATACTTGATTCATTGCACAAAAGTCATTAGTTCCAAAGATCATGAGATTTTTTTTAGGATTGACCTCTTAGAATCCTTCCACATTAGGATTGGTTTCTTCTAAAAATGGGTTCTTGCTGATTGGGAGAATTTTGAACCATGAGGTCCCTAAACATGCAATGCATTTTCCACACAAATAATTTGATTATGTGGTTAGTTGCATGGGGAACAACCATTTTGTTTCTTGTATTAAATTTTTTACATTGGAATCAATGTTTGACTTGAAATGGCTAGCAGGAAGTGACTAAACAAGAGAAACCATTTGAAGTGAAATAGGTGCATTTTAACCCTTCTATCTATTATTATTTTTATTTTATCCATATCCTTGGTTGGGGTATTAGTTTTTATATGGCTGGTAACCTTGGTTGAACCCTTCCTTAGAATATTTCCCTTGGTTAGAATAATTTCTATAAGATTGGGATTTTTTTTTTCCAAGGATACAACTTTGTTGGACAAAATTTTTAATCAATACCTTCATATCTTAAACCTCTTTTTATGTGGGAGAATAGGATGTGGAGGTAGTGGAATGGGAACTCTTCTTAGGAATAGGAGTAATAGAGGGCTGGAAAGCTTAAGGAAATTTAGGGTATGTTGTCCACTCAAAATTCCCTGCTCTGATGAAAGTAAAAAAATTTCAAAATTTTGAGTTTAAGTGTTTTCTCTAATGTACCGAAGTCGTGAAATTGAGAAAAGTCTGCAGTTTTGGGTCATTTTGTATGTATTTTGGGCCTGTCAGACATTTTTGTCCCAACTGTCCCAAGTTCTGAAGTGCGCTCTGTTCCCCAATCGGCCGAAATCCCCGAAGTTGTTCCATTTTCAAGCCCGTCGGAGCTTTTCGTCCCAACTGTCCCAAGTTCAAAATTGCGCTCTGTTCCCCGAACGGTTGAAATCCCTGAAACGCGTACTTCACTCTTTCATGTTCCAAGTGTCCCAAACTTTTCGTGTGAGTTGTTCCATTTTCGCCTGAACCGCCCGAGTCGCGTACTTCGGAACTTTTTGTCCCAAATGTCCCAAGTCAAAAAGTGCAAGTTGTTCCATTTTCGGCCGAAACACCCGAACCGCGTACTTCACTCTTTCATGTTCCAAATGTCCCAAGTTCAAACGGGCCTTTTGTTCCATTTTCGGTCGAAACACCCGAACCTCGTACTTCGCATGTTTTCATCCCAAATGTCCCAAAATGCATTTGTGCGTCTTCTCCCTGTTTCGCGCATTCACGTCTCACATGTCCCAAGTGAACCAAGTGTCATTCGTACCAATTTTTGCTGCTCTACCTGAATATTCTGCTTATTCAAATTGGTGGGTATGCATTAAATGCGCATTGATCACCCTTCTCTCTCCTCAACGGCTATGTAACGAGCAAGCCACCTTTGCAATTCTTACATTGTTTCCATGCTACCCTTGCTCGAACCCTTGCAATTTGAAAACCTACGCGTGTCCCCTCCCTCTGAAATTCCTTTCCAAGCCTGGTTTTCGGTTCTGTCCTCCTAGTTGCTATCAATATGGAAGATCAAAGTTTTGGAGTAGGCTTTGGGAGAACTAAAGAACAGTTGGCAGAAAGGCGAAGCTTTCAAGACGCCGGTTATATCAGTTTTCAAGGATATTCATTGTCATCTTCAAGATGAAACTTCTGGTGTGTCCCGTTCCTTGCAAGAAATTAAAGCTCAATTCAGAGCTTATGTCAAAGATAATCTGTTCAAGGAAAGCTCAATCTCCAAAGAGAAAATGAAGGAAATCTGCTCTCTTCAATCTGCCATTGGAGAAGCAAATAAAGATTATCATACTCATGTCGAGTTTGATAAAGAGATGGAGAAATGTCTTGGATTCTGGACTCAGTCAACGGCCAACATGTCAGTCCCTCGTGGCAGAGACATAGCTGAGGTGTTAAAGAAATTCAGGCAGCGGATTCTGAAGTCGGTGGGTCCCTCTCAGTGACTGGCCACCTGTCTTCTTCTCCTTGTTCTTTTCTCTTCTTCCCTTTCTTTTTCCGTTTTCTTTGTAAGAAGTTAAGGTATTGCGATTAGTGGTCCTTAACTGTTCTTGGTTAAAGAAGTGGTTACAAAGAGTAACTGATTTGTAAGCTATATAATGGCCTTCTTTATGCCATTCAAAGGAAGGAAGAATTTGGCATATTTTCTGAAAGTGTAAATAGATCATAAAGAAATCAATACAGAAGGACTTTCCATTCTTTGTCTATCTGATCTCTGTTACTCCTAAGCTTTCATTTATTTTCTTTGTGAAGATCATTTGTCTCAAGTTCATTAGTCTTGCCGATTGCATACTCTTCGACTTTGCAAGCACGGTGATCTTGTATAACCAAGAAGGAACTTTGTGTCCTTGATTAATGAGTCTGTGTTATGTTAAGAAACTTTGTGTTCTAGCAGATGTTATTTACAGAACTTTGTGTCTTTGAATTCCATCTTATTTATCTGATACAAATGATCTTGTTTCAATTCACTGTGACTTCGCATACATAAAGAATTACTCTGATATCTATAATTCTGCATGTTGCCTTTCTGCTCTTTCCCGTACTCTCATTTCCTCAGTCCTTTTTGTAATTGATGATCTTCATAGAAAACACTTTCGTAATATCCAATTTTAACCAACAAATCATGTCTTGTACATTTGTAAATAGGTTCATTTCTGAATAAGGGAACCTCTCCCATTAAAGAGGAGGGACTTCTTGTCCCCTGACTGTTGCTCTTCGTAAAGTCCTATCTGACGACCAACAGTTTTTGGTGACTCTGCTGGGGAAAATCATATTCCAGTTCTGTAATTTTTCGATCATCCTTTGATCTGGTGACTCCTTGTTTTACTCGAGGGAGGATGGCCCTTGGTGTTGAAGATTCTCAGTTTCATCTTTTGGAGCAGCAGGGTTTCACAGCTATCTTTGGCCATTTTGCTTTGTTTCTAGTCTTCTTTCTGGTCTTACACACCCTACATTCGAATTAGTATTTCACTTGTTTATCATTATTGAATCTATGCACCAACACCCAGGAACCCTCATCCCCTATGGGCATCCACGACCTCTTTCTACCTTGCTCACATATTTTTGGCTTCTTTTATGTTTTGGGCATCTTTTTTTCTTATGGGTCATCCTTTTAGTTTTTAATTGTGAAATTCGAATAAGGGAATCATATAGATAAAAATATATATGACCATAATAAAGGACCAAGCTCTAAGCATATATTATCATCACCTAAGGTTGCATCTAAAGGAATTCTAAGAGTGTCAAAGGAATCTATCTATCACTCATATAAGGGATAAGGGACTACATTTTTTCTACATACATGCATAGGAGGGAAATTTCATTTTCTGATCCACACATCTATCTACATTGCCACACTCTAGATATCTCTTGTTATTAAGTGCATATTGCACAAGATATTCCTAGGGAACAATTTCTTCACACACACAAGAACTACATGGAGTCTGAGATGTAGTGTAGTGCTTGGTCATAATTTCCACTCTATCAAGTGACCAATGGGGTCATTCTAACTCCCCACTTACATCTTTCATTTTTTAGGATTTGATGCATTTTTGGGTTTTGTAGGTTACAGAAAAATTCTATGATCATCTAGTGACATACAAGTGACCAAAGGTGAAGCGTTAATGACCACCTTGCAAACACAAGAAAAATTAGTTTTTGAGCTACTGCTTAGTCAAAAATGACTACCAGATGTATCTAGTAGGTAGAATAGGTCTAGGTTCCCTAGTCCTATTTTAGGCACCCTAGTCATGGCTCATTTAGAAGTTATAGGATTTTCTATGATCGATTGTGATAGTATTCTCCTCCTATTCATCAATCTTCTAGTCTAGAATAATTTGAGATCAATTATGAAATCAACTAGGTCTTATACTTTCTCTCTTGCACTTAGGGTTTCATATTTATTTAGCTTATTTCTTGTATTAGATCTATACTTTAGCATGTATTTATCATACGTGACACTACAATGTTAGGGTTTAGAATAAATCCATATTTGTTAAATCATTTTCTAAACCGTCCTTTTGAACACTCTTATATCTTTCTTTCTTTATTCAATATCATGTTCTTCTTCCCCCATGGATGTCTCCATCCATTCATTTTTGTAGGATCATAATGATTGTATAAATAAGCTTATATATTTTCTACCTACTACACATATTCATCCTCATACTTTGCCCGAATAGGTGTATCATAAGTTTACGTCAACTCTATCTCTCACTGAATACCATATTACTTTCACATCAGCTAAGTTGCCTTCTCATGCCATATTAGAGCATGATCCCCCATTTATATTCATGTTTAAATCCATAATGTTTGGGTTAAACGTGCTTTAGTTGATAATGGATTACGGATTAATATTTGTAATATTTCATTTCTTCACCAACTTGGCATCTCTAAGGTATCTTTAGACCCTTCATCTATTTCTATTCATGGATTTGACAATTTCCCCAAGAGTTTCTTAGGTACTATCACCCTCCCCATTACTATCGCGGCCATGTATGCTACCTATTCCATGCCACATAATTCCCAATAATATTAATTATAATATTCTTCTTGGGCAGCCTTGGGTCCATTCCATACTTGTGGTTCCTTCCACTTTTCATACACAACTTAAATTCATTTATCAATGAGTTGTCTATGATGTTCTAGCATATACATCACCTTTCACATATTGTAATTCTATTGATCATTCCACAGACACCCCTAGATTCTTCTGCATCTATGTATTATTTCTCCAAATATAATCTTGGGCTATAAGTACTTGCTTCATTATGGTTTCTATAGTAATGGTTTAGGCCCCGCATGGTCAAGGATTCATAGAACCATGGGCTCTCCCCACTCAAGCTAACAAGCTTGGCCTTTGATATCATCTTCCCTATACATCTTCTTCATAGGATTATACATTTATACATAATTCTTCACTTCCTCTCGTATATCTAGAACTCATCAATGAGTCTACTTCTTCTACTTGGCCCAATTTGGACACTTGTACTATAGATGACTCTCTTCTATAATACATGGGGGTTTATGATCACCTCCCTTATTTCCATCATAATAAATTCTCTCCATCACTTCTTAATCATACCTCCTACTTTAGAGAATCTGATATTCCTATTGAATGTGTCGATGCTGCTAACACAATTCCTAATAAAAACATACACAGAGGACCGGCCATCTCTTCTAAATGAAGATACCATTTAATATAACCTCAACACTGCTACCAACCCGTGAATGGTTTTACTATATAGTTCTCTCACATATACTAAATAATATTATATCAATCACATTATTCATCGATTATCCGATATATTTGCATAGGAATATAGTTATATGTCTTGTATTGATCCTTCTGTAGCCATGCACAATATCATGCTTCACCCTAGTATAGAAACTTGTTCAACAAAAAATTCAAAAAATGCATTTGAAGGTCGTACTACTACTTAAGGAAGAAATGCAATGCCTATTAGACGTTGAATTTATTCGTGCTATGGATTATCCTTAGTGGGTGTCAAACATTGTGCTAGTTATGAATCCATATGGTCGGGTCTGTTATTGCACATATTTTTAGAATCTCAATAAGGCATGTCTCAAATATATTTTTTGATTTCCGCACATTGACGCTATCATTGATTCCACTGCTAGATATGAGTTCCATTTTTTCATGGATGCCTTTTCTGGCTACAACCAAATCAAAATTAACCTAGAATATCAGGAAAAAAATTCATTTACTATGTCATGGGGAGCATTTTGTTACATTTTCAAGCCCTTCAGCCTTTAAAATATTGGGGCTACTTACTAGTGAGTGATAATTCTTATGTTCCATGACTATACCCATAAAATCCTTGAATATTATGTTGATGATATTCTTTCCAAATCACAACATCATTCCACACATGCTCAAGATCTTCGCACACTCTTTGAACATTTACAACAATATAAGGTACACCTCAATCCAAAGAATTTTTTTTTTGGAGTTACAAATAGTAAGCGCCTTGGGTATATTATCTCCCAGTGTGGAATTATAATAGATCCCAATAAAATATGTGTTATTATTGACATGCCTCCACCTTGTAAATTGCATCAATTATGCTCACTGCAAGGAAAAATCCAAGCCATCAACCATTTTATTGCACAAATTGCTAACAAAAAACCATCCATTCACATGCTTGATGAAAAAGGATGCTAAATTTGTCTAGGATGACCAATTCCAAATGACATTCGATGTTATTAAAGCATATATCCTAAATCCACTTGTCCTCTTACCTCCCACGGTTGAGCAACCTTTATTATTATATATTTCTACTACATTTCATGCATTAGGGGCCCTTTTAATACAACACAATGATTCTCAACAAGAAAAGGCTATTTATTACATTAACTGGACTTTACCCACTTATGAGTGTAACTATAGTTACATCAAGAAATTATGCCTTGGCCTCTTCTTTGTGGCAGACAAGTTGTGCCACTACCTTATTAACAATGAGGTTCATATCATCACCAAGGTAGATCCTCTCCAATACCTCTTGTCTTGCATACATCTTTCGAGACATCTAGTACGATGTGTCATGCTACTTACAAAGTTTGACTTCAAATTCATTCAACAAAAAACAATCAAAGGCCAAGTTATCGTTGATCAACTAGATAAGGCACCTCTACCAAATGCATCTCCTGTTTGTGATTCTTTTTTAGATGATTTCATTTCTTACGCCATTGATACCAATCCTTGGACCATGTATTTTTACGTGTCTCATTTCCTCTCTGGTGTTGTGGCTGGGATATTCTTTATTACTCCACATGGTGAGCATCTCCCCTTTACATATTGGTTAGGGTTTTCATGCACCAATAACATTGTTGAGCATGAAACCATCAGTCTTGGCCTAACCATCGTTTAGAAGCTCCTTATTAAAAATATCTACATACATGGTGATTCAAAACTCATTATTAATCAATTTAATAACATGTATCACATAAAAAAGGAATATATATTACCATACAATAATCTTGTTAAGGCTATTTTACCTACATTAGAGTTTTACTCTCTCACCGTCATCCATCATAAAGATAATTGTCATGTAAATGTTATGGCTAGTGTGGCATCACTTATCCCTCAAGATATCATTAATGAGCAAGCCACATTCATCATCTGAAACTTGTGCCATCACACACAATAATGACCATACCAAATGGTTCACTCCAATCTACACTTTTCTTTATCAACAAACCATTCCCGCTGGCCTCCAACCTCATGAAGCTCATCACCTATGACACGAGGCCATGTGATACGTCATCATTGGTGAGGATTTATTTAAATGATCATTTTAGATATATGCTTTCTATGATGTATATAGGACTCACAGACATCCCCACCATTGTATCACAGGTACATGATAGTCTATGTAGTGGCCACTTCTCCAGCAAGGCTATCATAGAAGCTCCTAAGTCAAGGATACTATTGGCCTACCATGGAGAAATATTACCTAGAATACATGTAGACACCAAAAATTTGCATCCCTCGACTCGGATGTACCTATGGTAAAAAATACCACATTTACGAGATTACGCCCTCTTAAATCGTCTCTGGATTAATAATTAATCACACACCCCTAACATCTAAATTATTTAATAAATTAAAATAATCCCCCCCTTTTTTACATCTCACTATGACACCTCCTTAACCTCATAAACCACCTTCCTCAACACACTAACTTACTCGTAATTAACTATGCCTTCTGAACACACTAGTTTACTACACCTTCCATAAATTCTAACTCACTCCTACCTACACCTTCCATAAATGGTAAATTAATCTTAATTAACTAAACATTCCAGAAACACTAACTAATTAAACTTGCTAAATACACTAACTCCTCCTATCCTAACCAAATTTATCCATGTAACCACTTTAACAACCTTGAAGTTATCTCGCTCAAAATAGAATAAAAACACTTGTTTTCTTAACTAAACAAAAGATATTTCACAATTTTTGGAAGTTTTCCCAATCGCTGGCGATCTATAAATACAGACATTTACACCTATTTTCGGGGGAGGAGTAACGAATTCACAATTCTTTTAGGTACACTCTGTCATGTTTTCAACTCATCATACATTCAAGCTTTCTGCATTAACACAACTCAACACCATGTTGTCCGAGGAACGTCAAATTCGTCAAAAAATTGCTTGTTTCCTCTCCAACCATCTTCTTCCATTCCTCTACCACACCAACATCCTACAAGGTAAATATTTCATTTTGATCATTTTAAAAAACCAAAATCAGGTATGTTTTTATTTCTGGATTAATTACACATTGCTAATTCTCTATTTTTGATAAAATTGATAGCTAAATTATTGATTTTGACTATATTTAGAAAAATATTCAAGTTTCATAGTAATCTCTAGTGATTACCCGAATCACCTATGATTTCCCTGAATTGGTAACGATTCCTATTTTCTTAGGCTTTTTCACTAATTTTTTATTGAACTTAACCATAATGCAAAGTTTTTTGTTGTTATCTACTAATATTTTCTCTAGCATGATGTCTTTATATGGCATTAGGAGGCTCTAATTATCCTACACCTAATATCAGTGCTTTTCCTATCATCTGACACCCTCTCTACTAGGATAAATATGAGCTCCTCTATGATCTTGAGCTCTATGTGATTCAAAACATGCCCTTTCATCATCTGGAGGATATATTCGCAATAACTTAGTGCATATCGGAGGCCACTGAATCATTCTGGGATGTGTACAATGAAGCTATAAGGCTTCATGTAGACCTCACACAGTACAATCACGCTTACGAGATGAGCTTAGACTTATCATATGACCGCAACACAACACATGTAGTTGAAGACCATAGCCACATCATTATATCAAGCACTAACACTCCCCTCGCTCACCTCTTCGACACCCTAGAAGAGTCTTCTGATTTCTTTGAGGAGGATTATATTTCCATTCCAGATAGTGACACCACTACAAGGGAAGAATAAATAATTTATTATGTATCCTCTAATGTGACTGAGAACCTTTGCACATACCAGGAGTCTGATTTATGGTTTTAAACTATGACTAATATTAGCTATATATGTATCTAATTTAGATAGGTGATAGTCACATTTCTATCTCAATATCTTGTAGCACGATCACAATAATCAATAACATATTAAGCCATCTTTCTTAGAAATAACATTATCTTATTTAAATATTATATTTTTAAGTTTATTTATAGCTAAAGAAGCTTTGATATATTACTTCACACGGTGTGCAATAAAAAGCACAATCAACATTGTGGGTACCCTAAAAATCCCATCATATCGAGGTCAAGCTCAATTGTTACCCCTTGAACCAAATAAACAAAACCAAAAGGTAAAAACCATGCAAGACAATATGCTAATCACTTCGATAAAATCCAAAAATATGAAAATCTTCACCATGCACCTACATATGACCCCCAGTTGATTGCACCATCATAACCCTTCTCTGTATGGGGTTTTGATCTTATTAGCATGATAAATCCTGAATTGTCTTATGGCCACAAGAATATTATAATGCCACATAATATTTTACTAAATGGGTCAAATCACCACCATTAAAAACTATTACTAGTCTTTATATATGTCATTTTATAACTACTCACATCATTACGTGCTTTAGCATTACCTCTATTATTGTCACTGACAATGGTTCTTCTTTTAAAAATAAGGATGTTAAAAGGCTCTATGTAAGATTCAAAATTAAATAATTTTCCTTTACTCCTTATTACGCATATGGTAATGGCCAAGCAGAGGCCACCAATAAAACCATTGTCAAAATCTTATGCAAGAATGTTGATACTAACAGTGATGATTGACATGGTCAAATCATAAATGCTCTTTAGGGTTACTGACATTAGTGTGCATACGCCCACCAATGCTACACCATTCTCACTAGTTTATGGTATTGAGGCCATCATTCCACTAGAGCTCGAAATACCATCATTATGGGTCTCACTCAAAGGCATACTAAAATATAATGAATATTGTGAAAATCACCTAAATGGGCTTGAAATGCTTGACTCTCATCATGTCCAAGATCTTGAGCATATCAATCCCGCATTTCCCAAGCATACAATTTCTTGAACTCGCCAATTTGGATGATATCATGTTAAAATAAAATTAAAAAAAACACATGTCAAATCTCCCCTAGAGGGAAATTTCAAACCTAACTAGCTAAGTCCTTATGTCATCATAGACAATCTTGGGTGTGGCATATATCACCTTTCTACTCTCCTAGGTAAGCCACTCAATAAACCACTTAATTTGATGCATCTTTAATGATATTATGCATAAACTAAATTCATTACCCTATGACACACTTTTTTCCTAAGGTTCACACTTGACTATTGAGGGTATACAACATCCATGAACCTCACACACTGCACATTTCACTCTTTGTGATTCATGATGCATATTTCTAGCATCCAATTCTCATACATCACACTACCCTATGACGCACTCTAGTTCCAAATTTCAAACTTGACTACTAATGGTCTAAATCTGAAATGAACCTCACCACATTCACTTTTCACACTCTATACTTTATTGATCGATATTTCTAAGATTTCTTTCAAACCATTTCCTGATGACGCAATCTCATTCTATGGTTCATTTTTGACTATCGAGGGGTATTTTATAAATGAACCTCATATCATTCTCATCCACATCTATTCGAGGGGCATGTGGCTCCTATCTTATTCATGGCGCATACCATCCCATCTCACTCATGCAGAGTATATTGCATATCCTTGTTACACATACTCTTGCTTACTTATACTAGTTACATGTACAATTTTTTTCACATGTTAGACAGATACTTAGTATGTCATTATATTTATCATATACACATGTGCATTCACTTTTTCTCTAGTTTTTTAATGCTAACTTTTTACACATCTTTACACACAGCAGTGATGCTTAACACTTTACCTCTTACCAGTCCCATTAAGGCTCTTGGGGGCATCTACCTTTACTACTCTTACACGTCATAGGTGTTATTGTTTCATTATTACCTACTTTTTATTCTTACTAGCACACTACTTTCCATTGATCTATACATGCTTTGACATACTCTTTATCTTTCTAACATGCTAACAAGTGATTTGTGTGCAGAATTTTCCATACAGGAACTATTTTCCACCATGGTTGTCTAATAATTTTCTTGATATTACTTTCCATTGTTTGTGGAATATGCCCTATGTCTTTCTAAATCATTTATTGGATGCTTTTTGCCACTTTGGCCCTAATTGTCTAGTGATATTGTGAGTGATGTCCCATGTTTGAATCCTTTTTTTTCATGGCTAACTTTATCTACATAATTTATTATTCACATTGTCTTCTATAGTGTACTTGTCACTTTTTCTACTAACACATGTTTCTATCCACTTTGTTTTCATTTGCCTTGGTCTCTACCATGCACATTCCCCCCCTGCAGTTTTAGATCAATTTCAGTCCTCTCCTTTGGGTTGTATTATCCTAGAGAAACCACATACACCTGAAATGAGGGGGGCATAAATTGGTTGAATAAGTCACCCCATATAGCAGCTCAGAGCGTCATTATAGTGCTACATAATATAGGAACAAAACAATCTATAGTTACAAAAATGGCCAAAATCTGACTTGGGTCCCTAGTTCAGCACAGATGCAAGCATATAGATATAGACACTATCTCGTGGGTTCTCCTAACCTTTCCTAGATACCAATGACAAAAGGAATATACAGCTACTTTCTCATATCAACAATTTTTTTAGCATTTCATAGAGCAATTTTCATAGTACAGGCACAACCCTCTAATAATCAGAATGTATTTTTATTTCCTTTTTATATTTCCTTGGATCGAACTAGAACAAGAATAGAATAAAGTAGGATCAAACCATCTTTAGTGGTGTATAAATTTGGGAAGCATTCATGGATGGATAATAACACTATACCTTTCTCCCCAACACTCTTTTTTCATGGTGTGAGATCACCCAAAAAAATCATACTTGGAGTGAGATTGCCCCAAAAACTTGTTCTTGGCGTGAGATCACCCAAAACCTCATTCTTGGAGTGAGATAACCAAAAAAACTTGTCCTTGGTGTGATATCACCCAAAAAATGAGCTCTTCTACAGCATTTTCAGTAAATTTTCTATCCTTTTCACTCGTCACAAATCAAGTGCACTCTTTCCTTTTTTACAACTTTTTCACATCTTTACATACTTTTACATGTTTTTACAGAGTTTTCACAATACATGACTTTGACAACTCTTTTTCTATTATTTTTCATGTATGCCCTTAACATGTAACAATAAGTAGCAAAAGAGCATGATTTCTACACACACACACAAGAACTACTTGGAGTTTGAGATGTAATGCAATGATCGGTTGTAAGTTCACTTTGTCAGGTGACCATCAAGGTCATTCTGATTCCCTGCTTGCATATTTATTTTTTAGGATTTGATTTAGTTTGGCATTTTGTAGGATATCGTTTGTTTTACAGGTTACAGGAAAAATGTTTGATGATCTAGCAACATACAGGTAAAAAAAGGTGAAGTTTAGTGACGACCTTGTGACAAAATAAAAATTAGTTTCTAAGCTTCTACGCAGTCACATGCACCTACCAAAGGTCTCTGGCACACAAGAACCCTAGTCCTGACTCATCTGTTAGTTCCAGTATTTTCCATGTTTTATTGCAACAATCTACTCCTCCTATTCATCATTCTTTTATTCCTTAATACTTTAGGATCAATTCTAAAATTAGATAAGTCTTCTACTTTCTCTCTTGTACTTAGGGTTTCATATTTCTTTATATTATTTCTTATACTAGATCTGTAATTTAGCATGTATTTATCATATATGACTCTGAAAAATTAGGGTTTAGCATAAATCCATATTTGTTAAATAATTTGTGACGAAATATGTCATGGATGAAATATTAGTGGTGACTGAGATCTTCTAAATATGTGATAGATTCATCTCCACTGCACCTCCTTCTAATCAGCATGGAAAAGCACTTAATGTTGTTGGAATATCTCAGTCACCACTTAAAGACAATTGGGTTATAGATTCTAGTGCTTCTCATCACATGAATTCTTCCAAGGAGTCTTTTTTTTCTCTAAGTTTGAGTTCTAATTCCGAAATTGAGGTTGGAGATTATAACTTTCTTTCTGTTGAGGGAAAAATTGATATACAACTTGATGGTGGAAATAACCAAGATGCACTATATGTTCCTAACATCACTACAAATTTACTTTCTGTATATCAAATTTCTCATTCTGTTCAAGGGAAAATAGTGACTTTTACACCACATGGGGTAGAAGTAAGAAATTTTTTGGAGCCTTATTCACTTGTTGCTCAAGGTATTGTTGATCGTAGTTCAAGACTATATCACTTTGAGGGTTTTGATGATTTTTCTTCTATAGGGACAAGATTGGTTTCTCATTCAGATTCAGAGAGTAAGCTTTGGTAAGAAAGATTTGGACATCTCAATTACAAATATTTGAAGGAGTTGAGCACTCATGGTATGGTAGATGGTCTTCCTAGAGTTTCTTGTCTTGAGGGAGTTTGTCATGGTTGTGCATTAGGGAAACAACACCAAGATCCTTTTCCTAAGACTTTTTCTAAGAGAGCTTCTTCACCACTTGAGCTTATGCATAGTGAATTGATTGTTTTTCCTACCCCATCTTTCAATGGAGCTAAGTATGCACTTACATTTATTGATAATTTCTTGAGGTGTACTTGGGTTTATTTTCTCAAGTACAAAAGTGATAGTTTTTCACACTTCAAAGTCTTCAAGGCTTTGGTTGAGAAACAATCTTCTAGTAGCATAAAGAAGCTTCGCACTGATAATGGGGGGAGTACTTCAGGAATGATTTTTCTAAATTTTTGGCAACTCAAGGCATTATTCACCAGCATTTTGTTCCTCATACTCCACAAAAGAATGGATTAGCAGAAAGGAAGAATAGAACTTTGAAGGAAATGGCTAACTGTATGTTGCATTCTAGAGATATACCTCCTATCTATTAGGCAGAAGTAGTTAATTGTGCTAACTATATTACGAATTATACACCACACAGAGCACTCGAGCATTTGACTCCATAGGAAGCTTGGTCTAACACTAACCCATATGTCTCATTTTTTTGAGTCTTTGGGATCCATGTTTGGGCCTTTGTGCCTTAGAAGAAAAGGAAAGCTTTGGATAAGAAGAGTAAACCCTTGATCTTTGTAGGGTATTGTGAGGACATGAGATCTTATCATATTTTAGATCATGATACACATGATGTTCTTTTTCAAACACATGTTCAGTTTGATGAGCATTTCACTCCTCGTGATTCTTCATCTTCTTCCATTCCTTCTTCTTCTTCATCTCATGTTGAGAATCCTTTCTTTGAGGAGATTGATGAGGTGGTTATATATGCCATTGAGGATCCTATTCCCACTGATGTTGTCACTATGCCTAAGTGGGCTTGTACTACCGTTTTTGAGGCAACACCTTCCATAGAGGATATTCTACCCACTAGGCGTCATCACGCACATTCTACAGGTTTTGGAATTTTGTGTCAAGTAGTTTTTGAGGATCCACAGTCTTTTTCAGAGGCTCATAGGATACTGGAGTGGGATGATGCAATGGTATTTGAGTATTATTCTTTGATGAAGAATCACATTTGGGATTTGGTATCTCTTCCTAAAGGAAGAAATATAGTTTAAGTATAAGTGGGTATACTGAACCAAATACACAGCTGATGGTTCCATTGACAAGTATAAGGCTCGTTTTGTTGTAAAGGGCTTTTCACAAGTCGAAGGTATTGATTACTCTGAGACTTTTACACCCATTTCCAAGATGGATTCTGTACACCTTATACTTGTTATCGCTACATCATAGGGGTGGCCCGTATACCAAATGGAAGTGAAGAGTGACTTCTTACATGGAGATCTATAAGAGGAAATATATATGGAGCAGCCAGATGGATTCGTTCAGGATTCTTATCTTATTTGTCAGCTCCGAAGGTCTCTCTACGGTCTCAAACAATCCCCTCAGGCTTGATATGAGAAGATGGATTCTTTTCTTCTATCTATCTAGTTTTTTTCATTACCACTCTGATCATACAGTGTATCTCCAGCATGTCAGTGAGGATATTGTGATACTTGTCTTGTATGTTGATGATCTGTTACTTACTTGCAGCTCTTCTTCCCACATTCAGAGTAGTCAGAGGGCTATTTCTACACAGTTTGACATGACAGATCTTGGGCTATTGCATCATTTCCTTAGTTTGCAGATTTCTCAAAAAGATTCAAGGATTCATTTGAGTCAGCAAAAGTATACCCATGATCTTCTTAGGTGCTTATACATGGCTGATTGTAAGCCAAGTTCGTCTCCTTTTCAGTCTGGAGTTACTCTTACATCCACATGTACCACACCACTTTGTGATCCTACATTGTATAGGTAGTTGGTTGGGAGTCTCATGTACTTGACCCATAGTCACCCTGATATTTCATTTACAGCAGGGCTTGTATCTCAGTTTGCACATTCTCCTCATAGTAATCACTCGCGGGCTGCTAAAAGGATTTTGTGTTATTTGCATGGCACTTCCCACTTTGGCATACACTACACTAGGGGCTCTACTCAGTTGGCTGGGTATACAAATTTAGATTAGGAAGGTTCTATTGATGACAAGCGTTCCACATATAGCTATCTTTTCTATCTTGGTTCTTCTCCAGTTACTTGGGCATGCAAAAAGTAACAGGCTATTGCACTTTCATCTTCAGAGGTAGAGTATAGGGCAGTAGTTACAGTAAGTCAGTAGATTATTTGTCTTCACTAGTTATTGACAGAGTTTGGATTCCCATAGGATTCACTGACTGTACTTTGGTGTGACAACCAAAGTGCAATTCACATTTCTCGCAACCTAGTTGAGCACTAGCGGACCAAGCATATTGAGATACACATCCACCTCATTCGGCATCACATTCAGGATGGAGTTCTTTACTTGGAGTACCTTCCGACTCAGCAGCAGGTTGTAGACATCTATACGAATCCTTTTACATTACTTCGCTACCTTGAGTTGTGTGGAATGCTTGGGGTTTCGGAAGTTGTTCTTGGGGGGTGTTCGTGAGAACATATTCCTTCTTCTTCTTTCTCTTTCCTTATAGAAGGATTCTTTCCTTCTTTTGGTTTGAGATTTCTTCATGGCTATATTGTACATGAGTACCTCATCAGGCCTAGTTACCGGGACTCAAACTGTGGACATGCCACTTCTATTTTGGCCCCTAGCTTCACTTGAGGGGGGGTTTTAGAGTAGGTATTTACCTTAGCTCATGTTCACCTAGGTACATTATTTACCTTTATTTGCATTTATCCTCACCCACTTATGTGTGTGGATATTTCTTTTTATTTATTTAGATATTAAGAGATATTATCTAGTTGTTAGGTATAGTTCTTTCCTAGATCTATGGTATTAACTAGATCCTTGATGTCTAGTTCTTTCATAAATCTATGGAATTGACTAGTTCTTTCTATGATTTATGGCTTGATTCTACGACCTTGACTAGTTCTTAGATTGTTATTCCTTGCCTATATAAGCAAGGCCCATTCTCATTGTATTTCATTGAGTTATATAATAATATATGATATTACTGCTCAATTGTTTGCAAAGGTTTATGTAAAGCTATTCTAGCGAATTGCTTTCAACTTATTGATCATGATGTTTCATTAGCATCTATGTTCTTGGCTTGGCACGATTTGGTTATCGTTCCTTTTATAAGTCAGTGATAGTGATTTTTCTAGTGATGTTGATAGAGAAATTTTCTAGAAATATATGTGTGAATAAAAAGAGGGAATGTTGGGGGATGTCGTTATACCAATCTAGTTCATGTCTTGAAAATGACATGGGGAAGGTTTTAAGAATGAGATCCTGGTCATGGGAAATGAAGTAGCATGCATGTTAGAAGGCATGAAGGTTCTATTGAGGGTCCCTTTTACTGTTAAATTTAGAGAAGTTAGGAAGTTCATAGTGAGGAGGATAAGGCTTAACAGGGAAAGAAGGATGGATGGGTTCATTATATATTTTTTCAGACATACATGATCTCTTAAGACCCAGAGTGGCGGCTTCCAAGTTGGTCAATCTACTCAGCAATGCTTGCATGGGTTTGTTATAATTTGATGGATGAGAGGTTGAAATAAGGGGCTACTGGATCTAGGAAGTGGATGGTTTGAATTGAGGATTAGATTGATAATATTAAGAGTAAGTAGGATTTTGAGGAGGTGGCTAATAAGGGTGAACGTGAGGTAGAGGTTGTGATTGGATGGGATATGAGATATGTTGTTAAGGAGCAATGTAAGTAGGTGGTAAAATATAAGGGTTTTTTTATGTATGATGAGGGGTTTGGATTGAGGATGATTATAATGAGGAGGTTGAGAAGTATAGATAGGTTGATGATGAAATAGGTGCTAGAAGGTGGTTCAAAAAGGGGTTTTATGTGTTCGGGTAGATTATGAATGGAGTGGTTATGAAGAAATGACATTAGCATGGATTTGGGAAGAAAGAATGGTGATCATTTTTTGAATAGGAGGTTTGGATGAAGGAGGAAGAAATTTAGATTCTAGAAGAGGCTGAGTGATGGCATGAGTGACAACAGTGGATTTAGTAGGGATAGAGGATGGGGTGTTAGTGTTGATGCGAGGTAAACCATGTGGGATGGGGGTCATTAACTAATTATATTGGTGATAAGAATAATCAAGGGAGCCATGCTCATGTTGGGCCATGGCCATCTCGTTCATGGCATGAGGGAAGAATATAAAAAGATGAGAGGTAAATACCTGGGTGGACTCATGATGGGAATGGTAGGCATAGATTTGTTGAGTAAAGGTCCGTCGATGGGGAGGTGATTGAACTTATAGATGAGGTAGTCATTAAGATCTAAAAGGTTATCATCTGGGAGTTTTATGAAATCCACACATCCGTGGGGGATAATAAGAGGCCTGAAGGCCTCTACGAAAGTGGAAAATGGGGGAGTAGCTAGTCTAGAAGGGATTGATTGATGGTAGAGAAAGGGGTTAGTCTCAACATGGGTGTGAGGTGTGAATCATGGGTAGCTCAATAGATGTATTGATAGAAGTGATAGGCTGAGTAACCATAGAAGAAGAAATGATAGAAAGGGCTGACGTCTGTTGAGGAAGAGTGCTACAGATGGGAATGTCACATGAAGAGGCTTGTTCCATTTTTCTAATATATGACCGAATAAGAATGGGCATGAAACCTTTGGTCACATTCATGGCTTCACCTTTCTCATTTTTGGCTCATCCTTTGGCTTCTTTTTGCTTTGCGGCTTTATTCCTTTACTTGCGGCCTTCACTAAGCTTTTGTGGATTCTTCTAGAGTTATGAGGCTTCCTATAGACTTCGATGGATAACTCCTTATGTTCACGGCTTTCCCAAAAGTTGATTTAGTCCCTTAGAACTTATCCTTAACCACCCTAAATCATATGTGAGCTGACACTACCAATCAACCTTCATCATTCTCACTTGCTCACTTTACTAATTAATCCTTTTTCCATCAATGTCGCTTGACATCAAATAATTTTTCCATCAATGACAAAACATATGATAATAACAAAATTCCAACAATATCCCCCTTTTTCATTAATGGAAACACCTTAACACTTCAATATATCATAAACCTACAGCCTTTTGATGGAAAAATGATACTTCCATACTTGGTTTCTAAACACACTTTTTAACTCTTGTAGACACCGAAAATTGGTTACCCAATTTGGTGTCCCTCACATTCGTTTATCTTCTCGGGCAACCTGGGGCATGTTCATATCACCATGGCCCCCTTGGGGTGTTATTCAATTTGTGATTTAAACACTTATACTAGGTTTAATTCACCCCATTATGTTTTACCCATGAGTAATTAAATATTAACTACTCAATTACACCTTTTTACATGTATTATAACCACTTATCTACCCCATATCTATTCTATCCATATATCCCCCCTATTTCTCCTCCTCCCAAACCGAGCTGTGGGATATTTCCCGTATTTGAGGTGACAGGATCACTCTCATCATTCCAGAAATCACTCCTTTTGGCCAGTTCGGGAGTCTGTTCCCTGATCGGCGCCGACCGGTACTCGGTCGACGCCAATTTTTTGAAACGGTGCCGATTTAATCTCATCGGCGCCAATTACAAATAGAGGCCCAAAACTCAGTTCTGGTTATACAGTCAGACGGTGAGATAGACAGTGAATTAGACAAGGAGAACGAGATATTTTTGAGCATCTAGTCTGAGCATCATCTATCAAGTGAGAGTGAATCCTATCCAAACCAATCCCTGAGAGGAGTATTGTTACTCTGCTCCTACCACATCAACATCGTGAGTCTTCATCGACCTCTTGGTGACTCTGTTCTTACATCTAACACAGGCGGAGCCTTGGCAGTATCCTTACGACACTTGCAGATCTAGCCAAGATCGACGATCTAGTCTCCACTGTCTATTTCTCAATCTTCCTACAAATTTTCCCAAGTCGACGCCGATTTATATTAGTCGATGCCGACCTTCATCAGTCGACGCTGATTTGAACCAGTCGACGCCGATTTTCCTAATCGATGCCGATCATCCTGCAGACAGGTAAAAGAACTCAGGTAATAGTAATCTAGCATCATTGTTTTTAGGATTTCCTGTTTCCTGCTACTTTCTATCTGTTGTTTAGATTCTGTTTATTACCTTTGATCAGAAAATATAGTTCTTTACGTACATTTTTTATCATGTATGCGTCTTTCCTTAATTGAAAACGTGGACTGACATCCGCCGAGGGAGCTTATCGCTTCCCGGACCCGCTTTTCAGGAAGTCCACCCAAATGTCTTTTAACGTGATCTTTTTCTGTCAAGCATCTGTGTCTCGCAGGTTTCTTGGATCTAATTCATAGGATTGCTTGTGTGTGCCCATCTTGTCTACATTGGCTTTCTTCTCCATCTACATTTCCGGATCTTGTCTCTCAGGTATCGATTTTATTTGAGTTTTTCAAGGCTTTTGTGTTTAGTTTGGTACATTAACTTGGACAAGTAACAAGCGCGAGATTCTTGATCTACATTCTGGCACACCCGGTGGGACCCAACCAAAGTCCCTTATTGGTAAGTTCATCTCTTTTCCAGTTTTGAGCTTTGTTCTTTTTCTTCACTGATTTTTATCAGTTGTTCTTAAGCATTTTCTTCCATTGTTTCAGTCTTGTTGCTTTCATTTCTGAATTTGCAAAGTTAGATCCTTTCTTTTTTTTTTACAAATCTCAATTCCAATTTCTATTTCTAAAAATTAGCAAATCTTTCATTTGATTTCAAGATTGCATATTCAATCTATCTCTTTATGCAAAATTGTTATTTCCTTGAAATTTCTCTAGTTCCCTAAATAGAAATTTTCATTTTGCTATTATCTGGATATATCTTTCTGGATTGGTTTGTATGTTTGCTTAACCTTTCTTGCGGAGCACTTTGCTTGTTCATGGGATTGTTTGAGGGGAAGGGCTCAACAACGCACTTTTTGAAGTCCACACACCTTGGAGAGCTAAATCTACAGGTATTTCTCTTTTACAGTGTTTTCTCCTTCTTAGGAACTAAAAAAAAAGAAGAGAATTTGTTTGTTTGCTTTCTATCACATTCAAACATTTTGATTTTGGTGCTTAAAAAGAATTTAATCACATTTGGGAAAGAATCTGTTTGACTTGTCTTCATCGAAATCAAACACTTCATTTTTAGTGCTTAAAAGGAACTCTTTCTTCATCATTTCTGTTGTGTGTTTTCATCTAGTTTTAATTAGGTTGGAAAATTTATCAAAATCGATATTGACACTATTTGATTTTCATTTTTTACCCTTGCACACAAAGCCAAAATCACTAGGTATAAAGCATTTAAACAAGAATTCCTCCCCTGGCCTCACCTACATGGAAGTGATATCCAAGAGGAAGAGCCTACGCGGTACTCGGGCCGCGCTATAAATTCACAGAAGTTCTGGTATATATTGGTAAAGCACCTGACTCCCTTATCGCAGTGGTGTGTGAAGTGTGGGGGTAGGCCCCTATATCAAGCCACGTACCGTTCTTTTACTAAAGTGCCTTCGGGACTCCTCACCAAACATTCCCCAAACCATCCTTAGTTTGGCTATTTGAGTAGTTCCTGTTCTAAAAAGCCTTCCCTAACATTTTCTTTCTTAAAAGCATAAAAATTTAAAAGAGATAATCACCTATGCTGCTTGAATTATCTGTGCATTAGTTAGGTCAATCTTCTTTTTTCTTGCTATATTTTGGTTTGTTTATGATGGTCATCACTCGATTACAATCTAGAAGAATGGCTCAACTGGCCCCTTCTTCCTCCGAGTTCACCACTAGTGTGGATGTTTCGGCACCCCCCGGGTCTTCCTCGGGACCACTGTTAGTTGGTTCCCCATCCTGGTCATATAATCATTTTTATCAGGCCAAAGCAACCCCATCACATCCAGCTACCCCTAGTCCTTCAGAAATATCATCCGCTTCTGATATGGATTATGTTCCTCATGGGGATCCTGAATTTCAGGTGCTCCTTGATCACAATCCGGTAGCCCTTATGGACTACCTAGTACACAAGTCTATTCGAATATCTGATCAGGGACAACTAATCCAGCAAGTTTATGATTACCCTCGTGAACCATCCCAGGCTTTTGTAGAATAGTTAGCATCCTTTTTTTCACCTCGAACCATGGAGGAGGGTGGTGCACCTGTGCCTCCTTTTTCTCTTCCACCGACCATGTCGACTAGTTCTCAAATATTCTTGCCCATTCCTAATGCCGTAGTTACCTCGACTATTCCACAACCTACTTCTGAGAAGTCCTCTTCTCTGGCTATAATGGGCGCATCTGCGCACCCACAGATTGTTGTTAATTCATCTATGTCATCCATTACGTCTCAAGGTCAGTACCTCTTTATGAGTCAACCTCCTTTGACGAGTCAGTTGGTTCCTGTTTCTTGTCCTCCAGTTGGTTTTTCTTCCAATGTTCCAACAACAGTGACCTTCACCCATCCTCTAGTGTCAGCACCCTTAATAACTAATCTGGCAGTAAAAATCCTCTTTCAGACCTTATTCCCCACCATGTCCAATCAAATCAACACCCATGTTCCTCAATTCATTCCAATTCAGTCAACAAGAATAGGATTCCACTAATCGCAGGCTCCATCTATCATCCAACCTTCTTTTTCTCAACCACTCATCATCTCACAACCTGTCTATACATAGGCTCCTTCACAACAAATACCACACCAGGCGTCACCCAGAATGCCTGGTTACTCCTCTTATCATCCTATCAATCAACAGATGAATCCCCCATTGACGCCTCAACAACATCCACCATTTGCTTCTTATATAGGACATGCCACCATGCCTCCTCCTCAATCTGACGTGGTACAAATTCTTTTCAAGAAAATCACAGACTTAGAAGCCTCCACCAAAGGAGCTCGTCCCTCATACTCTTTTGAAGAAGTATGCAATGAACCGATTCATCCATCAGTGGCTTTTAAGCCTTATCCTCCCCAATGGGAGCTTCCTAAATTTTCAAAATTTCATAGTCGGGAGGACCGTCAACAGCATCTATGAGCATTCAAACACGCTTGCTACCTTATAGTCCAGGATCAGGAGCTTATGCTCCATACTTTCCCTATGTCTCTTGCAAGACCTGCTTTAGACTGGTATAATAACATTCCCCAACATTCCTTGTTTTCTTTCTCTCAATTGGCCCAGATGTTTGTTGAAAAATTTTCGATAAATATCACACATAAGATCTCGATTATAGATCTTTATAACATTCGTCAATTCGATGATGAGTCTATTGCATACTTTATCACTCGTTAGAGAGGGATAATAAACCATTTGTCTTTCTCCCTTCCTCAATCTCAACAGATCAAGTTATTTACTCGATCCTGTGCTAATCATATTTCCTCTACCTTAAGGATCCAGACCTTTCACACATTCGAAGAATCCTTTACGATGGCACACAAACTTGAATCTCGCGCCATTGAACAAGGGAAGTTAAAACTTCGTTCTAAAACTAAACCAGATTTTTCTTGGTTTACAAAATCAAACCCTTCCACTTCTAAAGACAAGAATCAGGGATCCACCAACGCTATCATATTAAAAACACCATGGAGAGACTCCTCATCTTCTCGAAAAGGACCCTCATCATCTCAATCTTTTACTTCATTGGGAGAATCATATGCCTCTATCTTGGAAAAAATGTTGGAAGTTAACGTGATCGAACTTCCCCCTATTAGGAATATTGACGAAAGCCAAGAACGTCCATTCTGGTATAGGTAAAATGAATTCTGTCATTATCATAGAACCAAAGGTCATGACATTGAACGATGTCAAATCTTCAAAAATCTTGTCCAGAAATTCATTGATAATGGTGAGCTCATTTTGGATAACCCAAATGATCCCCCAAATATGGCACTTAATGTTTTTAAATAGTGTTTTCCCAATCATTCCCCGAACCATAATGCTTCAGAATCTCAAAAACCAAGCACTCATACTATCAGCTTCATCACTACTGAAGAATCTTCTTCTGAACCTAAGCCATCTACGAACACATCGACTGAATCATAACCTTCTTCTACTTCGCTAAGCGTTGGGATTCCACCATCTTTAGATAGCTCATCTTCGAATATTCCTACATTGTTAGATATGGATTCACCTCTCTTTACTTATTTTTCTGATCTTCCGTCCATACCTGAGATAGTATCATCCTCATATGTCTCATCATCAGACATTCTTTCAATGCTCAAGGCAATTACATCCCTTCGAGTTTCCACCGCAAATACATCTACTTCTGTTTCTCCCATTTTTGCTGTGACTATGCCATTGGTGAATGTACCTATAGTTGTACCAACTTTGACAGAAGCATCTTCAATTTTGAATCTTCCTCGTTTCCTTTCCTACAGTAGTCTCACCCACAATTACTGTACCAGAAGTAGTTCCCTCACAAGGAACTGCTTCTTCATCACTCACTTCTTCCATCACCGATGCTACTTTGCCTATTAAGGGAAAATCTAAAGAAGTAGCACCGAAACCTATACACTCGGTTCCTAAAATTAAACTGAGCCAACTAAGATCTAATGATACATCATCCATATCTCCCCATTTTCTTCCCCCAAAAAGGTTACAGTCACCTTATGCGGTTGAAGTTGTCACTATCCCTGAAAAAGGAAAACCCATATTTCGAACCATCAAGACTCTTAGTGCTTTCCCTCAAAAATCCCTCTCTACGCCTCATAAAAGATTGGAGTTATCCACTGAGAAGGCGTCTTATTCTACAATACCATCAAAACCATCATCTTCTTCTACAACACCTTCACCAGCACCTCGTAAAGTGGATTTACCTATTAGAAAGGTGTCATCTCTTTTATCAGGATCATCTTCTTCATCCCCAAAGGACAGGGCACCTGTTGTTCCTCCGATCAGACATACTTTGGGAGCTTCTCCCTCATCTAAGTTAGCATTATCTAAATCATCATTTTTTTTATCAAGCAGCCTTCTTTATTGAAAACAACAACACTTGTTACATCTTCATCATCTTTCAAATCTATCCTAGGAGCTCCTCCACCACCAAAATCAATCCAATATCACTCACTTCCATCTCAAGTGCCCAAGGCTGTTCCTCCCAATGTCTGAAAAAGTAAGAAGATCCCTAAAAAGACTGTTAAACTAGACATGCATGTTCTTTTACCTCGGCAATCTGTTGAGGTAAAATAGGCACCTTCGTCATCTTTGTCCTCATCTTTGTCTACCGGATTCTATACTGAAATTCTTCATCAACTTATCCAAGCGTCATCCATATACCTTCCCCCGATCAAACCCTATAATCCTAAAGGAGCAAAACCTTCCTGGTTCAACTCTGATTTGATTTGTGCTTACCATCGCACTCCGGGTAATGACACTGAGGGATGTAAAGCTCTCCAATCTATCGTTAACAACCTTTTGGAAGAAAGTGATCTTCTTTTGGAAGAGGAGGAGGAACAAGTATCTACTTTTGTCCCGAACTTCATCTGAGCCTCAACAGTATATTCAGACCTCTAGTTCTGTTAATTCCACTATGGATGATCTTCCACCTTCTCAAATCGACACAATTCATATCGCCACTAGAACCCGACAATATGACAATCCATCACCATCCACAACATCTCGACCACGGGTTATCATTTCTGTAGCCCCCGAAGGAGATCTTCCTTCCTCATCAGCCTCGAGACCTTGGGTCTCTATTCGTGCTTTGCCTTGGGCTCAAATTCCCGTGTCAGTTGAGGAGATTGTTATGAAACAACTCACCCATGCTCCGGTCAAAATGTCTATTTTTGACCTCATTCAATCTTCTCTGCAACATCACCAGGCTCTAATTGATAATCTGTGTCACATCGCTGTGAATTCAGATGAACCCCAGCCTTTCGAGATGGTTTTTGGATTGAATAGACCATCAACCACCATTTCTTTTGAAGATTCAGAAATTCCTTCCCTTTCTTCTGAGGATTTGGAGGATCCCCTCTTTATCACAGTCCAAATCAACAACACTACGCTAAAACGCACTATGCTTGACAGTGGTGCTGCACTCAACGTCATCTCCTCATACACATTCGAGCAACTTAAGTTACCGAAGAACGTAGTGTCACCCTCGCCTTTCGCTCTTCGATCATTTAATGATAAGCTAGCGGTTACTTTAGGAATGGTGGTTATGCCCATTCGAGTAGGTAAGAAGCTGCTCCACGAACTTTTTTACATTGTTGAAGGGAAATTCCACTACAATATGATCCTCGAACACTCCTAGATTCACGAAATGCATTGTGTCCCATCAACCCTCCATCAATGCTTAAAATATCAATATGAGGGAAAAATATATACTCATCTAGGAGATCCTTTTCCTTCTCCACAATGCGACATGACCACAGGGTTTGTCCCTCTAAAGGAGAATGCTTGTTCTCCTGACAAGGCCTCATCCTCTTCCATACCTACAACTAAACTACCGGATTTACAAAATCTAGAAGAGACATTACAACATTTCTCACTAGGAGAGCTTCCTCTCCTTTCTTTTGATGCCCATCTCAAGCCTAATGAGTTGGCAAACCAGACAAACAACCAAAATATCAGCCAGGTCTTGGTCGCATCATCACCATTGGTCTACCCAATCAATAGACTAAATTCATTTACATTGGTCTTGATATACCTCACTATCACCCAGATTTTCCCCCTAAGGCCAAACCCTATTCAACAGGGTTTGATTGTCTACAGAATCCCACGACTGTAAAAAATTATTTATATCGATGCGCGTGGAAGGGCTTTGGCCTGGGAAAATATGAACAAGGTGTGCATGACCTCGCATCCATTCCAACTCTTAAACCACATCAAAAATTTGGTTTAGGATTCAAACCCCTCTCAAAGGCCACCATCACCATTCTTGATGAGCCTCTTTTCATTGAGGAACCATCTTCTCCTGTCAGGTCAGTTACATCATTTAATGAGGATGATGCCATTTCTATTCCGTCTAAATTTTTTTGTTTTAGTCAATACCATTTCCTTAGGACCACTGACCTACAAAACTAATGAAAAATCCACTTCCATATTTTTAATCTTCCCTGAAATAGTTGGAGATGATTCTCCCACTATCAACACTATCCACTGTGCGGATGATGACTCTATCCTCACCTATCTGGGAACAAAGGATTCCTATCTTCCTAAAACCATCCCTTCTGACACATCTATGCTTCTCAATGAAGCCACTGTCGATCTTAATATAGGGACTTTTGAAGACCCTCGCATCATTAAGGTCAGCCAATCTCTTAATCCACAGGAGTTAGGAGACTTCACCACTTTTCTTTCCAGCCATCATCAAGCCTTTGCTTGGTCATATGAGGATATGTCAGGACTCAATCCCAATATTGTGGTTCACAATATCGTTACTCTTCCCGACATCAAACCGGTTAAACAAAAATTACGTAAAATGCACCCTCGAGTAGCCCTTCTTGTTAAAGAAGAGTTGCAGTGCTTGCTTTTGGCTAACTTCATCCAACCCATTGATTATCCACAATGGGTTTCAAATGTAGTACCAGTAACCAAAGCTACTGGAAAAATTTGAATTTGTACCGACTTCCGGGATCTTAATCTTGCTTGTCCAAAAGATGATTTTACTCTACCTAATATTGACCAACTAGTGGATTTAACTGCGGGTCACGAGATGCTTTCTCTTATGGATGGTTTCTCCACGTATAATCAAATTCTCATCGCACTAGAGGACCAACATAAGACTTCCTTCATAACGCCTTGGGGGACTTTTTGTTATCGTGTCATGCCTTTCAGTCTTAAGAATGCAGGAGAAATCTATCAGCGAGCAATGACCTACATCTTCCACGATCTCTTACACAAAACTATGGAAGATTGCGTCAACGATCTCCTCGGTAAATCCAAATGCCATTAGGATCATCTTTTCATTCTTGCACCTCTCTTTGAGAGGCTTATTCGCTTTTTTCTTCACCTAAATCCATCTAAGTGTGTGTTTGGGGTTCTCATTGGTAAACTCTTAGGCTTTATCATTTCTATTAGGGGTACTGAAGTAGACCCCACAAAAATAAAAGCTATCCTTGAGATGCCTCCCCCTTATAACTTAAAGAAACTCCACAGTCTTCAAGGATGCCTTCAATCAGTGCATCATTTTATCTCGTAACTGTCAGACCATTGTCAACCTTTTCATCACCTCCTTTGTAAGAATGTTCATTTTGAATGGGATGAGCGTTGCCAAAAATCCTTTGATGATCTCAAAGTTTATCTTCTTTATCCACCTGTACTTACACCTCCACGCGAGGGGGAACCATTCTATCTTTACATCTCTATGACTGACCATGCTCTGGGAGCCATGATCTCACATTGGGATGCTTGTGGTAAAGAACAAGCCATCTATTACATTATTCGTACTCTCTATGAGTATAAAACATGCTATTCCGAAGCTGAAAAGCTATGTTGTGCTCTCTTCTTTGCAACTTCTAAGCTTCATCACTACCTCCTCAATCATAAAACTTACATTGTCACAAGTGTCAATCCACTCAAGACAATGCATGGGAAGCCTTATCAAAATGATCGTATCACTCGTTGGCTCTTGCTTATGACAGAATTTGATCTCGAATTTATCTTGCAAAAATCTATCAAGGGTCAGGTCATTGCAGATCAATTAGCTGATGCTCCTATTTCAGACACTCAAGTCCCCCTTGCTCAATTCCCTAATGAATATATCCAACAAATTGATTTTGGTCTGTCTCCATTTAAATTAAAACTCTTCTTTAATGGATCCAAATGCTAGCAAGGGGGAGGTGCAGGTTTCGTGATGATTCCTCCCTGGGGTACACCTATCCCAGTTGCACACAAATTAAACTTTGAGTGCACCAATAATATGGCTGAATATGAAGCTCTTGTTTTGGGTCTTCAAAATTCCATTAATCTCAGCGCTCGCCATATCAACATCTTTGGTGACTCTGAACTCATCGTTAATCAAGTCACGGGTGTCTATCAATACAAGAATGATATCCTTCAAAAATATCATGATATCATTCTCTTTCAACTCCAATATTTTGATAAATTCACTATCCAAGATATTCCCCATACTGTGAATCGATTCATAGATACGATGGCTTCATTAGCCTCACTTATTCCACCCTTTACCAAGGACTCACAACTTTATGTGGCTGTGCAACGATTAGATCAACCATCTCATCTTAGGCAACTAACTTCAATCAATATCGTTACAACCAATACGCAAGATGAGTGGTATCAACACATTATTGATTATCTATCCCATTCAGTGCTTCCTCCAGATCTTACTTCCAATGGTAGAAGATATTTTATCCTACGCACTAATCGCTATACTATTCTAGGCGGAATCCTCTACAAATGTGGTTTTGATGGCATTTTGCTTCGGTGCCTCAGAACCCCTGAATCATCTAAGGCTATCTAGGAGGTCCATGACGGTATCTGTGGTGGAAATTTTAGTGGTTTGACCGTAGCTAAATGCATCTTACACTTAGGCTATTATTGGCCTTCTCTTAATCAAGATTGTTACGAACAGACTAAGAAATGTGTCAAATGCCACCAACATTCCAATCTTACCCATATCCCTAGTCAAGATTTGCAACTTGCAACAAATTTGTGGCATTTTTCGTAATGGGGTGTTGATCTCATCGATCTTATCAATCCCCACTCTTCACAGCATCATCATTCTATCATTACTGCCACAGAATACTTTATTAAGTGGGTGGAAGCTATTCCTCTTTCTTCAACAAAAGCTAAACCGATTGTTGATTTTGTTTATCAACACATCATTTGTCGCTTTGGTATTCCACACAAACTCATCATAGACAACGGTAAATCTTTCAAAAATTTTGATTTATAGAATCTCTGTGACACTTTCAATATCAAACTCAACTTTTCTTCTCCATACTATCCCCAAGCTAACGGATAGGCCGATGCTTCCAATAAAACTTTGTGTAACATCCTCATAAAGGTAACTAGTCGAGTTGGTAGGGATTGGCATTTACATATCCCTTTTGCTCTCTAGGATTATAAGACTAGCATTCATACCCCTACTGATGCTAATCCCTTTTCTCTCGTCTATGGGTCTGAGGTTGTTCTTCCTTTGGAAGTCCAAATCCCATCTCTTCATGTTTCTCTCAGAGAATTTGTCTCTAATGAGGATTATCGTCAAGAGCATCTAACACAGCTTGATTCGTTAGATGAGCGGTGTCTCAATGCTCTTGAACATCATCAAGTCTATCTTGAGCATGTTAAATGTGCTTATAGCAAACACTTGCAGCACCGTGACTTCAAAGTTGGTGATCTTGTTCTTAAAGAAAACCAAAATGTCACTACACTAGAATGGAGTCAGCGTGGCAAGTTTGCTCCTAACTGGATGGGTCTATACATGGTTACTCATAAATATGGATCTGGGGCTTACCGTCTATCTTCCATGGATGGAGTACCTGAAATGGAACCTATTAATGCCTTGCATCTAAGGCCCTTCTACTATTAAAATCTATCTTACATGTTCTTAGACGTAAATCAGATCTGTCATCCAGTTATAACCAGTCATACCTTCTTGTAGTGATTTAGAACTATGTGGTTCTCCGCGTTATGTCTTTTTCTACCTTAAAATATGAGTACCATGGCTCTACTCATGGAATTTTTCTTATGGATATGTTCCTCCTCATGGTAGGAACACCTTAATCACTTCTTCATCTGTCCCGACTGTCTATCTTAATCAAATCTACTTAGGGCATGAGTACGCATTTGTATATGTTTTCTTTCCCTCTATCTGATCTGTCTGGTCTAAACTCAACTTCCTCCCAACAACAAAACAAGAAGAAGAAGAAGATGCTTTCCAAAATTCCTAAAAGATAGACTGATCCCTTGAAGGATAGCTATTCGTGCATTATTAAGAAAATCAAAAGATATAGACCATACCCTTGAAGGATGGCTATCATTAAATTCAAGTTATAGACTGTTCCCTTGAAGGACGGTTGTTTCTCTCATGGAATTCCCAAGGCTTCTCGCATTGATCAACCTTTTTAGTAACAGCCTTTATCTTCAGCTAGTTTGTTCATTTTTTAGCATCACTGAAAGACTTCCTGTATCGATCAGTCTTTCCACATCTAGCAAACTTCCCGCCTTGATCAATTTGCTTTTTTGTCAAAACAAACATCATGAAGCTGAGATATAAGACCTTTTCATGATCATATGTAGAACCCTATTTTCCCAATATGAGCATGTATTCTATCCTTTGTACATTCCGAAAAGATACATACTTACTTCCCCTTCCATTTACCTTCTAGATCTGGTTTGCGACTAGCTAGTGTCAGGTTTATTTTAACCTCATATATGGCCTTGTATGCATGGTCTTTTAGTTTCCTATCAAAATTCTCTATTTATGGTCGGTTAGGGGCTTAGCTTATCATTATTTTTCTTTTCTAGGTGTGTTTTCTTTATTTCCCTTTATCATTTCTTATTCATCCAGTTAAATTGACATTTAACATGTGAATTTAGTCAAAATATATCATCTGTCTAATTTCATCTTATCTACTTTTTTTTTCCCAAAAGAAAATATATCATAGCATGTATTATCAACACATGTGAGTCTATTTATCTATTTTTCATAAAAATTCAATTAAAACATCTTAAATATATCAAAATCTATCAATCACATCTATCCATCTATCATCTAAAATCATGTTCATCCAAGTTACCCTACATCTGCCTATATCTATTTTTCATCAAAATTAAATCCACATATCAATCACATCACATCAACGTCTCGTCTATCTATTCTAGAAATATCAGATCACACCTATTTATCATCTATCAGCATATGTCTATATCCATCACAATTACATTACATCTATCCATGTCTATCAAAATTAAAAACATAAGTACAATCATTTGACAAAGAAAATGATGAATATCTATATACATACATGAGTATCTGTACAAAGAATGGGTGGCTTTCAATCAAGCCATCTATATCATACATCAAAATTTTCTTCGAATCAAGGCTACATCAATACATCGATACAAAAATATATCTTAATCTCTAAATCGTAAAGTCTGACAGGTGGAAGACACTATCTCCTCCACCCTCCTCTTGACCAGGTTGTCTCTCATGGCCGCCGCATATTGAAATCGAAGTGCCTGCTACTGGGGGCCTACCTCCACCTCACCCTCTCCCAGTGCTCCCTCCCTCTGATGCACCACTAGCTGTGGCTGTCGCAGATCTCCTCCTCACACCGTAACGAGGCACCTCATGGGCATGCTGTGCTAGAGTGTCCTCATAGTATCTCACCTCAGCGAGGAGAGACTGATATGTACTCAGACTCACTGTACCAGGTACTCGTAGTGTCGCTGTTGGTGCTACTAGTGCTGCTAGTGGCGGCCCTCCTATAGTCGTACCCTGTGTCCTAGACTCTGATGTGGTACCTGTATCACCATATTTGGCCTTGAGGGCCTCCCTATGTTAATGATAGTGATCACTCTGATGGATCATTGTATCTCACTCCTAGCGAGCTGTATCCCTCTCCTCTGTCAGAGCTCTAATCTCCTCTAGGGCAGCATGATGTGTCTGCATCAGTGTATAATGCTCTCACTCTAGCCTCTCTAGCGTTGTGGCTATATCCTCCTCACCGGCATCTATGGACGCTAGCAAGTGTCGTGGAAGCTCTGTCAAATACCATGCCACGTATCCATCATCCACTCTGACATCATCATCATTGTCTGTAGAAGGTGGGGCCTCCCTCAATGGATCTATCGGGATCAAAATTGGTAAATCTATCTCTCTGCTGTCTCGTCTATATGGACTATAAGTGGTCGGCACTGTCTGCACCAGGCCGAACTGTCTCAATACCCGTATAAACGGGACTCACTCCCACATATCAGGCATGCGGCCCCTAACCACCCTACTCCATCTCAACCCTACCAGATGAGCATCCTGACTAGCCCATGTCAGAAATACCCGATATGGTCTCCAGATGACCTGCTCTGGTGTCAGCGTCCTGAAGCACTTGGTATACCAATTTGCGGATCTCCCTATATCTCCCAGGGCCATATCAGCCTGCCATCGCCAAAATCCATAATCAATATCCCCCACTACTGCTGGCATTCATGGAAGCCCGGATGACCTGATCACTGCTATGTGCTCATATGCCCAGCAATGGAGCACAAAACTAACATCAATCCCTATCCTTGTGCCAGTGGTATACATCCATAACTCATAATAAATCTGAGCTATCAGAGCGTCAGCAAAGGCAAACACCTGTCTAAACTACAAGATGTCACAAACAAAATCTAACAATAATAATGGGAATCTCCCACCTCCTGAATCTGGTAAAGCAAAGTAGGAGATCGCCATCTAAATCAATACTATACGTCTGCTCCTGGCATCATGTTGTCTATACTGTGAAGCTATCCTCACTGCCCCAGACACTATCTCTGACTCATCTTCCCTATCCCCATATAACAGTCCTAGGGCCCTCTACTGCTGCTCTCATGGCGTGATCTCAATAGGGTCCCCGGTGATCGGTAGCCTCAGGATCCTGTATATATCCTCATGGGTGATAGTTATCTCACCCATCCTAAACCAAAACGTGCAAGTCTGGCTGTCCCATCGCCATACTAGTGCTCGCATCAGCTCTACATCTCACGGTACTCGTCGGTAATACCGAAAGCCCCTGAGCCTGGTAAACTCTAGGTGGCACCAATTTGCGTCAATCACATCAGGGAGAATGGTCTCCAGAAGCTTGGGGATAGCATCTTGCATGTGTAACACCTCTCGTTCCTGCATCCATGGCATTAAGAACAATGTTAGCTTCCCATTTATCTAAATCAAAACATCAAAAACATATATTCTGATCATCTTATCAGAATAATGGTAAAATTGGCGTCGATTTAACTAAATTAGCATCAATCTAACCTAGTCGACGTCGATTTAATTTAATCAGCAAAGATCCTATATAAATCAGAGGACGAGTGTCAAAAACACTTACTCCCCATTTATGCCTTTTTTTATCTAAACATTAAGAACCTAGTATGCTATTTTACGACAAAATTATACAAGAAAGTTTCAGCTGGGTTCACTTACCCCTGGTCGTGTCCTCTTCCGCTTTTGACTGCTCTTAGAAGCTTCCATGGTGCTCAAATCCAATTTTTGACTCTCTCTGAATCAATCGTCATGGTCTAAATAAATCATTCACATTTTCCGTTCACATATTTATATGCGCTTGGTATGGTCGGTGCAGATTTGTTTGGTCAACGCCGATTTTTATGGTCAGCGCTGATTAGTCTGGATCATTGCCGATTTACACCTATTGTTTCCAATCGGTTGCACAGTAGCTTTTTACCATCTCCTAAAATCTTCTTGCCATAGTGTTGATGCTTGGCTTATTTATCTGGTCATTATTGTGTGCTGAATGTTACCTTTTTAGCACATACTTTCGATATTATCATCCATTTCAAGCTTTTCCCCTATACATGGGGTACTCGTATTTTTGGCAGCTTAGAGTTCACGGGTCTGTGGGCACTCACGTCGTCTTCTTTACAGACCGTTTGGTTGTCCCTACCAATGTATCTCTCTTTAGGTGCTAACTATTTTGCAGCCCTCCTTACCCTCACGGGTCTGTAGGTACTACCGCCGTCTCCTACGGAGACCGTCTAGATTTCCCTACCAATGTGAGTTCCTTAGGTTGTTGCCTTAATGATTATTCTTGTGCATCATTAATGATTAGATCTAATCCAGACATCTAGTTGGGGCATCCTGTGTTTTCATCTACCTTTTTCAAACTTGGGATCGTTTGTTCTATCACCCATCCCATCCCTAGTTTGAGGGGGATCACATCATCACTTTTTCCTCCTTTCTTCTACTCTCCTTGTTTTTGTCTTGCAACTTTGCTTATCGCAAGTTACTCAACAAAAAGGGGCAAAATGTAGACACCAAAAATTGGTTACCCAATTTGGTGTCCCTCACATTCATTTATCTTCTCGGGAAACCTAGGGCACGTTCATATCACCATGGCCCCCTTGGGGTGTTATTCAATTTGTGATTTAAACACTTATCCTAGGTTTAATTCACCCCATTATGTTTTACCCATGACTAATTAAATATTAACTACTCAATTACACCTTTTTACATGTATTATAACCACTTATCTACCCCATATCTGTTCTATCCATATATCCCCCCTGTTTCTCCTTCTCCTAAACCGAGTAGTGGGATATTTCCCGTATTTGAGGTGACAGGATCACTCTCATCATTCTAGAAATAGCTCCTTTCGGCCATTTTGGGAGTCTGTTCCCTAATCGGCGCCAACCGGTACTCGGTCAATGCTGATTTAATCTCAATCAGCGATAATTACAAATAGAGGCCCAGAACTCAATCCTGGTTAGATAGTCAGACGGTGAGATAGATAGTGAATTAGACAAGGAGAATGAGATATTTTTGAGCATCTAGTCTGAGCATCATCTATCAAGTGAGAGTGAATCCTATCCAAACCAATCCCTGAGAGGAGTACCGTTACTCTAATCCTGCCACATCAACATCGTGAGTCTTCATCGACCTCTTGGTGACTCTGTTCTTGCATCCAGCACAGACGAAGCCTTGGTAGTATCCTTACGACACTTCCAAATCTAGCGAAGATCGATGATCTAGTCTCCATTGTCTGTTTCTCAATATTCCTGCAAATTTTCCCAAGTCGATACCGATTTATATCAGTCGACGCCGACCTTCATCAGTCGACGCCGATTTGAACTAGTTGATGCCGATTTTCCTAATCGACACCGATCAACCTACAGATAGGTAAAATAACTCAGGTAACAGTAATCCAGCATCATTGTTTTTAGGATTTCTTTTTTCCTATTGCTTTCTATCTGCTGTTTAGATTTTGTTTATTACCTTTGATTAGAAAATCTAGTTCTTTATGTACATCTTTTATCATATATGCGTCTTTCCTTAATTGAAAATGTGGACTGACATCCGTCGAGGGAGCTTATCGCTTCTCAGACCCACTTTTCGAGTAGTCCACCTAAATATCTTTTAACGAGATCTTTTTCTGTCAAGCATCTGTTTCTCATAGGTTTCTTGGATCTATTTCATAGGATTGCTTGTGTGCGCCCGTCTTGTCTACATCGGCTTTCTTCTCCATCTACATTTCTGGATCTTGTCTATTAGGTATCGATTTTATTTGAGTTTTTCAAGGATTTTGTGTTTAGTTTCATACATTAACTTGGACAGGTAACAAGCGCAATATTCTTGATCTACAAATCTCCCTTGGCATATTTATATTTTTATATTCTCTCCCTTTCTGTTATTACTAGCTGGTTTCTGACTTTAGCTTTTATCCCCCTTTGCCAACAATGATAAAGGGTCATCTATGCTGCATTGAGATGAAAATGTAGAAAATCCACATAGTGCTTGTTCCTACCTTGAGAGGACCCCCCTTGGCACATTTTTTTTATCCATATGTCCTGATATTCTAGTGGCGATGTTCCCCCTAAGTTGATACATGATTTGATAATCTTTAGCTAGCTGACTAGCTCCCCTTATCAAAAATATTGTTTGGCACTATTTAGGAGATGATATTACTTGATAATTCCCCCTCACCTTGTTTGCACACCTTATAGTTGTTGGTGGGATCAGGAATGACCCCCAATTCATTCCTTAATTGCTCAAAAGTAGCTTTTGGCAGTGGATTGGTCATGATATCTACAAGTTCTTCTTTTGTGATCACATATTCTAGATTGATTTTCTTGGCATTCACTTTTTCCCTCAAGAAATTATATATAATTCGAATATATTTGGTGTTTGAGTAAAACACAGGGTTCTTAGAGACACTTATTGCACTTGTGCTATCACAAAACAATGGAACTAGATTATCATATTTTACCTTGTAATCTTCCAATGTCTTCTTCATCCATAAGACTTGAGTACAACACATTGTAACAGTTATATATTCTACTTCACATGTTGAGAGCGAAATTGATGATTGCTTCTTTTTCAGAAAAGAGACTAAATAATTTCCAACAATTAATTTTGTGTCACTTGTACTCTTTATGTCATCGACACTTCCAGCCAAATCAACATCTGTATATGCTTTTATGTTAAATTCACTTCTTTTGGGGTACCATAGTCCATATTCAAGTGTTCCCATGAGATATCTCAAAATTATTTTGACTACCTTGAAGTGTGTTTCCCTTGGATCTTCTTAAATTATTCCAACAAAACATATTGCATGAATGATATGAGGTCTTAATGCCATGGAGTAGAGTAGACTTCCTATCATTGATCTATATAGAGTTTTATCTACTTTTGGTGAGTTGTCTTCTCTACTCGGCCTACATCCAACTTCTATTGGTGTTCTTATAGGTATGTAATCTTCCATCCTGAACCATTTTAGCATTTATTTAATATACTCAGTTTGGTATATGAAGATACCTTGATCTGATTGATTCATTTGTAAGCCTAGGAATAAAGAAAGATCTCCTAGCATGGGCATTTCAGACTCTTCTTTCATTATATCAGCAAATTCATATGGCATTTTTGTCATAATCCCCTCCAAAAATGATTTCATTCACATACACAATGACTATAAGAAGATGATCTCCTTCTTCCTTGATGTAGATATTAGTGTCACCCACACCTTTTCTAAACCCCCGCTCAATGAGGTATGAGTCCAATTTGTTGTGCCAATCTCTAGGGGCTTGTTTTAGTCCATATAAAGCCTTTTTCAACCTGCACACATAGTCTTTGTCTTTAGTTAGTGAGAATCCATCAGTTATTTAAATATATACCTCTTCATTCAGAAAAACCATTGAGGAAAGTTGATTCCACATCCATATGGAACACTTTGATCTTATTGTAAGTCATGTAAGCCATGAATAGTCTTATTTCTTCCATTCTTGGCACTTGTGCAAATGTTTCATCAAAGTTGATTCTTTACCTTTACACACAAGTATAGCCGTGTTTCTCATTACTTCTCCTTTTTCACTCAACTTATTTCTGAAGACCCACTTTTTTCCAATCACATTTTTTTCCTTTGGTCTTGGCAAAAGCTCCCAAGTTTCATTATTTTCTATCTGATCTAGATCTTCATTCATTACATCCACCCAATTTATATATTTTCTTTCTTTTGCCACATTCTTGGGTTTAATCATTGACATGAGTGATATATATTCATGATTTTGTTGCTCTCTTAATAGTATTCTTGTGAGAATGATTCCTTCTTTATTTCCAGTCATTTGGTTTGACAGATGATCCCTCTTAACATGTCTTTAAGGTGTCTTAGTGTCTTTCCTTTCTTCCTCTTCATGTACTTCTTCACGTGGACTATCCATTTCCTCATCATCTTTATGTTCTTCATGATTTTTATTATGATGAGTGCTAGACTTGGGAGTCTCATCTACCTTTACATTTGTGCTTTCTATAATCTTCTGCAACCTATTATTGTAGCATCTGTAAGTTGTGTTGACTGCTGAGTAGACAAGAAATATACCTTCATCACATCTTGATTCAAATTTTCCCAGATTGTCTTCATCTCTTTTGATGTAACATTCACTTCAAAAAAATCTTATGTGTTTCATATTCACAGGTCTATTTTTCCATAGTTCATAGGGTGTCTTATCACTATTTACTCTTAATTAAGCTCTATTTAAAATATACACCATGGTGTATACCATTTCACTCCAATATTTGTCTGATAGTTTGGATTAATTCAGCAATGTTCTCACCATTTCTTGCACAATCATGTTCTTCCTTTCAACAAATCCGTTTAGTTGAGGTGTTTTGGGAGATGAGAATTATCTTCTAATTCCATTATCTTCATAAAATTCATCGAAATCATTAGAACATAATTCTTTGCCTCTATCTGATCTTAAACATTTTATCTTTTTGTTCTTCTCATTCTCCACCAATGCCTTAAATTTCTTGAATTTTTCTAAGGCTTCTTACTTTTTCTTTAAAGATGCTACCCATGTCATTCTAGTTTAATCATCTATTATCCACATGAAATACACTTCACCTTGTATACTTTTAGTTCTAGTGGAACCACAGAGATCTATATGAATCAACTCCAGAGGTCTAGTTGTAGAGTGTTCCTTCAACTTGAATGATCTTCTTGTTTTTTTACCATGCAGGAATACTTTGTAAAGTGTATCTTCTGGTTTTACAATTTTTGCATATGTTTTACACACCCTTTTGCACTAATTTTTACTAGATTCTCAAAGCTCACGTGTCCAAGCCTTATGTGCCATAGCTAGCTATGATCAACCTTACTTGAGAAAAAAATTTCATTGTTTATTTCATTTAGCACATACATGTTGTTCTTTTTCCTTTTGTCTTTTGCAAATTTATTTCATGTTTTCCATTTATGATATCACAGCCTTTTTCATGAAAGATCGGATTGTATCTCCTTTTTCACATTTGACTCACACTTAACAAATTGTGCATAAGACCTTCAATATATATAACATTTTTAGTTATCATCTTTCCATTATCTAGACTCAAGGTTCCTTTTCCCACTATATTGGCTAAATTGTTATCACCAAACCTCATAGCTCCCGATGCATTGTTTGATAGTGAAATGAATTTTCTTTTCTTTCTTGTCATATGGCTGGAGCATTCAATATCCAAGTACCAGATTTTATCTTCATTTTTCACATGAAATGTAGTTTGCACTATTGAATAAGACTCTTTTCTCTTTTTTGCATATTTCTATACAACATACACCCATTTCATTTGTTTAGGGGGTTCTTATTTACTTGTTGATGCCTCATTTATTTTCTTGTAATAATTGTAGTGAACTTCATTATAGTTCAATCTAGTGTAAGATGGGCCAAAGTTTCTTTTATAGCCTCTAGAGATTTTTCTACACTTAGCAGCCTTATATCCAAACTAATAACACGAATAGAAATAACCATAGAAAGAATGTGTGTACCTCATAACATAGGTGATTTTGGGTGAAGTAGTTATTTTCTTAATGGATTTGCTGAATACTTTATTTACAGCAGAAGATGTGCCTAGAGTTGATACAGATTTTTTTACTACATTCCTTACAAGATCCTTTTCCTTACTTTCTTCCTTGAAACCAATCCAATATTTATCATTTGTATCACATTAGACACTTAGTATACCAGTCAAAACATTTTAACTCTTCCCTATCTTTTCATACACAATCAACTTGTTATTCATTTGTTCTATCTCAAATTTTATTTGCTCCACTTCTAAGTTCAATTTTTTGCATTCATCCTCCTTTGATTTGTAAGAGTTTGAGATCGTTTCCAGCTGAGTTTAAAGCTCATTGAGATCATTAGCCTCTTCCTATTCTCTTAGATTTTGTATTTCCTCAAAGATGCTTATTTTTTCTTCATAGTATTTTAATGTGCATCTCATCTTTTGATTCTTGATTCTACACAATATCAATTCTTCAAGAGCACATACTAATTCAGATTTAAGATTTACTTCAGCTTCTTCTTCATCATATTCTTCAAATTCAATTGTATTATTTCCTTTGGATATGCATTCTTCAGACGCATCCATGACCATAAAAAATCTATTAGATTGATAGTCATCATTTTCATTTTCAGATTTGCCTAGGTTGATTGAATTAGATTCATTTGATTCTTAAAGAACTTATTCTTTCTATTTTTCTTTTTATATCTAGTTTCTCTCTTGTTTTTTATGATTATCCTCTTCATGTTTAGACTGAGATTCTTTATTCTTGTTTGGACGTTTAACAGCAAAATGACCTACTTGTCCACATGTGAAGAATTTGAAAAGGATTTTTCCTTTGTACTTACCTGAACCTCTTTTCAATCTTCTTTAAAATATTGCTTCAATATTTTCATCATCTAATTCATTCTTTGAATATTATTCTTCTTATTATTGCTTGGATTGGGTTTCTTTCTTCACCTTCAATGCTACCTCTTTCATGGTATTCTTCGATCTAATGATTCTCATCTCATATGCTGAAAGAATGCTCTATAATTCATCATTGTGAGGGTCTTCATGTCTTTGGCTTCCTCTACAGCTGAAACCTTTGCATCAAATTTTCTAGTTAGGGATATCAAAATATTTTAAACAATAAAATATTCTTCTAAATTCTCTCGTAGGCCTCAGATCATATTAATAACTTCATTTATTCTATGCATGTAGTCCATTATGCTCTCATCATCCTTCATCTTCAGATTTTCTAACTGATCTCTATAGGTCTATAACTTTTCCAACTTGAATTTTTCATCTCCTTCATAAATACTTTGAAGTTCGGTCCCAAATATCCTTTCCTGTTGTGCAATGCATAACTTTTACAAACTATGTTTTATTCAGGCCACATAGAATGGCATTCATTACTCTTGATTTGCATTCATATTATGCTTTAACTTCTGAGGAAGGAATTAGCGTGGCTGGAGAATTTTATCCTTTCTCAACACATTCGTAGATATCAAAACAAAGTGACAACATATATGTTTTCATCCTTATTCTCTAGAATGCATAGTTTGTTCTAGTGAAGAGCGGTGATCTTGACAGTGATAAACCACTTTGTGCTTGATTTTCTGCCATGCTTGTGAAAATAGAATCTCCTTGAAGATGTTAAGCTTTTGCTAGAAGGGCATCACTCTGATACCAATTATTAGAGATCACAATCACTGAGTGGGGGGGTGAATCATTGTTGATACAGTTAATTTCCATAGTTATACTTAATCCACAATTTCTTAAATTTGCACATTTACTATATCATGTGCATTTTGTCAAACATATATCAAACAGAAAAATGATGAACACATAATTATAGTGGGAAACACTTTAAGGAAAAAATCCCACTTAAAAGCAAGGCTTTATTAGGAACACCAATTCTGAAGATTACAATGGTTTTGATTGAGCACCCATTCAACCTATGAAGCACCCACTTCACAACTTCAAGCACCCACTCAAAACATTTTCTGATCATTCACTTAACAAATTTTTTAAGCACCAACTTGTAAGGAGCACCAAACCCTAATTTAATCAGCTACAACTAATCTCTTGTAGGATCCCACTCACAAGGAGGCTGCAACCCCTTGAAAATGCTAAGCTATAACTTAGACTTATTTTTTTACATACAAATCTTGATCATCTAGTTACCAAAATTGCTTACATATTAGAGTATGATCACTCTTCTATATATGTTTGTATTCTCTTTGTTACTCTCTTCTTCTCATTTGAATCCACCCCTCTTGTTTAATCAATCTACCACAGTAATTCCCTTCCCATCTGATATATATTATTTACTTCATCTGTCTGCTCTGATCCTTTCTCTCTCTTTTCTTTTTGTAGCTCCTTCACCTTGAATACATCATCTTCTCCCCTTGAGAAACACTCAAATTAGCTTTAAGTTTCCTCTATATATCCAATCAGCCCATTCGAACACTTCCTTTAGTGTGTCATGCACTCTTTCCTTATATGTTGCCTTAAAATCTGGTTCATTAAATGAATATAACTAACTCTATATTTTTCTCCTCTTATATTCAGCTTGATTTCACCTTTTTCGAGAAAATATTTATTAGCCAATACCTAAAAATAGATATCTCATCTTCCTAGGATTTCCAACATGATTAAGATGAGCGAGCCATTTTCTTCTCTGATATTTAATTTTCCTTGAAATTGGGAATCACATAGTGAACTGCAAATGTATTTCCACAAAGTGAATGAGCATTAAATGTTGACAGCTGGAACTATAGATTTATTTTTTCTTTGTAGATATCAAGTCGTATGCTCAGTTACAATCACCAAACAATCAAATCATCATTAATTTTGGAGAACAAAATCTCACTTGTCCATGTTTAACTAAATTTGGTTGTCCTCAAGCCTTTTCCAATACATCTTGTTCAATATACAGATTTTATAAAATTCTTTGACATTTTCCTTTATATCACAGCTTTGTCCTTTGTTTTGCATCATTTCTTCTTTCTTGGTGGATTTTTAGTCATCTACAGCTTTTCTTTACTTATCGCGGCTTTTACAATGTTACGTGGATTTCCTCTTTGTGTGCTACTTTCCAGTGGCTTTGTCCCACGTCGGCAACTATTTTCATTTATATATAGCTTCTATAGCTTTCTGTGGCTATCTTTTATCCTTAGCATATTTTTTGGTTCTTCATTGTTTTCCCCTTTACTCATGGCTTCCCCCAAAACTTTCCTTACTCCTACAGCATTGCCTTCAAATTAGTCTTACGTACATGGATATTTCTTCACATTCAAGACTTCACCTTTCTCATTTTCAGATCATCCTTTGGCTTCTTTCCCCTTTTCGGATTCATTCCTTTTCCTGTGGCCTTCACTAAGCTTTCGTAACTTCTTATAGAGTTTTTGTGGCTTCCTGTCGAATTCAGCGGCTATCTTATTATGTCTGTAGCTTACACAAAAGTTGATTAAGTCCCTTAGAACTTATCCTTGACCATCCTTGAGAATTTGTGAGTTGACACTACCAATTAACCTTCATCTTTCTCACTTTCTCACTTTACCAATTAATTGCTTTGCCATCAATGACAACACATATGATAATGACAAAATTCCAACACCACCTGATGGAAAAAGCTCGAAACATGATGCAGAAGGTAGTGATCATGAAAAAGATACCAGACATCTCAAATTTCTTAGCCCTAAGAAAGGAGGTATGAGTGTGGTGATATAGGGTTGACGACGACCCAATTGAGCCACTAGCGAATGTAGTAGATAGGGGAAGAGTTATGGAGAAGATTCATATTTTTATGCAAAATAGGCCAAAAATGGATAAGAGGGTGGCATTTGACCATTTTGAGGCATGTTAATGAGGTATGTGGAGGAATAAAGGAGGGTGGAATGATAAGGGGGAGTAATGAAGGTAGTGGGGATTCTATGAAGGATTAAAAGACGGGGAAATGATGAAGGATATTAGAGATAAATTAAGGGTATTAAATGAGGTATTTAGGGTAGAATTAGGTTAAGTGGTATGATTAGGGTTAAATTAAATAGGTTTAGGAAATATGGATAATAATAAGGATTAATAATTTAAATTAAGGATAAAAATGGGGAAAAAATGGGAATTATGGAGAATAGGTGGGATATGGGGTAAATGGGGATTTTTAGGAGGGAAGGTAGATATTTACAAAGTGGAAGGGTTTGGATGAAAAAACTAGGTGACAAAGAGGCGGAACGTGAGATGAGGGTATGAGGGGTGCTGAAAATGGGTGTTTACAATTAACACAGAAAAGATCTATCTTATTTGAGTGCTAGAATAATTAGATTTTATAAAACTTTATCTTCTCTAACATATGAAGGGACCTAGACACCTAAAATACTTCAAGTGAGTACATCTATTATAGGTAGGTGTGATATGCCTTTTTGGGGGTAAAGGATAATTGTGCACAATCGTTGGGAGATGTTACGCATATAAGTCACCGTACTAGACTCCAATAATTTTGTTTCATTTTCAGGAGCTTCATCATGATGTGAGGATGATATGGGAAGAAGATGCAATGTTTAACTCAATAAAATGTAGAACCATAGCTACACACTATTGAGGAAGCTTTCACAAAATGGATTCCAAATTGTAAGGGTTTCTCTCTAAGGAAGTGGGTAGAAAATAATTTGTATGATGCGTTATATGAGACATTTTTCTATGAATTCCTAAAAAAAATAATGCGTGGTTAGTAGATTATTGGTTTGGGAAAATAGGAATTTTGGTTGGAAGTATCCATTTACCTCTAAGATAATGGAAAAACTATAACACCATGATGTTACTTGGACACACAAGAAAGATTTTTTGTGGAAAGGAATGCTCTGAAGTTATGTTCTTGAGTACTCAGTCTCCATGCTTTCTTTTACAAGAAAAGCACATCATATCTTCTTTAGATAACCTCGTGGGTCATATTTAAAACATCTACCATTAGATATTAAGAATATTATTATTGATATTGGGATAGATAATTTCCTAATGGAAGGCTAAACGCTCCGTAACGTGAGTGGTGTAAGGCATGAGAAGGAAAAGCAGATACCAAAAACACGTGATGAATTCCCCTCATGAGTGCACTATCAAAAGAGAATTATTTGAAGAGAAAATGTACAAGGCATCATAATAGTATCTCATAATATTATGCAAATAATCTCCATGAACCGTGAGAGATGACCAATAAAATTACTTAGGGCGGGGAGGAATTGGCCATGCGATGGAGCTCCAGGAAGGAATAGAAGTGCAATAGGAATATGTAAAAAATTCAGAGGATGAGGAGGGAAAATATGATGCTAATGGTATCTTGATACAACATCCAGTGCCTACCCATGTAACTAGGCCCACAAATTATAACAAGTACTAATAGAAATAGAAAGTGACAAAGAAGCTAAACAAGCCAAGACGAAGAAAACTTTGGATAGTAGCATAAAATTTGTGATACAATCACTACAACCCACACAAAAGAGAAACCCATTAAACTCTAATTTACCTAAATTACAATGGTTTAGAATAATGAACACAACTCCAATATCACCTAGCACCATAGGTGCGTAAGGGAATATACTAATGCAACATTTTTCTAGGACTAATCCCCCATCAATGAGTGATAGTGGGAACATCAAAACTACAAAGATTTCCCTAGAATAGAGAAATGTTATGAACAACACACAACAAATAACCACACCAAATATATATTATGAAATGCAATTACACCTTCCAAAATATCATGAGATTGAAAACACAGTAGAACATGTGCTCAAATGGGAGCTTATATCGTAAGTGAATGGTATAACTTCATCATAGCATAAGGCAATATATTTTGTAACCATATTTCTTGGGTGTGCACTCACCTGGTATTAGAAACATGACCCATCATAAACTGTAGTAGATTATGAGTAACTTAAGGTGGAATTTTTGATTGAATTTTACATCCCAGAGTTTGAGTAGAAAATTCTTTCAGCACTCAAAGAAATTAAGCAGGAACTCACCGACAATGTACGAGCTTATGATGCACATTTCAAAACATTGATCTCAAATTTATCATATGAGATACAACCTACACAACATGCACAATGGCTTTTAGGGGAAATTTTACTACCTTTCTAGTGTTTTTTTGGCACACAAGACTTTTACAAACCATCGGGAAGCATTGGAGGCAGCTTTATGTGTAGATGTAATAGGAAGGAGTGATACTGGTGTAAGCCCATACATGGATGAATAAATCTTATATATGGTGACACAGCCACAAAATAACTACAAATAGTAACTGAGGAACACACAGTTGCATATGGTTCACTAACTACAAGGTAGATGGCCACACCAAGAATACATTCTTGTGTTATAGGTTAAAGGCCTTACTAATAGCATGTGAAATTTTTGAAGGTAATCATTATGCTCAAAATTACCCTTTACTCCAACATGCCAAGAAAGAAAATGGATCCACATATTGTAATATATGTGATGCACACACTCATGATACACAAGAGTGCCACATTATAGATCAAATTCATGAAACAAGATCCCTACGGATATGATAAGCTATCGTAGAAGGGAGAAAATAGAGAGTGGGGTAAATACATGTGCAGAAGAAATGGATGTGGCCAAGGAGGATATGGGTGTGGTGAATATCCACCTAAGACCTGCTATAAATTTAGCTCACTAGATTATTATCAACATGATTTCTGAGCCTTCCCCATATGTGAACACTTTTTGAAAGTGCACAAGGTGGAAGACTATACCGACCTGTTCAAATTGATGAAGGAAAAAGGTGAGTAGGGGGTTGGCATGTTTCAAATTATGTGAGATGTTGGATATGAACAAAATCCACAAGCCATACCATTAAATTAATTGATTTCTAGAGTATGGGTAACAACACGCACTATTATGCATGGGTAGGAAGCACCTTCTAATAAAGTCCAGCCTACTGAATCCAGCTGAACAATTTCATACCCCAATGGTAAGGAAAAAAGGAGGTTCTCTAGGAAGTAAGAGATGTAATAAGATAACTCTATGGGAAATAGAATTCCTCAGGGATGAAGCAAAATTTTGAAAATAAAATATCGTGGGAGGGTTCATTTTAATGGTGAATATTTGTACATTTGCAAATATTAGGATTTTTGAAATTTTAAATTGGTGATTTTTCATTACCGTACGGTAGTAGGTTTGCCAAAATTTTATGGATCATAAACAAATTTGACCCTAGTTTCTTCTGTATGTTTCGCTAAGGGCTGACCAATGTTGGTATATTTGCCATTATGTTATAATATACTATTATATATATGATTGATTTTCCATAATGTAGTACTAAAATAAAATTCCAAAATTCATTAAGTTTGAGATATGGATTCAAAGATGAAGGTAAAAATGAGTAATCCTGTTAAAAATTTATCATGCGACAACGCAAAACTGCTACCATGTGGCAACACAAAAATGCTACCGTGTGGTAACACAAAAATGCTACCGTGTGGCAACGCAAAAAATTCTACTGTGTGTCAATGCCAAAATACTACCACATAGAAACATAAAAAATCTACCATACTGTAACACAAAAATGCTACCATGTGGCAACGTAAAACGATATTGGGTAGGAACATCCATGAGGGTAACAGTCTTCCATTCCACTAACCGGTAGTATTTTTCCTTGTTGTCAGTCAATAATGATGTAGTAAAAAAAAGAGTATGGGAATTCTTTTTACTTATGCCATATTTTGGGAGGGCACAAATATCTCATTGAGACAATCATTTTAACTGCTAACCTCAAATAAATTCTAAAAAAAATCCCATACAAAATTAGCGAAATCTACATTTTTTCCACAAAAAAATCACTTTTTTGAATTTTTCCTTTTTGCCATATTTTGTGATGACATATTTCTTGATGAGCAGTTAATTTTATCTACTATTGTCAAAAAAATGCTTTTTCAAAAAATTACATATGTTTTTGGCTGACATCTTTGTAGACACCAAATTTGTGTCTTACGACCCCCTTGTGACCCGCATCTCATTTCGCAACCTAACCTCATCACCTAAAACCTTACACAATTATTTATTAATTACCTTGTAATTGATAAATCCGCATCACCTTACCTGCCACCTCATTTTGCCACCTCATCATGACCTAGTCCTAACCCTAAACTAACCTAATTAAGACCTATAACTTGGTCCACACCTACACCATGACTAATGACCCCTTTATCGCACCCAAAACCGACCTTCTAGTCACTTGACCAAGCCCGCAACTAATCTCTTGGGAGAAAAGCAGGGGAAAGTGGGATATTTTACTAAAAAATAGCCTGCTTTTTTCCTTACCGATACCGGTTCCTACTCGACCGCCGTCGGTTACGTAACCGCCATTGGTTCCCCTGTAAATGGGCTCCCCCAAACCAAAAACAGAGGTGGAAGGATTTTTGGATCGATAGAGAGCATCAGGAGCGATTAGGAGAATCTGGATCTTTAGTTGGCTAAGCAGAGACAAGTGAAGAGACAAGAAGAGTTTGCAGCAAACGAGATCAAGCCCAAGGCTGCAACTGGATACCAGAGCCCTGTGATACTCAGCTGATCATCAGGAGGGAGATATCTCATCTTTTGTGTGTCAGGCCATCCTACCTCAGTTCTGCCTTTGTCATCAGAGTTCTTGGACCTGCATCTTCGTCAATAACCAGTAAGTTACATCTTGCATGTCCTTTTTAATAATACTTCTTAGACTTTTGAATCATAGTCCTCACAAATCCATTCCTAGATCCACTACTCGGCAACATATTTCATCTAACTATCCTTTCATTTACTCCTCATCACCTCATTACCTAATATCACCCATATACTAGCCTTACAAACAACACACCTACCCTACAACAACAACCACCCCATAACACAACTAACCCACAGATCCTAGACCCTACCGATATCGGTTATCAGTAACCGGCATCGGTTATTGTGGTTCAAAACTAGAAATCAGCCTTTCCCCCTACCTGTTTCAACAAAGCAACTTAATTGATATTTTACAGTCTTTGGTGTTAATTCATATTAGCAGGGAAACTAACCACCTTCGAAAGGAAGTTTTATATTTCCTGGGCCCAAGGCAGTTTCCTCATTTATTGTCTAATCAAAATATTGTGATCTTGTGTTCTTATTTGCAGGTAGTCCTTCGAAGACAAAAAGGAGTTCTTCGCAGTCAGCCTGATCTTTCTCTACGGTACGCGCACACCATCTCGACATTCAACAGGTATTCCTCCTAGCCCTAACCCTTATCTGTTTCTAAAAGGAATGAAAGGATAGAAGCAACTCTATTCCCAGAAGCCGAAACATTCCGAGCGAAACAATCTTATACTATTAGCCGACAGCATATACTATTAGTCAAAAAATGCTACCAACCAACACCATTATTAAATTGTTTAAAAATCTTTTTCTTTAGATTCGTCATTATTTTGAAAGTTATTTTCATAGATTTGCCAAGGAATCTATAGTAATTGTTTTGGGGAGGGGTCATAAAATGAACCCTGGATTGTGGATTTTGACAATGAGTAGTCTAGTAAAACAAAATTTCAAGATATGTGTAGGTTTTTGCACACAAAAGGTGTAATACCATTATTAGGACATTGGTTGTCCCATAAGTAAAGAAAATAGCATTCTAAAAGTATGTGGGTATGACACACAATTCAAATTTTACAACCAAGTAATATAAAAATTTCGATCGAGAGATACTTTTCGATGCTTGTGTCAATGGCTAGAACATAAATAATATATTGGTCGATACAAGAGAAGAAGTAAATATTAATATGGTAGATGCATGGAATAAGATGAGGCACCTAGCATTACACCCATCCCAAAACATTTTTTCATGGATAACAAGATGTGGGTAGTGTCGATTGGATACTTAGTATTTTGGGGGTTAAGTTCCATGAAATTTTTTAATTTATACCACTTATAGAGGAAGATAAATTTTTTGTGTTACTTGAAAGGCCTAGGTGCTACACATATAATGCACATCTTTGATTCAAGAAACATTATGTAAGTTTTGAAAGTGATGGCCAATGCATCATTTTCCCAATGGATATTAAACATAATGCACCATATGTAAAACCTATGGAGGAACATGAGGATTTAAAACACATATATAATATACAAGCTACATGGATTGAATATTTTTAACCCAAAAATGGGGGAGAATTGAATTGGGAAGATAATCAGTCAACATCAGATACCACCAATGTGGCCTATAAAAATTAGGTGTATAGATCATATGAACTACTAAGACAAGAATGTGGTATGATAAATCATGCATCACATAACTATAACATCTAAGAACCTATGTATATTTGTAAGGGTATTCATAATATTAGTGTATAAAATCCTCAATATTCACTGAGATTCAGTGGGAGTGATGGTGTTCATAAGTTTTATGATGTAATGTGCACCTATGTGACAACTAATGAAGCATGAATTAACTATTTGAATTATCTGCTTAAAGGTACCACAACAAGATGGTTGAAAATGCATCGACCTACATTATTTTCATGGGATACTGCTAAATATTTCATGAAAGATAGATTCTGGCACAACAATGGAACACAAATATTTCCTTGTTACAGTGGAATAACAAGTCTAGAGATACACATTAATCAGTGTGTGGAGATATGGAGTGCAGAAGAGATCAACGCCATCTTATGGACACACTTGTTCTATCATACATTTTGTATATGGGCCCACACATAGTATGTTGGTTGTGAGTTTCCAAGAGAAAAATGTACCTAGGAAGGACTGATGCAGGGACTCCTAAAAAATTTCTCCTTTGTATCGCCAATACCATATGTGAATACCACCCTCTAATTTTTAAAAGATACAATTTTTCGAGATAACACAATCGTAGGAGATAGAGTCTTTGAGTTTCATAACAATAAATATTTTGACATGATATACACATATTCTAAAGATACTGAGGAAAACATTACAAGTGATGAGGAAGAAGCATCATTCAACTAGTAGCTTGGTACATATAAGGGGAAATAAAAAATGGTACTTCAATTAGTAGATGAAGAAGTCAACTATCATTTGCATGTGGATGTTTCAAATGGAACAAGATGGGTCATACATACAAAGATACTTCAAGATTGGCTATATGGTGTGCCATTTAAGTCCATTCATATTAACATTCAAAGTACAATAGAACCAAAGATACTAACAATAGGATATTATTGGGTGATTCATAAATCACTAAAATTGTTGAATTATTGCATGAATATGAATAAATATTTCCTCAAGGCTATGACGAAATGAAGGGTTTACATATGTCCTTGGGAATTATGAATATTAAACTAGTATGAGGGACTAAACTTGTTCACAAGAGACCATACCAGATGAATCTAAACTTGTGTGTTAAGATAAAACAAGAGATTGATGATATGTTATCTGCAGGTGTTATAATATTAATTAAATAATATGAGTGGGTTAACCCTATGGTTATTAACATAAATAAGGATTGGTACATCATAATATGTGTTTAAAATCATTCTTTGATCATTATGTGCATAATAGATCCATTCTCTAACCCATTCACATAAGAAATTTTGGAGGGAGTTTCTGGCATGGAAATCTATACGATCATAGATGGGTTTGTTAGAAGTATAATGGACTGAGGGGGGGTGAATCATTCCATTAAAACTTTCCTTCAATTTTATTTAACTTGTGTGAACCATTAACAATTCAATCGTGCATCAATGTGAGCTTGTTAACATGAAAGAATCATACATAAGAACATGAACCAAGTGAGTACACAATAACACAAATTATAAAGTGGGAAATCATCAAGGGGAATAAAACCTACTAAAGCTTCTGAATATATTACTCACTCAAAATACTTATGTGAATATTACACATCACAAAACATTTCTTTTAGTGAAGCATCCACTTCATAAGGAGCACCAACCCATATTTAGTATATCATCCACTATACAAGGAGGCTATAACTATAACACCTTAGACAAATAGTTATATTTCTCTTTTGCATTACAAGTGTTGGCATGTGATTTTCTTGAATGAGGTGCGTTTCCTTGATTGTTGAAAATCCTATTTGTTATAGATAAATCATTTCTGATCTTGGATTCAGTAGACTGAAATGATATGGCTTGCAATAATCTGCTTTCACTTCTTGTAGGTAAGTTGTAATCTGGTTTTGAGAGTTGCAAACTTATCTCTTTTACTAACTCATCCTTGGATCAATTCCAGTGATCCAAGGAATGTTTTAAATCTCCTTACCGAATTGAATGGTAAAATTGACATTCATAGGTGGAGAGACGTAGTGGACTGAACTTTTTATGTTGCAAATTTTTTTGTCTTGTATGAACGTGTCTTCATTCGGTTGTATGTTTGTGCTTGGGTCTTTGGGATTTATCTCTTCAGGATATTAATGGCGTAAGAGAAATGCAGTCTACTTCATGATTTTGAAAGGAATATAAATCCTAAAAACTAAAGGATTATCCTAACAGTATCCTAATCTAGGTAAAAGCACCTACTTCCTAGCTATGTCTACTTATATGGGTTTCAATCTAGCCTAAGCTTCTTATTCTATTTTGTTTGGATGGCACCCTAACCTAAGTTCTGGTGCCAAATGAATAAGGGAAAAATTACTAATGTAATGCTAGGTTATTTTAACCTAATAATTAATACTATATGGTTGTGAATTTGATCTAACCTAAGGTGGAAATTACCTATGGAAATGTTTTATAAGACCTAAAGTAATTTATTGTTAGACTAACCTAAGTTTTGGGAAATCTATCCTAAACTATTAAAAGGGAACCTAAGGGTTGCATGACATTATGGTGATGGTTCAAATGGCATTTAATTAATTTGATTGGGTTAAATGAATGGAGGTACAGCCATTTTTAGCAAAGGCTAGTAAACTTTAGTGGAGGCATATGTGGAGGCTTCACTAAAGTTGGAAATGCATGCAGAAGTGGAAATAGGTTTCGCCAGTTTTAGGAGGCGGTGGCATGGAGAGATAGGTGGGAATTTTGTAATTAATGGTATTAATGGAACTTGGTATTTGCATGCAAACCATCTTGTAAATAAGGGAGGCAGATTTGTGAGAGGTTGTTTGGTCTTGCATGCCTCATGAATTTTTCTTTGTATGGAGCTATCTGGCTTTTCAAACCAGCAATTCGACTTCTAATTTGTGGCTATTTTTGGTTTCTTTGGCCTATTTTCTATTGAAGGAAAGTATCTGAGGCATTGGAAGAAAAGATGTTTGGTTGTTGATATTTCATGGAGGAGAAAAAGTGTTTGAAGCTCGGCTAGAAGTCTCCTTCGAATTGGCAGAAGCACTATCAGGCATGATAGGCTCTATCCATTAAGATTTCTTGCTTTCTTCTAAATGATTCATTAAAAAAAAATTCTCTCATGAGATAAATGTTTTCATAATTTTTCTAGTTATTTACTTTTATCAATCTCTGGGGTTTTGGAGATAAATCCATTGCAAAATAATGTTATCTTTTAGAAACTCTCTCTGTGCAAGTTCAGTGGTGACATGCATGTGAACTTGTATTTGAAGCTTTGAGTTTCATTCTGAACTTTTATTAGAGCCTTATGTTTTGTCCTAAGTTTGTATTTGAGCTTTGTATAGTTCTGAACTTGTGTTTAAAGCTTCGTTTTTAGCACTGAACTCATATTTAATACTCGTGTGATCTAAACTTATATTTGGGACATTGTGTTTGGTTTTGTACTTCTATTATGAGCTTGATTTTTACTCGTATTCAAGGTTTTGAAATACTTAGAACTCATTTATGGGACTTTCTGCTAAAAAATATTGGGAGATTAGTTTTGGTTTGAGTTGATTTGTTAATATCTTTTGAGATATTCTCCTTGTAGATTCGTGAGTTGGAATGGTTGTGTTACTTATATTTTTGAGATTGTACCACCTTCGTTGAACTGGTAAGGGCATGTAAATATGAAGGATATTCTTCTCTCCTTTGCTCTAAGAAAACCCGCATCTTGTTGAAGGCTTGACTATTTTATTTTAAGGTTAATGGACTGGAACTGTAAATTGTTGAGGGACTAAGGAACCTCTGGTTAGTTACTGTACTAATATTTACTCTTTGGTTTATTATTGAGTTCATTTGAAACAATCATTATTGGTTTTAGAGGATTATTGAAATGCAGTATGCATACTCCTTCTTGTGATCAATGTTTGAAACGAACACCTTCTCTGTCACAATCTTTATAGATGGAGCTGTGTAATTATTTTTGTTGTGAATTCTATTTTGATCAAGTTTGAGGTAACGTTGGGACCTTGTTTGATTTATTGTGCTTTGGGTATTCTTACTCTCTTTAGATCCTTTTAATTGATTTTTGGGTTTTAAGGAAATAAGAGTTGAACACTCTCATGTACAGAATCTTGTATGGAAGGATATATTACCTCTGGTTCTGAATTTTTTCTTTAATTTTTTCTTATTTGGATCACAAAATACTTGCTTTTTTATATTAAGTTGGTAAAGCCATTGAGATTGGGATTTCAGTTCTTTTGAGTTCGTGAGTATTTTTGAACTTGTTTAGCTTATACTGTTTTGGGTTTTTGTATCCTTAGTTAGATTTATTGAAGAAATCTCTAGGTCTTTAAAAAGATAAAGGAATATGTTCTCTTGTGGACAGTATACTATTTTTGGGACTGTAGTGTGAACTCTTTTCTGAGAAATGAATTTGAACTTCTGTTTAATTAATTGGAATAGATAAACCAAGTTATATTTATTTGTAAGGGAAACTAGAAGTGTGATTTCCTTAAACCGTGGGTTTGGTTTTCTTTTCTCTCTTGGGAACTAGTTAAAGAACTTCTAAGTTTGAAATAGAAATGGGAATTCATTGATAGTATAAATGAAATGAATTATTGACTAGAACTTTTCTATTTGAGATCCTTTTACTTTTGTAAGATAAGTTTTCTTGATTGAACTTCTCTGTATCTCGACTCTCTTCTTGGTTGTAGAGTGGTTGTTCTCTTAGGCCTGCTCAACTCCTTGGGTTTGGCTTTCTGTCCTTTCTATCTTATAGGAAATATTGAGAAACCAATCTTATGAGAAGGAAATTTCTTTGTGGATTTTTTAAGTCTACTTTGTACTAGTCATTTTTTGTAATAATGTGGAAAGAGAATAGTTGAGTTGTTCTGTTGAAAAGAAAATATAAACATGTTTAGACTGAATGCTTGTTTGACTAAGTCATACTTCATTTGGATTCGATATTGAAAGGTTTTCTCTTTTTACACTCTAACTTATTATCAATCCTTCTTAGCTGGAATCGAGAAGAGATTAACCCTGTGTGAGTCTAGATTTGATCTGTGGAACGTCTGGTTTCAGATCTTTGAATGATATCTTCTAACATGTAGAAGTTAGTAAGACTTGTAGTTAGACTTTTTTGATTCTCTATTCCTTCTTGGATTGATTTGGGATTCTTGTTTAGATGTTGTATCTTTAATTTTGAATCCTTATTTTTATCCTTGAACTGAAGCAGTTATGTGTGTTCTGAACTTGTTTCTATCTTTCAGATGATTAGTGAATGGGGAATATAATGTATTGATTCTTCTTCTTTTTTCTTAAGTCATTGAATGAATCATCCTAATATAAGCTATGCTGTAAATAAATTCTTTTGCTACATAGTGAAGATAAATGTTGTATTTCTATTTGGATAGAATTATGAAACAATTGGATGACAAGACATGTTGTTTGTTTAAGATTAATTGATAGGATTAATTAAACTATATGTTATAATGCAAATGTTGTGGATTATATTATGCTCTTTTCTTAAAAGTGAATTCAGACTCTTTATTTGTACTTCTTTTCTAGTTGTTATTACTTATGCTTATTTGTATGATATATTAATTGTTTCATTAAATCAGAGTTGTTTTAATGGAACAATTAGTGGAATGCACTTTGTTTTAATGTTTAGTGCTTCTCATTCTCAATTCATTGAATTGGCCCGTGCTAGCAATTTTTACAGATGGACATCGTAAGTGATAAAAGAAGGAAAAAAAAATTATGATGCATTCGCTTATTTAATTCTGGATCTTATGTAAATAATTTCGAATCATTCTTGATTTGTATTGGAAAAGAAAAGTGATGTTCTTTTAAGATCTTAATGTTGATTGACATTCAGACTGTCTGAAATGCATAGTCTTGTAAATGTATATTTATCATCATGAATTGAAAGGTTTGGAACCGGACTCTAATTTGTGGTGTGAATTATTGTATAATTATATGACGAAAATAGTAGTGATATCTTGTTAGTATACTTTATATTTGTTTGATTACTTTTATTATTATCAATTAATAAGTTAGATAAAGGGGATAGTACAATCCTCATTATAATGAAACTTGTTAAATTGCAAAAGATGTCATTCTCTATCTACACAAATAAATTTTAATATTGAATTATGCATTGGTCATACAATTAAACTATATGAATAAAGAATGATAAAAAGGTTATGCTAATCCTAACATCTAACCACGTACAGGAATACTCTTCCTCTCTCAAAAGAATGAAAAGTAAATGGAATGGTGGTTGTGATCTTTACTCTTTGTACTTTGTTTATATAAAGTAAACACTAGCTTTACCTAGGTGGATGACACGCCTGCTTTGGATAGCTAGGTTGTATTAGGGATTAAACATTTGATGTTTACTATCCTATTTTTTGGGATAACTGTTTATTATGGTATGCTAATGAACATCAATGCAAACATGAGTTAATGAAGTTATCTATATGAAATCAGAATAATCATGGATAACAAATTTAATGAATGATGGAATTAGGGTTAGGAATGGTTGTTGTAATCTAAATCTAAATCAAATATTAATTATGAATTAATAACCACCAAGGGGTATATACATCGTGATGAATTAATCCGAAAGGATGTTGGCACACACCAACTGCAGGACTGTACCTTTGAGAAGTCCAAGGACTTCTCAAGGATATAATGTTGTAGTTGACATATGGTAACACCCTTCCATATTGTTCATCTAGATCTACACACATCTGGACTTGAACTCAGTTTCTCTCAAGGTCAATTTAGTAGCATGTTTATAATAGGGAGTAGCTTTCTATGACTCAACATACCTTGGTACATTCGATCGAATTAGGTTAGTCGAGTATGCCCATATACCCCAAGTCATCATGAGCATCTTTCTATAACAAATTATGTTGCTAACCTAGGTTAGGGTCAAACCTTGGGCAAGTGGACTGACAGAAGTTAGTAAAGACCATTCTAGATAATAATAGAGTGAGGTGAAGGACGTATTCCAAAATGATGAGTATGTTGTCTAGGAATAGTAACATGAACAGTATGTTGAAAATCATTGGCCAAATTATTGCAAGATGCTGGTTACATTGTCCTATGTCACCTAGTTTAAAGCAACGTGATGTCAAATGAATATTGGTAATAAATATTTAGATAGATTCTTTAAACAGATCAGTAAGTACCCAGAATAGGGTAGGAAAACCAAGTATACGTAGTATACATAAATTATTTTATACTTTAATTCAAACATGAGAGATCAGTTGGTAACCAATTCATGGAATGAGAGATCTGTAACATACCAAGTCATTACATCTACATATGGTTATTTGTTATGAGATTGATTGGCATGAAATGTGTGTTCTAAATCCCTTGTTTCTAAAATCTTAAAATGGGAATGTTACAATAACCCCCCTAGGTGATCAAGCACCCACTTAATCACATGAATATGAATATCACAGATGATTTGTTTCTCAAAAAAGTGATAGTGATCACAATATTAGCTCATACACCTCAAAAACCCTCTCAAACAAACTTTATTCTTCTTCACTCAAATATGCACCTTCATATGTTGATTAGGTCTAATGACCTTGAACACTTTACCTTCTACTCTTCTTATCTCTTAATGCATTAGTTTATCTTTTTCATGAAGCTATCATACCTCTTTCACACTCTCCTTTATCTCGCACATTCCTCTCTCTTGGTCACTATTCATAATGAGAAAATATAACACACCTATATACATGACTCTTTATAAAAACACCTTATGTCAGCAAATACCATTAATGTTAGTCATACAGACATGATAAAAACTCTACTTCATCATATAAAAATCACTTATAAGGACCAATTAGTTTGATAAAACAAACACTAGCTCACAAGACCTCTCAATTAGGCTTAATACAAGACATCTCCTCCAACGGTTAGAATTTGAATTTCACAAGCATATGGAAACTTCAAAAGGTTCCACTAGCTTCACAAAAGTCAACCACAACATCTCACCATTAACTACAAGTTCATAAACCTCTTCACTAACTAAAAAATTCAAGCCACTAATAGTTAGTATTGTGTCCTACTCATTCAGAGCACCTCTAATAGACCAGTCTTTGAAGATGAATACTAAGATACAAGATATCTCCTCAACCATGGCATGTAAAAACTCAATATAAATCCATTGACTTAAGGAACATCAAAAACCATGTTAATCCTCATGACACAATCCATAGAGCCATCAAATTACCTATGTACTCTAGGATACTTGTACTGCCTACAATCTGGTATTTGGAATCATGATATTTTCACACCAATACTAACACTTTCAATACCTCTCAATACATGGAAGAGGATCCTTTTGAACCACTCTTTTGAATAAATTTTCTCATACCTATTTCAGATTAGTGGAATGATAGAAATAAAACACCAAATATGAGAGGGTTTAAGGTACCTCTGAATGGGATGACAATGGATGTGGGTGTAAAAGAGAGATTCTCCTCACAGTGAACTAGATGACTTACACAACAAAGATAACTCAACATAAAAAAAATGCATTAATAGACAGATGGGTGGGTTACCCGATAATTCTAGTCCCGTGAAGTGAAAACTTCCTGGGATGGATGTCAACCCAAATTCTAATAAAGAATGATAAATGTGATGTAATAGATAACTGAACTGAAATAAAAAAGTTGAGATCAAAAAAATGAAGTAAAATTCATATTCGATCTAGGTAAATGTAAACCAAACCAAACTTGGGTGGGTTGACAGTGACCCAAGACTATAGAATCGAGTCAACGGCTATTAGTGCAAGCCAAGTCAAATAACAACAGAAGGATGCAGATCTGAAGGCTTTGGAGGTAGATATAGAGCTGGTGATAAGGCCGAGATGGTACAAGAAGATATGGATCTGAATCTGACAAAAAGGATGTAAGAAAATTAATGGAAGATGAGAACTATTTGACAGGGTTGACGGTGATTGGATCTGATGAAGTTGAGATCTGAAGATGCAAGTGTATAAAATGACAAGATTGGTGGATGTGGAAGGTTATGGGCCCAGAAATTAAATGACTGGCAGAATGAATGACAAAAAACCAAATAAATATTAACTGGGTTGATGGCGACCAGACAGGGTTGGGAACGAGTGGGACTAATTTAGGGTTTGATGGAAAAATATGAGTGAATATGACAATTTTTAGATGGGATTGAAGATGAGAAAATACATAGATAAGGCTTTAGGATAACTGATTAACCTACAAAAAGGATGTTAAGAAAAATATATGAAATATTAATAGTGGATCCAAGCATGCAAGAGAGGAAGAAGACTTTAAATCTCCAAGAATGAAGCACAAGAATCCCCAAAATAGCTCCAAGGTATGATAACAACTACAAAGACAAGAAAGAAATGAAGGCAATATCACAAAAACCTCAATGTCTCCAAATTTTCATCCCTAAAAAGAGAGGGGAATGATTGTATTTATAGGTTTGACGGCGACGTGGATGGGTCACTTCTGATTACAGAGGTTCATCCATTTGGGAGGTGGAAGGGTGATGAGCTCGAGACAATGATCTCTTATGAGGAAAGATTAGGGTTTTAATTTGTAAGCATAGGCTAGGGTTTCTTAGGATGGAGAAATGGGAAAGTGGGAGGTGAAATCATTAAATGATGACCTAGGGATGGTAAATAGAAACATTTAGGGAGGATAAATGGATTAGATGAATATTTATGATTAATTAATTCTGATTAGGGATGAATAGGGTAGATTAATTAAGGGTGTGATTAAGATTAGATTAGATGGAAAAGACCTATTAAATGGAAAAATATTTATTAGGAAGGAAAGGGGTATTTAAATAGGAAGAGAGGTGTGTATGTGAATAATGATGATGAAGGGAAGGGAACATGAGATGAGGGACAATGGATACAAAAAATTGGTGCCTACATTTTCCCCTTTTTTTTCGAGTGGTTTACGTTGGGTAAGCCATGAGATAAAAATGAGAAGAGATGAAAGATGATTGATGAGATGTTTCCCCTCAAACTAGGGATCAACAACATTAAGGTAAGTAGATAATGAGTTTGAAAGAGATAGATGAAGGTAGAAAGAGTGGAAAGGATGAGAAAAGGAAGATGATACCAGAAGATGCCCCAGGTGAGGAGAAAAAAAAAACTAAAAAATAAACAATAATATGGTGGCGATTTCAGAATCACTTTGGTAGGGAACAAAGTATAGCCTCAATGGAGATGACCAAAATTTCCTACAAACCATTGAGTTTGCAAAAACCACTACAAAATGGAGGGAATCCAAGGGGAATATACGCAAATGGATATGCAAGCAGTGGTATGAATGGCTCAAAGGAATATATCGAAAGTATGCATAAAAAAATGTGAGGATGGCCAAGACAAAGGTCTGACAAGGTGTGGGGATAATCTATGTGACATCCTTCATATATGAGGAATTGAGAAAATATGCATCCGAGTAGGACGATGATGAAAAAGAGAAAAAATAATGGTGCCCCAATAGGGAGAATGAAGATGGCCACAGGGGCGAGATGTGAAAATAGGAAAACCATGCAAGACAATAAATAGATTGTTATAGGTGCCACACAAGGAAAAAGAGTGGAAGAAAAGATAATTTAATAAATAAATGTAGTGAAATAGCTAACTGATTGAAAATTAGGGTCAAGTTGATGGTGATCGGAAGGGGTTAGTGACGACTAGGGTTGGGTGGCTATATAAGTGCCTAGGTCGGCTGACTAATCTCATTTGAACCATGTTAAGTTCTTGATCAAGAGCTCTGAGAAAGAGAGAGATTTGACATTTGATAGCAATGGAGGGTGATGGAGTAGCTAGAAAGTGCTAGAGGACACAGAGGGATAGAGAGAGAGTCATTAACCTATTTTTTTAATGTTTTTTAGAATTTTTTAAAAAATTGACCTAGGTGCCAAGTGTGGTCGGTGAAAATTGGACACAGTCATCATCGATTGGGCCTTTTAGGATGGCAACCCAAGCTGGGAGGATTCAACCCAATCTAGGTCATCATTGATTTAGGTTAGGATAGGATATTGTTGATATTTTATGTTTATTGATGCATATGTGGAGACTAATGATTGTTTGTTTTACGGGTTTTGCAAACCAAGGACATGTTGTATCTTCAAGATAGAGTTCCATCCTTATATGATCATATTAGAGGTGATGTTACTAATGCAGGGTGGGATCACTTAGTCATAGTGGGGATAGGTGGATTGTGACATTACCATAGGATACCAAGAGATGTGGCCTTCATGATTTCTTTGGTAAATAGATGGGATGTGTGGAGTAGCACATATTGTCTAAGGATGGGAGAGATGACAGTCACTCTAAAGGATGTGTACTACATATTGATATTACCAATACAGGGGAAGCCCATAGATCTTATTACGACTGATAGTAGATTAGGTGTATTACCATGGCTCTTTGGAGTCAATGCCCCATAGATCACATTCATTTTCGGTGATTTTGAGTATGAGACTCAATATGAGCCTTGGGTAGCAAGGAGAAGATTGATATGTTTAGTGATGATGACTATCTCATGTTATGAGATCCCATATTCCAATAAAGATGTATTTCCATGGGAACTAGCAAGAGTGCTTGCTGATATTGTAGAGCATAAGGAAGTGTATTTACTTGGCATGTCACTATTGGCTCATGTATATCATGAGATTTGGATGTACTCAATAGGAAGGATGTCAAGATTGTATGTCCTATGTTTACTACATTGTTGGGCCTATGAGCACATTACTGTGATTAGACCACCAGCACTTCCATGGGTGGCAAGAGACCACATTGAGCTATTAGATGGATTATTGAGGTGTATATCCAACTAGTCTCACAATGATAGAGGAGAGAGAGGAAAGGATTGGTATGCAGAGAGATTAGGGAGCTTAGATGTGGCGCATGTTAGATGGAGGCCATATTGTGATTTTCCTACATAGCCTGGGACATATGCAAAATTAGTTGGTATGAGGAGAGTCAGGTGTATCCAACGACGAATGTCAAATATGGTGGAGGCATTAAATTTTCCATGAGTGATGAAAAAGTTTGGGGTAGTACAGACAGTGTTGGGGAATTTGATTAGATACAAATGGTACTAGGAAGAGAGAGATATACCCATCCTTGTGATGGTTGATCCACTAGAGGAGGCAAGGCCTCCATGGGATGAGGATGATGATGTAGTATTAGGGGTTGGATTTTCAAAGTGGATGAATAAGAAATGGGTAGCCAAGGTGGCTGAGGAGAGGTTTGAGTTTGGTTTCGATGAGGAGGAGGAGGAGGTTCAAGTAGGAGAGGAAAATTTAGAACCTAGCGGAGATGCGGGTGGATATAGAGGGGTAGCAGTGGAGATAACCCATCTATGGGAGGAGAGAGATACATCCCAATAGGAGAGGGATACAACATTCCAAGAGAGAGATGCAGTGTGCCAGGAGGTAATAGGATTGTGCCATGAGAGATACTTGGCTACTCAGTAGAGAGATAGATACAAGAGATAGAGCGAGGACTACAGGGATAGATTTAGGGATCTTGGTCCTATAGTAGTTGCAGAGTTAGAGAGCAGGGCACTAGTGGCATCACAGGGATCCAGTCAGATGGTTCAACCAAGTTGTGTTCCTTTATAGTAGCACAAGGCACTAGGGGCATAAGCACACTACTATGAGTACATTGCGACATTAAGGCTACTACATGTGTTGATATATGTGGCATACCAAGTAGAGAATTAGAGAGCAAGGATCTCAACGCATCAAGTATCATTCAGTAGCATGACTAGTGTGGCATAGCTTAGGTGATACCTAGGTCCTGATGGAGGAGATGATGGTCAAAGGGATATAAAGGCACCTGCCTTAAGGGGTCATGATTTGAGATTGTCTAATGTTTAGTTTATAGATTTTGATGACGTATAATTTTGAGATATTGTCCTTAATGACCTATCACAGATGTATGGATTTTTTATTATGACATATATATGATTTTTTCATGACTTTTCCTATGTTGCATGATGATTTATGGATCTGATTATGCTTATGTTATATTTAGATGTTGGATTATGGATATGATGGCATTTTATGGTTTAGATATTTGTGTAGAATATAGATTTGTAATTGTGATGTGATGATTTAGTAGACATGATGCATATATAGATGTTAAATAGATGTGACGGAAATGGATAAATAGCATTTATATATGATTATGATATAGATTATGGATACAAATGATTCAATGGGTTTAGGAATATGTTAGATATAAATGATATTGTTAGGTAGAACATAGTTTACCTAGGTTAATTTAGCATAGTTAATTATTATTGTTGTTGTTGTTGTAATTTATTATGGTGTGGTTGGAAACCATATTTTGATTGTATTTGAGAATAGTATTCCCGTGGCTTGTTTTTTTCATTATTTATCTATAATTTTGTGTACACATGTGTGTTTATTATTGCATTGTTGCAACATCCTGTTTGTCTACATATGGTTGTGTAATATCTATAAATATTGCAGCCATTTCTATTATACCTAATTTTATTGAACATCAATATAATCATGAGGCTTCCATCCCTCTTATATATTTGGTATCAGATCATGTTGGATCCCCTATGAACAAAGGTATGTAGAGATAATGTAGAAGAGATAGAGGAGCATTGAGAAGTATTTGCAGCAATTGGACAGCATGTGTAGCCTACTGTAAATTCCTAGACCCATCCTTGCATCCCCACAACCTCTTGTTTGATCTCCAAGTGTTTGAAAAGAATTTTTTTTACAATGGTACCCCCTTGTACCAGGAAAAAAAATTCCCTAGAGAAATTTCTGATTTAAAAAAATCTGATCATATTATAGAAGAAAAAAAAATTCATTTTTTCCCCAAGTAGGGGTTTTGCCACAAAATCTATAGGAATGCTAGTTAAAAATAATATTATCTATGTTACCACATTTAGAGGTCTAGGCATAGGGCTGGGTGTTTATTTTAAGGTTGCAGACCGAGCTATCTTTCGAGCTAGAAAATAAGTTGCATTGGGCTTGTTTTGGGGAGTATCCACTAAGCCATTCAAAACATTGAGTTACATTGGTAGACCAGACCTTTGTTTCATCATTGTGTTGAAAAATTTTTTGCATTGACTTACACCCAATTCAACAGAGTTGTTTTGTGTTTGGGACTTTAACCTATTGACCCATCCACACAGTGTATAAAAAATCAACCTATGTTCCTATCAACGGGTCGAAAACCCTACACTGAGCTCTGGGTCAAGCTCCTACCATGATCAGGTGAGCTAACATTACATAGATATGTCGATATATCTCCATAGTCACACCAAGCCCTACATACGAATAGAAAAAAACAATACAAAGGCACTCATGACTTTTTATAACAGCAACCTTGCCTCAAAAGGCATTGGATCATGCGAAGATAGACATGGCTGAGACCTGCAAAGATATACACCCTAAAACAAAGAAAAACTATAAAAACAAACAATAAAAGTGGCGGATCTAAAATAAATAAAAAACGCGGAGGAGATACTTTGCAAAAGAAAAGTGAGGAGATCTAATTTCCCAAAAATCCCTTACCCGCCTCCAATATCTCCAAGCCATGTGGATCATCAAGAAGTATGACATGTCTATTTCAACAGGTTATCATATTCAACTGCAAACATTGTAACTGCTAAAAAATGGGAGAGATTTATAAACAAAATCAGTGAAATTTTAGTTCTCTAACACTTGTGAGATCTTCGGATCTCTTTTGCAGTGTTCAGTATATACAGCGCTTACGGGTAAATTCGTCATGACTACTACTACACTTAATGCCTAATATAGATACAAGAACATTTTCTATACATCATCCCTATAAATCAACAGGGAGTAATAAGGACATAGTACACACACTTTAATCCATCACATCTGTCTGTGAACAATTGGATGACATAAATCCAGACACTGAAATTATCTGAGTATATAGTGAAGTTATGCGCATGTATGAGGATATTTCTTTGATTCGGTGTCAATAATCACACAGACCCCTTTCATTACTTTCTTGGTACCATGTATTGAATTCTTTCATGTACGTTAATGCCTCTTTCATGTACCATCGGGTATATCATAAGGGCGGTCTTATTCCATGTACCGATGGGTATATCAGAAGGGCACATATATAGAAAGGTTTGGTATATCATACTGATTGTATATAGATTGGGAGACCATATACCTAGAGTGATAAGAGCCTTTCCGTTTGTAAGTGAATTCAAAAAATGGGCACCGATTCCCCAAGTTCTTTCTTCCGAAATCACATCTTCTAAGAGGAAATAATTATGCTACATGGAATACTAGGATCAAAACACAACTAGAGTTTGAAGAGATATCACCTATTGTGAATGTTTCCACAACCAAATCACCCGATGATATAGCTCAATAGAGGCTATATGATAGAGCCAATCAAAAGGCCAAATTCATAATCTTTTTTATAGTGTATGATAAAGTGAAAGCCCACAACCCCACATTAGAGATGTTACAACAGCCAAATAAGCATGGGCTAAGTTGAGCACACTGTATGAGTCCAAAAACAATAACACATTTCTAAATTTTCAGATTCAGTTACACACACTAAAATTCAAATAGAACGAGAAAGTGGAAGCTTTCTAAAGAAGAAAAGTAGAATAAGGGCTTCACTTCTATCCCTAGGAGATGAGGTCACTAATACAGATCTCATTCCCATTATCCTGAGAGTACTCCCTCCTTTAGACTGCATTTTCATTACGACACTAAAATTGTCAAATCAGACAGTTAGTTTTGATAACTTAGTGAATATACTGCAACAAGAAGAATCAATGTATAATAAAGATGATGAAGAGGAACAAGAACTATCTTATCAGCAGAAAGGAAAAGGAAAATAAATATCTCATTATTGTTAAAGGTTACAAAAATACAATCGGCATCAGCATGGGGAGAAACAACAGAAGAAATGTCATATCTGTAACATAGGACATGTTATGAAAGATTGTTGGTACAATACATATAAGAAAGGTTCATCTAGTAATTCTAGACCTCAGAATCAACAATCTCATAAGGGAAATTCACACTAAAATAAAGGGAAAAAGAAGGGGACCTGGCAAAGAAACCCCCATCAGCAAGGAAATATAGCTGAGTAAGAGGATCATTCAAAAAATGAGGACTTCTTGTACACTACTCATTCTAGTGAACCATCCACGTCATCTAGTGTTGTTTGGTATGTTGATTCAGGAGCCACTCAACACATGATCAGGCATAGAGACTGGTTTACTACAATGAGGGACATGCCTTCTAAAAACCATGTGTCTTTAGGTGATGATTCTTCATACACAATACAGGGTATTGGGAGCATTTCTCTACCTCTTATTTCACGAAATTATAGATTATCAAATGTATTAAATGTCCCTGGCTTAACAAAGAATCTACTATAAGTGAGTCAATTTCTAGATCATAATCTGAAGATTTAATTTGATAGTCATTCTAGTAAGACAGTGTTTTTGATTCGAGACAAATAAAGAGGATAAAAAATTGTTGAAAAAGACTCTAATATGGGACATAAGTTCCATCTTGAATTTTTCCACAGTGATGATCAAGCACTTGTGGCTAAGAAATATTCCTCAGCACATTTGTGGCATCAGAGACTTGGTCACATCAGTTTCAAATATCTTGAAACACTCCACCGATACAACATGGTGAGAATTTTTCCATCTCTCCATAAGGATACAGATAAGTGTCCTAACTACTTAGTAGGAAAACAACAAAGAGCTTCATTCCAGAAGAGTAGTTATCAAGATCATGGTAAGATTGACCTAGTTCATATCGATCTTTGCAGTCTAATGCTTCATAAGAAAAGTGATGATTTTGAGACATTAAAATTTTTCAAAGTGGTTGTAGAGAACAAGACTGGTCGTCACATCAGATCTCTCTTCTCAGATTAAGGGGGTGACTTCACTAGTAATGAGTTCAAATCCTACATCTAAGCTCACATGATTTGTCAACAAATTCCTTCTCCAAACACACAGTAGAAAAATAGTGTTGTTGAGAGAAAAAATCATACTATAATGGAAATGATGTGTTATATGATCTATGATTCTGGATTAGAGAGGACATTTTTTACAGAAGCAGCAAAGAAAACACTTTATTTTTTGAACAAAGTGCCCACATTTTCTCTTAATGGAGTGATACGACATGAATCTTGGTCGAAGTGGAAGCCATCCATTGCACACCTCAGAGTATTTGGGTGTAAAGTAATAATGCACATACCCAAGAAAAATAGAAATAATTTGGATATAAAGTCATAAAAACTCATCTTCATTGGCTATAGTGAAGAAACTCTTGGGTACAGATTAATGGATCTAAAGACCAGAAAATTCTACACCAGTAGAGATGTTAAGTTCTTTGAGAAGAAGGAAGTTGAGACTCTTTCTCCAGACTCACCTAATATAGATATTTCACCTACTGTAAAAATAGGTGATGTTCCCGTTAATGATGAAATTGATGATGGGGATGATGGTGATGATCATACATGACCACAACCCATGGGAGTAGTACAGTGTATGCCCAAGAGGTATACTAACATGATACGAGATGTAAAATTGGATGCTCCACCAAATACATACATCACAGGACCATAGACTCATAGTAAAGAACAAGAAGAAGTAAACTTTTCTTTGATGAGTAGATTTGTTGAATTTGTTGAGCCCTCTACTATCCAGGAATCCATATAGTTGAAATCTTGGAAACGTGTCATGGATGTTGAGTATCATTCAGTGATGAAAAAAGAAAAACTAGCAGCTTGTCGACCTTCCACCAGGGAAGAAACACACTGGTTGAAGATGAATATTCAAATAAAATTACAAATTATATGGGATCATAGACAAGTACAAAGAAATACTGGTAGCAAAGGGGTATGCACAAAAAGAAGGCATAGACTATGAGGAGACATTTTCTCCCATAGCTAAGATCAAAACAATCAAGATGATCTTTGCTCTAGCTACTCAGTTTGGTCGGAAATTCCATTAGATGGACATGAAAAGTATCTTTCATAATGGATATCTACAATAAGAATTCTACATAACTCAACTTGAGGGTTATCTTATACCTAGAGAAGAAACAAAGGTATGCAAAATCATGAAATCTTTGTATGGCCTTAAACAAGCACCTTCGGCTTCGTACATCAAAATTGATGAGCATCTCATTCAACATGGATTTGTTAGAAATTCATATGATCCCAATATCTACCTCAAAAGGTAAGGGGGGAGATTGTGATTTTTTTTATCTATGTTGATGATCTAGTCATCACTGATATTTTAGTGAAGATGATATATGCAACGAATAAATATCTTAATCGATCATTTGACATGAAAAAGCTCGAGCTCATGCACTACTATCTTATATTACAAGTATGGTAGAAAGAGAATCACATATCTTTTTCTTAGTTGAAGTATACTAAGAAAACACTCAATAAATTCATGATGATGGATTACACTCCAATTGCTACACCCATGGAAATGAGACTATATTTATCTCATTAAAATTCATCTCCTGTGGTAGATGTAACTCTCTATCAACAGTTAATTGGGAGTCTCGTTTACCTAACATATACTAGACCAGATATCATCTTTGTAGTGAGCTATCTTTCCAAGTTCATGTAGGAACCCAGGGTTTGTCATTGGAAGGAAGCAAGGTGGATCTTGAGATATCTCAAGGGTACAGTAGATCTTGGTCTAAATTACAAGAAGAATGATAAATTCTTCTTGAATAGATATTTGGATTCATATCAAGAAGGTAATATTGATGACAAGAAATAAACTTCTAGATTATTATTCTTTTTGGGATCTAGACCAATATCATGAGGAAGCAAGAAACAAAAATTTGTTTCTCAATCTTCTATAGAAGCTAAATATTGTGTTGCAGGTAGAACTGTTTGCGAAGTGATATGAATACATCGCATACTAGAAGGACTTGGAGTACCATAGGAAAAACATACCACCATGTGTGTAGAAAATGAAGGTGTTCTCAAACTTGTTCACAATCCATTATTTCATGAAATAACAAAGCACATCGAGGTACAGGTTCATTTCATACGATGGCATGTCTTAAAATACAACATACAACTTTAGTTTTTCCCAATCGCTGAACAACAAGTAGATATCTTCACAAAGTCACTTGCATGTGACAAGTTTGAGTTGTTCAGAGAATTCCTCTCCTCATGTCTTGATGAAATGAAAATTAAGTGGGGGATGTTAGGTAAAATATAGTTTGCCTAGGTTAATTTAGCATAGGTAATTATTATTATTTTTGTTAGCTATTATGGTGTGGTTATAAACCATATTTTGATTGTATTTGGGAATAATATTCCCATAGCATGTTTTTTTTCATGATTTGATTTGTTATATGGTTATATATTTTTCAAACCATTTATTTGTAATTTTGTTTACACAGGGGTCTTTATTGTTGTATTTTTTGCAACATCCCATTTGTCTGTATATGGTTGTGCAATATTTATAAATATCGCATCCATTTCTATTTTACCTGATTTTATTGAACATCAATATAATTATGAGGCTTTCGTCTCTCTTATAGGCATATGGAATATACACATGGTATATGTTAAATGTATGAAATGGATTTAGAAATTTACACGTAGTATGTTATATGAATGGGATAGGGATTAGAGTAATGGATAGTTAATAAATGATAGATTAGATGTGAGAGAAGGTATGCGACTAGACAGAAGGTGACCAAAACAAGATGAGTGATGCTTCATCATAGCAAGGAGTGCACGAAGGATTGATGCTTCAAACTGGACTAGAGGTAAACAAGAAGAGGAACAAATCAAGGCAATGCACTTTTAGCCAGTAGTAGGTGTTAACACATAACCATCGATATTTAGTTATCCTAGGTATCATGAGGGAAATATGGAGGGTGAAATTATGGAACTGATATCGACACAAAAAATGGGTTTAGTTGTAGCTCCTACATGGGAAAATAGGTTTTCCTTACGTGGTTTTCCCTAAGTCCATGACCTAGCTCTTAGCAGTATGGTGTAAACTGATCAATATGAGAAGTTTATTATGGGTGAGAAAGTTGATCAATGCGGGAAGCTTTCTTACGATGCTTGCTTTTGTTTTTGAATATATAAAAGGTTGATCAATGTAGAAATCCTTTCTTATCATGAAATGGTAGCCATTCTTTTAGGGAGTGGTTTGCATTTTTCTTTATGCTTTTGGATTTTTTAATTTGTGCATTTTTAGATGGAAGGATGTATGATATCTTTCCTTTAAGGGAGTAATCTATACTTTTGAAATTTTTCTTTATGGACAAACTTTCCTTCAAGGGAGAAGTCTATTTATTGGATAAGATAGGTTTTAATATTAGCATCTACAAATTTTGAGTTTTTATGGAAGAGCTAGGGATAACTAGGTACACCATTTAGGAGTAGATGAAAAATTTACAAGTGATACCTATGGACCCTTAGCGTGGTTCTAGTATGCTAGATAAGAAGGATATGGATGTAATGGTCATGGGGTTTCCACCTAACAGGAGGAACTTATCTCTAAGGAATATGCCATAAGAAGAGTCGTGTTTCCCATGTTCAAGGTCATATATAGGAAAGTGATGGTAGACCACATAATTCTAAATCATTACAATGAAATATGGAAAGGGCTAACGATGTATATATGATTACTAAGATGACTAAGTTCACGTTGGTAGGTATATTAATAATAGAAATTTTGTAACTGCAATGCATTAAGAGGTTTTGTTTCTAGTTTACCATCAAGAGAATCCAAATGATAAACTCCTGACCCATAATTATGCATGATAATATAAGGTCCAATCAAGTTAGGAGAAAAATTTCCATGTTGGTTCCTTTCTTGAGTAGTGACGTTCTAATTTTCTTTAAGGAAAAGGTCACTGATAGTAAATTCATGTTCCTTGAGGTGTTTTTATAAGCACATTTGATGCACTCTTGATATACATGACAATATTCAAGAGTGAGAAGGTGACATTTGTGTAACAACTCAATATGTGTTAAACGCTCTTGATGATAGTATTCGTTAGAGATGAAGTCACGAAGAGAAACGCGATAAGGATGGGGTTTGGACTTCAAGAGGAAAGAAGGATTCAAAATCGTAGATGAAATATAAAGGAGTAGCACATGTAGGTGTGTGAATGTTAGTTTGATAGGCTTAAAGAGAACAAATTGATGTGAAGATGCCAATTACAACTTGATTTATCAATAGTCTTGGAAAGGATCTTACTGAAGGGATTTTTTTAGTTACTTTCAGTTTGGTCATTATCTTACGGATACTATGGAGAAGAGAAGCTAAGCTATGAATGTTAAAAGAATACGTCAAATCTTCTTGAGATATTTGTTTTTGAAGTACTTTTCTATTTTATGTGATGATTTTATGGGGAACGCCAAAGTAGAAAATGATGCGCTGATAGATTAAATTAATGATCTGGTTAGATTTTGTTAATACAAATGGAATTTTTTCCACCCATTTGGTAAAATACTTCAGTAGTAGTGATGACATATTAATGGATGGCATTGAGAGGAACGTATGGATTAATGAGGTTGATGAGGTCAAGTCCCCATTATGAGAAAGGGCCAAAGGTCCCAAGCTAGCTATAAGGCCTGGCTAGGAATGTCAATGAGATTAGAATGTTGTTGGAATTTGACGTATTTCTTGACATAGTCACAGCATTATTGATTGAGGGAAGGCCATAGTAATATCCCATGCGAAAGAATCACACTTGGCAACAACCAAATTTCTAAAATTTCCACCACATATACCATCATGGACTTCTTGGATAGCTGCGGATAGATTCATGAGGATTTAAGGCATCGCATAGGAGGAAACTATCAAACCCATGTTTGTATAGAATAGCTGCAACAAGGATGACATACTGGTTAGCATGTTGCAAGGAATGACCTCCTACCATTTTTAGATGGGCCAGAGGGGATAATGGATTGAGAAAGGTAAATAAATATTTTTGAATACTAAAAATGAGAAGGATTAGATTTGACAAAGTTGACGTGATGGAGCTCGTTAGGGTGAGCCAATTTTTCAATGCTATGAAAAATAACAGAGATTTTAGATTCTTCTATAGTCTGAGGGATAAGAGATGTGAGGGATGTCATAGTGTCTCCAAAGTGATAGAATGATTGAGAAATGGTTTGAAGGCTGTAGAATTTGAATGCCTCAAGGAGAAAGATGACGATGTCCTTATATTTTAAAGGACTTCATTCTTACATTGATAAACCCTTTTGACTTGATTAATGATGGGCTAAGAATCCCCATAGATGTCAAGGATTTAGATGCCAAGTAAAATAGTGGTTTGAAGACCTAAGATGAGGGATTCATACTTGGCCATATTATTTGTGTATTCAAATTTAAGCTTATAGGTAATAGGAATGGGAGTGTCCCAAGGAGGAATGATAATGACATCATTGCCTCCCCTTATGGAAACTTAGATCCATCAAACAAGAGTGTCATCTTAACCGAATAAAACACTTGATCAATAGTGTTGATAGATTCATCTGGGAATTTCTCGTGAGGAAGGTTATTATCATGAAGAGGGGCATCAGCTAGTTGATTTTTGATATCCTGGCCCTTGATTGATTTCTAATAGATGAACTCTATGTCAAACTTAGTCACGAGCATGAGCCATTGAGTGATGTAATCATTATGAAAATGATTATAATGCATGGTTTTGAGAAGGTGAAATATAGTGATGACATAGGTCTTATGATTAAGAAGATAATGGATAAGTTTGGAGATAGTGAAGAAAAGAGTGCAACACATCTTTTCATCTTCCGTGTAGTGGGTCTCATTCTCGTGAAGGGTATGGATGATGTAATATACGGTCTGATCCCTACCTTACTCATCATGATGTGCCAACATGGCACATAAGGCATGATTAGATGCAAAGATATAGAGGTAAAAAAGATCCCCCTTGCATAGAGGTATAACTATAGGTGGAGATAGGAGATAATACTTGAGATCTTCAAATATTTTTGAAAATTATCATCCTAATTAAATTTAATGTCTTTTCAAATAATATGGTGAAAAGGTTGGCAATGGTCAGAAAGCTATGAGATAAAATGGTGAACTGATTGAATTCAGCCTTGAAGATTTTGAAGCTACTTTAGATTAAGAGGGGGCATCTCAAGGATGGATTTATTTTAGCAGGGTCTACTTCAATACCACTAATAAAAATGATGAAGCCAAGTATTTTTCCAGTTATAACTCTAAACACACACTTAGTTGGATTGAGACAGAGGAAGAAGTGAATAAGGAAATCAAAAAGGACTTTAAGGACATAAATGTGATTGTGTCGATGCTTGGATTTACCCAATAGGTCATCAACATATTCTTCTACAGTCTTATTGATGATATCATGAAAGATGTAAGTCATGGCTCGCTGGTAGGTGGATCCGGTGTTTTTTAAACTGAAGGGCATGATACGATAGTAAAAACACCCCAAGGAGTGTGAAATAATTCTTATGTTGGTCTTCTAGTATGATGAGGATCTATTTATACCTAGAAAATCCTTCCATAAGAGAAAGCATCTCATGGCCAGCAATAGGGTCCACAATTTGATCAATATTAGGAAGAGAAAAGTTGTCTTTAGGACAAGCAAGGTTTAAATCTTGAAATTCAATACAGATGTGGATCTTACCAGAAGAATTGGAAACATTTTCAATGTTAGAAACCCATTGTGGGTAGTTGATATAAATGATTAAATTAGCTGAAATAAGGCATTGCAACACCTCTTTGACAAGGAGGGAAACTCGATTGTGCATGTGGTGAAGCTTCTGCTTAATCGGCTTAACATTAGGAGCGAGATGATGTTAAGGAAAATGATGGAAGGATCAATACATGGCATGTCATTGTATGACCATGTGAAGGCTTGGCTAGGTTTAGAAAGGAATGTAGTGAAATATTCAATTTCTTTTGGATCAAGGGATTGACCCACTTCGAGGATGTGTGGATCTTACGGAGTCCCTATGTTGATGTAGATGGTGGATTTGTTAATAAGGGTGGATGTTTCAGGTAGTAAGGTCTTATGAAGATAAGAATATTCTACCCCCATATAATAAATCATATAATTGTCATCCAAACACTAAGGAATGTAAATGGTAGGGGAATATTCCTCTACCATATCAGGGAAGTGAAGAGGGAGAGACCAAGTTTCACATTCACACTGATAAGTGACTAGCCACAAGGTAATGGTGGAGATTTTTAAAAAAAAGTTAGAGGAGATGGACATGGTTTCATCTATATCCATATCCTCCTAGGATGGAGAAGATGGGGGATCAATGATCATCAGAGATGAGGATGAAGAAGGAATGAGAAATTCGGTAGGATTTTCCTTAAAACCCAATCCAAAATTTTCATGGGGCTTGCGAGATTGGTTGATGATGTGGTCATGTATGCCTTGTTCATAATTCCCCATTCCAAATCTTTTCCATGCACAATAATAAATATAAGTGTGGGAAAAGTATTTGTTGTAAATAAATTCAAATCCATTGGTGTAAGGCTTGGTGTGTGGTTGAGTGTAAAAGTGAGAGGAAGTGCAATCGATACCACCATCGATGAGATTGGTGTAAATATGGGGTGGACCAAAAGAAACTATATCCTCGACATTAGTTTGATACATTGGAGCTTTATCTGTTCTGCCAAGTTTATGAGTTGTGGGAAGGGCATTGAGCGTGAGAAGGTGATACTCCCCTAGCGTGAGACCATCCATTACTTTGTCTATAGAATTATCATTGGTAATTTTAGACACGGAGATGGATGATATTTTGGATTCCACATAAGAATATTTCTTTGGAAGATGCATGTCATTAGCACGATAAGTCATGTGACATGTTTTGAATGGAGGAGTTTCTATTGGGAGAATTATGATCTTCTCCTCATGTTCATATTTGATGCATTGATGAAGAGTGTAAGGAACGCAATATGAAAGATCAGATAAATTTGTAAAATGAAATAATAGAATTCTTATGTATATGTCATACGTTACATTGGGCTATTAAATAGCCAAGAAGGTTGGTAAAAAAACATCCTATAAAATAGGATGTATTACAAACAATAACCCCGTTAATAAACTTGTGGGTAAAACAATAATAATATGATCTAAGTACATAATATTTTTTATAACAATATTACTAACCACCTAGATGATAATGTGAACATTAATATTAATTTCATAACACGCAACGCATTACATGAACCCATGGTCCTCCAAGTAGGATATTGTATTGAAACTCCCCTTCTATGATATAGAAGACCTCATGGAGGATTTTTTCACCAACATGGATAGGAAGAATAATTATTCCCAATTTGGGATCAATAACATCATTGAATGTCTGAAGAACCACGGGTGATTGGGAGACAATGGAATTAGGGAGATTGAGTTGATCAAATGTATGGGATAAGATTATGTTTATGTTAGCTCCATTATCTATCATAGAGTTATGAGTGAATGTGTCATTGATACGCACAGTGATGAAAAGGGGAAGGTCATGATCTTCGAGTGATATGTCAAGAATTTTTGTATCGTCAAAATATATCGTAGAAGAAGCAGCAAGTGTTCCCACAAGATCCACAAAATGTTAGGTTCTATCTATAGGGGTAGATATACACTAGATAGATTTGATGAGAGCTTACCTATTCTCAGGAGAGATTTGGATAAGCTCATAAAGTGACATATTTATTGGGGCTTGATGAAGTTGTTTCATAATACTCTGTTCAATGGTAGAAAGTCATGGTAAAGATAGGATAGCTACTTTGGGTTTTTATGAAGAATAAGAAGGTGTAGGTTCACTAGAGGGAGCAATGACAACAAATTTTGATTTAGATTTAGTAAGTGATTGTAAATCATGTGGGTGAGATTGAGTGGAAATCTGAACAACATTAATAAAAATAGGATGACCTTCCTTGGGAAAGGTTGTGTTTGGAGGAGGGATGGCAACAAAGGTCCTGGATAAATTAGGAGATTCAGATATTTTGGTGGATGAAGATTGGGGTGGAGGAGAGAGATGGTTTGATGGAAGAGGGGGATCCCCTTCGATGAGAATTCCATCCTCTTTGATAATATTATGCATAATAGTTTAGATGGCCTTACAATGTTTGGTATCATGTCTTGGAGCACAATGATATGTACAAATGAGATTAGAATCAAACCATGAAGGCCTTGGGCCATGTGAATCAAAATATTTAATTGGGGGATGGTGATTATGGATGCTTGAAGTAAGCATTGGAAGATTTTTGTGTAGGAACCAATGGGGGTTTTTTAAGAAGAGGTTGTAGATAGGGTGGATTTGAGAACATTGGATGAAGGTAAAAGGGATGGTTTGCTTTGATGAAGATTTATGGGAGACTTTTATTTTTTCTTGGACTTATAAGGAGAAGAGGGTGATTGTGTCTTGGTTTCAGTTTTGATGATTGGTCACTTATATGGCTCAGATTCTGATTTGATAATTGGTGATGTGGATGATTTTGAAGGGAGGTCATATTTGGAAGAAAGATTAGACTATTTGGATTTTTTGATAATGGGAGTATTGGATGAAGGGTTTGGCCCTAAGATGGATGGATATGATCCTAAGAGTGATGATATGACTTTTATTTCTTAAGAGGATGGAGCTTCAACTTTTTATGTGGATGTGTGAGTGATTTTCTAATGGGTACACGAGGGTACTTAGAATTTGATTATAAGGATTTTCCTTTAAAAAGAATGATGATGACTAGATTGTTTTGTAGAGATGTATATTGAAAAATGGAAGTGGTTTTTATATGATTTTTTTGACGAGATCACGAGTGGTTGTAAATTATAAAGGTATAGGGTTTATTGGTGTATAAATTATTGGACTTGTAGATAGGGAGAGAGTATCATTTATAGTTATATTAAGTGGTATGTTTTCATAATAGATGTTTTGAGAGATGTTATGGATGTGGATATAGATTCAGATGATGATATGGGTATGGTCATAGTAGTAGGTTTGATTGGTATGGAAGGTGGTGTGGATGTAGGAATGTGTGATGAAGATGTTAAGGTAGGCGTTGGGGTAGATATAGGTGAAGGAAAAGATGTGATAGGTGAAGATGTGGTAGATATGGATGAGGTAGAAGGAATAGATGTGGTAGAAGGAATAGATATGATAGGTGATGATGTGGTAGATATGGATGAGGAAGTGGGTATAGTTATGATTGATGTGGATGTGGTATTTGTAGACATATTCTATGTAGATATAGTAGGTGTAGGGATAGGTGTAGATGTCAATGAATTTTTGGGAATTGAGGAAGAGTCTGAAATAAATGTGGGAGTAATGGATGAAGAGATGACGGATGTAGGTGACAGTGTTGGTTCTTGATTTATAGTTTTTATTGTATGAGCATTAGATGTATGTGATGTAGGTGGTCGAGTTTGATTATTTAGTAGATGATTGGGGAAAGGTTGTTTGAAAATGTCGAGAGGATGATTAGACAGTGTGTTAGGGTTATCCACTTGGAGGTCACCGCATTCTATGAGTTTTTGGACAAGGTCTTTAAAAGCGTGACACTTCTCAATGTCATGACCATCAACTTGATGATAGTTACAATAATTCTCCTCATGATACCACGTTGGTTTGGGTCGTGATTCATCAAAGGGTTGGATGGGAGGAATTTGAATAAGATGCACCGCCATTAACTTGTAGAATATGGAATTATAAGATTCCCCAATAGAGGTATATTGGGATGCGGTTTAGGAGATTTTTGTAGAGGCTCCATGTGAGAAGTGTATGTGGAGGAATATTTTACCACAATGGTGTTAGCATCATTCTTAGATTTTTCTCCATACATGGAGGATTTAGAAAATTCAAACTTGAGTTTATTTGATCAAAGTTTGATATGACCTTTCTCAAGGGCACGAAGTTCAATTTTACGAGCCATGGTAAATTCCTCTTCAAAGGTTTGGAATGATTGAATTTGAAGAGTAGAGGAATTATGCTTCACACAATATCGTGAAATGTTTTTGATTAATTCAATTTTTTGAAGAGAGAATGATAGTTGTTTGATTATGCCACGCCATCGTGGGACGAAATATATGATAGATTCTTCATCAAATTTTCTAATGTCATAGAGGTATGTAATAGTGACTTTATGTGCAATTTTTATTGAAAAGTGATCTAGGAATAATTTCACAAGTTAAGTGAAAGAAAATAATGAATGTTGGGGAATTTCGTTATACCAATCCAATGCTAGTTCGGCCAATGACATGGGGAATGTATGAAGCATAAGGTCTTGATCATGTGAACTGAGAGAGAATGTGTGCCTAAATTCACAAAGGTGTTGTTAGGGATCCTCCTTGCTATTGAACTTAGAGAATTTTGGTAGTTCCCAATGTGGGGGATAAGGCTTTATAGGGACTGATGGATTGATAGGTTTGTTGAAAATTTTCTCATATAAGAAAGTGGTCTTGGATCCCAACGTAGCGACTTCAATATTAGCCATTCTACTCAATAACTCATGTATGGGATCGTTAGAAGGATGGGAATGATAATTTGAAGGATGATATTGTGGTACGTATGAAGTAGATGGGTTAGGGTAGGAAAGGGGTTGATATGTTTAAGGATGAGTAGGTGTCGGTGGAAGTGGTTGATAGGGGGGAATGTAATTGAATGGTTGAGAATGAATGGGTTGAGATATAGGTTTTTGTTACGAGATGGGGGTGTAATAAGATTGATGGGATTGAGTTAGTTGTTGAGTGATGAGTACATTAGATTAGTTTGATATAGGATGAGTTAGGATGTAGGTAATGTGTGATTGAGATGTTTGAGTGGATTGATTACGAAGTAAGTAGGAAAAAGCACCTCAAAAAGGAGGTTGATGAGTTTGGGTTAATTCTGAAGGATGGGGTTTTGAATTGATCACATTTACATGAACATGGGAAGTGGAAATAAGGGGTAAATTTGGGTTATGTGCTTCGGGTGGAGGAGGAATCAAATGATACTCTTGTGATAATTGGATAGGAGCACTAATAACCATAGTGGATGAAGAGGTGATGGAGATAGAAGAGATGGTACTATTGTTAATGCGAGACAAATAAGGGGGAATGGGGACCACTAATTGAGTGTTTTAGTGATTGTTAGGGATTGTGGAGGGTTGGTGAGGATCAATATTATGTTGTGCCATGGAAATTTCATTCATAGCGCTAGGGAAGAATACGGAAAGTTGTGATGTGAGGACTTGAGTGGATTCGATATGGGAATGATAAACAAAAATTTCTTAAATAGAGGGTCTATCAATAGGGAGGTTGGTATATTTGTGAAGAAGGTAATCATGAAGAGCAACTAGGTTGGCATCAAGAAACTCTTAGAATTTTGCACATCCATGAGGTATGGTAGGATGCCCAAAATCCTTAATAGAGGTGGTGGAAGGGTGTGTAGCTGGTCTAGATGGGATGGAGTGATGATAAAGAAAGGGGTTGGTTTTAAGAAAGGTGTTAGGTTGGATGATTTGAGACTCTTGAAGAGGGGCAAGGGGAACCATTGGCTAAGTAGCCATGACAAAGGTGACCAAGGGGGTGGAAGAAATGATAGAAAGGGTGGAAGTTTGTTGAAAGGAAATAGTGGAAATAGGAATTTTTTTGGATGACATGGTTTATTCCATTTTAAAAGGAACGATGACCAAATTGTACCAAGCCAAGAACACAGATGCTAATCAAACACTACGATGAATAAGATGAAAGCAATTCGCCATAATAACTTTACATAAAACCTTTGAAAACAAATGAGAATTAATATTATATATTATTATGGAACTCAATGAAATATAATGAGAATGGGCCTTGCTTATATAGGCAAGGAATAACAATCTAAGAACCAGCCAAGGTCGTAGATCAAGTCATAAATCATGGAAAGAACTAGTCATCAAAGAAATAATCAAGTCCATAGATTTATGAGAGAACTAGAAATCAAGGATCTAGTCAATACCATACATCTAGGAAAGAGCTAGTCAATACCATAGATCAAGGAAAGAACTATATATAACAATTAGATAATATCTCCTAATATCTAAATAAATAAAAATAAATATCCACACACATAAGTGGGTGAGGATAAATACAATAAAGGTAAATAAAGTACCTAGGTGAACATGAGCTAAGGTAAATACCTACTCGAACACCCCCCCCCCTCAAGTGAAGCTAGCGGATAAAATAGAAGTGGTATGTCCACAGTACGAGTCTTGGAAACTAGGCCTAATGAGGTACTCGTGTACAATAACTAGGAAAAAGGGACACCGCAAGGTACCCAAAACCAATAACAACAAAGTAAAGAGAGTAAAAACCTGCTCCAAGGCATCCCAAGAAGCTCGGCTCAAAACCTGGTACAATTCTAAAGAAGTTTGGTGTGCACTATGGTTTGAATCCACTACTCGATCACAAAATTCAAAAACAACTGACACTGGGCTTCACCCTAATAGCTCCATACAAGGAGACTATCAATGGAGTGATGTCGAAAGTGCAAAAAAACACCAAACATAATTTGATCAAATGCTACAAATAGGTGTGTCACTATCCAAGAAAAACAACCAAAGCAACAAGAAAAGGACACAAAATCATGAGTGTCACAATCCAAGAAAAGCCAAGGTAACAAGGCGAGGACACAAAACTCGAACAAGCAGGATTAACACCACACCCTCCCATATTGTTAAATGGGTGGAGGGATGCTACAAATCTATATGAGTTTTCAAAACAACTACTCAAACACTGAAAAACTAACACTGGAATGCACCAGAATAGATCCCCCAAGAGATACTGTCAACATGCCAAATGTGTCAAAAATACATATACAAAATATCTCAACAAACAAGAGACATACACTATACTTGCTAAAGAAAAATGCTCAAAACAAGAAGCATCACAATGCCGAAGGTATAGAAAGTGAAGCAAGAGGTCAAATGGTGGAGGAGCCATGCCTATAGATTCCTCTCAATGAAAACCTATGTCACTGCCACAAGTGATTAGATATCCACACCAAATCAACACGGATGGATGAAGAAGATTCCTACATCTGACTTGGTGTAAAATGCACAATGGGTGTATGTAAAAGAACATCAGAAAGTGTGTTAGGTTCATCATGTTTGACATCTGAAATCTTAGGTTTCTCAATCTTGAGTGAAGATGCAGAACTCGTGTGTTGCTCGTGATCCTCAAAAAGAGTTGAGCGAATAAACAAAGGAGCTTTGTCAATGTGTGATCCCAATGAAGTATCTGAACAAAAACCAATGTCGTGGCAAAAATTCCACTTAACATGTGGAAGAGGGGAAACAATACCTTGTGAGTGTCTGCCAACACCTTCGCTAGTAAAACCCATAAAATGGAGCATTCGAGAACTGAAGACAGTGGTACACTTCTTTAAAATGTCATGCAAATGAGAAGAAATAGGATACACAACATGTGGTACTTTAATAGGCACAGATGTGGAAGAGCATGCAGTAACAAGCCTCACAGATTTAGAAGCATCAAGAGCAGGAATAGGCTCAAAGACTAACATATCAATGTTAGTGGGTACAGGAGAAATAGCTACAAGTGGACTAGGAGCATGGATTTGGCTGTCCATGATATCATGGTGATGTTGTAGGCTAGCAAGGTGTTGCTGTAGGGAGTGGATTATTATATCCTTATCATGAATGAGTGATTGTAGAAGAGAATTTTGATTCTTGAGAGATCTATTTTCTTCTAAAAAATTTACAATATCCTCTTGAAGTCCACATAGTTCAGAGAAAATCATATCATTCTCAGAATCCATGATAGAGAAGAATGTAACTCCCAAAAGTTTAGGATGTCAGGCTCATCCGAAAATACGTCCACAGTTGATTACAACACTCCTCTATATTTGGCACTTTATAATTATAGTGCAAGTCTCAAAATAAATATTTTCAATGGAAATATCACAAAAAAAACAAGCACTTCTACAAAAAAAAACCACTCAAAACCGAGTTACCGAGAAAAAGATACAAACTTTTCAATATTTTGCTCTACTATTTATTTTAGCTGCCACTAAAACAAAATAAAATTAAAGGGGCCTAAAGTTAAACACCTACTAGTAGGAATCACAAGCTTTAATCCCTCATATGACCATACCATATCACCAAGTGCTAAGGATATTTGTAGTTAAGTAAGCTAATTCCACATAACTAGTACACCTAAGTAAGCTAACCCAACAAGTGTAGAGATAACACAAGTGTAAGAATTATACTAATAAATAAATAAAAGGATAAATAATAACATACACCAACACCCTCCCATAAGCATAGCTTAGGTGGGTGAAAATTTTTGGTCCTTGCAACAAGGCCTGATGAGGTACCCACGCACAATAACTGGGAAAATTGAACACCGCAAGGTACCCAGAATAAGTAATAATAAATTAGAGAGAGAAAAATCCCGCTACAAGATATCCTAAGAAGCTCAGCTCCAAAAACTTGTACAATGCTAAAGAAGTGTGGTGTGCACTAGGTATGAATCCACGGCTCGATCATAGAACTCAAAATAATTGACACTGGGCTTCACTAGAATAGCTCCATACAAGGAGACTATCAATGAAGTGATGTTGAAAATGCAAAACAAACACCAAACATAATTTGAACAACTGCTACAGATAGGTGTGCCACGATCCAAAAACAACCAAGGCAACAATGCAAGGACATGAGATCCAAATAAATAAGATTTCCAAGATCTAAGAAAAGCCAAGGTAACAAGGCAAGGACACGAAACCTAAAAAAATAGTACCAACACGTAACAAGATAAGGACACAAAACCCAAAGAATCAATATCAACACCACAACCTCCCATACTACTGAATGGGTAGAGTGACACCACAAATCTGTATGAGTTGCCAAAATGAACTACTCAAACACTAAAAAACTAACATTGGGCTTCACTAGAATAGCTCCCCCACAAGAGAGACTGTAAACATGCCAATAAAACTGTTGAAAATACATATCCAAAATATCTCAGCAAACAAGAAAGATATGAATGTATACACCCATAGATATAAGAATGCAATACCCAAAAGTTTAGGATGTGGGGCTCAACCGAAATTACGTCCAAAAGTGATTACAACACCCTCCCAAATTTGACACTTTATAATTGAGTGCATTTAAATATTACAATGAGTAACAATACATTTTACATTTGAAATATGTGTATAAAAATGTCACCAATGTGTATTGTACGTACCCATAATTATAGGGTCCTATACCACCAGAACGATGTTACACATGCCCCAATGATGATACAAGTCACCTTGCAAGGTGTTCGGAATCCAGGAAAGCTTGCCAAGTGTATGTTAGCATCTTAAGTATCTTGTTTAGGATTTGTGTACTTTGCTTTATCCTCTGCCTTTCTTTTTCTAAGCTTGTTGACCTTCAGTTGAGGAAACCGTTGAACTGCCAGGGTGGAGGTCCTTCACGCGTTTTCTAGCACGTTCTTTTGATCATGACTTGGGTAATTTTTCAACATTTACCATCTTTTCTCAACCGCCTTAGCTCGTATTAATGTTTTATGTTCCCTAGAATAGTTTTTCTTCATTGTTTAATGGTAAAAGAGTTCTAATAGGAATCACCTTTGGGTGAATGTTAAATCTATAAATAGCCAGCTTGTTTTCAAGCAGATGGCCCCTGAACTTCTCATTTCCATTGTTTTGTCTTTCAATTTCTTGCTTAGAATTCATTTTTTTTCATGTTTTGCATCCATGCTAGTTTTCATTTGTTGTTAGAAGCCATTCGATCTTCTTGCTTCATACTTGTTCATTGTTGTTCATAAAAATTAGTCTAAAGCATAGTAGTGTCATTTATACATTGAATTCATTAGAGTTATAGGTTGTGTTCTTCACAGAAGGTATATTCTAGAATCTCTTGGTACACTTGTGTTGTATTCCCGCAATAAATCCCGCTAGGAATTGCATACGCCAAGCTCTATCACTTGCGTTGTCCCTCTCCTACTCGCATTATATTTGGTCTATATCCAAAGCTACCATTGTTCAAAATATCTTTTTCTATTGATGGTAGCATAAACACACTCTTCTAGATTCACGTGAACACAAAGGAATGAGGAGATCATTCTAAGGGGACAAAATCATACACTACTAGATTCACCACTGTTCTGCAAATTCTAGGTGTTATCTTTCAAATTTCTAGTTAAAACATATCAAATAGAGTAGCGAAATATTTCATTTCAGTTAAATTTCATTTTCGATATTGCCAGGGAAGTTGTGGGGATTGATAGTTTCTCATAAACTATGATTCATTCCTCACTTCTGAGGTAGGATCCAGAATCTTTCAATTAAGTTAAAATAGCTATCTAGTTATTTAGGATAAACTCACAACTGCACAGGCAAGTAGCTACACCAGGCTACCTTGCTTGTTTTAATTTCGTTATTAGATTAGTTGTCATTTTCTAAATATATTAGATTAGTTATTCTTTCAATTCTATTAAAAATTCTATCAAATATACAAAAATAGAGGAATATATATATGTTGTAGATATATCTTGCATAATTAGTTTATTTTGTTTCAATTAAGCTTATATTGATCTTTTATGACAATCACAAGACCTAGGGAGCCCAGGGAATATATTTTTGAGCCAATCGTGCCTCAACCAAATCTTGTTGTAGCATTAACTAACATAGACCAAAATCTTAGAATTCAGGTCTTCCGAACAACAACAGACCTACAAGAAATCAGCACACAGCTAAGAGTGTTAAACATAGAAGAAGACAAAGCACACACGTTTTGGTCACATCAACCAAATTATAGACTTCCTTGATAGATATCCGTATGATTGTAGAGGGACCTTAAAGAGGGAAAACATTCGGTTGTGAATCACTAGTCCTACAGCTAGACACAGGAGACCTCCTCATTGATATAGACACTAGCTTACGTATCCAAGTTGCCAGAACACCTGTTAGGTACTCTAATAAAATCTTGCAACTTCTAGTTCTAAACGCAGAGGCTAAAAAGGAATATGATTACTGGATACTCGGAGTCAGGGGTTGACATTCATATGACCATAGGAGGTCCACAGCAACCAAGAACTTACGGTTGTGATCCACAGGTCCCACAACCCAATGGGCCTACAAATCAATCAAATATTGACACCATCTTGCGAATGTTGGTGTTTAGGTCCTCTCCACTTCCACCAGACATCATCACACAACTATCATTATTATATGTAGCAGCTAATCAAGCTAAAGATTTATGGACTAGGCTAGAGAATCATCCATAAAACACCAAAAGATCCACTACACATTTGGTCATTTCATTTTCATGACCTTGTTGGGAGATACATACGAAGCACCCGTAGGTCATCTTCCACGTATCCCACAACCCATAGATCGGATCACGACAGAGCTCGATATTGATTGGAGCCTTCGAGCAACTATCCTCACTAAACGATCTATCACACTGGTTCACGTTAGGAGGGCCTTCTTTTCCTTAGATTCATAGATCCCATTATTACATGTTGAATACATAAGATTACCTAACTATCTTATCTGCACTCTGCGTGTATTCCATCCCCACCGGCTGTCTCGGCATTACCTCGAGAGGTTGGGTGCGAGGAAGAGTTACTTTTAGATTCCCATGCTCGCATGTCACTTTTCCATCGTACAAAATTAATGAACCTAACGTGAAACTTCCTACCTTCTGATCTAGATTCAAATTTCTACTTTTTCTTCCAAATTAGTTTACTTTTCGTCTTTTCTGGCTCATTAGCCTTCACATCAACTTGACCAACAAAATTGGTGAACCCAACATGAAACGAACACGCAACCTTCTGATCTGGAGTCATATTTCTACTTGTTCTTCCAAATTAGTTTACTTTTCATCTTTTCCACCCCATTAGCCTTCACATCAGCTTCACCAACAAAATTGGTGAACCCAACGTGAAACAAACTAATATTCCTCTTTCTGTTTTCTTTTCTTTCATCCACCTTCACTCTTTCCCATTATTCTGTGGGTATTCATATACCCCCCGAATATGTCAGGATACGATGCATATGGAAGACCTCTCCTAGGCCTTGAAGCATACTACGATCAACTAAATAGACAACCATCACCCTCACTCTTAGCATGGGGTGACAACTATTCAACTAACCAATTTTCAACACAAACACCGCCTCAAAGGACTAGATATAGTTCTTCTTTCCAAATAGAGGAGTTGGATCAGCTCACTCAAACGCAACAACTAGAGCCTTCAGAGCTCAAACAACATGATGCTCACTAGGAGAATCTGGTTCATCTCCTCGACTATTGCTTAGACCATAAATTAGTAGAAAGTCAGATCCATATCTATTTTTATATGATGAATACTTAGCACGTTATGCTAGGAGTGAAACAATGTATCTCAAAATATGTACCCACCTATAGGGGGTTTGCAAACACAACCCGAGGTCTCATTCCAAGAAAACACCCCCATTCCTCCACCTATATGAAATTCCCTCGGTGAAACTTAGTAGGGCACCGATCAATTCATAGCAGGGTACCATATGCCTATACAACCTCAAGATATACAACAAACTCCACTAAGGAAAAATACCGTGTCTTCACCAAACGAAGTCATCTCAGCCTTAGTTGAGAAGGTTAGAGGGTTAGAACGTTCTCAAGCAAATCAAAATCCATAGTTCATGCAAGAAAGAACTTCCAATCATCCACATCATCCTAGCCAAATAGTCCTCCTCACAGGAACAAGCACGTTGGGTATGCCTCCTTAGTACTTACAACAAATGCCAACTAGAACCACATTTTCTAATGCTGCTCCAGTTGAGAATATAATACCTCTCGGTTTAGTACAAAACAACCCATTCTTAAGCAATTCTCCTCCATACTTAAACATGTATTCCAAATCACCACAAGGGAGATATGTTCTCTTCTCCTGGCATGTTCACTCAACCACAGGGATTTCCTTATGCCCCTATAAATACATATGCTACGCCATATCAACAACCCATTCCACCTCCACCCCCTCAGCAAACACCATCAATGGTCAAAACCTATGTGATAGGGACTTATTCAAAATATTTGAAATAACCTTTAGACCTCACTATATGAAGTGTCATGCTTCCAAGACCTCTCCCCGATCTACCCAAGTACAAAGGGAAGGGAGACCCGAATACACATATTAAGGCCTATGCCATAGCCATTCGAGAGTTGCTCCCTTGGGATGGAGTTGTTGCTAAAATATTCCCCAAAAATTTAGAGGGTATCACCCTCGATTGGTATTACAGAATACCTGAAGCCTCAATACATTCATTTAAACAACTTGTTTCAGATTTCATCGAGGCGTTCAACATGAACAAATTGTTGAGAATAGGAATCAGGGAATTCTTGCATATTAAACAAGAACACAATGAATCTATTGCTCATTTAATCCAAAGATGGTGTACGATCCTCTATTCTTCAGCGAGCGCTCCAAACATGGATCAGATGGAATTATGTGATTTATTCCTTCATTCTCTCAGTAGAGAGATAAAGGAAGAAGTCTAGAAGTTCCCACTAAGAACTTATGATGAGGTGCTCAAGAGTGCTCTCTGAATAGATCAAGCTACAATAGATAGCGGTCGCAAGACATATGGAACAAATGGGAGGTTAATCATCCCCAACCAAAATACTACAACTTATCCTACTACCACAAACGCCAATCAAGGACCTAAAATCCTTAACAAAAACCACGGAGTGACAACAGATGGAGTGAATGACCAAACTAAAATAGAAAATGTTGTAAATGTTCCACCACTAGTTAACAATCAACGAAACAACAATTTTACCCCAACAATCAACACGGTGGATTTTAATCATCCCCAATGACAACAACAACTACAGATTCAGACACAGGGTCCAAGTCAAAACTCAACTGGATATCAAAACCAAAACCAACAGCAACAAATGCAAAACTTTAATCCTAATAGTCAATAGTTTAATCAGAGTTTTGGACCACAACACGTGCCAAACCAACAACCTAGGAGCTATAATCCCAACTCGTATTGTGGTTTCCACAAAATTCGAGGCCATGACACTAGGACTTTCCACGATTACAATAAATTCATGCAAGGTTTTCCAGAAGAACAAAGACAACTCTTCATAGATATGTTCTTAACAGATTCTGTGACACCTATGCCAAATACTTTCATAGGGGCAGTTTCCCCTCAAAATGCACCTCTTAAGATCTTCAATGATCCACTTCCAAATCATAATAATAATAATAAATTAAATCCAAATGGGACGAACAAAGGTGTAATGACAGGAAATAACAATCATGAAGCCTCGACTTCACTAAATCCACCTGTCACACCACAATTAGGAAATCAGCCATGAACCAAGATAGTTGGTCTAGTGGAGTTAGATACTGAGCTGCACGTAGAAGCCATAACAAGAGACATGAGAATATTCTTCTCAACCAAATCCAATCTATCCAGTAGAGCCAGATAACATTCAAAAAACATGGGTAAAACCCATAGGTGCTTATGATTTAATTAATGACTTAACAAAGACCTTCTCTCACATCTCCTTTTTGGACTTATTGAAAAATTCTCCTGCCCATAGGGCTGCTCTTTTAAAAGCACTAGGTCTAGGTCATTTAATTAACATCACTCCACCTCCCGAAACACAAGTAAACCATATAGACTTTGATATCCACCCTCCAGGGAAGCCAGATAGGGATACCGAGTTTATATTTGACATAAACAAAATGCCAACAGATGCTGAAATTACACGTAGAGGTGATCCAGCCTTACATTTACAAGTGTGGGTTTACAATAATTACGTTAAACGTACAATGGTTGACGATGGGTTAGTAGTTAACATTTTCCCCTTCTCTTTCCTTCAAAATCTAGGATATGGGGAAACAAATTGTTCCACAACAAGAAATATGCTAAGAGGTTATGACAGCCTTAAAGCTACTTCAATTGGGACTATAATACTACCAGTCACCTTAGGACCCAAGACAATCCTCACTGAGTTTTATATCATAGATCAGGAAACCAACTATAATATGATCCTTGGTCAACCATGGATACATCGCATGAAAGCAATCCCTTCTACGTTATTCCAGGAAATAAGATTCTTACACCTAGGAAAGATATTCGTAGCAAAAGGTGACCCAAAACCATTCGACATACACCTAGTAGACCTGAAGAAAAGACTAGGCATTCACTCGGAGTTTGAACTCCCGACAAATCAACTTAACAAGCCAAACAACTCAAAACCAGAAGAAAAATTGATACCTACAACAGAACTAGAAATTATGAACCTAGTCAAGGGCATCCCAGCCCTCAAGGATTGAAGCTAATGTTGTAGAAACAATATCATTAGGAACTACTACAAAAATTGTCAGAATTACTAGAACAAGATCTACCAATTTTCCTACCATTTGATTCCATATGTATGGGATGTACCCTAGGAGTTGGTTCTCTTCCAATAGAGGAACTTTGTCATGGTAGAAGTAACTGAAACCAGAAGAAACAGACGCAAAGAATGTCCCAGCATCCATTTTTCCTAGTAAATATTGGACTCTCCATTTTGATGGAGCTAGATGTCACTATGGAGCTGGGGCAGGTGTGATCTTTACTTCTCCTAGAAGGAAAGATCCTACCATTTTTCTTTTAAATTAAACTTTGAATGTACAAACAATGGCGCTGAATACGAAGCCCTCCTCCTTGGCCTCCTCATAGCCAAAAGGATCAGGTGTTAATGATATCAGAGTGTTAGGAGACTCACAATTAGTTGCAAACCAAGTCTCTGAAGTATATGAGACTAGATTTGAGCACTTACAGCTCTATAAAACAACGGTATTAGATCTAAGCAAAGGATTTGACTTCATATCCATTGAGGCAATCCCATGAGAACAGAACCTTCTTGCAGATTCAATAATCAACTTCAGCTTCGTGTTTTACTCCAAGTAATGAGTTGGAGGATACAGTTTTCAAGGTATCACTTCATACTGAACCATTGGTGAAGAAAATGTCAACAAACCCTCTTCTAACACATACAGCTGAGAATGAATCTTTTATCTTACATCATGTTGATAGTGATAAAGTCACTCTTGAATATCTAAACACCTATGCAGAGCTACACCTTGCTCACCCTATAGTTGATCTTTCCCTAATACCACACTCTTCTTCCTACTTTGGAAATCCCATGGTAGAGTCCTCCTCCACAAAAGGATCTCGGCATATCTACAAGATAGAAAATGGAGAAAGCTTGGAACTACCTCCAGCCCCACCTAAATTTTAGGAAGGTAAACCTTCTTTGATAGAAGAAACCATTGACATAAACATTGGAACGGAGGAAGAACCAAGAATTTTGAAGTTGGGATCCTTGTTAACTCCGGAAGAAATAGAAATACACACCTAAATCCTCAAAAAACATTAAAAGGCTTTTGCATTTAACTATAAATAAATGATAGGTATCGCACCACAAGTTGTGATACATAATCTCGTCACTAAACTAGATGCAAAGCCAATTAAACAGAAGTCAAGACCAATGAAGCCAAAAGTGGCTCTCATGGTAAAAGAGGAAGTAGTAAAACTTCTCCAAGTAGAATTCATCAATCCCATTGACTATTTACAATGGGTGTCTAATATCATTCCCATCCTCAAAAAAGAATGGGAAGATACGCATTTGTATAGATTTTTAGGATATTAACAAAGCTTGTCCCAAGGATGATTTCCCATTACCATCTATTGACGTTATCATTGATGCAACAACTTGATTTGAACTGTTGTCCCTCATGGATGGGTTCTCAGGGTACAATCAGATTAAAATATCTAAACAAGATCAAGACAAAACCACATTTATAACTCCCTGGGGAACTTATTATTATGTTGTCATGCCATTTGGTCTTAAGAATGCCAGCGTTACGTATCAGTAGGAAATGACTTATATATTCCATGATCTTATCCATAAAATTGTGGAATCATATGTGGATGACTTTTTGGCCAAGACCAAGAAATGTTGTGATCATCTGGAAGTGCTCCATATCATCCTCTCATGACTAATCGAGTATGGTGTCACATTAAACCTAGAGAAGTGCGTTTTCAGTGTAACATGAGGAAAACTTCTAGGATACATTATATCTTCACGAGGGATTGATGTTGATCCAGCAAAAATATGAGCTATTCTCAAAATGATCCCACCTTCGGATGAGTCTGGAATTAGGTCATTTCTTAGGAAACTCAGTGCAATCCAAAGGTTCATCCCAAATTTAAGACTTTTCCATTCATCCAATCAACAATCTACTCAAGAAAGATTATAGTGTCGATTGGACTGAAGATTGCAATGAGGCCTTCAAAGCAGTTAAGTGCTTCTTGTTGTCACCACCCACGCTAATGCCTCCCTAGCCTGACCGTGCTTTAATCCTATACTCATGAGCCAGTCATGTCTCGCTAGCCTGCATGTTGGCTTAAGAAGACGATGATAAATGAGAATGCGCAATCTATTTCATTAGCTGAACGTTGCTTGATTATGAAACATGTTACACATAGGTAGAGAGAGAATGCCTTGCCATAATTTTTTCAACAAAATGTTTGAGACATTACATGTTAAACTAGGAAACAAGGGTCATTGTAAAGACAAACCATTTACGAACATTTCTCACACAAGGATCTTTATCTAAAAAGGCTGGCCATTTCATAACCCTAATGGGAGAATTTGAGTTAACATTCGTAAACCAAAAATGCGTTAAAGGACAAACCATTGTAGACTTGTTAGCTGACAATCCACTAGATGGAAGGTGAGCTGGTACATCTAGACTTTCCCGATGAATGTGTATACCTTTTCAAAACCAGACCCCCCATTTCTACATGTCCTTGGTATACTGATATCATTAATTTTATCATATACCATATGTACCCGAAAAGTGCCACATCACAACAAAGAAATCAGTTACACATAATTACCGCTAAATATGTTGTTTTAGGACCAAGTTCTGTATCACAGAGCCTTCAACAGCATGCTTCTAAGATGCGTCAACATAGAAGAATCCAAGAGGATTCTTCATGAATCCCATAGTGGGATATGTGGGGGACCACTTCAGTGGTCATGCCACCACTCACAAAATACATCAGATGGGCTATTTTTGGCCCACTCTCGAACATGACGCAATGGAATTTCTACGTAAGTGCCACAAATGTCAAGAATTCTCTCACGAGATTCACATGTTAGCACAATCCCTGCAACCAATAGCGACTCTGTGGCCCTTCTCCACTTGGAATCTAGACTTAATAGGGAAATTCTCTCCCTCATCAACCGATGGCCATAATTTTATAATCACAGCCACGAAATATTTTACCAAATGGGTGGAGGCCATGCCTCTCACCACTGTACCAGGTTCGGTGATTGCCAAATTCATTTTGAACCAAATTATTTGCAAGTATGGTGTCCCACAAGTCATTATCTCAGATAATGGCACATCCTTTAAGAAAAACGAGGTTCATGAATTATGTAGCAAGTTCAAGATAAACCATCACACAGCCTCTCTTTACTACCCTCAAGCCAATGGGCAAGCTGAAGTGACAAACAAAACGTTGAAATCTATTCTCCTCAAAATAGTCAAGGAGAACAAATGATATTGGCATTTAAAACTATATCTGGCCTTGTGGGCCCACTGAACCTCAATAAGAACACCAACAGGAGCAACTCCTTTCTCGCTGGTATTCAGAGCAGAAGCAGTTCTCCCACTTGAGGTCAAAATACCCAGTCTTTGCATCTCATTACAAGGGATTTTGGACGAGGAAGCTTACAGGGAGGCACACCTCTCTCAACTAGAAAGCCTAAATGAGGCCAGATTAAATGTCAAACAATGGCACAGAGCCTATGCTGACCGGATGTGTGCAGTATAACAGCAGTATAACAAAAAATTCTATGAGTGAGAAATATATGAAGGAGATCTAGTTCTAAGACTAGACAGCTGGATCGATAAGAAAACCAGTGAAGGAAGAAAGTTCCGGCCCAAATGGTTGGGCCTATATCGAGTCATGAAGGACTACAGAAATGGTGCATATCTCTTGTGCACATTAGAAGGTGAGGAATTTGGTGAAACTGTCAATTCCTTGCACCTTAAGTGGTTTTACGCATAAAACGTCAAAGTCATTGCTAGTACATTATAGCTACCTACATTGCATTAGTCTTTTAGCTACTTCGTTCTGTCCATTTCACAAAAATGGTAGTTTAGGAGCTTACTCTTAAAAAAACTATTACAAATTTCTAAAGATATTGGCAAAAATATTCATATCACATCTCTTCAAACATCATCAAATATTTTCAAATCTTCTCATCAATTTCGATAGACAAACATTGACGAAACCATACCAAGGCCTGCATACTTGGCTTTGCTCTTTCTTTCTACTGGATAAAGTTGTCCTTGCCTACGGTCTATTGTAGAAGCTTTTTGGTGTCACATCTATCCCCCTTAAAATCTCTTGGAATGAAAGGATATCTCAAATTTATAGATGTCAAAATCAAATGAAATCAAAAGCACTAAGCAAAATAAAATATTTTATTTTACACACTTCTTTGCCTCATCAACCTTCAGTGATAATCCCACGTCTCTTACTGGTGATGTGAGGTTGGGAAAGGAAAGAAGTTCCCTTACTCGCTTATATCCTACCTTTGGTGATAAACCCATGCTTCTTACTAGTGGCGTGAGGTAGGGTGTGGGGGGTCCAGTCACACAAACTAACAAATCTTAGTATGCTAAAAACACAAGTCAAATTATGTTAGGAGAAAGCAAATATCCAAATATCCAAATTCCAAAGAGATCAAATCCTCAAAACCAGATTTTGTCAACCAGGTTGGCATTTATGAATCTAAGTCTAGATAAACTGAAAACTAAGTGGCCTTCTAAGCTTGGTAGTAGTTCTGAGTAGGGTGGGTGTGTAGGTCCAAATTTTGTTCTATTTCTTGGTTTTTTTGTCTCTCATCATTCCATTCAATCAAGCTCATACAACTTGTACCCTTCCTAATTCTTGGTGTTGAGCCCTCGCGTCTTACTAGTTGCGTGGATTTGGGATTGCGGCAAGTTCATCTCTTTATCACTATGCATTCATCACATTTTGTCAATTTAATAAGGAATTACAAACATTTTCCAAAGAGTTCAAAATTTCAGTACAACCATATGTTAGTATTATCTCATATCAACATTGCAAAAAACATATAGAGTAAAACATTCTATTTACTATCATTTGGTATCCATTGCATACATTTTGGAAACATGAAAAGAAATTATTCTAAAAACATCTAAAAATGTATTTAGAAAATGAGTCAAAAAATTCAAGATACCAAGAGTCTAGATCCAAAGATATATATATATATATACAAGTCAAGTTTCATATACTATGCCATCATGCACTAGGCATGGTCAAAAACGCTCAATGAGCCCCCGGAAAGTACAAAAATACTCATTTAAACAACCTAACAAAGGTCACTACAAAAGAGCCAAGTGGCCTCTCAATCCCTATGGGATCCCTCTAAAGGTGCACAATCACATCTAGGACTCCAACTATGCTAGAGCTCTGAATGCACTGAGGGCTCGTGGTCCTGAAAAGTAGCTGTAGTCTCACTATGAGAGTGGATCCTCCTCATCAAGCACTCTGCAGCCCTATACTCAGCTACCTCGGCACATAGGGAAGTCACCATCTTGGCCACATACCAGACAAGGGAAAAAACATCAATATGCCTACGGACTGCTGAAGGCTCCCCTGCATCCATAGATAGCTCAGCACGAGTATTCTCCGTGGGGAGCATCATGGTGTTAGTACATATCTGGTGAATCAAGTCTCGCCACTCATTAGCAGTCTCTGTAATAAAAGGAGAAAACAAATTAGAAAATAATCAAAAGGGTGAAACCAAAGATGGAAAAAAAAAGAGGTAGCAACTCAGGAAATTATAGCTAAAACAAATATCAAAGGAAGAGTGATAACTCACTTGGATCTCCGAGCCTCCAAGAAGGATCTCTGGGATCCACGCTTGCCACAGAATCTACCACTAGACTAGTGTCCCCCTCCTATGTCTAGGGCGACATGGCATCCTACCACAAACTCATCCTCTTTGCCTAGGTCCTGAGAAGGTAACTCCTCTGAGACTAGAGTCACCCTCTCCACGCTCTTCTCTCCCCTCTCGGCCTATAGGATCTCCTGAGTGTCATGCCACTCAGTATTGCTATCCTCTTCCCCACCTGACTCACTGATCTCCATGTCCTCTATCTCTTCCTCTGTCTCTCCCCCTGTGAACTCCTCAGACTCAGAGTCTATATCAATGGGGTCATCACTGCTATGGGCAAGACCAGGTGGTAATCTGAAGTAAAGGTGCCTGAGGAGCACTAACTATCTCTCATGTGTGTACCACCCTCTTGGCTGCAATAGGGATGCCAAGAGTAATAATAGTCCAACCCCAGCCTCTAGGACCTCCCCTAGCCTCCTGAACTAATTTGAACATTGGCACCACTGGAGGAAGCATGTCAATGTAAGCAAGGCCAAACTACTGAGGCACTTGATCAAAGGGGTGTGTGTCTCTACCTTCCCCATCCTATCCACAAGCTTCCCTGTACTAGAGCAGGAAATCAAAGTAAAGGTCTCCTCACCCCACATACCCTGCCATGGCCTGATAAGGTATGGCCTCCATATCCTCAATAGTCAGCGGAAGCAACTGGCTAGTGGGGTGTGTCTAAGCACTGTCATCTCTATCACTCTAGCTACCCTCACAGCCATGGGATCTTCCACCTCTATTCCTCTTCCATAAGGGATAATGCGCTCATAGACCCAACTCATAACTAAGGTCAGATGGCTCAGCGACTGTCCCTATAATTGAACCACCTTGTATAAGTCGTGATAGGTGGTCTGAAAGTATACTCATCTCCCCAGGTATAGATCTGACCATGTGGCCTCAATTTGTGTGATGATGGTGGGCTCGGCAGTAGAGAAAAGTATCCCCTCCCTTTTCCCCAATCAATCTCCAAGCAAGGATGCCCATAATGGGCCTAATGGATCAAAGGGATGGGCAAGCCGAGGAATAGAATGGACCTTCACCCCCTTCTTTGAACCAGTGGAGATAAGTGCAGTCTCCCATATAGGTGGCCCCCCTGAGTCACCTGAGCTCTAGATAATGTTGTATCAAATGAAAGTATCCTCCCGAGTTAATTAGGACTCCCCAGAAACTATGGTAGACATCCTCTAGGGCGATAGTCCACTCACCGCTGACACCTGGAAATCGAAAGGTGTGTTCCGATCTGCATCCCAGTAAGAAAATAAGTCACATAGTATGTGATTGGTAGGTACAACGTGGGGGGACCCGTGCAATCCTCAATATACCTGACCTCTGGAGAGTATCCTACTCAGCCTAAGAAAGTGCATCTAACACTGTTGGAATCCAATCACCACTCTCTCTCTCCTCGGGCTCCATCTAATGTACTCTCTTCCTTCTTCAAAACACCGAAAAAACACGCAAAAAAGAAGCAAGTTAGTGCCAAGATTGCATTGGAAAAATCATTAAAACAAGTAGGAATACTAGAAATGCAAAAATAAACTCAAAATAGTGTTGTTTTAACACTCTCTAGAGGACTGCCACCCTGAGCAAGGCAGAGGGTTCCGTAACCACCACCTTAAAAAGTGGTGGTCATGTAACCGCTGCCCCTGCTCAAGGGTGGCGGTCCTGTCCCGCAACTACAAACGGGTCGCATGCCCTAAAATGCTTATAAATGCAAAAAATTGACCATTTTAGCTAAAACGAAAAGCGCTACCCATTAGGTGTCCCCCGCTAAGAGACACATTTAAAACTGACATTTCTAAAAATAACCCCCCGACAACAAAGATTTCATCATTTTAACATTTTGGGTGGAAAATTGTTAAATCAAGAAAAAACTAACTTGGGATCTTGCGGGTCGAGGTTTTACTCAAGGAGGCATGATCAATATCTCAATACAAATGTTTTGACTATACTCTCATTGAAAACCATCACCGTGGGTCCCAAAGCTCAAAAACTATCAAATCAACACACGTAAATGAATAGGAAGATAAGCTCATTTTATATATATATATATATATATATATATGGTGTTTTTGACTCATTTTAAATGCCCCTTTTCACAAATTTAGAGCACCAACAGAGGTAAGTTCTCATCCTCGTGTAAATCGGTAAGTCCTCATTTCATACTAATTTAGTATTTACTTTTCGATTTATTTTATCTATCTACACCTGAATCCTCTTTCCATTACACAGGTAGCGGGAACTCGGATAGAAACATTTCAACACACAGGCGTGTCAGGTATAATTTTCTAGCTTCCCATTTTGGGGACCCGCCATACTCAGACGCACCGCTTTACACCTCTTCATGTAGTTAAATTCTTCTCCAAGGGGACAATATGTACGTACCCAAAATTATAGGCTACGGGTACCATTGAAACGATGTTACATATGCCCCAATGATGATACAAGGTCACCTCGCAAGGTGTTCAGAATTTAGGAAAGCTTGCCAAGTGTATGTTAGCATCCCAAGCATCTTGCTTAAGCTTTGTGTAGTTCACTTTATCCTCTACCTTTCTTTTTCTAATATTTTTGACCTTCAGTGATGAAACTACTGCCCTACCAAGGTGGTAGTCCTATAACCATTTCCCTTCTCAGGGCGGCAGTCCTTCATGCATATTCTAGCACGTTCTTTTGATCACTATGTTGTTGCAAATCAGTAGGCACCCCTGGCTGCTGATCAGATTTCTAGTTTGATCATACTAAGCATCCAGTGTGATAGCACAACATTGAGTCCTTTCCCCAAGTGTGGGGACTTGTAAAATGGGAAAGGAATCTCCAGTTTAGAGGCTAGTTCTTCAACTCCTCTGATCAGATTTATCACTTACAAGTTGCAGAGGTTTATATTCCTAATTCATACTCTAAATTTCAAAGAGGTGAAGATAGAGGATGCAATAAACTAAAACAATTTCTAATAACGTGATGCACCAAAGGAGTGGTGAGCATTTTCTCACTTCTACAGATTGACATAATTCATAAAAAATGCAACAAAACTTTATGCACAAACTGATAATTGTAATGGGGAATCAGAAATTAGTCTAACAACACAAGCAGAGGATGGAAACTTAATCACAGGGCCTGTATTATTATTTTAACATCGAAAATCACTTGCATTACAACACCTGAGAGGCAAAATAGGTTGCAGTCTAAAAATGTCTAATTTCTCCTCTAAATCACTTTTCAAGGTGAAAGAGAGAGCTTGCAATACAAAAGAAATGTTCGACCCTTTGAAAATGAGCCAAATCTGGCTTTTACAGTGCAAGGGACGAGCCAAGGAGAGAGAAACATGGGAAAACATGGAAGGGATTCAACCATTGACTAAAATGCAATCAAAACATCATGGGCATCCTTACAGACCCATCCCCTGACATTTTAGCCATGCTGGGAGAGAGAATGCAAGCCATTCTTCATTAAAAATGGTGGTTGAAATGTCATTTCTGTCCGATGACCACGTGCCAGAGGCGTTTTTTCTATTTTCTATCTCGCAAACTCCATCAAAATTCAAAAATTACCCCATAATCTTGTAGAGAATTTCACCAGCTTTCCATTGATATAAAGAACGTGAAAATATGAGCTTTGGATCGAAAGATATGGCCGTTTGAAGTTTTAGGGGCAAAACAGGGCTAAATCGGGATTGGCAGGCAAAAATTTGAATTGTTTCACCTTTTTTGCATTTGGGGAAAATTTCCCAAAAAAATCCCCATGCTCTACCATTCTAGGTGCCACGTGGTACATTTTTATTGGGCACAGGCCCATCCTGCTCCATTTCCCTCTGATTTTCCCTTTGGGAAATTTTCCAAAAAAATCCCCCCCTGGCCGGTGGGTTGAGGCCATGTGGCGTGCACTGATTGGGCACGGGCCTGTCCTTCCTGAATTTTCCATGGGCCACTTGACCATTTTCCCTATTGGACATGTGGAAAAACCCCATTGGGGTGTGGGTTTGCCCCTTCGAATTTTCCTCGCGGGGCTTTTCTTGAATTTTTGGGCGGCCACCTGGACACGTGGCGAGATTTGATTGGCTCGCATCTTGGGGGCGGGGATTTTGCCTTTTAAATTTCCTTTAATTTTCCTTTGGGAAAATTTTCCAATTTCTCCCCACCCTCCACCACTCTAGGACACGTGGCATCATATTACTGGCCACGGGCCCTCCGCAAGCATTTTTTACTTTTGGCGCAAACACTTAGGGAAAAAATCCCAATTTCCTCCCGCGCTCCGCCATTCTAGGCTCCGGTGACACATGGCCTGATCTGATTACTCGGCGGGGGGGTAGCGGGCCAAAACTTTCTTCATTGAAATTTGGTGAAACACTTCACCAAAATTCCAAATTATCCTCCACCCTCCGAAATTTCGGCTACATAAGACACGTGGCATGTTTTTATTGGGCGCAGGCCTTTCCTTTAAAATTTCCCATACGCAACACTTAGCCAAAAATTTTCAAATTTCCCCCTAGACACATGGCATCACCTGATTCGTTGGCAAAAGGACTTGGTAAAAAATGAAGTTCTCCTCCGTGGCCCCCGCCACTCTCCTTGGACACATGGTGACATCTTATTGGCTGTGGACCTTTCAGGGGAAATTTTTCTCACAAAAACTCCACTAAGCCATAACTTCAAAAATACATGGAGTTAGGAGGAAAACTTTACCTTTCTGGAAAGTTGAGAGAGATCTCTATCCAATGGTGTCATTTCTAGAAATTTTTGAGTTCTTGAAAAATAAAAAATCATGTCTGAGACACAAGAGAGGGAAGAATGAAAGGAGGTTAGCCACAAAATGAGCAAGGCGGGCACATTTTGGGATAACAATTTTGGTGACTCAGAGGTGTCATCTGCCTGCTAGATGAAGTTACCAGTTGCCTGAAGCAATCCATTAGGCATGGAGACATATAATTCTCTACTTGATACCCAAATTGACTAGAACACTGCAAGGAGGAAGATGGAATATCACCTGGTGGAGCAAGGCCTACAAACACATCTCCGAGCAACAGCAGAGCCTGTGCCAAAGCACTTAGGGAAAACAAAACTAACCTACAACAAAACAATGTGCACAAGCACTTAGAGGAATGGAAACCTAAGCTAATATGTATAAGGTGGAGAGTTCCTTTCAATAGCAATGCTTTAGATGGATTCCATTGACTAGAATCTGCAGTTCTTTGCCATCCAATGAAGACAATTGGAAAGCATTGTTGTCCTTACACTTTGTGACCATGTAAGGGCCACTCCAAATGGCATAAAAATTTTGAATGCCTTCCCAGTTTTTGCTCTATCTGCATCCCATTTTAACACGTAGATCTCCAACTTGTAAAGATCTATTCTTGGCCTTTCTATCAAAGGTCTTCTTTATCAAAGCCTGATCCTTCTCCATTGCTTGGGATGCTTGATTTCCGATTTCTTGGAGCTCCATCAATTCTGCATATCTAACCTCCATGGGCTCAAACTCTAACAACTCTAACTATTTCATGAGTTCCAATGTTGGCAACTCAAGTGACATGGCCAAGATTTCCTCTCTTCCATAAACAAGCTTGAATGGAGAGTTACATGTAGATCTCTTGGGAGTTATCCTATCAGCCCATAAGGGCTTATTTCAATTTAGTATGCCAAGACCTCTTATTTTCATCAAGGGTCCTTCTAATGATCCTCAATAAGTTCTTGTTTATAGAGTCATCTTGGCCATTACCCTAAGGGTAATAGTTTGATGAAGTGCTTAGGTAGATCCCATTTTGGACAGCCCATTCAGTCACCTTAGACCCAATGAACGCCAATGTGTCATCTAATATTATTGTAGCTAGTATGCCAAACCTGGTTGCTATTCCCTCATAGAAGTCTAGGATACTAGATTCATTTGTCTCCTTGAGTGCTATTGCTTCAATCCACTTGGTGAAATAATCTGTTGCTGTTAGAATCCATTTGTGCCCTTGGCTTGAATTGGGATTAATGACTCCAATGAAGTCTAAACCTTGTTGCATGAATGGCTGGTCAACTGAAATTGGATGTGATGGAAGGGTAGCTAGCCTCTCTTTACCTGTGAAGAATGCACAATTATTGCACCTCTTGATCCATGCATAGCAATCACTGAAAATCTTGGGCCAATAATAGTCAGCCCTCATGATCTTTAGATCTGTCACTCTTGGTGCAAAATGACCACCAGCTGGTCCACAATGGAACTCTTCCAACACCCTATGAATCTGATTTGTACCAATGCATCTCAGTAGTACCCCATTCACATCTCTTTTGAACAAAACACCATCAACAAGGGCATATGGGACAGCCTGCAATCTGAAGTGTCTTCTCTTGGTCTTGTTCATCTATGGAGGGCATAGACCTGTGCTTAGGAAGTGCATTATGTCTTGGGTCCAGCAAGGAATGGGGACACCATTATTTTCTTCTTGAGTGCTTCCTTTCTCATGGTTGTCTTACAACGCCAAAACAATCTCCATCTCATTGCATGCTTCCTTTTGTTTTCTTAAAATCAGCTGCTCACACAATCCTTTTCCTTTGACCAACTTGGTGACCTTGATCTCTATGTCATACTCCATGACACGAGTAATCTAGCTTGCTCTCTTTTCATTCAATTCTTTGTTGAGGAGGAAGTCTTTAACTCCCACATGAGAAACCAACAATTGGACCTTATTGTTTGAAACTAAATGCTTGAATTTCTTCAAGCTTCTGATTACTGCAAGAACATACTTCTCAATGAAATAATATCTCACCTCATAGTCCTCCAGGCTTTGGCTGAAGAAAGCGATTGGCTGCTCATCATTGTCTTTGTTCTGCTGTACCAAAATTGCAGAAAATATATCATCACCCCCAAATGCATAGAGGATGAAATCCTTGGAGAAATCCGGTTTGATGAGAATTGGGGCTTGAGAGATGGATTCTTTGATTGCCTTAAAACTCTCCTTTCCTTTTGTTGTCCATTTTAAATCCATGCTTTTCTTTAACATCTTGGTGATAGGCTTGACTAGGGCTGCAAAAATTTGGGACAAACCTCTGAACAAAATTTATTCTCCCCAAGAAACTTTGAAGGGCCTTCTTGTGGCTTGGAAATGGTAGTGCTCTTATGGCTTCAACTCTTTATAGGTCAATTGCTAATCCTTCTTTGGAGACAATGTGGCCAAGGAGCTTTCATTCATGGGCTAGAAAAATACACTTTTTAGGATTCAAGGATACTCCAAATCTTCTACACCTTTGAAACACTTGTCTCAAATGGAAGAGGTGATCTATTGTGTTTTTTGAAAAAATAGTGATATCATCAAGATATATCAGCACTATGTTGTTAATCAAACCCTTGAACGCCATGTCCATTGCTCTTTGGAAGGTAGCTCCATCGTTGGACAGCACAAATTGCATTTTCCTGTATGCATAAGTTCCCCATTTGGTTGTGAAGGTTGTCTTGAACTGATCTTCTTTCTTCACTGTAATTTGATTATACCCTGAATAGCTATCAAGTAATGAAAACCTTTCGGAGCCAACAACAACTTGTAAAATCTGCTCCATGGAAGGAAAGTGGATAATGATCCTTGAGAGATGCTCTATTCAAATCTCTTAAGTCAACACACAATCTGATTTCCCCACTCTTCTTTCTTACTGGAACCAAGTTGGCTACCCAACTGGAATGCTTGATAGGGAATATGATTCTTGATTCTATCAACTTATTAAATTATGTTCTCATGAGAGGCTCCATGTGGGGGTTGACTGGCCTTTGTTTTTGCCTAATGGGTTTAGTACTTGGATCCAATTCAATGGTATGCTGAGCTAACTCGGGATTGAAACCTTTTAAATCTTCATAGCTCTAAGAAAACACATCAGGGAATTCTTGACAAAGCTATATGAACTCATACCTTTCTTTCTCAGTTGTCATCTTACCAATTTGGAGTGATTTACCTCCTTCTACCGAGATGGACAATGAATCTTCTCCCTTGACTTGGATGTTTACTTTCTCCTTCCTAAACTAATCATTAGGATTAAAAATGGAATCCAAAATAATAAGTCCCTTTGGTAGCTTGTTGGTTCTCAGCTGTACCACTTGGTCACCATACTATTGCTCCAACTTTTCCTAATTTTTAGCTGAGAACTCAGCCTCTTCTTGCAAGAAATGGATGATTTGCTGATCATTCTCAAACACTTGCCAACTTACATATGTTTGTCTGGCACTGAAGGCCTCACAATCACATGGATGTTTGGTTGTACCTTGTCTTTCTGAATGCTTTCAACAACGTCAAAGGCTGCCCCTACTGCTGCAAGCCTGTCAGTAGCTTGGTTCTCTTTTCTAGGAATGAATTTTATGCTAAAGCCCTCAAAATATTCAATGAGGTCCCACACCCTTTTCTTGTAGCACTTGAGTAGATCATTCTTGACAGCATGTTGCCCCTTAACTTGGTTGACAATCAACTCACTGTCACCAAAGACCTACAAGTTCTTTATTCCTCTCTTGATTGACCAATGCAATCCTTGTATCAAGGCTTCATATTCAGCAGTGTTATTAGAGCATGCAAACTGAAATCTAAAAGCTAAATAATACTTAACTCCTTGAGGTGAAACCAACATAGCTACTCCTCCTGCACCTTGTCTACTCCTTGATCCATCAAAAAACAACTGCCATACCTCATTGCCATTCTTGTGGTCTAGCTTGGTGATGCTAGGAATAGGCTTATTTTCTTCATGCATGCAATAGACTCCTAACTCAGATTATTCTATTTCTTGATAAGGATCAAAAGCATGCACCTTATTTTCCTATTCATCAAGAGTTAGATATGGGATAATTCCTACCTTGGTGTCAGCTTCATCAGTTCTTGGATAATCCTCTTGATCAAATGTTGAACAATTGGTATTGATTTGGCTTGGAGTGTAAGGCTCAATGTGAAAGTTTGCAATAGGTTTAGATCTGATCGTGGCTTTAGTTCTATATCTTGTCCTAAACAAAATTTGTGACCAATCAGTAGATAAGTAACCTCCAATCTTGGTTGTGAAATCCCTTGACAAACATAGGGCAAAGAGTGGTGGAAGGTCTATTACTGAAACATCTTGCAAAACAGCAACGTTGGGGCAGGCATGCAAGGTAAGACTCAAGTTTTTTATCACTCCAACTGTTGTTATTGCTATCCCATCCAATTATACTACCCCTTTGGATATGACTTCATACTGAATTCCCAACTGATCAGCTATTTGCTTGGGCATTACTAAACTACTTTCCCCGGAGTCAATCATGCAATTGTGTACTAATTGATTTCTAATGATCAATGAAACATAGAATGAAGAGGGCTTTAACATTTTACCTTCCTGTCATCCATGATTCCCCTCAGGCTGGGCAGCATTTGTGAGCACCTTCTCTTACATTTGGACCTACTGATTTGAAGTTGACTAGTCCTTCATGGCAACTTGTAACAAATCTCTTTGGCCTGGGATAGATAGTGATTCCCACATTGATATATTCACATTTTTCTTCTTCATCTGATCAATGATATTGAATGGGAATGAAGCATCTCTTTGTTGTCCCATGGCTTGCACATTCACTCCTTGTGTATGGGCAGAAAAAATTGGCATTTGAGTTGGCCTAGGAACTGTTTTGGACAGTCCTTGTGTGTTTGGAGCTGGATTTTGTTTACCAATAATTTGTGGAGTGACAGAAGGTTGTGGATTCATGGAGCTAATGGTTGTTCTTCACCCAAATTTCTCCTCTTTGACCTTGTGTTGGCTGCAACACTTTGGGAAACCGTTTGATTCATGCCACAAAAATCTTCTGCCTACCAGTTTACAAGTGTGGTATCATTTGGAGCTGACTACTGCTGGAATGTTTCTTGACTACCCTCACCCTCCACAACAGTTGTTGTCACCATTAATGCTTGATTCAAGGCACCGTTGAAGCACATGGATTGGTTGTGAGGTTCATTGCATGGGAAACACCAATCATACTCTTGAGCCATATTGTTTTGTACTGGCACTAATGCTTTAGAGGCAGATGTGGCATTGGGATTATAAGGTTGAAATGGTCTATTGGCAGAAGGCCTTGCTTGATTTAGATTTGCAGCTAGATTGGGTGATCTTTGGGGTTGATATGGCTACCTGTTAGGTTGAGCTTGAGGCTAGAAGGGAGGTCTAAAACCTTGGGCTTGCTGCCTCTTGAGTGTAACCAGCTCATTGCCTAAATTTTGCAGCTGCTTCATGACTTCTTGAAGTTCATTTGAGGCACTAGAAGATGAAGTAGAAGTTTCACTTGAATTCTGATTTCTAGGAGTGGGAATAGGAGCTAAATTAGGCATTTGATTAGTGTTTGGGCCCTCTAAACTTGGAAACAATGGCATTGGAGGCCTAGGAGCTAGCTTGCCAACTTGAATCAAACAATTTTCAGCTCTAATAGCAATGCTATAAGCAATGGGAATAGTTGTGTCTCCCATGGATTGAATTAACATAGAGATATCAAAATTTAAAGCTTTGAGGTAATAAAGAAAAGAACCTTCTGCTGTTGGCCTGACTGCCACTAGAATTCTCTCCCAAGTCCTTTGAAATTTGAAATTAAAATCAGTCAGCTACTCATTGGGAGCTCTCTTGATGGTTGTCAACTGCTCCAAAAGGGACAAGTTGTATCCCTTTTCTCCAAACTGCTCATGAAGGGCTATACATAATTGGTTCCAATTCTAAATAGAACCTGAGGCAAGACTCCTGAACCATTGCAAGGCTTTCCCTTTGAATGAAGATGCCAGCAGTTTGACAGTAACTTGCATCTCATTGATCTCATGGATTGCACAAATATTGGCAATGTCCTTAACATGATCACCAAGAGTAGTCTGATTCTCTCCAGTAAAGTATGGGATATTCTTCAATGCTGCAACTGGGATTGGATTTTGTGCATTGAGAGCAAGTGGGTTGCTGCCAGTGAAAGTGACATAGGGGTTGTTTTGTGCCATTCTAATTGGCCTTAGAACCCTTGTTGATTGAATGAAAAGCCTACCAGGTGGAGGAGTTGAGAGAGTTCTATTTGGTGGAGATGGAGACCTCTAAATTCTCCTTCCTCTTTGCTTCCTTCTTGGACATAACTACAAATATTCAAACAGCACCTCTTCTTCTCTAGCTCTTCACCATGTGGTGATTCTTCTCATGAGTTTTTCAAGTCTGCCTACTAAAACCAGTTGATTCTTATTCCTTAGAGTCGCCAGATGTGTAATTTAGGGCTCTTTTAAGCAAGAAACTTGCAACAAATGCACATCAATTTGTTGCAATGAAGATGAAGACCTCTAAGGTCCCACCGAATGTGTCAAAAGTGTTGTTGCAAATTAACAGCACCCCTGGATGCTGATCAGATTTCTAGTTTAATCATACTAAGCATCCAGTGTGATTGCACAACATTGAATCCTTTCCCCAAGTGTGGGACTTGTAAAATGGGAAAGGAATCTCCAATTTAGAGGCTGGTTCCTCAACTCCTCTGATCATATTTATCACTTATAGGTTGCAGAGGTTTATATTCCTAATTCCTACTCTAAATTTCAAAGAGGTGAAGATAGAGCATGTAAAAAACTAAAACAATTGCTAATAAGGTGATGCACTAAAGGAGTGGTGAGCATTTCTCACTTCTGCAGATTGACACAATTCATAAAAATGCAACAAAACTTTATGCACAAACTGATAACTGTAATGGGGAATCAGAAATTAGTCTAACAACACAAGCAGAGGATGGAAACTTAATCACAGGGCCTGTATTATTATTTTAACATTGAAAATCACTTGCATTACAACACCAAAGAGGAAAAACAGGTTGCAATCCAAAAAGGTCTGATTTCTCCACCAAATCACTTTCAAGGTGAAAGAGAGAGCCTGCAATACAAAACAAATGTTCAACCCTTTGAAAATGAGCCAAATCTAGCTTTTACAGTGCAAGGGATGAGCCCGGGAGAGAGAAATGCGGGAAAAAGTGGAAGGGATTCAACCATTGACCAAAATGCAATCAAACTAGCATGGGCATCCTTACAGAACCATCCCCTAACATTTTTATCCATGCTGGGAGAGAATGCGAGCCATTCTTCATTGAAAATGGTGGTTGAAATGTCATTTCTGTCTATGACCACGTGCCAAAGGCATTTTTTGATTTTATCTCTCAAAACTCCATAAAATGCAACAATGACCCTAGAATCTTGTAGATAATTTCACCAGCATTCCATTGATATAAAGAATGTGAAAATCTGAGCTCTGCATTGAAAGATATGGCCGTTTAAAGTTTTAGGGCAAAACAAGGCCAAATCGGATTGGCAGGCGAAAATTTGAATTTTTTCACCTTTTTTGCATTTTAGAAAATTTCCTAGAAAATCCCTGTGCTCCGCCATTCTAGGTGCCATATGGCATGTTTTTATTGGGCACGGGCCCATCCTACTCCATTTCCCTCTGATTTTCCCTTTGGAAAATTTTCCAAAAAATCCCCGCCAGGCCGGTGGGTTGAGGCCACATGGCACGGGCCACTGATTGGGCATGGGCCGCTTGACCATTTTCCCCCGTTTGACACGTGGAAAGACCCCATTGGATGTGGGTTTGCCCCTTCGAATTTTCCTCGCGGGCTTTTCTTGAATTTTGGGGCACCACCTGGACACGTGGGCAAGATTTGATTGGCTCACATCTTGGGGGCGCGGGATTTTGCCATTTTAAATTTTCCTTTAATTTTCCTTTGGGAAAATTTCCCAATTTCTCCTCGCCCTCCACCGTTCCAGGACACATGGCATCATATTACTGTCCATGGGCCCTCCGCAAGCATTTTTTACTTTTGTGCAAACACTTAGGGAAAAAATCCTAATTTCCTCCCGCGCTCCACCATTCCAGGCTCCGTTGACATGTGGCCTGATCTGATTACTCGGCGGGGTAGCGGGCCAAAACTTTCTTCATTGAAATTTGGTGAAACACTTCGCCAAAATTCCAAATTCTCCTCTTCCCTCTGAAATTCCGGCTACATAAGACACGTGGCATGTTTTTATTGGATGTGGGCCCTTCCTTTAAAATTTTCCATGTGCAACACTTAGCCAAAAAAATTCAAATTTCCCCCTGCACACGTGGCATCACCTGATTTGTTGGCGGGCCTGCGGGGAAAATATTTCCTCTTGAAAACTTTACCAAAACACTTGGTAAAAAACCAAGTTCTCCTCCAGCCCCCGCCACTTCCCTGGACACATGGCGGCATCTTATTGGCTGAGGGCCTTTCAGGGGATAATTTCTCACAAAAACTCCGTTGAGCCATAACTTCAAAAATACATGGAGTTAGGAGGAAAACTTTACCTTTCTAGAAAGATTTCAGAGAGCTCAATCCAATGGTGTCATTTCCTGAAAGTTTTGAGTGCCTGAAAAGAAAATAATCGTGTCTGAGACACAAGAGAGGAAAGAATGAAAGGAGTTAGCCACAAAATGAGCAGGGGGGCACATTTTGGATAACACACTACTTGCGTAATTTTTCAACATTTACCAGCTTTTCTCAACCACCTTAGCTCGTATTAATGTTTTATGTTCCCTAGAATAGTGTTTCTTCATTGTTTAATGGTAAAAGAGTTCTAATAGGAATCACCTTTGGGTGAATGTGAAATCTATAAATAGCCAGCTTGTTTTCAAGAAAATGGCCCATTAACTTCTCATTACCATTGTTTTTTCTTTCAATTTCTTGCTTAGAATTCATTTTGTTTTCATGTTTGCATCCATGCTAGTTTTCATTTACTGTTAGAAGCCATTCGATCTTCTTGCTTCAGTCTTGTTCATTGTTGTTCATACAAATTAGTTTAAAGCAGAGTAGTGTCATTTATACATTGAATTCATTAGAGTTATAGGTTGTGTTCTTCATAGAAGGTAGATTCTAGAATCTCTCAGTACACTTGTTTTATATTCCTGTGATAAATCCCACTAGGAATTGCATACGCCAAGCTCTATCACTTGCGTTGTCCCTATCCTACTCGCATTATATTTGGTCTATATCCAAAGCTGCCATTGTTCAAAATACCTTTTTCTATTGATGCTAGCATACACACACTCTTCTAGATTCACGTGAACACAAAGGAACAAGGAGATCATCCTGAGGGGACAAAATCATACACTACTGGATTCGCCACTATTCTACAAATTCCAGGTTTTATCTTTCAAAGTTCTAGTTAAAACATATCAAATAGAGTAGTGAAATATTTCATTTTAGTTAAATTTCATTTTCAATATTGCCAGGGAAGCTATGGGGATTGATAGTTTCTCAGAAACTATGATTCATTCCTCACTTATGAGGTAGGATCGAGAATCTTTCAATTAAGTTAAAACAGCTATCTAGTTATTTAGGATAAACTCACAACTGCACAGGCAAGTAGCTACACCAGGCTACCTTTCTTGTTTGTAATTTCATTATTAGATTAGCTATCATTTTTTGAATATATTAGATTAGTTGCTCTTTCAATTCTATTAAAAATTCTATCAAAAAATACAAAAATAGAGGAATATATATATATATATGTGTGTGTGTGTGTGTGTGTGTGTGTGTGTGTGTGTGTGTGTGTGTGTGTGTGTGTGTGTGTGTGTGTGTGTGTGTGTGTGTGTTGTAGATATATCTTGCATAATTAGTTTATTTTGTTTCAATTAAGCTTATATTGATCTTGTATGACAATCACGGGACCTAGGGAGCCCAGGGAATATGTTTTTGAGCCAATCATGCCTCAACCAAATCTTGTTGCAGCATTAACTAACATAGACCAAAATATTAGAATTCAGGTCTTCCGAACAACAACAGACCTACAAGAAATCAACACACAGCTAAGAGTGTTAAACATAGAAGACGACAAAGCAAACACATTCTGGTCAAATCAGCCAAATTATAGACTACCTTGATAGATATCCGTATGATTGTAGAGGGACCTTAAAGAGGGAAAACATTCGGTTGTGAATCACTAGTCCTACAGCCAGACGCAGGAGACCTCCTCATTGATATAGACACTAGCTTACGTATCCAAGTTGCCAGAACACCTGTTAGATACTCCAAGAAAATCATGCAACTTCTAGTTCTAAACGTAGAGGCCGAAAAGGCATATGATTACTGGATACTCAGAGTCAGGGGTTGACTCTTCATATGACCATAGGAGGTCCATAACAGCCAAGAACTTATGATTGTGATCCACATGTCCCACAACCCAACGGGCCTAGAAATCAATCAAATATTGACACCATCTTGTGAACACTGGTGTTTAGGTCCTCTCCACTTCCACCAGACATCATCACATAACTATCATTATTAAACATAGCAGCTAATCAAGCTAAATATTTCTAGACTAGGCCATAGAATCGTCCATAAAACACCAAAATATCCACTACACATTTGGTCATTTCATTTTCATGACCTTGTCGAGAGATACATACGAAGCACCCGTAGGTCATCTTCCACGTATCCCACAACCCATAGATCAGATCACAACAGAGCTCGATATTGATTAGATCCTTCGAGCAGCTATCCTCACCGAACGATCTATCACACTGGTTCAGGGTAGGAGAGTCTTCTTTGCCTTAGATTCACAGATCCCATTATTACGTGTTGAAGACATAAGATTACCTAACTAGCTTATCTGCACCCCACGTGTATTCCATCCCCATTGGTTGTCTTGGCATGACCTCGAGACGTTGGGTACGAGGAAGAGTTACTTGTAGATTCCCATGCTCACATGTCAATTTTTCATCATACATGTATATCTTGAAAAAATACACAATTTCCAAAAAATTATCACCTTAATCCGAGCTACAGATCAAAATTTATAAGCTCTAGAAGGTTTTGTTATTAAAATAATATTTTAATGCTGATATTTTTTTTAAAGGTACACGTGACACCCAAATTTCCAAAGGGTATAAAATTGCATCCACACAATACAGGCTTGTGACCAAAGGATAAAAGCTTACGCCCAAAACCTAAAATGTCTAGAGGGCAAATCATTGCATCCAGAGGGTACACATCAATATCAAATGGATAAAAGAATGCACTGAGAGGGTATAAATCTGATGTCTAGCTTATAAAAGACTGCATCCAAAACCAAAATATCAAGAGGGTAAAAGAATGCATCTGAATGGTACACACTTATATCCAATTGATAAAAGAATGCACCCAAAGGGTACATATCTACATTCATAATTGAATGCCTCAAAACATGGTCGAGTTTACAGTCGATTCTAGGGTTTTGGCACCTTCCAAATCCAATGTTGAACTCCTTTTTGCATAAAAATGCATGTTGCAGAAAATTACTAACAATTTCCAAATACATGAAAATAATAAACCCTTGCTTGCAATGAAAAACTTACAGATGGATGTCTACATCATCTATTGCTCTAATACCATGAAAGAAACGATAACCAGATCATACCAAGCCAAGAAAACATATGCTAATCAAACACCATGATCAATAAGATGAATGTAATTTTCCATAATAACTTTACATAAAACCTTTGCAAACAAATGAGCAGCAATATCATATATTATTATGGAACTCAATGAAATACAATGAGAATGGGTCTTACTTATATATGCAAGGAATAACAATCTAGGAACCAATCAAGGTCGTAGATCAAGCCATAAATCATGGAAAGAATTAGTCATCAAAGAACTAGTCAAGTCCATAGATTTATGAGAGAACTAGACATCAAGGATATAGTCAATACCATAGATCAAGGAAAGAACTATACCTAACAGCTAGATAATATCTCCTAATATCTAAATAAATAAAAAGTAATATCCACACACATAAGTGCGCGAGGATAAATACAATAAAGGTAAATAAAGTACCTAGGTGAACATGAGCTAAGGTAAATACCTCCTCTAACACATTTCTCTTGCCTAAGAACGTGTAATAATAGGATTGAAACAAATAGTAAAATAAAACTATGATAATTTTTAATTGCACCAAAAAAGTCACATAATTGATTTTTAATTATATTGATTATTAAAGATGTGAAAAGAAAAGAAAATTGGGCTTGAAGGGAGCCTCAGAAATGGCCAAACTATGGATGGTTTCAGGTATTTTTGGATGGATTCCTTGATATACCCAAAGGCAAATGAGGAACGAATCTATGATGACTAATAATATAGGACCTGATATTGAGGCCTACCCCTGCATGTCATGCACCTCAGCAATAAGGGTTTCAAGTGTTTAGCCATGTTGGGCCCTTAGAATATTGACTAAGTACAAAAGGTGCATAGGCGTGCAAGGTCCTAGTTAATGAAAGGCACGCAAGGAAAAAGCATGAAAGGCAGGGTTTAAGAAAAGGGTTTAAGGAATCCCGTGGCACATGCGATGTGCGTGGACAGAACCAAGGGTTTAGGACTTAGTCAAATTGGACATCCGGGGTAGAACACGTGAAAATCATGACCCATTATGCATGTGGATAAGGTGTCAGCCTGGCGAAAATTTGGCCCAAGAAGGAGCATGCCTGCAGTAGAAGCTTCTAGAAGCACATCATGGTATAAAGTGGAAGGCTCGGACCTAGAGAAGCATGCTCTCATGGAGGACCACATTCAGACACTTGGCATCAGATCTGAGGGCATTGGAGGATGAGTTGGCAATCCAGAAAAGCTATAAATACAAGCACCTATAGAGTAAACAGATATACTTAGAGAGTTGGCGAAGAGCTCTACAAAAATACTGCAAGAACTCTGCTAGTGGGTAATTATATTGGGGATAGGATGTATGGGGCAAGGGAATTGTAATTTTTCTTTTTGGTAGCATAGTTACAATAGTCCAGTTGTAATGCATGACTACGGTCTGCTTCTCTGTGACACTCTGTAATGACTCCATGAATGTAGTGAGGTTATTGGTTATATATATATGAATATCAATGGTTCTGATGAATACATCTTGCTCATAGGTCTTTTTTCATTTATGTGTATGTTAAGTATGGATGTTTGTATACTTCTTTCTATTATGGTACAAGTTATATAATCTATTAAGTACATCTATCTGGAATAGCTGTAAGGATCTAGAGGCTATTCTGAGCTCTATGGTTCTTGTATGTCTTAAATCCTTTTTTAAATCTCTTAAACACAAATCATAGATGATGTTTCCCACTAAACTCACATAAAAGAGAGACTCGGTACCCACGTGTTTCTCGGGTGAGAGCTCAACTTCCGCTGGGTGATAGGCCAGCATGCATGGGGTTCCTTTCTTTTATGATAGGGGTAAAAATGACTACATCTTGGTTCCATTGCTGGGACCTATTTTTGAAGTTGTAGTGGGAAATAGCATTCATCATGATCTGTGTAATGCATAATGACAAAGTAGTTAACATTGGAAAGTGTTGAATCATGGTTCAAGAGCAAGGAGGATGAATTTTCTCAGAGATTCAGAACTGGACCTGAGTTCGATGCATGTAGATGGGTAGAAGAAAACCTCTACCATGATCTCTATGAAAAAAAAAATTTGTTGCTTCCCAGTGGAACTGTATGAATGGCTCTCAGCCTATGCATCTAGATCAAGTTGGCATTATGGATCGTGTATGTGGACCTAAGAAGAATACCAAAGGCTGCATGATGTAGATCTGACGTGGACCCATGTCGTGGATCATTGGTGGAAAGGAGTATTGGCTAGCTACACTCTGGAGTATGCCATTTCCACATATTCTTGTCTGAAGGTTGCTGAGTTTGAGTTTCTGTGGGAGCCCAGAGGATCATTTCTACGTGTTGTCCCTCTAGCTATGAAAATATTGATGGTTACCATGAGTTTAGAGGCATTCCCAATGGTACGGCTAAACCATTCTGAGCATTGGGTGAGGAAGCTAGTGTGGAGGAAGATGGTAGATGTCGTGGTGGAGAAAGAAATGGAGGAGAGACGACTCAAGTATGGTGAAGTGTGTGAAAGGGAGATTGCTAGAAAATGTGAGGTTGTAGGTGTGATGGATGTATGGTGGTAGACATTGCGAGAAGGATTTGAGGTTCACGCAGAGGATGTGGAACCTGAGCAGTCTATGTGACCCCATCTTGGCAAGTGCGTAAGAGAGACCCCTTCAGCTTCTGATGAGAGTTCGTCACGCAGAGAAAGAAGAACCATTGGCATGCATCTGAACCCACCTAGTGACCGAACCCTGGCACTTGGTTTTCCAGATCAGGGGGAAAATATTGTTGGTCTAGTTGGTTACATTGGAGGTGATCGGTCTACACCCAGGAGGTATAATTTCTCGTTTGGGCCTTCTATGGCTGTAAAAACCAACCCAGTGTTAGGACTTTTTGGGAAAGGTATAGACACACAAACTTTTGGTCTCACATCTGGGAGTGGTGCACGGGGTATACTATTGGTAATGGGGCATTGTCATAGACCATATGTGCACGTAGCTTAGTGGAACTATGGGGACCCTTGACACAACCACTTTAGGACCTGGTGGATTTGGTGGCTCCGGTGGTTTAGAACCTAGTGGTTCTGGTGGTTCAGGAGGAATAAGATCTGGTGGGTCTAGTGGATCTGGTGGTTTAGGACCTGGTGGGTCTGGTGGATCTGGTGGTTCAGGACCTAGTGGGCCTGGTGGATCTGGTGGTTCAGGACCTGGTGGACCTGGTGGATCTAGTGGTTCAGGACCTGGTGGACCTAGTGGATCAGGTGGAAGAGGAAACACAAGTAGAAACCAAGGCTCTGGCTTAGGAGGATTCGGGCCCCAACCACCCCCACAAGTTTTCTTTGAAATGTCTCTACATTTTCCTCGATTATAGAGGTATTGAGGATGATACGGAACATGTTCACAAGTGTGAACTGCTATGGCGCACAAAGGGTATCACAACCCCAGAACAAGGCTAGTCAATTTGTAACCAAGTTGCAAGGGCGCACGCATAGCTGGTATAGGAAATATGACCCTCATCAAATAGTGGTGGACTATACTTCTTTAAAGAACACATTCTTGGCAGAATTCCACATTCCTGAGTTTGAGTAGAAGAGCATCAACACTTTGAAGGAGATTCAAAAAGGAATGGACAGAGAGTGTGCGAGGAGTATGATGTGTGCTTTTAAAACTCTCTTGTCTAAATTATCATATGATATTCACCCTTCGCAACATGCTCAGTGGTTTTTTGGAGGATTGATCACCCCTTTTAGAAGGGCCTTATCTCATAAAATGTTTACAAACCTGTGTAAGGCATTGGAAGCTGCTCTTGTGCACCGAGGCTGTTGGTAGTGTTGATACTAGCGTTAGCCCATTCCTGGAGGCTCAGATTGTTACTATGGCCAAGCAGTTGGAAAAATTGTCTGTGAACTCAGCCCATGAGACTCGCAGTGGTTTGTGGTGCACAAATTGTGAAGTAGAGGGGCACGTTAAGGATAGTTTCCCCCAGAGGACAGTACGCATCATGGCAGTAGATTGTGAAATTTGTCCATGGGGACCATGATGCAAGTAGATGCCCCTTACTACAAAGTGTAATCCAGAAGAATGTGTCTTGTTACTGCAATATTTACACCTCTACAACCCATGATACTAAGGACTATAGGCTCATTGATCAGATCCATGAGGCCATTGATCATGGGGTGTGCCAAACTAGCATTACCTGTAGTTCCAAGGGTGATGATCAATGTTATGAGGAGCGCGCAGATGGAGGCACGCGTGGAAGAGGTTTTTGAGGAGGATTTGGGGTCATGGTAACCATGGAGGAGGAAGGAGTGAGTTCTTGCATGGAACCTGTTTCAATTGTGGATCTACAGAGCATTATAAATGATAGTTCCCATACCTGTTGCAGTGCTTGTGGTGCGGGAAGAAGCATAAGTACGAGGAGTGCCCGGAGTTGTTTGAGCACATGAATTGGTAGCACCGGAAAGACAAGGGTGCTGCAATGGTCAGCATTAAGAAGGTAGACATACAGTGGATGTCTCAGGTAACATGGGATGCAGGTTTGGAGCCTGTCTTGGTAACAAAAAGGGCAGAAGCCACATGGGCACAAGAGAGATACCAAGACAGAAGAACCTGGTTTCAAGGGAGGAAGTAGTTCATGGAAAGTACCCTAAGACTCCACGCATCAAAAGGAGGTATATCAAGACACCATGGATGTCATTCGGAGTTTACAAGGGGAAATCCAGTGTCTAAAGGAGAAATCCATGAGGGAGGAACAAGGGAGGAGAGTCGAGGTGCCAAAGGATGACCTAGAATGAGGTCAAGGAGGTGTGTAAAATGCTAAGGCAAGAGAATATCATTCCCTAGCTAGGATCATGGTTGAGAGAGAAGGTACCACACACCGAAGAAGAGTATGAGAGGTAGGTCTTTCACATGGAAACCTTCCCCCTCACAGCCTTGACTATGACAAAGAAATCACATTGAATGTAGTTGTAGATGGATGGCTCCTTAGTAATATCCTCATTAACACAGGCGCAAAGGTTAATGTTCTAACTTTGGATGCATGGCATTAAATGGGAAGGCCTGCATTACAGACCATCTTCAAATGTGTTGTATATGGCAAACAAGACTAAGGTGATTCCCATCAGTGTCTTAAAGGATGCAGCTATCACTATCCAGGGAGCTAAGTTTACTGGGGACTTCGAAGTCTTGGCACTTGCCAAAGCAGGACAATTTCCTAGCACTACTTAGGCATGCATGGTGTTATAAGAACAATGTGGACCTTTGGTTCAACAAAGGGTATATCAGCTTTGAAAATAATGAGGAATGGGTCATTATACCCCTGGCTAATGGGAATTCAACACCCTATATTGAACCTTTGGGGAGGAAGTTCTGGACAGGATATATGTGCACTCAATCAGGGACCCAGTGACAATACATCCTACTAACAGAGTTATTCATTTTGAGGATGCTCAGTCAGTAAGTGATACCACCAGTTGAGAGGGTCGGGGATGACAGACCAAGGTGACAAAGGCACACAAAGTCCGGTGCCTAGGAGGAAAGGAGCTTCCTAAGTATTCAGGAGGAGCCTTCCTTGAGATCTTTTGTATAAAATGGAAGCTCAATGGAAGAATGAGAAGGAACGAAGAGGGATGTTAAGTTATGTCCTGGTCGGCATAGCTACGTGGTGGTGAGCAACACATTAGGAGAGCCTTTTGGAATGGTGCGAGGTTAGAATTCCTCTCTCTATCAGATTCTCTAAGAGCAACATGCCCACAACCATTAAGGACTACCATGGGAAGGAGCCTACCTCTTTCCATATCCAGGAGTGAGAAAGGATCTGGAGAGAAGGCGCGGAAGCTTTTCCACCATCCCTCTAGGTGCACGAGTTGTACTCTACACTACAAGGTTGTGCACATGTGCATGGTACATTCATTCAAAGACATGCCGCTAGACAGGGAATTGGTAAGAGCTCGCGGCAGACCTCATTCAAACCTTTGATTATCGGAGTACCAAGCCATCAGTTGATAAGACCTTACAGGGTATCAAGCACCTTACCATGGGGGATAATGCCATGGTGGAAGATAGGTTGTTGGAGTTACTGGGTGGAACAATTTTGGAGGCATGCTTTGAAAAAGAAGTAGAGGAAATAGAAGAGTTACAGCTTGAGCGCACATGTTTGGAAAAGGAGAAGGGAAAGTTGGTGTATGTGATTGACGGAGAGGAAGCAGAAATCTTAGATGTTAGCCATTTTTTAGGGATGCGCGAGGTATTGGATAGTGCTAATAATCATGTGCATGCCTACTATGAGCCCTTAAAGACAAAAAAGGTTAACATCGGTTTAGGAGAAGAACCTAAGGAAGATATTATTGGAGATTATTGGTCAGATAAGGAAGTCTCTAAGATCATTGATATGCTACGTGAATTTGAGGATTTATTCCCATGTGGGTATCATGAGCTCAAAGGTGTTCACCATTCCTTAGGGGAGATGAAGATAAAACTAAAGGATGGTGCGCGCTTGATCAGGAAGAGGCCCTACCGAATGAATCCCAATTTTCATGTAAAGGTTAAGGAGGAGATAGACAAAATGATAGCTTCTCAGATCATTCAAGCAGTGGAAGAATTGGAATGGATAAGTCTGATGGTAATCAGCATTAAGAAGGATGGGTGGATTAGGATCTTAGTGGATTATAGGGAGCTGAACGTAGTTTGTGTCATCAATCCTTTTCTAACCCCCTTCACTGAAAAATTTTTGGAAGGATTCGTTGGGCGTGAAATCTATTCCTTTATGGATGGATTTTTAGGGTACCACCAAGTCCAGATTGCAAAGGAGGACCAGGAGAACACAACTTTCTCTGCTAAGTGGGGAATTTTTGCATATACGGTCATGCCTTTTGGGTTGAAGAACAAACCTACTATTTTTTCGTGCATCATGGTGCAAGCATTCCAAGACTTCATCCATAAGTTTCTTCGGGTCTATTTGGATGATTGGACAGTGTATGGTCTAGTCAAAGACCATTGTGACAACTTGAGGTTAATGTTTAAGAGGTGTAGGCAGTTGAGCATATCCCTTAATATTAAGAAATGTGTATTTGCTACACCCTTTGGCACGTTATTGGGGCATATCATATGTAAGGAGGGTATGTTGGTAGATCCTGCTAAATTTGTAATCATTATGGGGTTAGGGGAGCCTACTAGCCAGAGCGTAGTACATGGATTCCTTGGGCATATGGGTTATTACAGCAAATTCATCAAGGGGTATGCCAAGATTTCCGCGCCTTTAGAGGAACTACTCATACATAAAAGTTCCTTCTATTGGGGAGAGGTGCAGCAGAGGGCATTTGATACATTAAAGGATAGGCTTGTCACCGCACCTATATTACATTTTCCCTCTTGGGATAAGCCCTTCCATGTCCATGTAGATACCTCAAGAACCATTATTGGAGCAGTGCTTACACAGCCAGGTGAAGGAATTATTGAGCATCCTTTGTGTTTTACAAGCAAGAAGTTGACACCAACAGAGCAAAATTACACCATAACTTAGTGCGAGGCATTATCAATTATCTACGCGCTTTTCAAGTTCAGATAGTATCTGCTGGCAACACCCTTCATGTTTTGCACTGACCACATGGCATTAAAGTATTTGGTGAACAAGCCCATTCTACAAGGGCACATATGTCAGTGGGTATTTTTATTTCAAGAGTTTGAGTTCACTGTAGTAGTGAAGCCTAGAAAAAGCAATTGTGGACCTAATCATCTATCAAGAATTGATTCAAGAGAGGACGTGCAGGGTATTGAGGAGACAATGTCGGACGCACAACTATTTAGGTTGTGGCGCATGCCCTCAGATTTGGAGGAAAGTGAGGTATTTTTAAAGGAAGGTGTGGTGCCAGAAGGAATGAAGGTGTTAGAGAAAAATCAACTAGCCATACATGTCGTGTACTACATGTTGATCACTGGAGACTTATACAAGTTAGGACGTGATGAAGTTTTGCATAGGTGTGTATTAGAGCATGAGTTCCTCGCCATCATGGAGGAAGCACATGGAGGAAGTGTGGGTGGGAATTATGCAGGTGATGCCACCATGTGTAAGAAATTAATGGCAAGTTTGTGGTGGGAAACCCTACAAAAGGATTGTAAAGACTATTGTAAAGCATGTGACCATTGTCAGTGCATAGTCAAGCTAAGAAAGAGAGATGAAATGTATTTGTTCCCTATCCCTAGCGTGGAGCCTTTTGAAAAGTGGGAAATAGAATTTGTAGGCCCTATTACACAAGCGACATGTAGGACTAGGTCACATATTGTCATCACCTGCACGAATTATCTAACAAGGTGGGTGGAGGCAGCCCCAACTAAATATTACACAGTAACCACAGCGGTAAGATTCTTGTGGGAGAACATTTTCATAAGGTATGGATTTCCTTTAAGTTTAACTAGCGATAGGGGTACGCATTTCTTGAATAAGACCATGAGGATCTTGTTAATAGAGTTCATGATGGCTCATGACAAGACTATGCCCTATCACCCACAAGAAAATGGAACCATGGAAGCATTCAACAAAATACTAAGTCATACCCTATCCAAAAGTTTTGATGTCAGAAGATAAGATTGGGATGAAAAAGTATCAGCAGTATTATGGGCTTACAGGATAACTTATAAAAGGTTAAACAAAGTCACACCATTTCAATTGGTGTTTGGCATGAAATATGTTCTGCCGATTGAATTCATGTTACCTTCTCTGCGAATAGCGCGCGTATGAGGGTTAGCCAATGAGCAAGTGCTGGAAGAAAGAATTCATGAGTTAATGAAGCTGGATGAGAAATGATCACTAGCTAGGTGGAGATGTACGATGGAAAAGTGACATGCGGGCATGGGAATCTACAAGTACCTCTTCCTCATACCTGACCTCCCGAGGTCGTGCCGAGACGGCCGGTGAATGTGGAATATAAATGGATACAGAAAAACTAATCGGGTAATCTTATATCCTTAATACGCAATAATGGAATCTATGAATCTAAGGAAAAGAAAGCCCTCCTAACCTAAATTGGTGTAATGGTTTGTTCGGATATAATAGTTTTTCGGAGGCTCCAATCAATGTCAAGCTCTGCTGAGATCCTGTTTCTTGGTTGTTGGGTACGTGGGAAGTGACCTGTGGGAGCTTCATATATATCTCTAGACAAGGTTATAAAAATGGTGATAGGAGGCTTAGTGGACTTGTAGTGAACTATGGGTGGTTTTCTAGTCTAGTCTAGAAAATATTAGATTGATTGGCTTCTAAATTTAATACATAGAACTGCGTGATGATATCTGGTGGGAGTGATGAGGATCTAAAAACTAGTGTTCGTAAACTGGTGTTAATGCTTAACTAATTTGCAGGCCCATTGGGTTGTGGGACTTGGGGATCAAAACCGTGAGTTCATGATTTTTTTGGAACTCTTATGGTCATGTGAAGAATCAATCCCTTCTTCTGACTATCTAGTAATCATACGCATTTTCAGCCTCTATGTTTAGAACTAGAAGTTGTATAATTTTCTCAGAATACCTTACATGTGTTCTAGCAACTTGAATGCGTAAGCTAGTATCTATGTCAATGAGGAGGTCTCCTACATCAGGTTGTGGAGCTAAAGGATTGTCAACCAAATACTTGTTCTCTTTCAAATCCTTGTACAGTCACTCAGATATTTTATCAAGGCGGTCTATAGTTAAGATGATTTGACCAAAATGTATATGCCTTGTCGTCTTCGATATTTAACCCTCTCAGTTGTTCACTAATTTCTTGTAGGTTTGTCATTGCTCGGAAGACTTATATCCTAAGGTCTTGATCTATATCAGCTAATATTGTGGGTATATTTGGTTGAGGCACTATTGGTTCAAATATATATTCTCTAGGCTCTCTAGGTCCTGCGATTGTTATACAAAGTGTTTCAACTTTTAAGTAAAACTAATAAACTAATTACGAAAGATGTATTTACACGATGCAAGAATCCTTCTATTTTTTTATTTTTGATGACGTATTTTGATGAATTTAAAGAGCAACTACTCTAATATATTTAGAAAATGGACAACTAATCTAGTAACAAAATTAAAACAAACAAAGTAGCCTGGATGTGGCTATTTGTCTAAGCAGCAGTGACTTTATCCTAAATATACTAAGAAACTAATTATTTTAAATTGAAAGACTCTTGATCCTACCTCAGAAGTGAGGAATGAATCACATTTTCTCAGAAACTATCAATCCCCATAGCTTCCCTAGCGATATCAACAGTGAGATTTGACTGAAATGAAATAATTTACTACTCTATTTGATACGTTGTCACTAGAACCTTGATAGCTCAAACCTGGCATTTAGAAATCAATGGTAAATCTAGTTCTGTGTGAATTTGTCCCCTCAGTGTGATCTCCTCATTCCTTCGTGTTCTTGTGAATCCATAAAAGTGTTTATATGATAGTATCAATAGAAGATGGTATTTGAACAATGACACCTTTAGATATAGATCGAATACAATGCGAGTAGGAGAGGGATAGCGCAAGTGAACAGAGCTTGACTATGTAATTCATAGTGAGATTTATTATGGGATATACAATGCAAATGTACCGAGAGTTTTAGAATCTATCCTTGTGATAAAACAAAACCTATAACTCTAATGGATTCCAATCTACAAAAGAAACTACTTTACTCTAAACTAACTTGTATGGAACAGCAATGAAGCAAGACTGAAACAAGAAGATCATATGACCTTTAAACAGCAAAGGAAAAACTAACAATGGAAGCAAAACATGAAATTATGGGAATTCCAATTGAGAAATTCAAAAGATTGAATAATAGAATTGAGAAGGTGAGAGGCCATTTGATTGAAAATAAGCTGGCTATTTATAGCAAATGCATTTATCAAAGGGTAACTCCCTATTGAACTCTTTTACTATAACAAAAGGAAAACCACTATTCACAGGGTGGCCAAAACATAAATGCAAAGTAAAGTAGCTGAAGAATACGGGTAGAAATTGAAGATTTACGTTTGACATGATTTTTGGAAGAATCTAGAAAACACAAACAAGACCGCCGCCCTATGTAGGGTGGCAGTTACGGGACCACCGCCCTGTCCTGGGCGGCGGTCATGGGACTAGCCGCCCAAGCAAGGTAGTGGTCTCATCACAGAAGACCAAAATGCAAAGAAAAAGGGGGGCAAAGGGTAAAACAAAACATGCGGAGACTGAGCAGGGCATGTGGGATACAAACCTATACTTGACGAGATTTTCTAGATTCTAAACACCTTGCAAGGAGACCTGTATAATCATTGGGGTATGTCTAACATTTTTTCTATTGTACAGTACCCTACAATTTTGGTTGCGTAAATATTACCCCCTCAGAGAAGCGTTTTAGCCATGAAGAAGTGTAAAACGGTGTATCCGAGTATGGCGGTCCTAAAATAGGGAGTTAGAAGATATACCTAACATGCCCATGTGTCTGAAATTTGCCTATCCAAAAATACTACTATCTACACAATGAAAAAGGGGACTCAAGTGCAGCTAGATAAAACAATTTGAGAAATAAGAGCAAACTAATATGAAATGAGGACTTACCACCTACGCGGGGTTTAGAACTTACCTCCGTCGACGCTCTAACCCAGTGAAAGACATTCAAAATTAATTTTAAAAGGCTATATATATAAAATGAACTACATTTCACTATTCATTTACGCGGATTGATTTGTTACTTTTTGAGGCTTTGGGACCCACAATGACAGTTTTCAACGAGATTATAGTTAAAACATTCATGGTGAGAAAGTGATCATGCCTCCAAGAGCAAAACATCAACAAGGGAAGTCTCAGGTTAGTTCTTCTCAATTTCTCATTTTTGAACCTAAAATGTGGAAATGATGAAATCTTTGTCTTAGGGGGGGTTTTTGAAAATACTAGTTTCAAATGAGTCTCTAGCGGGGGGCACCCATAGGGTAGGTCCTTAATTTAGTTAAAATTGTGTATTTGCTTGGTTTTGGGCATTTTTTAGGGCTTCTGAGTGATTTGTGCTTTTGGGACAGGACCGTCGCCCTGTAAAGGGCGGCGGTTAGCTACAGAAAACAAAAACAATGCTTTCTTATTTATTTATTTTTGCATTTTTAGCATTTTTCACATGTTTCTAGTAGTTTTTCTAATCAAATTTTGATACTAACTTACTCCTTTTTTGTTTTTTTGGGTGTATACAGAAGAAGAAGGAGTATATTAAATGGAGCCATGAGAGGGAGTGTGATTGGCTCCCAACAGTGTTAGAGGCACTCTCTCAGGCAAAGTGAGATACTCTTCAGAGGGCTGGCATTTGGAGGATTGCACAGGTCCCTCACGTTTCTCCTTCTAGTAACATACTATGTGACTTATTTTCATACTGGGATGTGGATCGAAACACCTTTCGATTGCCAGGAGTTAGGGGTGAGTGGGCCATCACCCTAGAGGATGTTTACCGTATACTGGGGGTTCTTATCCTTGGGCTGCGGCTATCTCTTAAGACAATAGTGTCGAGATCTCAGGTGGTTTAGTGGGCCACCTATATGGGGGATGCAGTTGTTTTGATGGGGTTGAAGAAGGGAGTGAGGATCCACTCCATAGTTGAGACAGACATTCATATGCTCTGCAAGGACATCATGGGCATCCTTTCTTTGAGATTGATTGTGTACAAGGGAGGAGACACTCTCTTATATTGTTGGGCCCCCATTATTACACAGATTGAGGGCCATGGACGTGCTCTACGCTTAGGGAGACAGATATCCTCGAGACCACCTACCATGATTTATAAAGGGTGGTCCAATTACAGGGATAGTCACTGAGCCACCCGAATTTTGTCATGAGATGGGTGTATGAGCATATCACTCCATATGGGATAGGTGTAGAGGCGGAGGATCTCGGGGCCGTAAGGTCAGTGAGGTAGATAGGGATGACTATTCTTAGAGCGCCTCATCAACCAGTGGCCTCTTTAACCATTGCAGACATGGAGGCCACTCCTTATCAGGCCATGGCAGGGGTATGGGGAGAGGAGATTGTCACATTGATTGCTTGTCAGACTACCAGTCAACTGGTAGACATGGCAGGGAAGTTGGAGATCCACCCCTTTGACAGAGTACCACAGCAGTTCAGCCTCCCCTATATTGACATGTTTCCTCTAGCAGTGCTAGTGTATAGATCTATTTGTGAGGCTCAGGGAGGTCCTAGAGGCCAGGATTGGACCATGGTTACCCCTGGTGTTTTTTATCACAGCCAGGAGGGTGGTACGTGCTTGAGGGGGAGCTGGTGCTCTGAAGGCACCTTTACTTTGGATTGCCATCGGTCCCACCCATAGCAGTGATGAGCCCATTGACATGGACTCTGAGTCTGAGGAGTTCACTGAGGGAGAGATAGAGGAGGAGACAAAGGAGATGGAGATCGGAGGGACGGGTGGGAAGGATGATAGTGATCCCGAGTGGCATGATACTCAGGAGATCCTACGGGCTGAGAGGGCGGAGAGGAGCATAGAGAGGGTGGCCCTGGTTTTAGAGGATTTGCTTTCTCATGACTTAGGGGGAGAAGGAAAGTCCATTGCAGGCCATCATGTTTCCCTAGATGTGGGAGAGGCACACCAGTCAGTGGCAGTATCAGTGGCAAACGTGGATCCTAGAGATCCTTCTTAGAGGTCGGGAGATCCGCAGTGAGTTGTCACTCTTCTCTTGACTTTGTTTTGGTTAGAATTTTCTTATTTGTTATTTATTTTCATTTTTTTTATTCTCTGGTTTTATTTTTGATCATTTTCTAACTTGTTTTCTCCTTTATTTGCAGAGATTTCTAATGAGTGGCGCGACTTGATTCATTGGGTATGCACAGATACCTTACTTGCTCCCCTCAGAGAAGACTCATGTTGAGCGTTTCTGTGGATGTGGGGGAGACTTCAGCAGCTAGTAGGCATACCAATTTTTTTCCTCTATCTGGCATGCGGCCAAGATTGTGACCTCTCTCCGTGCCAAAGTAGCTGGATAGGATGGCCAAGCGCTTGATGAGGAGGAGTCATTCTCATAGTGGGATAGTAGCTACTAGCCATGACCGCGAGCCCTCAGTGCATTCGGGAGTGCCAACATAGCCAGATTCCTAGACATGGTCATGTGCCCTCTAAGGGATCCCATAAGGATTGAGAGACCATTTTTGTAGTGTTTTACCAGATATTTATATGAGTGTTTTTGTACTTTTCGGGCTCATTGAGCGTTTTGACCATGCCTTGTGCATGATGGCATTGTATATAAAACTTGATATATATATATATATATATATATATATATATATATATATATATCTTTTTTGGATCTAGACTTTTGGTGCCAAAAATTTTGTGACTTCTTTCCACATATACACTAGATGTTTTTAGAGTGTTTTCTTTCATATTTTTCTGTATGTAAGCAATGGATGACAACATGATAACAAATGTTGAGTAGAATGTATCTCTTTTTTATGCTTTTGTAATGCTGATATGTGATGATTATTACATTGTAGTTATGAACTTTCGACATCTACTTGGGTAATGTCTATGATTTCTTCTTATGTTGGTAAAACGTGATGAATGTATAGTGATAAAGAGTTGAACTTACCCCAATCCCAATTCCACGCAACTAGTAAGATGCATGGGCTCAACACCAAGAGTTAGGAAGGGCACAAGTTGTATGAGTTTGACTGAATGGAATGATGAGAGATAGACAAACCAGTAATAGAAACCAAACTTAGACCTATAAACATACCCTACTCAAAACTACCACCAAGCTTAGAAGGCCACTTACTTTCCAATTTATCTAGACTTAGATTCATAAATGGCAACCTAGTTGAAAAAATCTGGTTTTGAGGATTTGATCTCTTTTGGAGTTTGGACATTTTTTTTTCTCTTAATAGAATTTGATTTGTGCTTCTAGCATACCAAGATTTGTTAATTTGTGTGAATGGACCCCCCACATCCTGCCTCATGCCACTAGTAAGAAGCATGGGTTTGTCAGCAAAGGTGGGATATAGGTGAGTAAGGCACTGATTTCCTTTCCCAACATCACACCAACAGTAAGAGATGTGGGCTTATCACCGAAGGTTGATGCGGTAAAGAAGTGTGTAAAATAAAATATTTTGTTTGCTTGGTGCTTTTGATTCCATTTGATTTTAACTTTTCTGACCTATAACTTTGGGATATCCTTTCTTTCAAAGAGATTTAAGAGGGATAGATGTGACACCAAGAAGCTTCTAGAATAGACCGTAGGTAAGGACACACTTCACCTAGTAGAAAGAAAGAGAAAAACCAAGTATGCAGGCCTTAGTATGGTTTTCGTCAATACTTGTCTGTCAAACTTGATGAGAAGATTTGAAAATACTTGATGATGTTTGAAGAGATGTGTTTTGAATGCTTTTGCCAATACTTTCATAAATTTGTAACAGATTGCTTAAGAGTAAGCTCCTGGACTACAATTTTTACGAAATGAGTGGACAGAATTAAATAGCTAAATGACTAATGCAATGTAGGTAACTATAATGTACAAGTGGTGATTCTGATGTTTTATGCGTAAAACCATTTAAGATGCAAGGAATTGATAGTTTCATTGAATTCCTCTCCTTCTAGTGTGCACAAAAGATACACACCATTTCCGTAGTCCTTCATGACTCGGTATGGGCCCAACCACTTGGGTCGTAACTTCCTTCCTTCGCTGGTTTTCTTATCGATCCGGTTGTCTAGCCTTAGAACTAGATCTCCCTCATATATTACTTGCTCATAGACTTTTTTGTTATACTGCCAGCACATCCGGTTAGCATAGGTTCTGTGTCATTGTTCAGCATTTAACCTGGCATCGTTAAGGCTTTCCAATTGAGAGAGGCGTGCCTCCCTATAAGCTTCTTCATCAAGAATCCCTTGTAATGAGATGTGGAGACTAGGTATTTCAACCTCAAGCGGGAGAACTTCTTCTTCCCCAAATACCAATGAAAAGGGGTTTCTCCTGTTGGTGTTCTTATTGAGGTTCGATGGGCCCATAAGGATGGATATAGTTTTAAATTCCAATCTCGCTTGTTCTCCTTGACTGTTTTGAGGAGAATAGCTTTTAATGTTTTTTTTGTTGCTTCGGCTTTCCCATTAGCTTGAGGGTAGTAAAGAGAGGCTGTGTGATTGTTTATTTTGAATTTGCTACATAACTCACAGACCTCGTCATTGTTAAAGGATGTTCCATTATCTGAGATAATGACTTGTGGGACACCATACCTGTAAATGATTTGGTTTAGAATGAATTTGGAAATTACCGAACCTAGTATGGTGGTGAGGGGTATGGCCTCTACCCACTTGGTAAAATATTTCATAGCTGTAATTATAAAGTTATGGCCATCAGTTGATGAGGGAGAGAATTTCCCTATCAAGTCCAAACCCCATGTGGAGAAGGGCCACGGGGTCGCTATTGGTTACAGGGATTGTGCCGGCATGTGAATATCATGAGAGAATTCTTTGCATTTGTGGCACTTACGTACAAATTCTACTACATCATGCTCGAGAGTGGGCCAAAAATAGCCCATCTGATGTATTTTGCAAGTAGTGGCATGACCACTAAAGTGGCCTCCACATATCCCACTATGGGATTCATAAAGAATCTTCTTATATTCTTCTGTGTCGACACATCTTAGAAGCATGCCGTTGAAGTCTTTACAATAGTACCTATTCTAAAACAATATATTTAGCAGTGATAATGTGTAACCACCTTCTTTGTTGTGATGTGGCACCTTCTGGTTATGTGTGGTCTATGATAAAATTGATGATATTAGTGTACCAGGGACATGTAGAGATGGGGGGCCTTGTTTCGATGAAGTATACACACTCATCAGGAAATTCCATATTTACCAAATCGCCTTTATCTAGTGGATTGTCAGCTAACCAATCAGTAATGATTTTTCCTTTAACGGATTTTTGGTTTACGAATGTGAACTCAAATTCACCCATTAAGGTTATGAAATGCCTAGCCTTTTTAGATAAATACCCTTGTGTGAGAAATGTTTGTAAATGATCTGTCTTTACAATGACCCTTGTTTCTTGGTTTAACATGTAATGTCTTAAATGTTTTGTTGCAAATACTATGGCAAGGCATTCTCTCTCCGCCTATGTATAACGTGTTTCATAATCAAGCAACGTTCAGCTGATGAAATAGACTACACGTTCTTGTTTATCATTGTCTTCTTGAGCTAGCATGCAGGCTAGTGAGACATCAGTGGCCCGTGAGTATAGGATCAAAGGGCGGTTTGGTTTGGGAGGAATTAACGTGGGTGGAGACAATAAGAAGCATTTAACTTCTTTGAAGGCCTCGTTGCATTCTTCAGTCCAATCAATTCTATAATCTTTCTTTAATAGATTGTTGATTGGATGAATGGAAAAACTTAAATCTGGGATGAACCTTCGGATTGCACCGAGCTTCCCAAGAAATAACCTAATTCCAGACTCGTCTGATGGTGGGATCATTTTGATAATAGACCGTATTTTGACTGGATCAACATCAATCCCTCGTGAAGATATAATTTGGCCTAGAAGTTTGCCTCATGTCACACCAAACACGCACTTCTCTAGGTTTAATGTGACACCATATTCAATTAATCATGAGAGGATGATACGGAGCACTTCTGGATGATCATAGCGCTTCTTGGCCTTGGCCAACAAGTCATCCACATATGATTCCACAATTTTATGGATGAGATCGTGGAATATGTATGTCATTTCCCGCTGATATGTATCACCCGGTGTTCTTAACACCGAATGGCATAACAGTGTAGCAATAAGTTCCCCAGGGAGTTATGAATGTAGTTTTGGCTTGATCCTGTTTAGATATTTAATCTGATTATACCCTGAGAACCCATCCATGAGGGACAACAGCTCAAATTCAGTTGTTGCATCAAGGATAACATCAATGGATGGTAATGGGAAGTCATCCTTGGGACAAGCTTTGCTAATATCCCAAAAATCTATTCAAATGTGTATCTTCCCATTATTTTTTAGAACAGGGATGATATTAGATACCCATTGTGAATAGTCAATGGGTTTGATGAATCCTACTTGGAGAAGTTTCATTACTTCCTCTTTTACCATGAGAGCCACTTTTGGCTTCATTGGTCTTGACTTCTATTTAATTGGTTTTGCATCTGGTTTAGTGACAAGATTATGTACCATGACATATGGTACAATGCCTGTCATTTCTTTATAAATAAATGTGAATTCCTTTTTATGTTCTTTAAGGATTTGGGTGTGTATTTCTATCTCCTCTGGAGTTAGCGAGGATCCCAACTTCAAAATTATTGGTTCTTCCTCCATTCCAATGTTTATGTCAATGGTTTCTTCTATTAAATAAGCATTACCTTCTTCAAATTCAGGTGGGGTTGGAGGTAGTTCCAAGATTTCTCCGTTTTCTATCTCATAGATATCAACATCCTTCTATGGAGGAGACTCTACCATGGGATTTCCAAATAGGAAGAGGAATGTGGTATTAGGGAAAGATCAACTATACAGTGAGCAAGGTGTAGCTCCGCATAGGCATTTAGATATTTGAGAGTGACTCTATCATAGTCAAAATGATCCATGATAGAAAAATCATCCTCAACTTCTCCATGAGTCAGGGGTGAGTTTTTTGGTATTTTATGCACTAATGGTTTAGTACGAAGTGATACTGTGAAATGTGTATCTTCCAACTCACTCTTTGGAGTGAAAGTAGAAGCTGAGGTTGTTATTGAGTCTACCAGAAGGTTCTGATCTCGTGGGATTGCTTCAATTGATATGAAGTTAAATCCCTTGCTTAGATCTAATACTTTTTTTTATAGAGTTGTAAATGCTCATCTCTAGTTTCATATACCTTAGAGACTTGGTTTGCAACTAGCTACGAATCTCTTAGCACTCTAATGTTATCAACACCCATTCTTTTAGATAGGATGAGGCCAAGGAGGAGAGCTTCATACTCAACCCCATTGTTTGTACATTCAGAGTTTAATTTAAAGGAAAAAGGTAGGATCTTTGCCCCCAGGTAAAGTAAAGATCACTCCTGCCCCAGCTCTAAAGTGACATCTAGCTCCATCGAAGTGGAGAGTCCAATGCTTGCTTGGAAAACTGGATGTTGGGATATCTTTCATATCTATTTCCTTTGCTTCGGTTAATTCTACCATAAAAACTTCATCGAATGGAAGAGAAGCAATTCCAAGGTGTGCATCCCATAACCCATAGAATCAAATGGTAGGAGAATTGGTAAGTCTTTCTCTAGCAACTCGACAATTTTTGTGGTAGTCCCTAATGACACTATTTCTATGACATTTGTCTCATTTTTGAGTGTTGGAATTTCTTTGACAAGATTTGTAATTCCCAACTCTATGGTGGGTATCAATTTCTCCTTTGGTTTTTAATTAATTAGTTTGATAAGCTGATTTGTTGGGAGTTCAAACTCGAAGTTAACACCTGGTCTTTTCTTTAAATCAACTAGGTGTATATCGAATGGATTTGGGTCACCTTGTGCCATGAATATTTTCCCTAAGTGTAGAAATCTTATTTCTTGGAATAACGTGGAAGGGATTGCCCTCATGTGGTGTATCCATGGCTGACCAAGGATCATATTATAGTTGGTTTCCCGATCTATAATATAAATCTCAGTGAGGACCATCTTGGGTCCTAAAGTGAATGGTAAAACTATGGTTCCAATTGAAGTGGCTTGAAGGCTATCATAACCTCTTAGCATATTTCGTGTTGTGGAACAGTTTGTCTCTCCATATCCTAAATTTTGTAGAAAAGTGAAGGGGACTATGTTAAACTGCTGCCCCATCATCAATCATTGTGCATGTTTAACATAAATATTGTAAAACCATACTTGTAATTGTAAAGTTGGGTCACCTCTTCATGTAATCTCAGTGTCTATTGGAATTTTGCTTATATTGAATATAAACTCAGTATCTCTATCTGGATGCCCTAGAGGATAGATGTCAAATTCTACAAGGTTTATTTGCATTTTCGGAGGAGGATTGATGTTGATTAATGATGACCATGGCCTAATGCTTCTAAGATGGCAGCTCTATGGGTGGGAGATTTCTTTAGCAAATCCAAAAAGGATATGTGAGAGAAGGTTTTAGTTAAGTCATTAATTAAATCATAGGAACCTATGGGTTTTTCCAATGTTTGTTGAGTGTTGTTTAGCTCTAATGGATAACTTGGAGTTGGTTGAGAAGAATAATCCCGTGTTCTTGTTATGGTTTTTATGGGTAGCTCAGTGTCTAACTCCACTAGACCAACTATCTTGGTTTGGGGTCGAGTTCCTAGTTGGGGTGCGACTGGTGGATTTAATGAAGTTGAAGCTTCGTGATCATTATTTCCTGTTGTAACACCCTTGTTTGTACTGTTAGGATCTAGTCTATTATTGTTAGAATGGTTTGGGAGTGGATCATTAAAGATCTTGAGGGGTGCAGTTTGAGGGGAAACTACCCCTGTATAAGTGTTTGGCGTGGCTACTACAAAATTTTCTAAAAACATATCTATAAAGAGTTGATTTTTGATCTTCTGGAAAGCACTGTTACATGAATATATTGTAGTCATGACAGAGTCCTAGTATTGTGGCCTTGAATCTTGTGGAAGCCACAATAAAAATTGGGATTATAATTTCGAGATTATTGATTTAAAACCCTGTTGTGGCCCCAAATTCTAATATGGTTGCTAGTTGTTAGAGTTAAAATTTTGAGGTTGTTGCCTTTGGTTTTGACTCTGATATCCAGTTGGGTTTTGATTTGAACTTTGTGTTTGGATTTGTCATTTTTGTTGTTATTGTGGTCGCGGTGGACAATTAAAATCCACTGTGTTGCTTGTCGGAGTAAAATTTTTATTTCGCTGATTATTAGTAGGTGGCAAAATGTTTACAATGTTTTCCCTTTTAACTTGGTCAGTTACTCCATCTGTTGTAGCTCTACAGTTCTTGTTAAGGATCTTAGGTCCTTGATTAGCATTCTCGGTATTAGGATAGGCCGCGGTGTTTTGATTGGGAGTGGTTAATTTCCCATTTGCTCCATATGTCTTACGACCACTATCTATCATTGCTTGGTCGATTCAAAGAGAACTCTCGAGTACTTCATCATAAGTTCTTAGTGGGAACTTCTGGACTTCTTCCTTTATCTCTCTATTGAGAGAATTAAGGAATAAATCGCATAGTTCCATTTAATCCATGTTTGGAGAACTTGCTGATGAGTAGAGAACCGTGTGCCATCTTTGGATAAAATGAGCAGCGGATTCATTATGTTCTTGTTTAATATGCAAGAATTCTCTGATTCCTGTTCTTAACAATTTGTTCATGTCTAAAGATTTGATGAACTCTGACACGAGTTGTTTAAATGAGTGTATCGAGGCTTCAAGTATTCTATAATACCAATCAAGGGTAATACCCTCTAAGGTTTTAGGGAATATCTTAGCAACAACCCCATCCCAAGGGATTAATTCCCATATGATTGTGGCATAGGCCTTAATTTGTGCATTTAGATCCCCCTCTCCTTTGTATTTGGGTAAATCGGGGAGAGGTCTTGGAAGCATAACACTTCATATGGTGAAGTCTAGGGGCTCTTTTAAATATTATGAATAAGTCCCTACTGCGTAGGCCTCGACCATCGATGGTGTTTGCTGAGGGGGTGGGGGTGGCATGGTTTGTTGATATGGCATAGCATATGTATTTGTAGGGGCATAAGGGAATCTCCTGTGGTTGAACAAACATCCCGGGAGAAGAGAACATGTCTCCTTGTGGTGACTTTGAATAAATGTTTAAGTAAGGAGGAGCATTGTTCTGGTATGGGTTGTTTGGTGCCAAGCTAGGAGGTGTCATGTTTTCTATTGGAGCGGCGTTTGAAAATGTGGTCCTAGTTGGCATTTATTGTGGGTAATTATACGGATGTTGAGGAGGCATCCCTAACATGCTTGTTCCTGTAAGGAGGTCAACCTGACTAGGAAGATGCAGAGGGTTGGGGATTGCTGGTTGCCCAAAATATGAATTTTGGTTTGCTTGAGCCAGTTCCAGCCCTCTAACCTTTTCTACTAAGGCTGAAATGACCTCTATTGGTGAAGACACAGTGCTTTTCCTTAACAGCATTTGTTGTATACTTTGAGGTGGTAAAGAGGTGTGATACCCTACTATGAATTGAGCATTACCCTGCCAAGCTTCACTAAGGGTATTTCCCATAGGTGGAGGAATGGGGGTGTTTTCCTGGAATAGGGTATCAGATTGTATTTGTAAACTCCCTATAGGTGGATACATGTTTTGGAAACGTTGTTCACTTTTAGCATAGCGTGCTAAGTACTCATCCAAAAATGGGAGTGGATTTGACTGTCTACTGATTTGTGGTCTGAACAAGACCCAAGGAGATGAAATGGATTCTCTAGTAAACATCATATTGTTAGAGCCTAATGGCTCTGGTTTTTGTGTTTGTGCAAGTTGATCTAACTCCTCAATTCAGAATGAAGAACTAGAACTAGTTCTGTGAGGGGGAGTTTGAGATGACAAGTAATTACTTGTATAGTTATCAGCCCATGCAGAAAGTGAGGGTGATGGTTGTCTATTTGTTTGACTATAGTTTGTTTCAAGACCTGAGAGACGTCTACCATAATCATCATATCTAGACATATTTTAGGGGTATATGAATACCCACAGAATAATGGGAAAGAGCAAAGGTGGATGAAAGAAATGAAAAATAAAAGAGGAAGAATTATTTGTTTCACATTGGGTTCACCAATTTTGTACGATGTAAAAGTGACATGCGAGCATGGGAATCTACAAGTACCTCTTCCTCATACCCGACCTCCTGAGTTCATGTCAAGATAGTCAGTGAATGTGAAATATAAATGGATATAGACAAACTAATTGGGTAATCTTATATCCTCAATACGCAATAATGGAATCTGCGAATCTAAGGCAAAGAAAGCCCTCCTAACCTGAATTGGTGTAATGGTTCATTCAGATATAATAGTTGTTCGGAGGCTCCAATCAATGTCGAGCTCTACCAAGTTCTTGTTTCTTGGTTGTTGGATATGTGCGAAGTGACCTGTGGGAGCTTCGTATATATCTCCAGATGATGTCATGAAAATGGTGATAGGAGGCTTAGTGGACTTGTAGTGAACTATGGGTGGTTTTCTGGTCTAGTCCAAAAAATATTAGATTGATTGGCTTCTATATTTAATATGGAGAACTGCGTGATGATATCTGGTGAGAGTGGTGAGGATCTAAAAACAAGCGTTCGTAAACCGGTGTCAATGCTTAACTGATTTACAGGCCCATTGGGTTGTGGGACTTGGGGATCACAACCATGAGTTCATGGTTGTTATGGACCTGTTATGGTCATGTGAAGAATCAATCCCTTCTTTCGAATATCCAGTAATCATACGCCTTTTTAGCCTCTATGTTTAGAACTAGAAGTTATATAATTTTCTTAGAATACCTTACAGGTATTTTAGCAACTTGAATGCATAATCTAGTATCTATGTCAACGAGGAGGTCTCCTGCATCAGGTTGTTGAACTAAAGGATCACAACCAAATACTTGTTCTCTTTCAAATCCTTGTACATTCATTTGGATATTTTATTGAGGCGGTCTATAGTTAGGATGATTTGACCAAAATGTATATGCCTTGTCGTCTTCGATATTTAACCCTCTCAGTTCTTCACTAATTGCTTTTAGGTTTGTCATTGCTTGGAAGACCTGTATCCTAAGGTCTTGATCTATATCAGCTAATATTGTGGGTAGATTTGGTTGAGGCACTATTGGTTCAAATATATATTCTCTAGGCTCTCTAGGTCCTGCGATTGTCATACAAAGTGTTTCAAATTTTAAGTAAAACTAATAAACTAATTACGAAAGATGTATTTACATGATGCAAGAATCCAACTATTTTTGTATTTTCGATGACATATTTTGATGAATTTAAAGAGAAGCTACTCTAATATATTTAGAAAATGGACAACTAATCTAGTAACAAAATTAAAACAAACAAAGTAGCCTGGTGTGGCTATTTTCCTGTGCAGCTGTGATTTTATCCTAAATATCTAAGAAACTAATTATTTTAAATTGAAAGACTCTTGATCCTACCTCAGAAGTGAGGAATGAATCACAGTTTCTCGGAAACTATCAATCCCCATAGCTTCCCTGGCGATATCAAGAGTGAGCTTTGACTGAAATGAAAAAATTTACTACTCTATTTGATACATTGTAACTAGAACTTTGATAGCTCAAACCTAGCATTTACAAATCAGTGGTAACTCCAGTTCTGTGTGAATTTTTCCCCTCAGTGTGATCTCCTCATTCCTTTGTGTTCTCGTGAATCCATAAAAGTGTGTATATGATAGTATCAACAGAAGATGGTATTTGAATAATGACACCTTTAGATATAGATCGAATACAATACGAGTAGGAGAGAGATAGTGCAAGTGAACAGAGCTTGACTATGTAATTCCTAGCGGGATTTATTACGAGAATAAAATGTAAATGAACTGAGAGTTTTAGAATCTATCCTTGTGATAAAACAAAACCTGTAACTCTAATGGATTCCAATCTACAAAAGAAACTACTTTACTCTAAACTAACTTGTATGGAACAACAATGAAGCAAGACTGAAACAAGAAGATCATATGACCTCTAAACAGCAAAGGAAAACTAACAATGGAAGAAAAACATGAAATTATGGGAATTCCAATTGAGAAATTCAAAATACTGAATAATAGAATTGAGAAGGTGAGGGGCCATTTGTTTGAAAACAAGTTATTTATTTATAGCAAATGCATTTACCAGAGGGTAACTCCCAATTAAAATCTTTTACTATAAATAAAGGAAAAATACTATTCATAGGGTGGCCAAAACATAAATGCAAAGAAAATTAACTGAAGAATGCGGGTAGAAATTAAAGATTTACGTTTGACGCTATCGTTGGAAGAATCTAGAAAACGTGAACAAGACCTCCACCCTGTGCAGGGCGGCAGTTACGGGACCGCCGCCCTATCCTAGGCAGTGGTCATGGGACCACCGCCCAGGCAGGGTGGCGGTCTCATCACTAAAGACCAAAATGCAAAGAAAAAATGGGGCAGAGGGTAAAACAAAGCTTGTGGAGGCCGAGCGGGGAATGCGGGATACAAACGTATACTTGGTGAGCTTTTCTAGATTCTGAACACCTTACAAGGAGACATGTGTCGTCATTGGGGTATGTGTAACATTTTTCTGGCGGTGCATTACCCTACAATTTTGGGTACATACAGGTGCCAAACAGTAGAAAAATCAAAGTAGAAGGCTTGACATGATCACCACATAAGAAACAAGAAGTTTGAGGTTGGGCAGATGGTCTTACTTTATGATTCTAAATTTTTGTGCCACCCTAGAAAGTTAAAATTCCATTGGTTGGGTCCTTACATAATCTCATACATCCTTTATTTCGGCGCATGCCAGTTACAAGTGTTGGATGGGATGAAGTTTCCTAGACACTTCAATGGGAGTAGGTTGAAGCCCTACTATAAATAAGTCTTCTTGGTGGTTGTAAATAAGGTAGTTTTTCCAGTTAGTTTATAATTTTCCTTTATGCGTTTCTTTTCTTGTTTTTCCCTTTTATGTTGTTGTTTTTTTTTGCGCCTTGAGCGTCGGTAACCTTATTAATACTTTTTGAGAATCTGTGAGTGCGCATAGGAGTGCGCATCATTTTAGTGTGTGGTGGAGTAATGTGAAGGAGCACATGGTTATATTGCCAAGGAAGTTTGTGTTAAAAATACCAGTTGAGTGGCCTGGGTGAAAGAGGTGTATGAAGAGAAAATATGGAAAAAGGATGGTTGGTGTCAAGGTAAAGCTACTTGTAGAACCCACGTACAAAGGAGGAGAAAGTACTTTAAGTAACACGAGATAGGTGAGAGAAAAAATTAGGATAGAAGAAGTGCCTTCGGCACTGGTTATATGCGCGAAAGAGTCTCCTATCATGTTAGATTGGTTGCACGCCATAAGGTTGGAGGGTTGTCTACGCAAGTTGGGTGCGTGAGTGAAAGTAGTGAAGACGAGATTTGTTTGAAAAATCTGCATTAAATGAAAAAGGTATGGTGGTACGTAAAGTAGTAATTAATGCTCAAAAAGGGAAAAAAATATAAATAAAGGGGTCAAGGAAAATCATTTTTCACTTTGCATATAAGGAGAATAAATCACTTTTTGCACCTTTGCAAACTAGGGCTTCCAAAAAACTGATCCATGTGAAGAAAAAATTGGAGAGATTGAAGCATGGGTAACTAGTTTGGATTTACAAACTAGGAGGAAGGGATATCACAGGCATAGGAAAAACTGTGAGAAGGCATCATCTTATGAAGGGAGTATCCCAGTAAGGGTTTGAAGAACCAAGGCATGGGTTTAAGAAATTTTCTTCACAAGTTTGAGATCTAAGGTTGGAGAGAGTGGAAGAACGGAGTAAGATGGAGTGATTGAAGTGGGAAGAAGAAATAGAAAATGGAACCCAAGAAACTAGCTAGTACACCCAAGAAGGGAAAGGGAAAGGGCAAGGGCAAGCAGTAAGAAATTGAAGCAAGCACAAATGAAGAGTGGTATGTAGAAATGTAGTACCTAGATGGAGTGTTGTTGGGGAAGGATTGGGAGTCCCACCTTAGGGACGAGTCCGTAAACAATTATAATCATCGGACAAGCACAATTGAAAAGGATGTGGCACTGGAATTAGTGCACCCAACAAACAAGAGGACACCAGAGGGTTTTCCCATTTATAATGATGACGTGAAGATCAAGTTGGATAAGGTAGGGTTATTATAACTCTTTGAGTTTCCCTACTTCGGGAAACCTGAGCGAATGTATCAGTGGCTAATGTCGCGCATGCATGAGAACTATTTCCACTTCATGGGGCACAAGATGTGCATAACTCCTCAGCTAATTTAACATTTCACAGGCCTCATCTATGAAGGAGACGGGTTGGAGGATGACTTAACTGACAAAGAAGTGATTAAGGAAACTATCACTACTTTTGCATGTAAAAAGGGGTCAAGGTATTACGATGTCATAAACATCAAGGATCCAGTAATGAAGATGGTCGCGCACCTGGTGTCAAAGATAAATGGCTAGGAGAGATGGACCCAAGTTAATAAGCCATGGTTAAATGTTTGCAGGAATATTTTAGAGGGCACCATCTATAATTTGTCCGCATTCATCGCGGATGAAATTATCAACTACATGAAGGAAGGTGACAGGATCCTTTTTGAAAATGTGTTGTTAACCATTTTTTTTTGGAGATCGGGGTACCAGATGCATTGGATAAGTTCATATGGAAGTACCCTAATGAAAACCCCTCACCCGCCAAAAGGTTTGAGAAATACGCTTGTGACACTATGACAACAATGCACAAGGTGCACTTGGGAAAGTGGTACACGCGTCTAAGGAATGCATTCAGGGTAGAATGGATAATTCCTAAGTAACTGCCAGTAGCCACCAGGGGAAGATAACCTAGTGGTAGATACCCAGCAACTCTCAGATGAATAACTGAGCAATGTGCTTAACAAAGTCTCCGTTGAGATAGAGGCTAGACTCTTCAGGTGAAATGATAGGATTAGGCATCTGGAAGGGAAGCTGAAGGAGAAAGAGGAAAAGCTAGCTACATTAACTAAGGAGCTAAGCCAAGAAAATTTAATCAGTGCCTAGTGGCAGCAGGAATTGAAAGATGAAAAGGCCAAGGTGAGTGTTGTGTACAAGAAAGTAGAATCCATCAACGGGGCCATACTATTAAAGCATCCAGACCTAGCATCACTCACGTAGAATTTTGGATCTTCCTTGGGATGCCTGGAGGATTTAACAAGGGTCCTCACCATGGAAAGATAGCCACTAGCCTTGGAGTCTGCAGACAAAGTGGCCGCGCTCCTAGAGAAGGAAGATAAGTTAAAGATCGTAGCGCTCGTCACAGAGCACAGCAAGGTGCTTGCTGATGTAAGGGCCACTTCCTAGACTGTTGAGGTCGCGTACAACAATTGCATGGATAGGGACAAAATTTTAGGCACCCTGGTCACCACTCGTGAAGTGGAACTCAAGGAGTTCTAGGAGAAAAACAAGGGGAATAGGGCGGAAAGAGATAAAATCCTTGCCGAGGTTGAGAAGAAATTAGAGGCCATTGAAACCTTAAGGGTTTCAATCAAAAATCGGTTGAAGGAGCTATATCTGCATATCACAGGAAGAATGGATGCGCTGGAGGATATATGTAAGGAATTAGAGAAGATCACGGATACTATGAGCGTGCAAGGAGATGGACTAAATTTTGGGGAGGTGAGCGCCCTAAACAGCAACCTCTGTCAAAGAGTGTAGGATGAAGTCAATGCCTGGAATAAATTGGAGGCTGAATTGCAAAAGGACTTTCCTAGTCTGTTGTAGTAATTCTTTCTCTCTCCCACTCTTTCTTCTTTCCCCGTTCTTTCATGCCCTTATTCTTTTTCCTAGGCATAATCCTATTGTATTATTTATCTCACTAAGAGAAGTGTTCTAGTGGATGGAGAATAGGCGTAGTGTGGGGTGATGTTGGGCCCTTAGAATATTAACTAAGTACAAAAGGTGTATAGGCATGCAAGGTCCCAGTTAAGGAAAGGCATGCAAGGACAAAGCGCGAAAGGTAGGGTTTAAGAAAAGGGTTTAAGGAAGCCTGTGGCGCGTGTGACGTGTGCAGATAGAACCAAGGGTTCGGGACTTAGTCAAATTGGACATCCGAGGCAAAACACGTGAAAAGCATGACCCGGTTGCACGTGGATAAGGTGCCATCCTTGCGACAGGTTGGCCCAGGAAGAAGCATGCCTAGGGTAGAAGCTTCTAGAAGCACATCATGGTATAAAGTAGAAGGATCATGCCTGGAGAAGAGGACCACATTTAGACACTTGGCATCGGATCTAAGGGTGCTGGAGGATGAGTTGGTAGTCCAAAAAAGCTATAAATACAAGCACCTGCAGAGTAAATAGATATACTTAGAGAGTGGGCAGAGCTCTGTAGAAATATTACAAGAACTCTGTTAGTGGGTATTTATATTTGGGATAGGATGTATGGGGCAAGGGAATTGTAATTTTTTTTTTGGTAGCATAGTTACAATAGTCCAGTTGTAATGCATGACTTCGGTCTGCTTCTCTTTGACACTCTGTAATGACTCCATGAATGTAGTGAGGTTATTGGTTTTATATATATATATATATATATATATATATGAATATCAATGGTTCTGATGAATACATATTGCTCATAGGTATTTTTTCATTTATGTGTGTGTTAAGTATGGATGTTTGTATACTTCTTTCTGTTATGGTACAAGTTATATAATATGTTAAGTACTTTGTCTAGAATAGCTGTGAGGATCTAGATGCCATTCTAAGCTCTATGGTTCTTGTATGTCTTAAATCCTTTATGAAATCTCTTAAACAAAAATCATAGATGATGTTTCCCACTAAACTCACATAAAAGAGAGACTCAGTACCCGTGCGTGCCTCGGGTGAGCGCCCAGCTTCCGCTGGGTGATAGGCCGACGCGCATGGGGTTCCTTTCTTTTTTGATAGGGGTAAAAATGACTACAAGCCAATATACCAACAACCAAATAATTCATAATGCGTCCAGAACACCCTAGTGGATTTCCTATTAGGTGATGAAATCCCAAGAGTTCCACCTAGGAGGAGACATTTAAGATGTGTAGTTTTGATGTGTGTTTTTTGGATGTGTGTGATAAAATTGTATGAAAAGAGTTAACCTCGTAATTAGACAAGATTGCCAAAAAAAATATGAATGTTCTTGATGTTGACATGGTTCTTTATAAAATTTTAAAACAATCTAAAAAATCAGGGAAAACCCATGAATAAAAAGGGAGAAGCCACAGATAAAGGAGGAAAGATGCTGAAGACTAAAGAGATTCGTGGTAGATAGAAGAATTTGTCGAACATAGGAAAAGGCATGAAATCCTACCCAAAGCCATGAATCAAAGAAAGACATAAATAGAGTAAGGCATAAATTCGACAAAGTCGTGACAAAAAGAAGTGTCTTTTGGATTTTTTGTAAGAAATTTATTTATTGTACTTAATCAAATGGATATAGTGTACCACATGAGATGAGATATGTGTTTCTTAGATAAGAATTGTATTAGATATAGAGAATTTAGAGGAACTATGAGTGTATGAGACTAGTGTATGAGACTAATGTATCAGATATGAATAAGGACTCATGATTGAAGAAAAACTTACTATGTGATTTTACATTATTTTTTTCACCAATTAGAGTTAATTTACTCTTTTTCCTTACACATCCTTAACAAAAGGACAAAATTATTAACCCTCACACTATTTTTTAGGCTTAAGGTCAACATTTGGTGTCTTAGCCTAGGTCCCTTTTATTAAATGGATGTCCAAAAAAATTTCACCACCAGGGTATTAGAAACCAACATTAACAAATATTGAGGATTGGTGGGAGAATCAGATCGATATATTTATTAAAGGAGAAGAAAAGAGACTTAAATCATCATACAAAGGAACTGAAGCCGAAGTACATGGAGAATAAGGAGAGGAATTTTGGTCTCAATTTCCACATTTACTATGGCCCTGCATAGTATCCACGCTAAAAGAACAAAGTGGTCTTGATTACATTTGAGAAAACCTTTCGATTGGACTCAAGAGAAATTAAACATACTTAGAGATCTTGTCAAACCCCACAAAAGAGCAATATATTATTGGTTTGAGACCACATTAGATTCATATATAATTACTTGGGCCATCCAAGGATGGACTAGCTTTGATCATAAGAAGCATAAAGTTCTAAGTAGAGCAAGAGGCAGATTTATCAAACAAATTCCATTCTTAATCAAGATCTTACTTGTATAGAAAGGATTAATTAGAAGCGTGCAAAATTTCCTTTAGGGGACAGGAACTGCGAGATGGCATACATGAAGGGGGGTGATCCAAGAGATGTAACTAATCAAAATTATTGGGGGGATGGTTGGGAAAAAATAAATAGGTCAATATGAAGAGAAATAAAAACAAAATAATTTTCATAATTAACAAAATAAAGGCTTAGGAAGAATAGGCAAACTATTAACTAAAAGTAAATAATTAATCATAATGAGGAGGTCAAAAGAGAGAGCTAGGATAGTTGTAGAGGAGTTAGAGAAAAAGGTATAAAAACAAATGTTAGCTAGGGAGGAAAGGATTAAAAAGTAAATGAAAGAAAAGAAAACTTAAACAAAGTTTAGAAAATAGAAAAGAAATAATAACCCACTTCAAGTGGAGTCCAGCAATTGGCTACCCCAGAAACAGAGGCAGACGCTAAGAGTATTGTTATCATTCCCACATAAGGCAGAGACCTAAAATTTTTGGCTACCCCACGGACCCTTGTGGTATAAAATATTTTGGATAATCCAATATAGCAGTCATTATAAAGGAAATCTATTTTAATGAAATATTTATAATATTAGAACTATATCTCAAGGATATAGTAGGACAGCAGAAAGGGAATTAGTAAGGAAACAATCCTCATTATTTATTAAATAAAAAGGTGAAGAGGAAGAAAAATTAGACTATGAGAATTAATTGAGGAGTTCAGAGAAAAGATAAACATAATATAAGAATAGGATAAAGGAAAAATTAATTCTAAGAAACAAGATAGGGAGGAAGAAAAGAAGTGATGAAGGATTAGAAGAAAATTATATGTTAAGAGATGTTAAAGGAAGGAAGTTATTTGGAGAAGGGGATAATTATGAAGAACTACCAATAAAATATGTGTCCACCAACCACTACAGTATCCCAAAGGAGATGATCTCCCTGTATCGGATGCCATTACATGTGCCCCTTCACATATCTATTTGAAAAATTGAAGAAGGATAAATTTTGATGGAAAGATATCAAAAACTACAAGAAAAGAGTAAGAAAAGAGAAGAGATTGTGGGAGAGTTGAAATAATTACTAGGATAATTATACTTTGACATTGAATTAACTAGAGATAAAAGAAGAAAAGGTAAAATGCAAAAATTGAATAATCAATCCAAGATGGTGAAACCTTTGAAATAGCAACCAATCAATAAAAGTAATCAAATTCACAACTAGCTAGAATGATGGCCTAGAAAATTAAGTTACCAGTATTCGGGAAAGATACCAAATATGTAAAGGAACATTTATTCATTTGGAATTTATACTAGAAAATAAACAATATAACAGATACTACAATTAAGTTGTATGATTTCATAGGTACTTTAAGGGAAGACACCCTATATTGGTACATGAAAAAAAATAACAAGGAAATAAATATTGGGATACAATTGAGAAAGAATTTAAGACATATTTTCACTTTCTAAAGGCACCTTTTGAGGGTGTTAGCAAAATGAGAGAGTTAGTCTAGAAATAATATGAAACAGTTAAATAATTCAATTATAGAATTAAAAATGTCACCAGAAAATTAGAGGAACCAATGACAGAAAAGTAACTAATTGAATGGTTTACCTCAGGACTACTACCCTACATCAAAGAAGCATTGATGGAAAGCCATTTCAAAACCTCTTAGATGTAATATAAATGGACATCAGATTGGAAGCACGGCCCTGGCAAAGGGAAGAAGAAAATTCACTCAAAACATAATTGGAGAGAGTGCAATTAGAATTGGCTAAAGTAAAACTCCAACAGGAAATTCAAATAAAGGATGACTTTAGAAATATCTCCCCACCAATAAATAATATCAATCCAAATATTTGGTGTATAGTGTTTTGTGCAGAAAGACAAAAAAAATAGATTGTCTCTACTTAGAAAAATCAAAAAGGGTTGTGGTTGTCTTACAAATATTTCACCAGATAAAGCTTCTTCTAGTATAGTATCTATAGAAAATATAACCTCATATAACTTGGTATAATACCCATAGGGCTATGGAAGCTAGGTAGAATCTAGGACCTACACCTCAACAACAACCAGTGCCCATGATTATAATTCCACATCCCCCACCTCTAGTAATTACAGCACCCTCACAATATCAAAACTATCAAGGAGGATAATCTCAATTTGGAATCGGATACCAAGGTAATAACTAAAACCCCAACTATTAAGGGTATAATGGTGGTGAATATCGAGGTGGATACAGAGCAAGATTTATAGGTGGATAAAATAACTATCAAGGTGGAATAGGATATCAAGGATACTAAGGAAGGGAGAACCACAAAAACTTAGGGGCTGGCTTCCAAGATAGAATACCTATGTACTTCTACAAATGTGGACAACACGTACATTTAGCCATAAACTATACATATCCTGATCCTTATGGATTCTATCACAAATAAGGACATGGCACATTTAGTTTTCCCAAAGCTACACAATTTTATTAAAATGGAGGTATGAAGACAAAAGCATTAGGTATAGATGCTCAAAATATTTTCCAACACCTCACTAAGATACCATGGGAAGAGGATGAAGTAGGAGAAGATAAGGAAAAATCATCTAGCTCTAAGAGAAAACCAGAAAAGGGGAAGGAAAAGGAGAAGAAAAAGGAAGAATCCAAAGAGAATTGTTTTAAGCTTAAATCCACTTAACCAAACCATGATCAAGAGGAACTAAATTATAGAGCCGAAGTAACAACCATAAGTGTTGCCAATAAAAAACATACACCAGGGAAAAATAAGATCATCAAGTTACCCACCGAAGAAGATTCATCCAGTAGTGAAGACTGGGACTCTAAGGAAATCAAACTAGACTTGCATGATAAAGAAGTCAAGAAAATCAGGGCAATTATTACGAAATCACAATCCCAGGAGGATACAGAGAAAAAAAATCTTCATGGAATATGAAATCATTTCCCTCAAAGAGATAGCAAGGATAAACATTAAATGTCGTCTCATTGATAAGTTAAAGCAATTTAGTAAATATTGTAACAAAGAAGAAAAAATATTCCATGTCCAACGGATAGAGGTTGTCCACCATAGGAAAAAGAGAAATTTCTTTAAAACACAAATAACATGGCGTAGATCTAACATATACTTGGACACTGAAATATTTGATACTACTATTACAAAAAAAATCTTCTGGATCTCAGTGTTGCTGTAAATATAATGTTCAAAACAACTTGCGACAAACTAGGAGGACCTCACTTAGAACATATCCGATATCATATTGGTTTAGTAGATGGATCCAAAAAGGCACCTATAGGGGTACTAAAGAACGTAGAGGTCAATTTTATGGGGATCAAAAAGATTGTCAATTTTGAAGTCGTAGAAAGTGTATCTTTAAAGCCTATGTGTAATGTACTTTTGGCCTTAGAATGTTTTTTTGATTGCAATGGTACATTGAATTTAGAAGAAGAAGTTACATTGGAGTTAGATGGAATTTGTGTCGACGTATCATTACAAAAAGGAATGTGTTATGCATGGTCTGAAGAAATTTGGCATGATATTGATGAAGAAGATTTTGATGAAATATAAGGGATATATACTCTAAATTGATTGACTAACATTAACAGAGAATTTAAACCTAATTCTGAAAAGGAAATTTCAGTAAAAATTGAATCTACTAATGAGAGATCTAATCATTTTGTAGAAACATGGGTACACGGTTTTTTCGAATCCAGGGTAAGGAAGTTACACTATGCAAGAAGATTACCACCCCGTGTAATCACCTTAAATGATGACATCTCTAACTATGTGCATGATACAAATGACATTTTATGGTTTGTAGAAGACAAATTTGAAGAAGAAGATGGATATTATTTGACCACCAAAGAACAAAATGATAAACCAATCAAAAGAGTATACAGGCTAATTCGCAGTGCGTCCCACTGTACCTTACCAAAATATTTAGGGTTCGGGGATCTAGAAGGATTCTTAGAACAGCTTGTAAGGTTTTTCCCTAATGAGATAGCAAGAATGGAAGATTTATATGATTCCTTGGTAATCAATGTTGCAATATGGTGGGAGACTCACAAACACAACATATCTAATAGGAGATATCTAACTAAATTATTGAAGACAGTGTATTTAGAGAGTGAAGGCTATTATGCATCCATACCTCAGTATATAGGAAAATGATACCCACAAAAAAATATCCAAGTATGTGAAAGACATTTGAAAATATGTGGGGAAAATTCCCCTCTACTATGGATTTAATTTTTGTATGGAAGCTAGGAGCCATACCCATGTACTAGTATATGCATCAAGAAACAAGGAAAGAAGAAATTGGGATCAAATTGTGAAATAATTTTGCCACATGTTTAAATTTTAGGATGCAGATATCAACATACTTCGGGTATTACAAAATATAAGGACATTCTTATTCTTAACCTTAGAAGATACCATTGATCGATTTTCACAAAAAACCCAGACTCACAAGAGTAACAAAAAAGAGAAGTAAAACAAAGCTCAAGAAAAGGCCTACTATTTTACAATGGAGAAACAAGAAAGAGAAGAAAAACCTGAAAATTTAAAATACAAAACAATAGAAGGAGAAAGGGAGTTATTAGAAACCAAAGTAGATAAGGACAAATATTTCTATCAGCCTCAAAAATTGAGTGACAACATTGGAATAAATGGGGAGGAAAAGTTTGCTCAAATTGGAGACTATTGGTTAGAAGAAGAAGTAGATAAGGTGGTATAATTTCTCCATTAATTTCAAGAAATATTTCCTAAATATTTCAAGGAATTACGGGGGATAAAACAGGAATTTGGAACAATGAAAATCCAAATCAAGGATGGGATCAAACCACTAAAGAAGAGACCCTATATATTAAACATGAATCTAAAGGTCAAAGTCAAAATGAAAATAGACAAAATGTTAAATGCAGGTATCATCAAACCTATTGATGATTCAGAATGGATAAGTCCCATGGTGGTCCAAAACAAGAAGATAGGATAAATTAGAATATGTGTGAATTATATAGAACTTAACAAAGCATGTGTGCATGACCCATTCCCTATTCCATTCACAGAAGAGGTTTTAGAAAATTTAGTAGGAAGAGAGGTTTATTCCTTCACTAATGGGTTTTCTAGTTACCATCATTTTTAGATTTCTCCAGAAGATCAACCCAAAACAAAATTTTCTACATAATGGGGATCCTTCATGTACACAGTAATGCCTTTTGGATTAAAGAATGTACTTGTTGTATCTAGCATAATAATGATTAATGCATTTAAATATTTTATCCGCAACTTCCTAGAAGTGTACTTAGATGACTGGATTACTTATGGATTGTTGAAAAACCATATAAATTTTTTAAGACTCATGTTTCAAAGATGTGGAGCGTTGCAGATATCATTGAACTTGAAGAAATGTATATTTTTTTACCTCATTCGGCACACTATTGGTTCACATCATTTGCAAAGTTGGATTACTGATAGATTCAGTAAAAACTTTAGTGATTGTGACATTACCACCCCCAAAGACACAAAAAGAGGTTTGAATAATCTTGGGTTATACAAGATACCATAGGAATTTTATAAAGAATTATGCTGAAATTAGTGCACACTTAGAAGAATTTTTGAAGAAAAGGACAAAAAAATAGCTAGAATGGAGTAAACCATTTGCTGACACTTTTGAGATCCTCAAAGATAAAATTTTATATCCACCCATTTTAATATTTCCAGATTGGAAAGTTCCCTTTCATGTGCATGTAGATGCATCATGAATTTCCATTGGGGAATTTTTAGCACATCCAAGGGAGAAAATGGACCACCCAATATCTTTTTCAATCCGTAAATTGGCTAAAGCTGAGAAAAATTACTCTATTACAGAAAGATATGCATTAAGTATGGTATATTCCCTACAAAAATTCAAACATTATATGTTAACTACACCATTTGTTTTTTACACAGATCATGAGCCATTGAAATACTAATTAAATAGAATAGTACTACAAGGAATAATATGTCATTGGTTGATGTTATTTCTAGAATTTTATTTCACTATTGTTGTGAAACCCATGAAGCTGAATAATGGACTAGATTATCTATCTAGAATAGAAACAGGGGAAGATGAAGGACCTATTGATGATGACTTCCCTAGAGAAAATTTATTTAGGATTGAGGTCATCCCAAAAGAGTTTGATGACATAACACAATTACTGACTATAGGAGAATTTCCTACCGAATACACAAAACAACAAAAGAGGAACCTACTAACTCAGGATTTCCCCTTCACCCTAATCCAAGGTCAGTTATATAAGAAAGGATGTGATGAAGTACTTATAAGGGTATCTCTTTAACATAGATGAAATAATATATTAACAGAGGGCTATGAAGCCATAGCCGGTGGACATAATGGAGGGGAACAAATAGCAATAAAAATAATGATTGCAAAATTGTGGTGGACTATGATATTTATAGATGCACACAAACATGATAGGTCATGTTACATATGCGAGCGGGTTGGAAAACCAAATGTAAGAGATGAAATACCTCTAAGACCTATTCTAGCACTATCCCCATTTGAGAAATGGGCCATAGATTTTATTAGACCTATCAAACTAGTTGCAAAACATTCCCATGCCTTATTTATCAACAAAAGTATAGATTACTTAACAAGATGGGAAGAATCCATTCCAACCAAATATTTCACTACCAATACATCATCGAGATGCATCTATGAGAACATCATCACTAGGTCTGGATGTCCCCTAAGCATTACAAGTGATCAAGGAAAACACTTTGTGAATGCTACTATTAAGGAGTTACTAGAACATTTCTTGATAAATAATAACTATAGCACACCATACCATCCAAAATCCAATGGAACAGTTGAAGCATTTAATAAGGTATTAGAAAAGGTGCTTACAAAAATATGTTCACTCCAAAAAGTAGATTGGCTCCTAAAAATACCAGAAGCACTATGGGCCTACCACACTACATTTAAATGACTAACCAAATAATCCCCATTCCAATTGGTGTATGGGATTAAAGTTGCATTACCCATAGAATTTATCCTTCCAAGTTTAAGGGTGATAGTAACATTCAGGATAAATGAAGACTCTTTATTACATGAAAGACTCATCGAGTTTTGAAAAACTGGATGAAAAAAGATTCATAGTAGCTTACAATCAAACTCATGAGAAAAGAAGGCAGAAAGCATGACATGATTACCATATAAAAAAGAAAGGATTTTGATATAAGGGATCAAGTACTATTATATGATTGTAAATGGAAGAAGCCTTGGAATCTCAAAATTTGATGGTTATGACCTTATAAGGATATACTATCCTCAAGTGCTACAAAACTTCAGACTTTGTAACACAAAGAACTGTCAAAATATGTCAATGGAGCATAACTAAAAGAAATAGAATACCTTGGAATAAAATACAACTAAAAAAAGATATCTCATATTCAAAAACCGGTAATTTAGCGGATAAGATGAGGAGCGAGATGAAAACCGACAAGGGCATCCTTTCTCTCCAAAAAATAACTCAATAAGGAATATAGACACAATAAATGTTATAAAAGAAGAAGAATTCAAATAAAGAGAAATACAAAAATAAAATTTGTGGAGGAAAGGATACCAGTGCAAAAAAAAAATCGCAAAGGAAAGGATACATGCATAGTAAAAATAAAAATCCATGGAGGAAAGGATACCCGCACAATAAAAATAAAAGTCATGGAGGTAAGGATACTCGTGTAACAAACAAGAAAATTTTTGGAAGACAGAAAAACCCACGCAAGACATGATAAAGTCAAAGAAAAAAATATAGCTGCGGAAGTAAGAAAATGCCCATAGAACAACATGAGAAGCTGCCAAAGGTTGTGATACACTAAAGGAATATTTGAAGAACAACATAGAAAATCATGAAATATAGGCATAATAATACCACCTACAAACAAATTATACATTTTACCACATAAATAACAATAAATGTGGTTGGTGAAAAACATAACTACGTAAAGGCACAAAATAAAAAAGGCATAACACACAAAATCAAAGAGACAAAATAAGCAAAGCAAGAATTCCCGAACAAAAAACAAACTAGGGAATGTAAAAAATCATTACAGAAGATGCAGACTCCCATTTTCATTGCACAAGAAGAGCTCCCACGACCCAAATATAGGAAACACTCCATGAAATCCACTAAACATGACCCAATGGGAGCATTCTCACATATTCCATTCAAATTCACCCATGCATTTAACCTTCAAGGATATATCCACTCCCACATTGGAGAATATGATCATGCATGGTTGGATGTTGATAAACAGTTGTTGCTTCAACAAAACCCAGCTATGGGAGAACTAGAGTATAAGGATAATGCAAAGGTTATAGGAAAACTAAAAATAGACACATGGAGATAAATTCCCTATTTTACTAGTGCTAAAAATGTGATTAGGGTTCTCCTTAGCAGACTACACAACAAAATGTCTTATATGGATCAGCTGTATCAAATCGACGTAGAAATTTCTCAGAAGGGTTACGTATTACTGGTAAGAGGACGCTCAACATTAAGAAAGAAGAAAACTCCCATGAAAACTATAGCATGACTAATTGGGGTAACCATGACCTAAAGAGGAGTAAGAATTGACAACATCAAAAATCATGCTCTCAGGTATGCCGTTAAGGCCATTTCTCTAAAAAGTTATCATACAAATCGTAAAAAATGGGCCTCGTGAACTTAGTTCTCAAATTTCCCTAGATATAGTGACTTCACACTCTGAATACAATCTATGTGAAGTACTATCCTATGAATTTCATGAGAATACTAGGAAGATTAAATAAGGTAAACATACATTTTGTTATGTCTAATGTTTGGCTATGTATTTCACTAAATCCCTCCCAGCCCAAACAGAACCAGTTCAGTGGCGGAAAGACAAACCTATTATAGAAAAAAAAATTAGAGCATATGAATCAAATGGATCTGGTACACCAAATCACATATATGATAGGCTAGACAAACAATATCAAACAATTAGTATCAAATTGAGCTAGGGTATCAGAATAAGCAATTAAAAAATATGAAAATGAATTGGTCTTTCATTGCTGACATAGATTACACATACATAAGACCCTTCATTCCATGAACTTTCATGCATAGCCTCGTTTCCCTACGAAGCGTCAAATGAATTGGTGGCCACAACCATAAAAGTAAATAAGAAACCTTCCATTGGATCCTAGGAGACCATTACCTCCCAATATTAATGGAGTGATTGAAGAAACATGGGAGGAACTTTAGGAATAAATATCCATAATATTATGGGAAAGAAGAAACAAGTAGAGAAGGTCCTAATACATATAAAAGAAGACAAAATAAAGGGAAAATTTCTTTGCTACCATCCACAAAACTATAAAAGAAAATGGCCACAACAAGAATGTGAAAGAAACTAGAGGTCAGTGAAGAAGAATAAGATTCACAAGAAATAGTGTAGATATCTAACTCAGGATAGGAAGAAACTCCCTCTCTCTAACATTCACCTCTAACCATAGCACACCAAGAATCCAGGGACCAAAATTTTTAGCTGAATTTGAACCTTGGGAAGACTCACAATTATCCCAACTTGCCTACGACATACTATAATACATGTTTAACTCTAGGCGGTGTCTCAAAAGTGGCACAACAATATGAAGTAAGTCATATTTAGGACCTAAAGCAAGTTGCAATAGCATAATCTATAATTCAATATATGAATAAATTTAACTTAATAATAGGAGACATAATTCATCTCCTCCCACATGTATTAATTAAATAAATTCAAACACAAGAAGACATGGAGGAAGAAAACAGACTAAAATCGCTTGGGAAAGAATTTAAATAATTTAAAAAAATGAAGAAGAAAACTATCAAATATCAAACCCACATGGAGGAAATAGAAGAATTAATGAGGCTAATTGAAAAAGTGAAGCAAGAAAAATAATTTGAGGAAAGAAAAAATAGGGAAGCATACAAAAGGGAAAAAGATAAGGAGCAAAGGGAATAGATTGGGAAATAGACAACATGACAACAAAGCAAAAAAAAGAGAGGTAAGAGGAAGAAGAAAATAAAAAACAGGAAGTAGCAAAATAGAATGTATAGGAGGAAAAACAAAGAGAAGATAAAAAGATTAAAATATAAGAGGAATAAATAAGTAAAAAGGGAACTAAAGACATAGAGACGAAAAAGAGGAAGAATCTATGAAAGAAAAGAAGAAAGAAATGGAGAAAAAATAGCAAGAAGAAGATAAACAGAAAAAGGCAGAAGAAGAGAAAGAAGAAGAAAAAGAAGAAAGGAAAGAAAGAAGAAGAAGGAATAAGAAGAGAAGTAGAGAAAGAAGAAAGAAAAGGAGAGGGAAAGGAAAGAAGAAAGGAAAAGAATAAATAACCAGCAAAATGAGAAGAAAACATAAAAGGAGAAGCAGCAAGAAGAAGCAAAAAGGTAGAAGATAGAAGAAGAAAAAGAAAGAGGTGAAGAAGATAAATAAGAAACAAAAAGGAAAAGACATATGAAGGAAACAAGGTATAGGTACAATAACAAACCGAAGAAAATGAAACATCTAGCAGGTTAGTACCCACCCATATCCCTAGGGATTCATTGAAAAAAATCAAACAAGTACTCTAACAAAGAAGAAAAGAGAAGTTTATTCAGTTGCAACAAGGGGTCGTGGAACAAACACAATAAGGTTACACGGTGCACTTACACAAGATCTCACCGCTACAAAAATCACATGAATTCAATTACTAAACCAAATTTGCACAAAACAAGACTGGATGCAAAGATGTTTAGATATGGAAGAATCTATGAATAAAATATTGACATCTATAAAGGCAGTCTAAGCCACACATTAAAACATTGATTCCAAACTATTAGTTATAGAAATGACATGCAGTACAAGGAAAAAAGTTAGTAGATAATACTACAAGGAAAGAAAGTGAGAAGAAAAATATCAATAAGAAGCCATAGAAGAATATAAGAATAAAATCCTACAACCATAAGTATTGGAAAATCATAAGTGGAGGAAGGATATGAAAGAATCTGTAACCAAACTAGAGACGGAATTTAACAATGCTACAACATACTATGCATATATGCCATGGGGTGGACAGGTGTGACTCAAGAAGATAAGGCTGATTTAGAAATAAGTGAACAATATTTGCATAAAAAATCTATAGAATATGATATAAATAAAGACCTTGATGGGGCTCAATGTAGAAAACCTACAGAACTTACAGAACAATATCATATTAAGTAACAACAACGACACAGACAATATCACAGATATGTAAGAATGTGGCACTACCATGGATAGGGAACTTACAAGGATGTAACAAGAATTAGCAAGTGAGAAATAGATATTTAGCTAAAATTCAATCAAAGCCACCTCCTTCATTCAGGGCCAATCCTTCCTTTGGTTCAAGAGAATGTGTAGCTTTAGGAATGGACACAACAAATCAAGGACCATTTAGACTTGTGGTACCATTTTTAAAAGAACATCACCACTCAAATCACAAAATACATCCCCCAAAATACACCATGAAGAAATACTATGGAGGAATACCTAGATTTTTTAGGAAAATTTATGGTGTCCCATAAATCCAGTAGGTTGAGTCGAGTGAGGGAAAACTTCCTTATGCCAGATGTCTAATTTTTTGGGGGGTTGATACCTGTGTTTTACAAAAGTTCAGGTACAAAGAAAAAGGATAAACTATACTCTAGAATTTTTGAAGAGAAGACGGGGTTCTTCATCATTTGGTTCATCTTGAGGATGAGACAACATTTGAAGTCCAGGGATGATGTTGATGAGGTTCTTCATCAAATTTTGAAACAAATCTGGAAATTCAGGGAAAACTCGTGATGAATAAAGGAAAAGTTGTGGATAAGAGGAGGAAAGACACTAAATCATAAAGAGACCCACGGCAGACAAAAGAAGTCATAAAACATATTTTGGAGAAGCCATCGAAAGCCTACCTAAAGCCATAAATCAAAGAAATAAATGAAAAAGTAAGGAGTAAAGTTGATAGATTCATGACCAAAAGAAGTGTATTTTGGCTTATTTTTGTAAGAAATATATTTATTATACTTAATCAAATGGATATAGTGTACTACATGAGATGAGATATGTGTGCATTTTTGGTGTGTGTGACATGCCTAGTCATCAACCACCTCATCTAGTGAGTCATCTAGCCTTGTGAGAGTCATAGGTCTTAAGAATTCAAATGATAAGTATCAAATTCTGTCATAGAATCTGTCATTGTCATTTACGTCAGTGCGTAATAGGAGTTACATTCCTTATATGGAATTATAACTCCTACTTTAGTGGAATCATATGTGTCAGTTGCATCATATGCGTCAGTGGGCTCATTGAGGTTCTTTCTTTGTTTAGGCATGGGGGTTACACAGCACCCCTATTTGTACTTCCTTTTTTTTAATCTATGAGCATGAGTAGACCTATTTTTTTATTTGCATATTCTTTCCATTGTTCGAATCTTACTTATTGTGTTGGAGCTTGATGTTACCATTGGAGTGCAACTTCATTGTGGTGCATTTTTTTCGACATCAGTTCTCACAAATCCCTCTTTCATGGTATCAGAGCTGGTTTCAGTAAAACGTGTACTCTTCATTTATCAGTTGCTTATTACTTCTAGTTTCTTCTTATTTCCTTATACAAGTTTTTTTTATTATTACTTTGGAATCATATTGCTCACCTCGTATTAAGGTTTCAGCAGTTGCAAGTTTGAAGGTATTTTGGTTGATTTGCTTTATCATGGTTGTTGAGTTTGTGATTACTTATATTCTCATGAGCTTAGCTTTTTCTTTGGTGTTGACCTGTGGTTCATAGTTGGCTCGTGTTTTGTTCCCAGTGTTTAACTCATTGGTTGGTTGTTGCACTGGTTTCGATCGACAACTCAAACTATGCTCCTACGTAGATGTGTTTACATTGGATTCTCAGGTTTTTACATTGTGCCTTGATCCTACTTGAATAGGCTTCTGGCCTCTATCGGTGGTGCTTTGCTTTGGCTCGTGCGGAGTGCTCATGAACTACCTTTATCAACTCATGACACTGTTTGTTCTAGCTTGACCACCGACCTCTACACTATTTTCTAACCTAGGTTTCTCTCTACGTGGAAGTATATGCTATGAGCTTGTAACTTGTGCTCGTGCATTGTCAGTTTACTAATTTTTTTCATATGTGTTGTCTCGTCAAAACTCTGCACTATTTTTTGAAGTGCTCATTTGCATTGGTCTACAGCTCAAGTCTCACCGTGCAAGCTCGTTGTTGGTCGACTCGTACACCGTTGGAGGTTCCCATCTCACTGACATTTTACCTTAGCCTTTCCTTATTTCGCATTCACATTCAGCTTCGTATGGTCTATTTCCAGAGGTTTTTTCCTTCTACTGCTAGTCTATTCAGACTCCAGTGCCCTGGAATCTCTCTGTTCAATGACCCCGGTGACCGTTACTCCTGTGGAATTTTTATTTTTGGAAAACATGGACCTCTGCTGCTCCACGTGGCTTCAAATTGTAACATTCCTCTATGTTCCCAGCCCTCTTTGGCCAACACATTGCACCCTGACACATTATGTTCCTCATACCATTCACTCTGCCGACTTGACTGTTACCTTGAGCATTTCAACCACCTAGCAACTCCTGCACACTTTTGGTCTTCTCAGGCTCCGTCAACACATTCCTTTTTTAGGATTGACTATTGGTAAATTCATTACACCTTTTAATATTTTAAGGTGATAAACCTTTTTCGGCATTGTACTTTCTTTTTAGATTTTTTTTTTGGTTTTATTATTATCCTTCCTTTGAGTGTCAAAGATGGAGGGTGAGGTCTGAGGTTAGCAGGAGGCTAATCCCCCTCGTAATTAAAACAAACACTATCTAAAATTTGATGGTGTTTCCAACGAGCATACATACAACATCCTTTTCATGCATTTAGGGCATTTTTTTAATCCATTTGCAAGCTTATTAGCATTTTTCCATCAGTTGCAAGAATTGTTTTTTGCTATAACATTTGACTCGTTGCTCAGTTTTGAGCACTTCTTCAGTCAAAGTTGCATGTTTTTTCACACTCTAGATGATGGGATTATTAATTTTGTAAACACACTATTTTATAAAGTGTTGTATTTTGGGGGGTGTCTTTGTATTGCTTATTTTAGATCATTTCGAATCATCTTGAGCATTGTTCTATACCTTTTATTGCTTGTGGAATTGTGAGCATGTCTGCCATAGTCTTACAGCAAAGGGATTCTTTTGTGCAACGTGAGATGCTATTTCTCACAAGTGTTTCTCTTACCCTTCTTATTTTCACTCATTCTTGTGCTTGCTTACGGTGTCGAATTGTTGTGCCTAATGAACCTTGATTGTTTTCTCCACTCTTGCGCATTATTACGTTAATTGCAAGGTGAGTGACAGACTGGTTCTTGGCACACACTCACATCTAATTGTAATCAACACACTAAACTATAAATTTCCTAACTCGGAGGGTTTGATATTGTTATGGGGTGTTTGTTTCATTTCTCTCTCTTTCCTTCTTCTTCGTTGGTTCTATCTCTTCATTATGGATATCTCTAAACTACCAGTGCTCACACCTTTTAATTTCTTCGAATGGAAATCTAAAATTATATTGGTTTTGTAAAGTAAAGGGTTGTACCGTGTCACCATGGGGTTAGATACCAAACCTAATGATGAACCCAAAAAATCTAAGTGGTTTAACCATTGTGATGAAGCCTTAGGTCTTCTCTGTATGTCCATCTCTCCTGACTTGCTCTTCCACATCGAAAATTCCTCGACTACTGATGCAGCGTGGAAAATGCTTGATGATATGTTTCGGAAGAAAGATGACATGAGATCGTATGAGTTGGAGAATGAACTACTAGGGTTAAAACCCAGTGAATTTGAAAACCTACATGCCTTCTTCTCAAATTTTATCCACACTAGACTACTTGTAAAGGAATGTCAAGTGGAGAAGAAACACTCTCAATTGATCTTGTCAATTCTTTTTAAGTTAGGTCTTAAATACTCTGTCTTCATTTTAACTTTCCACGCCATAAAATCCACCTTAGGTAGTGCTTGGAAAATACCCTCCTTTGACAGTTTTTCATCCCAACTCATTCAAGAACATGACAAACTCATTCAAATGGGGATTCTAAAATCAAAGTCACATGCCCTTGTGGCGAATAAGGGAAAGAAAAATGAAAAGAAGAAAGAAACAAAGGACCAACCTAAGAAAGAAACAAAGACCAACCAACAACCAACTAGGCCCAACACTAACACTTCGACTTCTGAGCCTAAAGCGAAGAAGGAAAATTTTAAATGCTCCTATTGTAAGAATTTTGGCCACAATGAGCATCATTGTTTTTGGAAACAAATTGATCACTTAACTCAGTTTCTTGAGAAGATTAAAATAAGTTTTCCTAAATCTGTTTAAAAAAATACTCAGAAGGGCGAGTCTTCTAAATCAAAGGAGTCTAAAAATGAAAAGAAGAAAGGTAAGGCCCTCATAGCTAGAAAAACTCCATCATCAACTTGGATTATCAATCCCGGTGCCTCGCACCACATGGCATCTTCAGAGGTTGAATTCTCTAGCATTGAACCATGTGGCATGTCCCAAATCACATTGGGTGATGACACTCATGTGTCAGTTTCTGGTAGTGGATCAGTAGAGATAGAAGGTGGAACATTTAACCAAGTGTTGAGTGTTCCCAATCTCCTATCGGTTTACCAAATCACCTGCCTTGGTGAAGGAATGCGAGTGGAATTTGGTCCTGACTCGGTGATCATTCGTGAGCTTAACTCTGACTGCACTATGGCTGAGGGAAAGGCGGATCCCATTCACGGTTGTATACCTTTTCCCACTTATCTTCTGATTTGATGCCTAATGCCTTGCTCACTCATGCAAATGAGGTTAGCAAGCTATGGCATGAGCATTTTGGGCATCTAAATTATCGTTACCTTGAATAATTGAGCCAAAAAAAATGGTCAACTAGTTACCCCGAGTTAATCCTTAAGGGCTACTCGTCCCTTGGATCTTGTTCATAGTGATGTTTCTGGCCCCTTTCTATCTCCTTCTTTCACTAGAGCTATATATATATAATAACCTTCATTGATGACTTTTTGTGTTATACTTGGGTATATTTTCTTAAGCTTAAGTTTGAAGTATTTGAGCATTTTCAAAACTTTAAGGCTCTTGCTCAGAAACAAGCAGAACGATCTATCAAGGTTCTTCAAACCGACAATGGAGGTGAGTATGTGAGTAATAGGTTTGAGGATTTCTATACTTCTAAGGGAATTTCTTTGCATCGTATAGTTTCTTACAGCCCTTCCCAAAATGGAGTTGCTAAAAGAAAGAACTGAACTCTAAAGGAGATGGCTACTTATATGGTTCACTCAAAGTCCCTTCCTCCATAGTATTGGGCTGAAGCAGTGAATTATGCTTGTTACATTCAGAATCATGTTCCACACAAGGCAGTAAGAGGGATGACACCCTTTTGAAGCCTGGTTTTGACACAAGCCTGATGTTGAGCACTTTCGAGTCTTTAGATCCAAGGCTATGGCTCAGATTCCCAAGAAGAAACGAAAGGCATTGGATCCACAATCCAAATCTTGTATCCTTTGTTAGGTATCCTAATGGCCTAAAGGGATATTGATTTTGGAACCTTAAAACCCATGAGCTCTATATTGAGAGGAGTGTGAGTTTGATGATTCATCCTTGAATTTTACTTCCACTGAGGTTCTTTTGCCCAATGATTCAGATTATGAAATCATCAGATGATGATGTCTGTTGAGTGAGTTCCTCCTCTCCCTGCTCCTCTCGATCCTCAAACTTATGAGTCTTCTAGTTATAACAGTAGTGATGATGAGGACTATGCCCCTTCTCACTTGAGTGAATAATCTTCTGACTCTGAACTTGAACCTTCGGGACCTCTTTGGGCCAGGAAAACTTTTACAAAGTGCTGAAGATTTAGTTGGATATCCTTCGGATGAGAGACGTACTCGGTCAAGTTTCATTAGACCCCATTCCTTCTTCTCCTCTTCTTCTGATCCACCATCTTTCCAGGAAGCTTCTGGGATTCCTGAGTGGGATTCTGCTATGGATGAGGAGTATTCCTCAATCGTAAAGAATGACACTTAAGATCTTACCCCTCTTTTAAAAGGAATAAAAATAATTCAGTGTAGGTGGATATATCAAACAAAGTATGGAGCCAATGGAGAAGTCTAGAAGTATAAATCATGACTTATAGCTAAGGGTTTCTCCCAGGTAGCTGGGGTTGATTACTCGGAAACCTTTTCTTCGGTTGCAAAGATGACTTCCATTCGACTGACCCTTGCCATCAGTGCTACTAACAGATGGGAAGTCCACTAGATGGATGTTAAAAATTCCTTCCTTCATGGGGGACCTAGAGGAAGATATCTATATGGAACAACCTCTGGTTTATGTCCATGATCCATCCCTTGTTTGCAATTTAAAGAAATCTTTCTACGGCCTTAAACAAGCCCCTTGGGCTTGGTTATGCCAAGATGAACTCCTTTTTACTTGCATCAGGGTTCACTCGGTGTCACTCCAACCCAAATGTGTATATTCTGTGGCAGGATGACTCCATACTTATTCTTGTTCTCTATTTTGATGACTTTTTGATCACAGGTAGCTCTTCCTCTATCATTGATTCTATGAAGATCTCCTTTGCCAACAAGTTCACCATGTCTGACTTAGAATTTCTTCATTACTTTCTTGGGATTTAGATTTCATAATCTAACTTAGGAATTATGATATCACAACCTAAGTACTCTCTTGATTTTCTTTCTTGGTTTCAAATGTTTGACTACAAGTCCTCACCTACTCCTTTTCTTTCTAGGGTCAAGTTGGTTTTTGATTGCTCTTCCCCCTTGGTTTGATGGTACCCTTTATTGGAAGTTGGTGGGGAGCTTGATCTACCTTACTCACACTCAGCTAAATCTTTCGTATGCTATCGCGATCGTGTCCAGATTTACACATGAGCCTCATGAGCTGCATGTAAAAGCAAAAAAGTGTATCCTTCACTATGTTCATGGCACTCACACAGATGGTATTCATTGCTTAGGAGGGAATGAGATTGACTTGGTTGGATTTACAAACTTAGATTGGGTCAGTGATCTAGATCATCAGAAGTCTACCTCAGGCCACAATTTCACTCTTGGTTTAGGCCATGTCAGTTGGTCCTAGCAAGAAGTAGAACAACATTGTCACATCATCAATAGAAGAAGAGTACATAGGAGAATTTAATTCTGCCACAGAAGTTATTTGGTTACAAGGTATCTTGATAGAGTTTGGCATCCACTTTCAGCGGCCTACCATTATCTACTGTGACAACATGAGCACTATCTCGATTTGTAGAAATCCATTTCAACATCAGTGGACGAAGCACATTGATATTCACATGCACTTCATATGGGAGATAATACATGAAAACATCATCGACATACATTATGTTCAGATAGTTTATCAGGTTGCAGACATATTCACCAAGGCCTTCACTGAGGTGAAATTTCTTCACTTGCGGTATCTTCTTGGGGTGAGGTCTGTTGTAGCCACCCATCTTCTTTGGGCTATATAGTCATCTGTTTTTTCCTCTTCTTCTTTCCAGAAAGATGTTGTTTGTATATGGGCACCTTATCAGGCCTTTAGTTGTCGGGCCCCATTAACACATCTTTCTTAGTTGTCTAGGGGAGTCATCTTTTCTATTCTAGCTTACCATGACCTCTTCCTTGGATTCAATGAATGGGGGTGTTAGTTTTTGTGGCATGCCTAGTCATCGTCCACATCACCTGGTGATTCATCTCACCTTGTAAGAGTCATAGGTCTTAGGAAGTCAAATGACAAGTGTCAAATTCTATTATAGAATCTGTCATTTTCATTTGTGTCAGTGCATCATAGGAGTTACATTCCTTATATGGAATTGTAACTCCTCCTTTAGTGGCATCATATGCATTAATCACGTCATATGCATCAGTGGCATCATTGAGGTTCTTTCCTTGTTTATGCATGGGGGTTACACATCACCCCTATTTGTACTAACTTATTTTTATTTATGAGCATGAGCAGACATGTTTTCTTATTTGCATATTCTTTCCATTGTTTGAATCTTGTTTATTGCATTAGAGCTTGATGTTACCATCGGAGTGCAACTTCGTTGTGGTGCATTGTTTTCAACATCATTTCTCACGAATCCCTCTTTCATGCCTTAGATAAAAATTGTATGAGATATAGAGAATAAAGAGGAACTGTGAGTGTATGAGACTAATGTAATCTATTTTGGGATATGAATAAAGACTGATGATTGAAGAAAATCTTACTATGTGATTTTACATTCCTTTTATTTCACCAATTAGAGTTAGTTTACTCTTTTCCCCTACACATCCTTAACAAAATGACAAAATTCTTAACCCTCACATTGTTGTTGACTCTTAATATCAACACACACCTCTGTAATGACCTTCTCTATGCATTCCAAAACTCATCCATATCTACATACCTCTTAATCTCTCTAACCACCATGACTTGTCTTGTCTTTCTTGCCTTGTTCTCAATGTTCTACATCAAAAGGACCTTCGTCATGCAGTGTATACCAGATTTTTGACATAATACATCATCTACACATATCATATAATGTCACAACACCTTCCACATTCGAATACTAACCTTCCCTACTCCATATCACATGTTGCCACATAATCATGTTTACACTAGGTCAAGAACAAGACCTAGAATGACGTGTTTCACCATATGAGATACACAAATTATCCTTTTCTTCACTATGTAGACCTACTAAGAATTTTTACATACCTCCCTAAGCATATTTGAACTCCTAAAGACTTAATACAGATTTTGGTAGCACACTTACAATCACCTTTGTACTAGGCCCATGCATGCTGACCAAGACACCATGACATGACACCAAAACAACATATGATGACAAAAAGATTAGACACTTCCATTTAACCTTCAATAATGATTATGAACGAAACTTCATACAAAACACCTATGCCACCTAGGACACTTGACATCAATGATAGCTACTCAGATATTTTGTCTAACAATCTCCCCCTTTTACATTGATGACAACCATCTTCAGAAACATTGATGGAAACCACAAAAGCAAGCACCTTCATACCTCTTTATTCATGTTTATGAGTATACTCTCCCTGTTTGTAATCTAATGACAAAGGATACTATCACAACATGACAATAAACAACACCAAAAATGCATGAAATACTTACTTGCAATCTCTTGGTCTGTGTACTCACTTTCTTGACCACAACAACAAAAAATGGACCTGTACAACATTTTCAAACACTCAAACATATTTACCTAAATTAACACACATTTTGGTCTCATGGTAAGTGTGGAAATATTAATATTTTTACTCACCCCTTTTGGTTTGAAACATCAACCAAACTAATAATGTCATTTGACCTTCTTCCTTTCTATTTTGGCTATTTGGAGCAGCATAAATCCCCTTGGGCAGATGCACATCATAGCTTACACACCTACATACCTAATTATAAGAAAAACATCATGCTTGACTCATCATGAGTCTTAGAATAGATGGAGACACCCACAAACTGATTTGATTTTGTTATATACAAAGTGGGTAACATCTTTTAGGACCAAGATCCCTAAAGCTCCTCTTTAGACCAAACTTTCCAATTTTCTCTTTTCTACGGGAGCATACTAAGTATATGAAATACCACATTATTTTTCCCCCTAACCACATACCATCATTCTCTAACTAACAATATCAACATAAGAGCACATACCTTGAACAATTTCCATGGAGATAGGTCATATCCAACACCATAGTCCTGAATTAACTTTTCAATGTTTTGTGCCTTATTTTTATGATGTCACTATTATTTAAGCATAGGACTAGCTCCCCCTTTTAGTATTCCTTCTGCAATCGACATCTCAACCTAACTATCCCTTCTTGAATCTTATACACCTAATCGAATATAATTATCAGCTCCCTTAATCTTATGAAGTATTCATACACCACCTTTTACTCACCATTATAGCACTCAATAACATATTGTACCTTGTCATGATGTATACCTAAAACATACTTAGATGGAGAAACTTCTAGCTTTACATCCTTAGGATTATGATCACTTAAGCTCCCCCTCAACTCATGCATTCATATAAAGCACCATGAAGCTTCATACACATGTAATAACAAGATATGCTTCCCCTTACTACACACTACCTCTTCAAAGAAAAAACTCAGAAACATACCTTAGATTTTGATGCATCTACACAATCTCTGTAGACATTCATCAAGATTCAAACCTTTACTCAAACTCGTATAGCCTTATAGAACATATTGACATTTCATAATCCTATTTGAGAAACACTTCTGACACAAGCATCCATATACAAATTTGAAACAATGTTCACCAACTAAAGATCTTCACTTTTTTATTTTCATAGACTTGTCATGCATAACACTCTTCATACTATCTCCATGATGCATGATCATATTTAATACATCTCAAAACATGAATCAAGGATTGAGACAAAACATATAGAACAAATCAAAACACAAACATATCTAGATAGAAACATAATGGTCTGATCAAGTCATCATATAAAATGAATGGATTTATTCTACATGAATCTAGCAAGCTTGTTATATGATAGCACTTGAATAAAACTTCTATTTAGATTAGATACCTTCAATAACCTAATGAGATCATCTTGACATCATAATTACACTCCTACAGTGTCACACTTTAAACCATTCAAGCTCCCCCTTAACACCATGCTTCATATAGCTGTTAAATGTCTCTAAGAATCCTAGTAGAGACATCCCACAATATGAGGAGTCTAAAACCAGAAACTAAAGAGGTTACATGACCTTATTTACACCTATGACTCACCTTTTCCTTCTTTATTATCATCAGTGACCTGTGAACCTTCTTTTTTTATTCATAAGCTACTTTGGATGGAATGACATGATTTACTCTTAGGTCCCATATCTTACCTTGCCTCTTCTCCTGCACTCTAGGAGCCTAAAATCTCTTGATTTTTCTTGGAGGACCATAAAAGCACTCTCTAGAAATATGTCCAACCTTATTGCAGTTAAAACATACAATTTCACTCTTACCTCTAGGAGCTTCATCTCCCTAGTTTTGACTATGTGAATCATAAAGACAATATCTAGCAGTGTGGCCCTTCTCATGGAAGTTATAACAAGTAATGTTTATTGAATGGTCATATCTACTATATCCCCATGGATGATCATTCTTGATTTTTCTTCTCCACTCCTTTTCTTTATTCCTAAAACCATTTCAAGTATAACAGTATCCATTAAATTATTTCTCATACCTTGATGCATTGGGCTGCCTTACAAACTTTGTCTCCACATTACCTTTGAAGTTACTCTCTTTTTTATCTTATTTGGTACTTGGACCTTCAATATCCTTTCTTGGAGCAATGTCTTCTTACATCACCTCATTTCCCTTAATATTTTCCTTCAACCCTAAACAAGTCCTATATCCTGCAGACCTTTTAACTATCCAAGAGTTCATCAAAATTCTTGCTTCTCTTTTCAAACTTTTAAAATGACTTAGCCTTGTTAGCTGCTTTAAACAACTATGACCTTAGAAATATCACTTTGTAGACACAAAATTTTGGTCACACTCACCTTAGTCCCCTTCAATTAGTTAATATAACATGTTCACCTAACCATGACCCCTTTACCCCACATTCATTTTAATTTAATTACTTACAATTGAATTAATGTCCATCCTCACATTAATTATTAATTTAATTACTTTAATTAGGTTACTTTACACCTTACCCAACCACATCACCTAGACACCTCACCATGTACTTATTCTTAGCCTATTAATTAACTAAGACTTAGTCTCTACTTATCCTAACTAACTGGAACATAGTCTAACCCTAAAATTAAATTCCTATCCCTTCTCCAACAACACTCCCAGTTATCTAAGTGCTCACCATCACTTGAGACCTGGATTGACAAGTAGAGCACGCCAAAAATAGCCAAGATTTACTATTTTTAGTAAAACCTAGGATTTCCCACCTTAACCAATGTCGGTTAACCCGCAACCGACGTCGGTCATCTTGACCGTCATCGGTTACCATATATACAGTTTTACAACCTTTTTCCCATGTTGGTCACTTCAAGTTTTGGAGAGATTTATCCGCATTCAAGCACGAACCAGAGTTTTCTTAGCAATAAAGTGACGGAATACCTTCAGCCAAAGGCCCAAGCAAGTACCTTAAGAAAATCCAAAGGCGTTGGCATTCACGGTAGCACTCCGAGAAGAAATTTCACGGAACTGACCACCAAGTTCTTCACAGATTGACCATCATTTTCCTTTACCCACCAATCTTGCATATACAAGTAAGTACATTTGATTTTACATCATTTTTATACTTAGTTAAATAGGTCCTTTATCTTTTTGTTACTAGATCTTGCTCTTCCCTACATTTATCCATCCCTACCTTCCTGCCCATATACCTATCCACCCACCCCTAGCCTTCTGGCTCTCCTTACCTACCCTTTATACCTTCCTGATTTTTTCTTATTTTATTATGAACCTAATCATCTCTCCTTCATTCTCTTTGCAATCACAAAGAATCCCAAAATTACCTTTTATCAATTTTCACCAAATTTCCCCTACCAACGCCAGTTACCATGACCATCGTCAATTTCCCCTTCACCGGCATCAGTCACCCAACCAATGTCGGTCATTGTGTCTCCTATCATACTTTCACTAAACTGACCTTAATACCCCAAAAAACTCATAGAACCTTGCCAAATCCTGGTACTCCACCTATAACCTCACTATATACCTTCCCAAATCTCTATGCAAACACAGAGAGAGCCTGGATACTTGTCTTTGACATTTGACCACTCCCATAGGAATCAATATCGGTCATCTTAAGCCAGTATCAGTCATACCTAAACCATCATTAGTCATACACTAACCAGATTCGGTCTTTGTATCTAGTAGACTTCCTTAGACCAGCAAGCCTCCTAATTCCCCAAATCAATCCCAAACTTCACCGAGTCTTACCCATACCCTTCTTGTCACCTCCATACCACCTACTTAGCCTATAACCTAACCTAATACCTTTACTTGTTTAATAATTAAAGCATCTAATTGGATTAAAATTGGTAGCAATCTGAGATACCTAAATCAGAACACTAGCATTAGATTCTTTTAGTTGCATGTCCATTTACTTTATATTGAATTATATATATATATATATATATATATATATATATATATATATATATATATATATATATATCAGTGGATTGACAACCGTTAAGGAAGTATCACACTTCCTGGATCTAGCTCATGCTAAGAAATCCAATAACCTTTTGTTATTAACTATGTTTTGTGGTCTTGATTTGCATTTCAGGTAGCTCCTCCTAGCCAAAAGGAAGCTAACACAATTAACTTGGATTAGGAAATCAGATTTGCACGCACAACCTTCAATCAACATTACAATAGGTATTCCTCCTTGGCCTATTTTACTCTCATTTGTTTCATTAATCTACGAAGAATCTGATGAAACATTTTGGCATGCCCGGTGGGACCCATCAAGGGTTATGTTGCATTTGTTCATTCCTAGGTAAAAATTGTGTGTTTGTTTCCCTTTGAAAAGTATTCACATTAATTTTCTTATCTGGAATCTACTCATTTCTATTGTCTAAAATAAATCATACTTTTGGTGCTTTAAAAAGAACATGTCTTTCTTCTTACTACATTACATTAGTGAAAAATCATTCCTCGTCCTGTTCTCCATTTGCTACATCGAACATAATTATGGATTTTGGCTTTAAAAATTTACATTTCATTCTGGTTTGTTGCATTGTAGCTCACATTAATTAAGGGCAACCTATACACTGGAAGTCATGCCCAGCAGATGGTTGACTAATTCAATCATAGTTCACTTTGCACACTCTCTATACCAAAACACTTAATCAATTTACACATCTTCTTAAACATCATCCTACCTGGAAGAAATTATTAACGATCACATGATCAAAGGATTGACAGTGGGCACCCAGCTGGTTTCTCTGTCTAGTAATTATCTCAGAGAAAGGACCACCCCTGCCAAAACTTCATTTCTTCTCTTTTATATTTGTCTACTTTCTTCGAAGTGATGTAACTTACATCACCTCAAAGAGGGGAAAATGTAGACACCTGTAGTTTGGCCAATGCACTATTACGACTAATATTGCGCTAGTTGTGCTTCTCCCTGTAAACCGATGATACACCACCGGTTCAACCTATCTAAATTTCTTCCTACGACATCCCTTTTGTCGTTTTTCCTCTTGTAAACCATTTAAACAAGCTATAATAGCTTCGTTCTAACTACATTAGCTTCTTACTTTCTTCCAGTCCACTTCTACCACCTTCCTGGCCTATCAATCCATTCCATTGGATTGATCTGACCCTTCAAAACTCTCTCCAAACCCTAATCACCTCCTAAACATGTTTAATTAAGCTTAAACATGGTTTGTCACTCCCTAAACCTAGTCAAAGTAAGCTTTGACTTGCTAAAAGTGTTTTTTGGAATTTAGTGTTTGTCCCACATGCACTCAAGTTTCCCATTTTCCCAAATGGAAAACTATATATAGGGCTAGACCCCCTCTCTCATTTTCAAGAATTCCTCCCTTCTTCCTAAGCATAGATTATAGAATTTTGCATCTAGGTTCTAGATTTCATTTCTAGTTTAGATATTGAGCTATTTACTTCATTTTTTGTATTGCTAATCCAATTTATAGGGTAAAAGAGAAGAACCATTGGCTCAAAAACCTATAATGGGGAGATCTCTTTCTCTTAATCACTAAAACTGATTGCTTAGGGCTTACTAGGTTCATTATTTTAAGCTTTCAAAGAATAGAGGTAGTTTTAATTAGCTTAAATTTGAGTGTTTACTTCATAATGTATGCTAGTTAGAAAATCTTGCTCATTTCTTATCGGATGGTCCACTGATTTGTTGCTTGAAGCCTTTGGGGATTCTTTAGGAATTCTTACCCCAAAATTCATGGCTTTCACAACTTTTCTTTGAACACATTTGGCACGCCCGGTGGGACTCTTATGTCCATCCTCCATTAATGGAGGTCCTTTGAGGTTTTTCAAAGTTATTTTTTAAGTTTTTTAGTTTAAATCACTTGTTATTTCCTCATTTCTATTTTAAACCTTGGATTAATGAACTCTATTTACATGCATTTGTGGGTTTAACATAGAAATAGGAAGCTTTGACTAACCAATAACCTGTTTGCTCTTAAAATTTTGAAAATCCATGTTTTTTGCAGGTTTTTTACAGGGCACGCGTAGGTGTTTTAAGGTGACGCGTACACGTTGATATACACGCATCTCCATCGGAAAGGCCACGTACCCGTCAGGGTGTCCTCTATGTTTATAAAAAAATTCTCTACAGGGACGCGTCCGCATCTCCGTTGGTCTGTCTGCATCTCCGTCTCTCTGGACGCGTCTGTGTAATTAATATCACTGTGTAAAAATTTTACAGACTTCTTTTTACTTGGGCCGCGTATCCGTCGGTAGGAGTGCGCCCACATTGAAACCCTAGCGTACCTATTGGATTAGGGCGTAGGTGTTGGTGACTATTTTGATCTTAATAGACCCGCGTAGGTGTTGGTATAGGCACATACCCGTTGGTTGGGGTGCGTACATGTCGGTTTGGGTGCGCAGGTGTTACTGTCAAAATTTAAAAAAAATTACAGTCTGTTTTAGCTATTTCTCTGACATTTTTGATGCAGGTTTCTAAAGGTTAACAGGTTTAAAAACAGGGCTATCTCTTTAAAATTTCAGTTTGCATGATTAAGTGTTTTTCATTCCTTAGCTTAAATTAGGATTTGTGAAACGTGCGTATGCTCTCTCCTCACGCTTTCCAAAGTGATCTTGGAGATCAAAAGCACTTGCACAAAATCTATTTTACATGTTAAAAACACTTGCTTTTTAAAGGATAAAGTAACATTTTTATGTGCTTTTAGTAGGATTTCCACTTTGTGTATGCTCTTCCTTCGCGCCTTTCGGGCGATCTTAGGAATCAAAAGCAAGTGTGAGTTCTCTTTTACCTCAATCGGAAAACCAGAAAACTACTAACCAACTTGTTGTCTACAGGACCTAACATTGGTCAAAGAAAGGTGTTAAGAATGAAGTGAAAACTTCTAATACACGTGTGTTTGCAGATTGCCAAATGGTGTGCCACTTTTGAAACCACATTAAGATTAAAAAAGATAAAAAACACACCATATTCAACACACTGTATTGCAGGTTTCAGAAAAGGGTAAGTCCCTCTCCGCTTAACTGGAACGTAACCCCTTTGGCATAACACCTTAAGCTATAACAATGGGGGTGGTTCCAGGAACCCCAAAGTAGTCCACCACTGAGTAACCTCGTGGACGAAACGGGAAGCGCCTCGCTTACCCACTTGACTAGTATGCCTTGTGAGTTAGAGTTGCAAGTTGTCCATATCATGACCTTAGTAAAAGTACACAATGGATGCATTCATTTCCCACTGTACTTGAAGGGGGACAAAGCCAAGATACTCCCAAACTAGTCATTGTGACTTTTTGGGTAAATCACGCCTCGCTCTTAGACAACCTTGTAACACCTAGTTGAGAGAACTTATTAAGGAAACCATTTTGTCTGGAGGCCAACTTTACTAGTCCATTCATGTCGTTTTCCATCACAAAGTGATAACTTGTTTGGATTCAGCATCCTGTTTTTCGAACATGGTAACGAACTCATCCCAAGTTTGATCTGAGTGTCTTTCATCACGAATCTAGACAAACGTATTACTTAGCTTAGCTTCCTTCTCATTTTTCAAAACGAGGCGAAGCTCTGCCCAAAGTGAAACTAAGTCTATTTTCACATATTCTTGATCTACACCCATGCGTTCGTACTTTCCACGTTGGAAGTCGAACAGAGGCATACTTTACGTGTCGTGTCAGAGATAGTGCTAGCTGCTTTTTTGTATGTTTACACTCATCCATGTTTGCGGCTGGGGTGTTAAACGACTAAAGCAGGTGGGTACATTTTCACGTCTTTGGCAGTCCTATGATCTTGACTTCAGGATCTTCGTCATTGTTACGGGTCGGTTTTGTCATTTTGTCTCTCCCCTAGTTTGTCAACTTTTGCTTGCATTTTAGTCATTTAGTATTGGCATTTACATTGCGTCTCCCATTCTTTGGGCACATAGTATAAATCCCTCTATTACGTGGTTATGCTGCTCGCATCGTTGCAGACTTCTTGTTATACCTTCTACTTGGTTTTAGTTTTGACGTCATCTAGGTTTTTTACGAGTGTTGATAACGCATTATATATATCGTCATGATGTTGTCTTGATATCGATGCCTTGCTTGCTTGGTTGAGATATCTTGACAGCATTGTTACACTATATCTAATTGTGACTTCCACTTTTCAATACACTTGGCTTGTTGTCAGTACTTGAGTCAGTTCTAGGTATACCTTGTTAGAGGACTTTGTCAGTATTGTGCTGATATTCAAGCCTTGTTAGATTTCTAACTTCGGCCCACATATCTGGTACAACATTGTCATTCATCTTGGTCTTTTAAGTATAGATTTGACATAACACAACTTAGGTAAGTGATACATTTTCATCTGTCCATATCGGTATCCTTTGAAAACTAGTAAACATAGTGTTGCATCTGAGTGTCGGCTAGTAATGCCTAGACTTTTCAAAATGGCAACAAAATCCAGTGAGCTTAATGCAGGAGCTAATCCTTTCGATGGTTTCCCCTTTAGCGGGAACAATTTAGGACCACTCTTCTCTCAAGTCAAAGATACAGAGACGTTAATCGATCATAGTGGAGGAGAGTCAGACTCTTCGGGAGAACAACAAAGGTTAGACCTAAACAGATTTGACGAGCTCTTATATTATAACAAAGATCAAGTACTCGCGAGAGTCTTGGCGTTAGGAGCTAAACTTCCACATGAGCGCGAAGAAGAAACAAAGGTCATTGACCCTAACTTAGGAGAGCAAAGATTCATCTTAGACACAGATAATCCTTTCGATGTGGGATATGCATCCACTTCTGGGAAACATAAGGCCGCTGTTGAAGGTGAAACATCACGTAAACCTCACTTTAAGGCTTCACGTAAAGTAAAAACTGAGCGGAAGGCCTCCCCTCCTCTGAAATTTGATGAAGAAGAGGATCCCCTGGTTGAGGAGGAGACCCTCCAAAAATAGATCTTGAAGTTGAGTCAGAAATTAGCGAACCTAGGCGCTTCAAAAAGAAACATAGGTAAAGACAAAGACAAAAATAAACTTAACAAGTTTCAATTTGATCCGCATACAGACTATACCTTTAAAGCAACTCAGGCTCAAAGGTCAATATCACCTACTAAGGAGCAACTCATTCAGGATGAATTGAAATCTATGAAAGATACGCTCACAACATTACAACAGGGAAATATAGGCCAAAACAGAAAGTATCTCTACGAAGAACTATGTCCTTATCCCTTCGATAAAGACATGCTACTGCAGCCCTTTCCTAAACATTTCACTATCCCAAAGCTCGACAAGTACAAAGGCAAAGGTGATCCCCATGATCACATCAAAGACTTTTACATGGCTTGTCAAGAGGTCACCTACAATGATAATTTTCTAATACGACTCTTTCCCCGCAGTTTGGGAGCTTTGGCGATTGAATGGTTCTGTAGCATACCTAAAGGATCTATAACAACGTGGCCGGCACTAGCAGAAAAATTTGTGCGGCACTATTCTTTCAATATTGAAAATGATATCACGATGAATGACCTTTGCAATGCAAAGCAAAAACCTAATGAGACCTTCGCGGGTTTCTTACAATGATGGAGAGTGCTGGCTAGTCGCTTCCCTTGTGCTTTACCTGAAAAACAATTAGTGAGCATTTTTGTTCCTAATTTAAACTCAGAGATAGCCTTCCATCTTCAGATGCATTGTGGATCTAACTTCGAGGAAGTTATAGAGAAAGGTAGCCAAATTGAAAAGGCTCTTATTACCAAAGGAACACTTAAACCCTTTGTCAAAGACAAACATGAGGCCAAATCTGTAGACAAACCTAAGTTCTTTAATAAGAACAAGCACGTCATCGGTGATGGAATTACTGACTCCAAAAGAGTCCAAGCTGTGCAGACAGGTCCACTTTTGAAGCTTTCGCAAGGACCTCATCCCAAGGCACCTACAAAACGTACGTTCACAATGTTGAGCGAACCCCTGACTGCTATATTAAAACAATTAGATGATGCTAAAATGGTAGAATATCCAAGTACCACAGTACCATTCCCAGAAAATGCTCCAAAACCTGGTTGGTATAAAGACCATGAATACTGTGACTTCCATCGTGTCAAAGGACACAAAACAGATAGATGTCTACGGCTGAAACACTTCATACAAGACCTCATTGAAGAGGGCAAGATTGCCGTAGAATCACCTCCTGATTCAGGACAGGGTCCTAATGAAAAAATGGGCATATACAAAGAACCTTTTCCCAATCACACGGATAAAAAGAAAAGGAAACCAGATCATGAGCAGGCCTCTAATGACTATCGCACTGCTGTGTATGTTTACCCTAGTGATGACAGTCCATTCGACTCCCTTATAGGTTGCATCCGTTCACCTGATGAACGAGTAAACACAATCTGAATTCTCGAAAAGAGTTGTGCAGTTGGAACGCGACGCGCTCGCTTAATCATACCTGATCCAATACCAACTACCCAAAGCCAATATAATTTACTAGACCAGCTAGAGAAAACACCAGCTAAAATATCCATTTTAGACCTTCTTAAAATCTCTACTGCTCACAAGGATATATTGTACAAAACATTACAGAATTCTGGAGTCTCTACTGAGGTAGATCCCGCGCACTTGCAAGCTATGGTCGCCCACCTTGAACCCACTGATCATATCACTTTTGATCGCAACGCTATCCCGCGTAACAACCCTGAGCATAATTTGCCTCTCTATTTAGAAGTGGTGGTTACCCATCGTAAGATTAAAAGAGTGCTTGTGGATGGGGGATCTGGTCTAAACATATGCACATTGAAGCTGGTCAGGCAGCTAGGCCTTTCAGAAATGGATCTGGGAGCTAAGACCATCACCATCACAGCGTATGATAATGAGGAGAGAGAATCCACAGGTACTATTATAGTGCCCATGGAAGTAGGTCCAACCTGTCATGATACGACCTTCCATGTCCTAGATTTAGATCTCCCATATAACATGCTCTTGGGGCATCCATGGATTCATGCCATGCAGGCTATCCCTTCAACATTTCATCAGTGTATCAAGTTGTGCCATGAAGGGCGTATAGTCACTATCTCGGGTGATCCTGAGCCGTTCACTCACTGTCGGGCGTTGCATAGTTTCTCTCGTGTAGCCTATGAGTGCCCTTCCACGGATGTTGTCATCCCTCTTAAAATGGAAGCTATGAAGAATCGGGTGGACTCAGAATCACTCACACCTTATAATCAGGACTTCCCTTCTTTGGTCAATCCTTTTACATCTTGGGAGGCTACATCAGCAAAATATGGCCCAGGAGAGCCATTTACTCTTGAACAAGCATTATTAATTTCAGACTTATCAGTGTCACCTAGGACACGGGGTAAGCCCTATTTTCAGTTCAAAAGTACACGAGAACCATGTTCAGAACCATTGGATAAATTTGTTCATAGTGGCCTCCTGTCTGAAGAAAAGATGTTGGAGGATCCCATTAGTAAGGTGCCAGAAGGAACCATGGCCTCATGCCATCAAGCGCCTCAGTATATTAAAGGACACCGCATGATGTTTGTCATGGGTTATAAAGGATACGGATGTGGAGCCAACGCACAAGGCCATCTAGAACCTATTCCTACTCGCCGTTTCAAATCTGACAAGCATGGTCTTGGGTTAAAATCCCAGGATGCTCAACCCGTCGAGGTTGATGCTACCTTTTCTGAATGCGAGGATGTTTCGTATAATGCAGATAGCGATACAAGTTCCCAATGTAGCCTCTACGAAGATTTGGCTTCCACGAACCTATTCCCGGAGTCAGCCATCCTTACCCTATCTGAATCCATCCCTTCAACTGATTATCAAGTCACCCTAGTTTATCCTGAACTTGTAGATTGGGACCAACAACTTTACGTACCACTTGATATCTTCGAGAATGATGAAGCATTCACGGAATTCATGGGACTCAGGGATTTTCTTCCTACTGGGGACCACAAGAAAGGATTCCAAATTCAGTTAAACACATGTGCATACTTCAGAGAAGAGGCAGAGATGTGTGGCCACTTGGGTAAGAATGTTGTGAATAAAAGTAAAAATACTTCAGAGCAGCCTAGTACAAAGAATAAACGGAAATCTCACAGTGACAAACTCTTTGAAACACTTATAGAAGAACAAAATGAAAAGCACGTGGATAAAATAACTTATCCATTTGAAGATGATAAAGAGCTACCTCAGGAGGTTGATCTCACCCTCCCTCCTGATCCTACCAGAATGGAGGATGCATCTAAGATGCTCATTGAGGAAACCATCAGTGTTAACATTGGTTCAGATGATTTACCTAGGATGATCAAGTTGGGGGCTTCGCTCTCAGCTCAGGAACAGAAAAACCTTTGTGGAACTCTTAAGAGAATACGTTGATATTTTCACATGGACATATTCAGATATGCCGGCTTGGATCTAGCACTAGTTGTGCACAACCTTGTTGTGCACCCAGACGCCAAGCCCATTAAACAGAAACTGAGGAAGATGCATCCTACAGTTGCACTTCTTGTCAAAGAAGAATTGGAGAAACTCTTGGCTACAGATTTTATCAAACCTATTGATTACTCAGATTGGATCTCCAATATAGTTCCAGTACAAAAGAAACCCGTTGGCATTAGGATCTGTACTGACTTCCGTGACATCAATAAAGCATGTCCTAAAGATGATTTTCCTTTGCCAAACATAGATATGATCGTAGACTCTACCGCTGGCTATGAGATGCTATCCTTAATGGATGGCTTCTCAGGTATAATTAGATAAGGATCGCAGAAGAGGATCAGCACAAAACTACCTTCATCACTCCATGGGGAACCTTTTGTTACAAAGTCATGCCGTTCAGACTCAAAAATGTCGGGGCTACTTATCAGCGTGCTATGACTATCATTTTTCATGATATGATGAATGATATTATGGAGGACTATGTGGATGACATATTAGCTAAATCAAAGAGTAGAGAAGAGCACCCAGAAGTGCTTAGACGTATCTTTCAGCGCCTCAAGGACTACAAGGTTCGTCTTAATCCTAAGAAGTGCGTCTTCGGTGTATTATCAGGAAAACTCTTGGGATTTATAGTATCACAGAGAGGGATAGAAGTGGATCCCACCAAGGTCACTGCTATTACGGACATGCCTCCACCCACCACTCTTAAACAACTCAGAAGTCTGCAAGGAAAGATCCAGGCTATTCACCATTTTATTTCTCAGCTTGCGGATAAATGTCATCCGTTTACACATCTTTTGAAGAAAGATGTTGCTTTCAAGTGGGGGCCCGAATGTCAGAAGGCATTTGCTCTACTCAAGCAGTACCTTGTAAATCCACCTGTGTTGATGCCCCCTACTCCTGGAGAGCCTCTCCTTTTATATATTTCTGCTACCCAATTCGCTATTGGTGCACTGCTTGCCCAATACGACCTTGGCCATAAGGAGAGAGTTGTTTATTACCTTAGTCGTACATTGATTGCCTATGAATTGAACTATCCACAGATTGAAAAGGCCTGCTTGGCAGTCATCTTTACATTTCAGAAACTCCACCATTACCTCCTTAACAATAAAACTAAACTTATTTCCAAGGTTGACCCTCTTAAGTACCTCTTATCCAAACCCGCCTTAATAGGCCGAATGGCTAATTGGATCATTCTTTTGAGTGAATTTGAGATAGAGTTTGTAAATCAGAAGTCCTTAAAAGGACAAGTATTGGCAGATCAGTTGGCAGAAGCACCTTTACCAGGAACAGAGCCTTTGTGTCTGGATCTCCCAGACGCATCTATGATGTATATCGAAGAATCCGTGGAATGGCAGGTCCATTTCGATGGATCATTTACTTTTCATGGATCAGGAGTAGGAGTGGTGCTTATTACTCCCACAGGAGATATTATACCAAGGGCATTCTGGTTGGGGTTTCCTTGTACCAATAACATTGCAGAGTATGAGGCACTCATTGCTGGCCTCAAGCTAGCTATCACTTGGAACATCAAACAGCTGCGAGTTGTTGGAGATTCTCAGCTCATCATTAAGCAGGTCAATGATGAATACAAGGTTAAAGATGAAAAACTTATTCCCTATAAGAAGATGGTTGAAACCCTGAAGGAATATTTTTCACATGTCATATTTGAACAAAAACCCAGATCTCATAATAGATCTGCGGATGCCATGGCTACCATCGGCTCTCTCTTGCGCATCCCGCCTGAAGAGAGTAAGATGCCTTTCTTTGTGGAACACTTACAGATGTCGGCATATGATATGCCTGAATCCTGTTTAGCATGTGAGGTTGTTGGTCCCCTATCCCCATGGTATGACCCTATTTACCAATACCTACAAGATGGAACCTTCCCACCTGACATTACCCATTCAGAGAAAAAAGCCCTTATCTACCGCATTGCCCGTTATACCCTCCTAGGAGGCACCCTTTATCATCGTGGCTATGACGGGAACTTGCTTCGCTGTCTAAATGTTACTGATTCAGTTCACGCGATTAAAGAGGTACATAGTGGTATCTGTGGGGCACACACTAGTGGCATGGTGCTAGCTAAGAAACTGTTGAGAGTAGGCTACTATTGGCCTACCATGGAATCTGATTGCTGCAACTTCGTGAAGAAATGTGAACTTTTTCAAAAGTACGGTAATCTCATACATGCACCAGCACAGGCTTTGCAGCCTATTGCAATGCCTTGGCCTTTTTCAAAGTGGGGTTTAGATCTCATAGGGAAGCTCCACCCTTCTTCATCAGATGGTCATACACACATCATAACTGCCACCGAGTATTTCACTAAATGGGTGGAGGTTGTTCCTCTTACCTATGTCACCAGTGCGCAAATATCCAAGTTTATCATGAACCATCTTATATGTCATTATGGTATCCCCTCAGCCATTGTCACTGACAATGGTAAATCTTTCAAAAACAAGACGGTAAAAGACTTGTGTCAACGCTTTCGTATCCAACTTAAATGGTCCACCCCCTATTACCCTCAAGGTAATGGGCAAGCAGAGGCTACAAACAAAACTCTTGTGTGCATTATGGAGAAAATGGTCAGTAAAACTGGTCGTAATTGGCACTTGCAAATCCATCCCGCCCTCTGGGCTTATCAAACCTCCATCCGCACCCCTACTGGTGTGACCCCGTATTCACTTGTCTATGGCACTGAAGCCATCATACCTTTGGAAGTGGAGCTTCCCTCCCTAAGAATATCTCTCAGGGACTACCTCGGTAAAGATGAAGACTACAGAGTTGCTCACCTGGCATAGTTGGAACTGTTAGATGAACGGGGTATCAGAGCGCTTAATCACCTTAAAGTATATCAAAATAGAGTATCCAGAGGATACAACAAACGCATCATTCATAGGGAATTTGATGTAGGTGATCTCATACTGAAAGAAAATCAGAAGAATACCACCAAAGATAGGGAAAAGAAAGGTAAATTTGAGGCCAATTGGCTCGGCCCCTATGTGGTGACAGCTAAATATGGATCAGGGGCATATAGACTTGCCTATTCAGATGGTGAAGACATTCCAGAGCCCATGAACACCATTCACCTCGAGTGCTTCTATGCTTAGGCATGGCTGGAATATTGAGATAAGAAACTAAAAAGTAGAAAACAAAGAAAAAACAAGCAAAAAATTGAAAATTTGAGAAAAAAGTAAAGAAAAAACAGGTCGTCCTCATGTGAAAACCACGCAATTGTGGCACAGTGGGCATGTCCTTTTGTGAAAACTAGTTTCCGGTGCTCAAGGAAGGTTTCTCGTACACAAGTCACTCTTGCGACAGGATGGGTAACTCTTGCCACTTACTAAATTCTACAGTACCCTGGATAGGTCTAGGGATTCGACCTCAAGCTCCCTTGCAGGACCTACGTGATCTGGTTTACTTACAATATATCTGTGTGAAGGATGTGGCCTATTTGTATATTCCCACATCACGTTGGGGAAACATTCACATTCCACTTCATTGTACGCTAACACGTGGCATTTGACCCTTTGTATATTCCTACATCACGTTGGGGGCATTCCACGTTTCTTTAAAACTTGTTCATTGCTTTTTTAGAACATGACCTTGAAAATACAAAAACATTAGAAAATATGTCAATGTTGTCCTGTTAAAAACAAAGTGGTAGTTAGATTGCTTTTAGTTGTTGGTTTGTATAGTTTTGGTGTACTTAGCTTGTTGTGTTGTTCATTCTTTGAATGATTCTTTGCTTACATTATGTTAAATCTTGTTAGGTTTAATTATGTGTTGCACTGCATTGATTGTTAGGACTCTTATGCTTGTAAAGTAATTGTTGTATATTTCTTTGATTGCTATGTGCATCTGTTGGAACTCATTTTTACTTGCTTGGATTAAAGTGTTAGATTAATCTTCTTCTTTTTTTTACATTGTGTTGCATGTGTGTGTTGGTTTAGTTTTGTTAACTTTTACTTGTGTGTTTTTTTAGCACAGTTGTTTGTTATCACATCTATCAGGATATCATTTCATCACATTTATCACATCATTTACTACATCATATATAAAAAAATGCTAAGTATTACATCATACATGTGTGCTAAGCTAATCATCACATATCATATCATCAATGGGGTCAAGAGGGGTTGCGCATGATCACTAATCTATCACTCCCCCACACCAATATCATCTAGTATCATCCCAAAATACTAGCCATATGGAATCAAACATCTCATAAAGCAAAAACACATGATATCAAATACACGAGTATATCATCACTATAAAAGAAAAACATGTACATCTCTACATCTGAACATATGTCACACATAAAAAGAAAAAAGATACAACATGAACATCGGTGAAGCATTATGACCATGACAACATATCAATGCATGACAAGATATACAAGAAAGTGTCCATATGGTACATGTATAATAAAAATCTCTGTGTCAGAGTCCGGTATATACAAAATGCTTTATCCATCTGCCATATAAAATGGCAGGGATCAGGTACTAAGCCTGCATACAGAGGCATGGTGGTACATCAAAAGGTACCTACATCGATCAAAATCAAGCCTTCATCTAGATGCATTCGCAAAAGAATCTAAATAATCTATACATAGTCAAAACCCACCTTCATATGAGGCATATACATCCAATACATACATGTATATCATGGCATGAGTAGGAGACTCAGCCACAACTGTCGCCCTCACTGGGGTTGTTGGGACCATGTCCTAGAGGACAGAATAATGGAGGCTGTGATGGGCCTGCCCCTAAAGAACCTACCAACTGTGAGGGAAAACCCTGTGTACCCCTCTGTTGTGTACTCGGTTGTGTGGCCGGCTACTGTACTAACCTGGCCGACCTTCGTGATCTAGATCCTGTGTGGCTCACATCAAGATGGGCTAAAGGAGTCACTCGCTCTACTGATGGAACTACCCAGAAGAAGGTTGTCCTGTGATAAAGAGCCTCACATGTGGCCCTGATAGTGTCACATATCAAATCATCATCTCCTATGGCTAAGGCTTCCTATAGGGTGGCATCGCGCTCACCTATCAATCGACCTCTATCAGCATCAGCTTGCCTAGCAGCAGTGGCCTCTCAATTCCTCTCCAGTGTGACACTCTGTAACTCGACACGAGCATGGTCTCTCTCCATCAGATAGGTTTGTCCCTCGACATGCACCTGATCATGCTAAACCATGACGTTGTGTAATAGGCTCTGTACCTAGCCTAAGGCACCCACTAACTGAGCTCCCTGCGCTGCTAACTATGTAATTTGACCTGTCATACGGCCCTACCACTATCTTGTAACTGAGACCTAGCCTGGTCTCTCTCGATAGTCAACACTTGAACCTGTGCTCTGGCCTGATGTCTCTCTACGGCCACCTAAAGTTGTACCACTATCGCACGTCCTGTAACTACTGCTGTAGTGCAGTAAGTTTTCCATCATCACCACCCCCTGGGGCCTGAGGAGGTGGACCCTGCCATGGTAGAACCTGTTATAATGGGTCATATATGCCCACTGGAATGCCTACTGGAGGTAATGGACCAGTTGGGGCCTAGTGTGCTTGTCTAGGTATAGGCCTAAGACCTTGTGCCTACGGCTATGGGGCCCTACCTCTAACTCGATGTTGTGCATCGGGGCCACCCTCGTCATCTTAATCTTCATCATCAGTATCACCTCTGGCACCATCGTCATCTCTAGGTGGCCCCACTGGGGGAGGCCTCACGCCTACCTCATATACTGCCCTCGGAATAGTCAGCCTGTGTGGAATCACACCATGATACCAGGGTGCGTACTTTGCTTTGCACCCTGGATCTCACACCTACCTCAAAGGTACCCATGCAATAGGTACCACATGTGTAAAACTGGCCCAGGCTCTGTCAAAGGCTATCTGTGGCCCCATGTCAAAATACTCACGCACCCTCCGCACATACCACATATCGGGCCCCGGAACATCCTGTGTGATGCCAAACTGTCGCTGACATCTATCAACCCTGTAAAACCCCTGCATATAGCTATGGCTACCCATGATAAAGTGCTCTACTCCAGCTATGGATAGCTCTCGGGCATCCTTTGGCCACTGAAAATGTCAATACGGCCTCCATACCACAGCCGCCTACTGTAGGTCGTCGAGTTCTCGGCGATAGGGATAGGGATCACCCCTGTAGGGCCGAACATCATCCCCGACTGGGACCCAACCCATGGTAGATGGATCCTCTGGAGCCCGAACTCTTAGAAATATTAAGGGGCACCCGATAGTAATGTGATCCCAGGCCCATATCATAAGGAGCTTGGTTGGGCCTACCATCTTTCGACGGTATTAGGTGATAAGATGCAGATCCCAGTAAAGATGAGCCAGAATGCACTGGCCCCAGTAATAAGTCTCTCCCTGTATCAATCCAAGAATCACCCTAAGTTGTCCAAGTGGAAATGAGGAACCGGTCTTGTCAGGGAGTAAAACTCCACTGACAAAGGCCATCATGTAGACTACAACCCGATCTAACTCTGGATCCTTGATGCAATGCGACAATCTCACTGTCATCCCATGACGAGGTATCATCAAGACTCCGAACAGTTGTGTATACATCCCTCCAGCACTGCCATATCACTGACGTACTGGATCAACTGGCCAATGATGAGAATGTGCATGATGCGCCAGACATCCTCCAAAGTAATGGTGATCTCTCCTGTAGGCAGCCGGAAGCACTGGCTCTAACTTTGCCATCTCTCTGTCATGGCCGTAAGAAGGTCGTGGTCCAATGTAATCTGGGGCATATTAGCCACATAGGCTAACCCTTTGACATAAAGGAGGATGTCTAATATCCTCCTATCCCTATCCTTGCAAACTGTGCCTCTATCATATCAAGATGGTTGTATCTCTCCCACGTCTAAAGTGTGGGTAATCTGTGCTGCAAGATCAAAACAAGTGTTAGGCACTTATCTAATCTTTAGCTATCTTTCTAAGGAAACATAGTTCGTAGAGTCCTTGAGCTTACTAACTCCCCTTTTTCTTCTAAAGTTCTTCTAATTATTCTCCTCTGAACTTTTCTATTGTATTGCTATAAGTGTGTTCCATTTTCTTCCAGACGCATGCGAGCCCCTTTCGATGCACATGCATCCTCCTCGACGCCTACGAACCCTAACTGATGTGTACGCACCCCATACCTTTTCCATTTTTCTCATGTATGCCATGCAGGATGCCAACATGCACAGTGTGACACCTACGTGTCCCTCCCAGCACGCACGCGTGTGCGCATCCATTCCCACTAAAAGTCAAACTTTTTCCCCCCTATCGCCTATGCGCTTGGTTCTACGTGCACGCATGTGCATCCCTGTTTCCCCCTTTTCGATGGACACGTGTGTGCATACACGTTTTCAACGAATACGCCCACGCATACCCACTTTTTTGACACGTATGTGTACACGTCCCCGCATTTCCAACACCTACGCACGCGGTATGTGTCTTTTTCCCACCTACCTACCCTAGAAATGACCTACTAAGCATTAAATGAATAATTTAAAAGAGAAAGGATAGACCACTCACGAAGGGTCCATCCGCGGGGTTTCGCTGGTACTCTCGAATCCAATCTGCTCACCTCTGCCTCATTGGTAACCTCTCCATCGCACTCTAGGCTCTCTCGCTGACACCTCGCCATAAAAATTTGCAAGGGCTCTGATACAAATGAATTGGTCGTGATTATTTTCACCCCCCTCAGGTGGGTATATTAACTCATCGCGATGCCCCTGAGGCATGTTTTCTCCACCATGATCATTCTAATCTTCTTCTACCGACTGTGATAATTATTTTATTATTAAAATAATTATTTTTATTAATTTACACACGCTAGGGCACTTTGTGCTACCCTGCGGACACTTCCTCTTAACCCTGGCATTTTTTACGAACCTTACAAGCGCTTTCCTCTATTTTGATTCCTCTTTTTTGTCTATCTACCTCCCGTCATGAACAATAATTCTCTACAATAATTATTATCACCCTATCTTTCTTTCCATGGGGATACCCTTTTGGCTCTTTTGTGGCCTCACCTTCCCCCATTCACCTCTGCACATACTTTTTAGAAGATCTTTGATCTTTTGAATTCTTCTGACCGATCAAAAAAATTGTAAAAATTGTAAAATTGATTTAGAAATATCAAAAACAGTATAAAACTTTGAAAACGACCTAAAATCAGTAACCAACTTATTTTTCAGCTGAAATTTGTATCTTTTACATGGCGCTCATCCTGTATCCTGTTGACATTTTCACATGTTTTAAAACAACGACTTGTGAATCACCTTGATCTACAATCATTTACAAAAGACCACTGCTTACTTCATCTATACTCTAGGGCACTATTAGTTTCCTAGTATTGTTTCGTCGTGCACGTTACTTTTTCATTGGACCCAAGTGTCCTCCGTCATGTCCCTCACATGTGCATATTGCATAGGGCATCGTTCTTACCCTTTTCATTTATCAGAACATTTGGGACTTCAGCTTGATAACAAAATATGTGTGCAACCTTCTTGAACATTTTTGGTTTAAGTGTGTGTGACTGTACTTATTTCCCTGTTACATGAGTTTGTTTACTTCTCGTATTACGTTAAATGTTTATATGTTGCGCGGAATTGGAATTTTAACAATAGACATTTGTTTTGTATCTTGACTTTTCATGTCACTATACACTTTTGTTGTATGCTCACATTTTTAATAAGGACCGATGAGGAGGTCTCTAAGCAAAATGATGATTTAAATAGTGGATACAATTGATTTGTGGATAGATCAATATCTCTTTTCTTGTTTATCATCCTCTTCTCTTCGCACTTTCCTTTTACCCCTAATCTTCCCTCTCATTGGGGCATCCTGCCCCTTCCCCATTCTTCTATCTATATCTCACCTTTTTCAAACGTCAATCAACTTCTTTCATCACCCCATCGACACTCGAGGGGGCATTCTTCATCCTATTAATTTTTCTTCTATCCCTTCAAAAAAATTCTTCTCTTTTATATTTGTCTACTTTCTTCGAAGTGATGTAACTCACATCACCTCAAAGAGGGGAAAATGTAGACACCTGTAGTTTGTCCAATGCACTATTACAACTAATATTGCGCTAGTTGTGCTTCTCCCTGTGAACCGACGATACACCGCCGGTTTCGACCTATCTAACTTTCTTCCTACGACATCCCTTTTGTCGTTTTACCTCTTGTAAACCATTTAAACAAGCTATAATAGCTTCATTCTAACTACATTAGCTTCTTACTTTCTTCCATTCCACTTCTACCACCTTCCTGGCCTATCAATCCATTCCATTGGATTGATCTGACCCTTCAAAACTCTCTCCAAACCCTAATCACCTCCTAAACATGTTTAATTACGCTTAAACATGGTTTGTCACTCCCTAAACCTAGTCAAAGTAAGCTTTGACTTGTTAAAAGTGTTTTTTGGAATTTAGTGTTTGTCCCACATGCACTCAAGTTTCCCATTTTCCCAAATGGAAAAATATATATAGGGCTAGACCCCCTCTCTCATTTTCAAGAATTCCTCCCTTCTTCCTAAGCATAGATTATATAATTTTGCATCTAGGTTCTAGATTTCATTTCTAGTTTAGATATTGAGTTATTTACTTCATTTTTTGTATTGCTTATCCAATTTATAGGGTAAAAGGGAAAAACCATTGGGTCAAAAACCTATAATGGGGAGATCTCTTTCTCTTAATCACTAAAACCAATGGCTTAGGGCTTACTAGGTTCATTATTTTAAGCTTTCAAATAATAGAGGTAGTTTTAATTAGCTTAAATGTGAAGTTAGAAAATCTTGCTCATTTCTTATCAGATGGTCCACTAATTTTTTGTTTGAAGCCTTTGGGGATTCTTTAGGAATTCTTACCCCAAAATTCATGGCTTTCGCAACTTTTCTTTGAACACAATATCAAACCAAAAACTATGTTCTATTCACAATTCCATTCTAAATAGCATAAGCTAAAACATAAAATTCACCAATAGGATTTTGTGTTTCTTAGTTTTTGTTTGATTTGTGTTTTGAGTTGAGGAGTCATTTTCTCCATTTATTTTCTTTGCTTCACACTCCACAATTATAGTTGGTGTATTCCAACTATTTTTGAGTGTGTCAGGGGTCATCATTACCACACTCAGGTTTCTAGCTTGGTATTTTATCTGATCTAAGTCACTAAATCCCATTTTTTCTTCATCTCTTCAAATTTTACAGTGACCGGCATCGGTCCAATGACCATCACTGGTTTACATCTGACCGTCATCGGTTTACCTAACCATTTTTGGTTTCCTTCTTTTTTGGGTTATTTCACCAAAACAACACCCTCATCATATTTCTATTCTTTCTGGGTTTTCTTAGATACATCATCATACCTCCGGATCTTTGAAATCATTGTCAAATCAAGGTTTTACTTCATTTTAATCAGTTATTGCCTCATTTGCAAAAAAATTAATTTTCCACATTGACCGGTATCAATCACCTTAATCGTCATTGATCACCCTCTCACCGTCATCGCTTAACCAAACTGTCGTCGGTCCCTGTGTTTTAATTTTTAATTAAAACAGCGACCAGATTTACCTTCTGGAACTGTTTTTCTTCATTTATTTTATTTTATTTTGTCATTTTCAGTGAGCACATTTCTAATCCTACGCCAAATCACATGGTTTTGACTCATAGTCAAACCAATGCCCTTGTATTCCATGCAAACCTTCAGTCACTCTCACCTAGCCCAACACTACCTTCCATCCTGTCACCTATGCATCTTACTCAACCCATTATCATTAGTACTGGTGATGAGGAGTTTGCAAAACTCCTTGACCAAAACCCCATTAACTTACAATATTATCTCACTCATTCATCCACTTGAGATTCATCAGGACAGCTGGTATACGGCATGCATGTGTACATTCATCCTGCCCTCGCGCCCACTTCTGTGTCAGCTAGTACTAGCTCGGCCTTACCTTCTTCAACTTTACCACCCGTGGTATCCACACTTGATCCCACATCATCAATATATATATAACCTATGGCATCATTCACATTTTTGACATCAATTGCTCACATGGTGTCAACCATTCCTTCATCAGCCACCTTGAACATAGCCTCGTCTGTACCCGCCACCTCATATATAACTATTACATCACATCCACCCATGGTTTCGAAAACTCATACTCCATTCCAAAACATCATCTTCTCCATCCCACAGTCTTTACCTCCAATCACTACAAGAATCACTACATCCACCCCACCTACTTACACATATCACCAACAACCACCTACCTTGTTTATCACCTATTTGGGATATTTTTCATCTACATCTAGTATCCCCTTGTAGTTCTCATACTCAGTACCACCATATACTGGGATTATGTCCTCGTCATACATTCACCATCTACCCCTTATACTACAGGGGGTGCCTAGTCATCACAACCTACCAATGATCTTATTAAAATGATGATGGAAAAGATGTAGACATTAGAAGCATCAGTTTTCTGGCTCTCGCAACTCTTTGACATATGAAAAAATATGCAATGATCCCATTCACTCATCTATTCTCATTCATCCATACCCTATGCATTGGGAAATGCCCAAATTAACCCAGTTCAACAGCAAAGAGGACCCCGTAGCAACACTTGTGGTCTTTCAAACATGGGTGTTATTTAATTACAAATGCAAAGCTCTACTCTTGAGGAAATTCCCAATGTCCTTAACAGAACCTGTGTTTGATTGGTATAGTGGTTTACCTCGACATTCCATTTACTCATTTAACCAAGTAGCTCAAGCCTTCTTGGACCATTTTTTTATTAATATCGTCAAGAAGGTCACCATGACCGACTTGTACTCAACACAACAATATGAAGATGAATCTATCACAGTTTTTGTCACTCGTTGGCGAAGCCTCATCAGCCAGTTTACATTCTAACTACCTCGAACTGAGCTTATAGATTTGTTCACCAGGGCTTGTGTCAGGCACATCTCACCAACTCTCCAAGTCTAAACCTTCCATATGTTTGATGAAGTGTTCACCATGGCTAGAAAACTTGAAATCCATACCATAGTAAGAGAAGAAAATTAAATTGTGTAACAAAAAAGTTACATTCAAGTCAAATGATGTATCTTCCTCTTCCAAAATCCAAAACAATTATTCCAAAGCCAAAGGATCTACCAACATAGTAGTTTTAAAAGTTGGCCCATCTCACCCATCCAGTCAATCGAAACCTTCTTCCAACCTTTCTCCCCATTCAAGCTTTCCAATTTATGTGAGAACAACAAAAGTACACTCCCATAGGAGAGCCCAATTTATCGATTTTAGAAAAATTTCTAAAAGTTGGAACAGTTGCTCTTCCACCCATCAAACCACATACTGGTTTTGACCCCACTCGTCCTATGCCTGCATGGTACAAGGAACATGATTACTACAACTACCATCGTGTTAAAGGTCATAGTGATGGTGATTGTATAACCTTCAAAAATATTGTCTAGGAAATGTTAGACAACAAATATCTCGTCTTGGAAAACCTGAACACACTGGCTAATCAGAACTTACATATCTTCAAGAAGCCATTTCCTAATCACACCCTATCATCTAACCAAACTGGTGAACCTGCGACTAATGACAGTAATGTCCATGAAGTTCATGTTGTTTTCAAATCATACCAGCCCTTCCTCAGATTTCCTCCTATCCCCTCTATCGAGGAGACTCTTTCACGAGCACCTTTACCCACAGATGAACCTATTTCATCTACTCCTTCACCCACAGAGGAGTCCCCTTCCGTTAGTGTAGGTTATTATTTATCCTTTTATTTATTTATTAGGATAATTCTTACACTTGTGTTAGCCGTACACTTGTTGGGTTAGCTTGCTTAGGTGTACTAGTTGTGTGGAGTTAGCTTACTTGTCTTTTGAAGTTAACTTAACTACCAGTATCAGTTAGTGGGAGTTCTTCACCATTGATTTAGGTAGTAGTTGTACTTCCCTCCTCCTATATGTACATCTTTCTTATTGAATAATTCAAGTCATTCTATGTAATGTATTGAGCATTATGGATTATGATGGATTTCCATTTATGGTATTTTATCTCTTCTGTTTTGCAAATCTAATGTGGTGTGCTATTATCATCTGAGATTCTGGATTAGAACAATATTCTTATCGTTCCTTTCATGGTATTAGATCTATAGATGATGTCGACATCCATCTATAAGTTTTTCTTTACAAGTGAGAGTTTATTTTTTCATGTATTCATATTTTGTTAGCACTTTTCTGTAGCATGCATTTTTATGCAAAACGGAGTGCGCCATTGGATTTGGAAGGTGCCAAAACCATAGAATTGACTGTAAACTTGACCATGTTTTGAGACATTCAAATCTAGGTGCATTCTTTTATCCATTGGATATAAGCATGTACCTTCTGGATGCATTCTTTTACCCTCTGGGTATTTTGGTTTTAGATGCAGTCTTTTATCCACTAGATGCAGATCTGTACCCTCTAGGTGCATTCTTTTATCCATTAGATATAAGCGTGTACCTTCCGGATGCTTTCTTTTACCCTCTAGGTATTTCGGTTTTGGATGCAATCTTTTATCCCCTGAACGTATATTTGTACCCTATGGGTGCATTATTTTATCCATTGGATATAAGCATGTACCTTCCAGATGCATTATTTTACCCTCTGAGTATTTTGGTTTTGGATGCAGTCTTTTATCCATTGGACGCAGATTTGTACCCTCTTAGTGCATTCTTTTATCCATTGGATATAAGCGTGTACCTTCCAGATGAATTCTTTTACCCTCTAGATATTTCGGTTTTGGATGTAGTCTTTTATCCACTTGACGTAGATGTGTACCCTCTGGGTGCATTCTTTTATACATTGGATATAAGCGTGTACCCTCTGGACATAATGATTTACCCTATGGACATTTTAGGTTTTGGGCACAGGCTTTTATCCTTTAGTTGCAAGCATGTATCATGTGGATGCACTCTTTTACCCTTTGGACATTTGGGTGTCACTGTACCTTTTAAAAAAAGATCAACATTAAAATATTATTTTAATAGAAAAACCTTCTAGAGCTCATAACTTTTGATCTGTAGCTCGGATTAAGGTGATATTTTTTTTTGAAATTTGTGCATTTTTTTGAGATATACGCATTGGTGACATTTTTATACACATATTTCAAATGTAAAGGTACTATTACTCATTGTAATATTTACATGCACTTAATTATAAAGTGTCAAATTCGGGAGGGTGTTGTGATCACTTGTGGACGTAATTTCGGTTGAGTCCGACGTCCTAAACTTTTCAGGTATTGCATTCTTGTATCTATGGGTGTATACATTTATATCTCTTTTGTTTATTGAGATATTTTGGATCTATATTTTTGACACTTTTTTTGGCATGTTGACAGTCTCTCTTATGGGGGAGCTATTCTGGTGGAGCCCAGTGTTAGTTTGTCATTTTTCGAGTAGTTGATTTTGACAACTCATACAGATCTGTGGTGTCACTCTACCCATTATGCAGTATGGGAGGGTGTGGTGTTGATACTGCTTCTTCAGGTTTTGTGTCCTTGCCTTGTTACCTTGGCTTTTTTTGGATCGTGGCACACCTATTTGTAGTGGTTGATCAAATTATGTTTGGTATTTTTTCACTTTCGACATCACTCCATTGACAGTCTCCTTGCATGGAGCTATTCTGGTGAAGCCCGGTGTCAGTTGTTTTTGAGTTATATGATCGAGCAGTGGATTCAGACCATAGTGCACACCACACTTCTTCATCATTATACGATTTTTTGGATCTGAGCTTCTGAGGATATCTTACAGCAAGATTTTTCTCTCTACTTTGTTATTACTCTGGTTTTGGGTACCTTGCGGTTTCTCAGTTATTGTACGTGGGTACCCTCATTAGGCCTTGTTGTTGGGACCCACCTCCTTTTTCTCCCACCTAAGCTAGGAATGCTTATGGGAGGGTGTTAGTGTAGGTTATTATTTATCCTTTTATTTATTTATTAGGATAATTCTTGCACTTGTGTTAGCCCTACACTTGTTATGTTAGCTTGCTTAGATCTATGCTAGTGGTGTGGAGTTAGCTTACTTGTCTTTTGGAGTTAACTTAACTACCAGTATCAGTTAGTGGGATTCTTCACCACTGATTTAGGTAGTAGTTACACTTCCCTCCTCTTATATGTACATCTTTCTTATTGAATAATTCAAGTCATTCTATTGTAATGTATTGAGCATTATGGATTATGATGGATTTCCAGATATGGTATTTTAGCTCTTCTGTTTTACAAATCTAATGTGGTGTGCTATTATCATCTGAGATCATAGATTGGAACAATCTTCTTATCGTTCCTTTCATGTTATCATTCCTTTCATGCTCTGATACCATAAAAGGAATGATAACCAGATCCTACCAAGCCAAGAACACAGATGCTAATCAAACACCATGATCAATAAGATGAAAGTAATTCACCAAAATAACTTCTCGACATAAAACCTTTGCAAACAAATGAACAACAATATCATATATTATTGTGGAACTCAATGCAATACATTGAGAATGGGCCTTGCTTAAACAGGCAAGGAATAACAATCTAAGAAGGTATTCAAGGTCTCTAGATCAAGCCATAAATCAAGGAAATAACTAGTCATCAAAGAACTAGTCAAGACTATAGATTTAGGAGAGAACTAGACATCAAGGATCTAGTTAATACCATAGATCAAGGAAAGAACTATTCAATACCATAGATCAAGGAAAGAACTATATCTAACAACTAGATAATATCTCCTAATATCTAAATAATATAAAATAAATATCCACACACATAAGTGGGTGAGGATAAATACAATAAAGGTAAATAAAGTACCTAGGTGAATATGAGATAAGGTAAATACCTACTCTAACACCTCATCTCCCCCAATTCACCCACTAGATGTGTTCATAATATCTGCCAATGCCTTTTCACCACACACATTGCAACCTAATGAACAACCTGCGGCGTTAACTCTCCTACCCATGGAAGATTCATGATCACCTTTCTCTCCACCGAAACAAGAACCTACCTCATCCTACCATCATCTCCCCTACCCATAGGGGATTCTTTAGAAGCACCACTTTCTATTGTTGACCATTCCCCATTATCCTTCTAGGACCATGTTGATTTTCTCTCGTCTCTCTTACCCACAGAGTCTGAAGCCCAGCCAGTTCCCTATCTCACAGACATACTTTATAGGGATTACTACTAAGTCAACATCATCTCTTCCTACAACAATGTTGTTTTCATGCTTGGCTGGCCGCTTAGAGGTTTATAATTCCATGCTTTGGGGATGCCTTCGACTACATTTTTCAAACCCAAATGCAAATGGCATCTATTGATACCTCTATGATTTACCCAAAGTTATTTCATACAACCAAACCAACCATGCCCAATCCTGTTATAACAACATCTTCTTCATCACCCTCACCTATGCCTAAACCCTTACCAACAATCAAACATGTTCACATGCCTAAGAACCTACCTGCACCTACACCTTCCCCCACATCCATAACCATCACCACATTAGGATTCATGCTGACATAAACCCTAGTCCATCCTCCTGACAAATTATGTTTAGCCATGTCCTCACAAACCCTCACAAAAATCATACCTCCACCTAAAAGGAAAACCCAACCTTTTAGGCCGCACACACCAGTTTCACCTACTACCCCTTTGTCACGTTCATTGCTTCCATATATCATAGGACCTCACCCATCCACCTTGGAGAAGAAACATCCTACCCAAGGTAAACTAAAAATAACAACATCCCATCCCCCTCATCACCAGCCTCTGTTACACCTAACTTACCTACATAGCGTACACCTTTTCCATCACCTGCAACCTATTTACCACCTATATATGCACCATTTCTAGCAGCCTCGTCCCTACCTATCATATTCCCCACTCTTAAACTAATACCCTCCACCTCGCCTCTTCCAAAAATATTCAGTGCACCTGTGTTATCACCTTGGCTAAACCGTCCCCTTCGACCATTTGCCTTCCCTTCTACATCACGCACATCCTTCTTCACCTTTACCCAGGAAGGTGCAACCAAAATTGAAAAACCCACTACCATCCAAAGATGGTAGTTCCAACCTATAACCCCTTCTATTGCTAGCTCATCTGTTACACCTTTACCCAATAAGGTGCAACCCAGAATCTCAAACAGTACAACCTACCAAACCAGTGGTCAAACCTATTTCCACCTCCCGTGACACCTCTCCCACCAAAATCACTCACACCTCCATCTTGACCCACAATTACCTTTACATTGTGATCCATTGGCGGGGTCTTATGCCAATATCTTAGCAAACCTTTTAGAGACCTCCATGTCATCAAATTGTCCACCACTTAGACCTTACGACCCATTCAAACCTAAACTAGCAGGGTTTGATGATACAAATATTTGCACCTATCATCGTGTGCCAGGGCATGATGTAGAAAACTATAAGGCTCTTAAAGACCATTCTACTCTAATTATGTCCTCTTGAAGAAAACTTTGATGACGATGATATTTAGATGAGGACCATGTTCCACCTTAACCTATCACCACACACTCTCATCCCTTACCTATCCAACGACCTTCATCTCCACCTCCACAACCCATTTATCCTCTTCCAAAATTTGAGATCAATATGGTCCGCATAAGAGAGCTAGCCAAACCTCCACCTGAATGCTAATGTGCTAATTTATTTTCACAGCACCAGTATATGCCCTCATCATTCTATTGCCAACATGTCTTTTCATTACACTTATCATGACTCAGTTTCTCCATCACCCCATATTAATATGGTTAGCATTACCACTCGTGCCCAGAAAGAAAAAGGAAAGGAAAAATTAACCAGCCCATCTGCCAATCTTGTGCCTAATATACCATCTACACCCACACCAATAATTACCATTCAGGGACCCACATACCCTATTTCTGATGGGGTCACCCATCATATAATGATAAAACAATTACACCAATATCCTCTCAAAATGTCATTGTATGACCTTGTCCAAACCTATGAGTCTCACTGACAGGCCCTCATGGAGGTTCTACAATCTATTGAGGTTTTACCTAATGACCCACCTCTTGTGGCATCCATGATCACTCCTCACCATGTGGCATCTCTCACCACTTCATCACCTTCCTCTATGAACCTGCTACCACTCATCAAGTAGCCACTCTTAGTTTCTTTGACGATGAGATTATACCTCTCTAATCAGATGATCCTAATCCTACCCTATTCATCTCTGTCTACATTGATAATATACGTGTTCGATGCATTATGATCAATGGTGGTGCCAACATAAACATTATATCTTCCCATGTATACAACCAAATTTACATCCCCTCCAATTTCATGCATAATAACCTGGTTATGTTGTGTTCATTCAATGATGCCATAACTTCGACCCTTGGCACCATCTATTCTCCACATTCATGTGGGCCCCCATACCATTCTAGAATTATTCTACGTCTTAGAGGGGGAATTCCAATATAACCTGTTACTTGGCCGACCTTGGATCCACATCATGGGTTGTGTTCCTTCAACCTTACATCGTTGTGTAAAATTTAAACATGAAGGACATAACTATACCATTTCAGCTGACCCTTCACCATTCAAAACTTGTAACATGTTGTATAGACCTAATGATGTCCTTATACCAATTAAGGCATCTTCCACCTCCGCCACCTCTCCTTCACCCACAACCCCTTCCACCAACATTTCCACTACCCGACCCACACCTAACTCCTTTATTCTCACTATCATCATAGCCTCTGTAGCTAACCCATCTACTTCTCAACCAGCCAATGCTTCTTCTTCCAGTGATTCATCCATTCCTGCTACGCATATACCAACTACTGATCCCTTAGAAGGTGTTTTTCAATGTCTCACTCTGGGGTAGTACCGCATGTATAACATTGACACATTCCTTACTCCTCAAGAGTATGGTAACCTATGCCAACATCCTTGCTATGATCACCAAATAGGCAAGGTTTTCCCTTATGGTCCTCCCCACCTCCGCACCAACTTAATGTATGGGGGACTTGATACTTCTACCTACTCACCCAAGCCACCTTCCCAAACGTGACCATTTTCAACTGACCTTCAATCTCTCACCAACCGCCGCTTCACACCACACCTTCCTCCATCATTGTGCATGGAAGGGTTTTGGGTTTGTTTTCTATGAAAAAGGCCATCATATTGTCATTCTGTGCACCACACGTAAACATAAAGACCGAAGTGGTATTGGCTTTTCCAAACCATCTTCTAAGAAATCCCAAGTCGAACTCATTAAGGACGACAACCTTCCTTCACCCCATCTACAAACTACCTTCACCCACGGAATTTATGGATCTAGAATCCATTCCTTCTAAAAAAAAATCGTGAACACCATTTCCCTGAGACCTCTTACTTATCAACGAGATGGTGAGGCTCCCTCTTCTCTTACCTTCTTGTATCTTGACATGATCAATGACGATACACCTTCTATTAACTTTGTTCAATGTCATGACTATGAGTCTATTCTCACCTACCTTGGTGCAGAAGATTCTTATATTCACCAATCGTTTCCTTTTAAGAAACCATGTTAAATGAATCGACCATCGAAATCAATATTAACACTCAAGATGACCCACACATTCTAAAATAGGCCAATCTTTAGATGTTGCTGAACATGAAGCTTTTACTTCTTTCCTCTGAGATCATAGCAATGCTTTTTCTTGGTCCTGATGCTGATATGCCTAGTATTGACACAAACATTGTGGTCCACAATATCATAACTATTCCTGAAGCCAAACCTATAAAACAGACAGTTGCAGAAAATGCATCCTCACATTGCCCTTCTTGTCAAAGAAGAACTCTTGCGCCTTCTTTCGGTTTCCTTCATCTTACCCATTGATTATCCCCAATGGATCTCTAACATCATTCCTGTCACAAAAGTGATAGGGGTACTCCACATTTGCATCAATTTGCATGACCTTAACTTAGCTTTCCCTAAAGACGACTTTCCTCTACCTAGTATTGACCAACTCGTTGATCTTACCACCAGCCATGAGATGTTATCACTCATGGATGGTTTCTCAGGTTATAACCAAATATTACTTTCCCTGGAATATCAATACAAAACCACCTTCATCAATCCTTGGGGGACCTTTTGCTATCATGTCATGCCTTTTGGCCTTAAAAACGTTGGTGCCACATATCAGCGAGATATGACTTATATCTTTCATGACATTATGCATCACATATTGGAAGATTATGTTGATGATCTTCTTTCCAAATCAAAACATCGGGTTACACACTGTACCTTCCTTAAGGTCATCTTCGACCTTCCCATCAAATATTGTGTTTGCCTTCAACCCAAGAAGTGTGTCTTCATTGTTCTTTCCAGCAAGCTCCTTGGTTTTATCATTTCTTTGCATGGCATGAAAGTTTGACCCCGCTAAAATCAAGTCTATTCTCGAAATGCCTCCACCTACTAACCTTCTTCAACTTTTTAGTTTGCAAGGCAAGTTTCAATCTATTCGTCACTTTATTTTACATCTTCCCAACCACTACCACCCATTTCATCATCTCCTCAAAAAGGATGTCTCCTTCAAATGGGATGATGAATGCCACAAATCCTTTGAAGCCTTAAAATAGTACCTCCTCCAACCACCTGTGCTCATTCCCTCTAAGGATGACTAACCATTTTACCTTTATATTTTTGCTACTGATCATTCGTTGGGTGCCATGCTCACTCATCATGATGAGCAACACAGGGAGCAAGCAGTTTATTATATAAGTTTTACCCTTTTGTACTACAAAACCAGATACACTCATGCCAAAAAAATCTGCTTATCCTTAGTTTTTTTCGCCACTAAACTTTGACATTACCTACTCAACCACAAAACCTTTGTTGTCACCAATACTAACCCCTTACATTACATGTACCATTAAGCCCTACCAACATCAACGTGGTGCACATTGGATCATGCTTCTTGCTAGACCTAGACCTTGAATTCACTCATCAAAAAAAAAATTGAAGGACAAACCATCACTAACCAACTAGTAGATGCACCCCTCTCCAGAAATCAATCCTCTAACTTTGATTTCCCAGATGAATCCATCACTACCCTCTCTTTCGATGATACCATTTACCAGATGACCTTATTCTTCATGGTTTCAAATGTCAGTCGTGGGGGTGGTGCAAGGATGTTATCCTCATTCCTCTTAATGGTGAGCCCATGCCATTATCTTTCAAAATAGATTTTGATTGTACTAACAATATCACCGAATATGAAGCACTTGTATTAGGTCTTCAAGCCGTCCATCACCTTAGATGTTAAATCAATTAATATCTTTGGCAATTCACAACTGGTTGTAAACCAAGTGAATGGTATATACCAGTGTTGTAACGAAATACTCCAAAAGTATAAGCTTCATGTGGACATCCTTTTGACTACCTTTGACCTTTTTTAACTTCAAACCACACATTGTTTTACTAACAAATTTGTGGATACTATAGCCTGTCTTGCTTCTCAAATCCCTGCTTTTCCCTCCTAATCAATAATATTTGTCATAGTACAAAGGTTGCAATCACATTCTTACCTATTTCAAGACGTCAACCTTATTGGAACCATTGAAACTAGACCCACGTGACCTTTGGTATAAACAGTTTTTGGACTACCTTTCCCTTTCAATTCTACCTCTAAATCTTACTCGCAATGGACAATGAGCCTTTCTCAAAAGTGTCTCTCGCTATGTCATCATGGGTGGTCTTCTTTATAAAAGGGGCTTTGACGGTATCCTCTTACAATGCCTTACAAGTTCTAAAGTTCCCTACACCATCAAGGAAGTTCATGATAGAATTTTTGGAGGTCACTTCAGTGGTTTAGCTGTCACTAAACGCATTCTCTTCTGGATCTATTATTAGCCAACCTTAAACCATGATTGTTTTGATTATGTCAAACATTGTGTGAAGTTCTAGCAACATGCTAATCTTCATCACACACCTAGTCATGCCTTATAAGTCGCACGAGACCTTTGGAATTTCTCTCAATGGGGTTTGGATCTTGTCAGAGAGATCAATCCTCATTCTTCCCAACGTCATCAATGGATTATTACCGCTACTGAATACTACACTAAATGGGTAGAATCCATACCTCTTATTTCTACAAAAGCTGAGAAAATATGTGAATTCATCAACCATCACATCATGTTTTCTCTTTGGTGTTCCTCACTGTCTCATCACTGATAATGGAAAATAGTTCAAAAACAAAACCCTACAGAAAACTCTGTGATGCCTTCGGCATTCAACTCATTTTTTCTTCACCTTACTACCCTCAAACAAATGGCCAAGAAGAATCAACCAAAAAAACCTTAAAAAAAATCTTATGAAAGTAGTTGATGATACTGGAAAGGATTGGCATACGCACATTCCTTTTTCCTTATGGGCTTATCGCACTAGTATTTGTACCTCAACTGCTGCCATGCCTTTCTCTCTGGTCTACGGTACAGAGGTTGTTTTGCCTCTTGAAGTCCAGATTATATCTCTTCGTATCTCACTCAAAGAGATGCTCAACAATGATGACTTTCACCAAGACCATTTGGCACAACTCGAGTTATTAGACGAACGTCATCTCAATGCTCTTGATCACCTCCAAATCTACCAAAAACTGTATCAAACATGCTACAATAAATGTGTCCATGAAAGAACCTTCCAGGTTAGCCACCTTGTCCTGAAGGAAAATCAACATGTAACAAAAGAGGAGAAAAGTAAACGGGGAAAATTTTATCCTAATTGGCTTGGACCCTATATCGTTACTCATACATATGGATCAAGTGCTTATCATTTGTCTTCACTCAAAGGTAAACATGAACCTGAGCCCCTCAATGCCTTACATCTTCAACCATTCTATTGTTGAATCAAGTCCTATATCACATTCTGTCTAGTTAAAATGCTCATCCCTTGAGCACCATTCACCTTCCATTTTACCTATTTTAAGGATCAACGACTAAACAAGAATCATGTGATTACCCATCACTTTTCAGCCTTATCTTCAATATGAGTACCACGGCTCTACTCATAGCATGATTCTCATGGATACTTTTCATCTTTTTCAAATATGGAATCCCATGGTTATTTCATCACTTAAACCCTCTCTTTCATAGTTAACCTTTGTGTGCTATGGTTTTGTCTTCAACTCAAGATCCTATCATTCTCTATAGTCCTTGTTCCATGACCTAAAAGTCCAAAAGAAAAACAATTTCAAAAGTAAAATGGGATTCAACTCCTTGAGTCAAACTTCCAGAAAAAAGATGACTCCCTCAAAAAGGACATCTACTCTTTCTATCTCACTGTTATAAATAGACTTCTCCCTCGAAGGACAACTATACAAAGCTAGCCATACTATGTACATAGTCTATCATCAAAAAAGAAGACTATTCTTGTAAAAAATAAAATAAAATATTTTGAAGCTTCCCGCATCGATCAGCTTCACGAAGACCTCAAGGAGATAATCTAATCATCCCATATAGACTTCCTTGCATCGATCAGTCTATAAAAACAACAAGCAAAAAGAAAAACATAACTTTTTCATCATGGACTTGCCTATTTTGATCTTGAATCTCTTGCCAAATAGGCATGCTGTCTCACACTAGGTTACTCTAAAAACTTGTTTTCACCTCATCACCTTTTCACCCTAATTTCTTGCTGCTCAAGGGATGTGCTACAAATGTGACATTTCATGATCATGTGACTTTCTTCACCCTTAGAATAGTCAATTATGCAACACCTTTAGGGTCTTATGTTCATAAGCCAATATTTAGTATGATAGACTCATTAGGATTCTTATCAATTAGGTGGCTCTTTTTTCCACCTTTTACCATACACATTATTCATTACTTGTTGATTCTCCTATACAGGACTAGACCATCGAGACCTACATTTTAAGGATTCCCCTTTCACCCTAAATGACCTAAACTCAACCATTCCTTAAATCACCTAAAATCAACCATGCCTAAAATCACCTAAACTCAACCATGCCTAAAATCACCTAAACTCAACCATGCCTAAATGACCTAGACTCAAACATGCCTAAAACCTACCAACCCATACCTCTACCTTATCATATTCTTCCCTAGCTTATGGGATAACTACATCGGCCTGAGGCCCCTTTTCATCGGGGCTATGTAGGCAACACTCTGCGGGCATGGGACCCTTGGAGGTTAGCTCGACCACTCTTTTCCCTAACCCATTTCCCCCATTTTTCTATTCATATTCTACCTTATTGGTTTTCCATTTTACACAAAACTTGGAAATTAAACAATCAAAAAACATACATACCTACCATTTTATCACATCATCAAAACATCCAATCAATCATTTCATATTTTCATGACATCAAATATTTGGAAATTTACACCATAACATAAATATACATCATCATTTATTTTCCATACTACCAATAACTTGGAAATTAAATCAAACCCAAAAATGAACCAAACCATGCCTAACTTGACTCTGAATCCTACATGACTTTACTGCCTAACTCACCTAAAACTCCACCATGCCTAACTCACCTAGACTCCACCATGCCTACCTCACCTAGACTCCACCATGCCTAACTCACCTTGACTCCATCATGCCTACATGACCTCGACTCAATCATGCCTAACTCACCTAGTTTCCATCAATACACAATAACAATGGAAATTAAAACAAGTACATTCAATACATAAACATCATCAACTATATATAAATGAGAAAGTATATGTATCAATAGATATATACAGAGATACAAATAAATATGTATCTCAAATCACTCATATACAACCTCAAATACCTTTGACACGCAGGCCGATATAAATACAAAAATCATCAAAAACTCTCATATACAACCTCACTATATTTGGCACGCAAGCCAGTATATATATATAAAAATCAAAACATTGATCATCTCAAGAGACTAACATCACCCCACCTAATATCCTCCGGGCCAGTCTCACTGTCTCCTCCTCCCAACATGTATGCCTCCCTTTCCAACATCTCTCCACCCTCCATGGGTCTCAGATCTAATCTCCCCCTGGCCCTCACCTGGGCCTGACCTCCATGAACTAGTAGCCTCACCCTAACCATGTCTCTGGGATTTTCAAACCCCTGTGCTCTCTAGAGCTATGAGTGTAAGATCTATTCCTCTCACTCTCTACCTACTAAGATCTGTACTTAGCATATAAAGGGACATCTATACCGACAGTCATCAGGTGATCCTAGATAATAATGAGCCTTGTTCAGGGCATCCCTGAACCTCATCATCGTCACCGTCTGAGGTGGTGCCATAGGTCTCACTGTAACCTGTGAGCTTTGTCCTAACCTACCAATACTGGACTCGGTCCCTATATCTGTGATCCTTTTCCTCCTCCATGTACCATGGGACCTTGTCCCACCGCTGCTTCCTGTAGTATGGGACCCTGTCCCTAGGCCTGTGGAGGTACCTCAGTTACAAGTTGGGCCTGTAAGTCCACTACCTATGTCTGTAAAGTGGCCATATGGACCTGTAAACCTGTCATGTGTGCCTGTAAGGTGGCCACCTGTACTCCATCACCATCACCACCCTATGTGGGTGCCTATCCCTGTCCCAACTGGGCCTATAAAGTCATCACCTGAGCCTGCAAGGTGGCCATCTGTGCATGAGCCCCTATCAATTGACCCTGTCAAACCTATGATCTATGTTTTTAAAGGGTGTTCACTTGCCCCTACAATGTATCTCTCTGCACTGTGACTGTGGTAGTATCTGGCTTCCCTGGCCTCGATGGTGTCAACCATTGTTGTGTTTCCCACCACTGCCTATATCCATCAGTGACATCGGCGTCATCAATCCACCTATCCACTGCATACTCCTCCTTCCCTGTCGGCACAAATGTGGTGGAGACATGGGTCTCTCCACATCATCATGATGATGTACTATGGGAAGGGTGGAGGCACATCCTGTGGCAGCCGAACTATCGCATCTAACCCTATCTATGAGTATCATCTCGTGTTCACTGGCACGACGTCCCTGTATCCACCTCAATAGATGGATCTCCTCTAACTCCTCCACCATGCCTCTATAAGATGGAAAGTCAACATAAGGCCTCCAAATAATGTCAACTCTGAACATCCCCTCTAACAACCTCCTATAGTATACAACATCATATGTGGCCCTAGCCACCCTATGTTGCCCACCAATTGGTACCCAACATCTATATCCAACTATAAGAAAGCCACCCCCAAACCAATCATGTCATGGCAAAACCAATTGGTTGCACACATATGATGTGCTCGTATGCCCAACAGTGTAGTAAAAAAGTGCAGCACATACCAAATCACCGCAATCTCCCATAAGCCCATAGCTCCCTATATAGTTGAACTAGGAAAGTTGAGTTCCCAAGTGAAAGCACATCCACTCCTCAATCATATCCTATAGTACTCCCATCAGTTGCTCGTGGGAATCTCCCACCCTCAGAATTAGGTAGGGAAAAACAAATTACCACCTCTATCATCAGTACAGATAGCCTCGTCTCCTATGGGTAGGCTGCATACATGTCTCCATAAGTGAGACTCACATTGTGATACCTCAGCTCACCCATCACCTCACCAAAAATAGCCACTATCAGCTCCACCGATGCCTCAGAAGTAATAGAATAAACTGGATCCCCAAAAATCGGTAGCCGCAGGATCCTGTACACGTCCTCTAGGGTGACGTCATCTCACCCATCGGTAAATGAAAAGTGTTGGTCATTGAATCCCATCTATCGATGAGTGCGACCATCAAACTATGATCTCGAGCTATACGCCTATAGCATCGAATCCCAATAAGTCTAACCTCAGTTCATATGTGACCACTCCTCTATGGTCACGCTGGGCCACATCCATACTAAAAGAGGTGGCACTTTGTCCCGCATCCTCAACTAGTCTCTAGCCTGCATCCACCAAAACAACATTGTTAAGACCTGACTACCTCCAATTACCTATTACCCCCAAACCATACCCAATAACATCTATCATGCCCACCCCTTTCTCCTTCTCACCTACAAACCTATTAACCCTTGGCATCCTTACCCGTTATGTTAGTTAATTTCACCTACTTACCTATCCCATATTGCTACAAAACACATGTTACCCTCATCCCTCTCCATACACACTTCACCTATCCTTTTTTTACCTATTTTCATTTCCTTCCTAATCCTTATTACCCCTATTCTTCCTTAACCTTAACCGGCGCCGATCGCTTTGACCATCACCAGTTTTCCTTTACCTGTCATCGAGTTCCATTTAATCGGTGTCAATCACTTCATCCCTAACTGCTGCCGATCAAGGCCAATCGACATCGGCCAAACCTTGACCGACGTCAGTATCTCTGTCACGTAAATTGAAAATTAAAACCCATTCCCCCATATCCCATTTCACCAAAAATTCACTTAAATACTACCTAAAACCTACCCCAACCCACCCCAAATTTACCTCAAATTCATTTTCTACCCTATTTAACCTACATTTTCCCTTCCCCATATCAATTTCACCCACTTTTCACCTAAATTTCAAAATACAAACCCCCCACCCCCCAATTTCTTCATTTTAAACCACACTTTAATCACACGAGTACGGGAATGCCTCCTACCTCATCTTGATGGCGTCTACGTGGTGGAACCTCTGGTCTCTGTGCCGGTGGACCTCCCACGCCTTCTCCCGCCTCTACCATGACAAAATACAATGACTCTCCTCTAACCCAATGAAAACACTCAAATCAATCTCATGGACCCATCCTAATCGAATGCCAATCACCTGCTATATGGCTCGCCAACTCAGCTCAATGCCTCGTACTATCACTTTTTCACTCCTCACCACCTCTCTATCATTTTCTACAAATGGAAAAATCAAAATGAATCCGTAAAACATGGATTTTTCTTTTTTAGACCCAAATCAACATGACCGGACGTTGGTCATGTCGTGCCCTAGTCAACTGATGTCAGTTATACCCTAACCAGCATCGGTCACCTTCCCTTACCTTTTGACCCACCTAAATACCCATTTTTCCTAAAAACATTACTGACCCAATACCTTTTGACCTTACCAACACCTATTACACCCTACCCACAAGCCTCAATTACCTATACATTTCCTTAATTATGTTTAGGGACATGTTATTTACCCATACCTCAGCCTTACCCATGCCATGACCTATATACCCTGACCTGAACCACATTTTTTGACATTGTAATTTGTGTACTCGTTATACCTTGTGATTTTATTACCCATGTTATTTAGCCTAACTGACCTTACCTTGCCTATTGTTGTGTTGTTTATCACAACCAAACCTTTGGTGTATCAGATCATACCTAAATGTTCTTACACCTAACCTAAGTTGTGTTTCCAGACCATATCCTATACCTTGGATACCTGAAACACTTCAAACTTATTTGGATAAACCTATCAACCTTAGACGTTGTAGAATTTGCAAGCTCTTCCACATGGTACTGTGTCGCAATCTATACGTGTGCATGTGTTTGATTTCCATTACCCATTACCTGATATTACCCTTACCCATTACCCACATTGACCATACCATTACCTTTAACCCACCTACCCTCACCTTCATCACTTACCCATTTATCAAACCACTCACTGAATTCGTCTAACACCTCATCAGCTCCTGGTTTGAGGGGGATCACCTCCACCCACACTTGGGGTAACCTCACCTTCAGCCCTACCTGGGGAAACCCCACTCTCACCTATACTTGGGTAACCACTTCCTATTTTTGTCAGCATTGCTTACCAAATACAAGCTACATGTGACAAAAAGGGGCAAACGTAGACACCAAATTTTGGTCACACTCCCCTTAGTCCCCTTTCAATCAGTTAACATAACGTGTTCACCTAACCATCACCCCTTTACCCCACATTCATATTAATTTAATTACTTACAATTGAATTAATGCCCATCCTCACATTATTTATTAATTTAATTACTTTAATTGGGTTAATTTACACCTCACCTAGCCACATCACCTAGGCACCTCACCATGTACTTATTCTTATGCCTATTAATTAACTAAGACTTAGTCTCGACTTATCCTAACCAACTAGGACTTAGTCTAACCTTAACATTAAATGCATATCCCTTCTCCAACAACACTTCTGCTTATCTAAGTGCTAACCATCACTTGAGACCCAGAATGACAAGCAGAGCACACCAAAAATAGCCAAGATCTGCTATTTTTGGTAAAACCTAGGATTTCCCGCCCTAACCAATGTCAGTTAACCCACAACCGATGTTGGTCACCTTGACCGTCATCGGTTGCCATATATACATTTTTGTAACCTTTTTCCCAGGTTGGTCACTTTGAGTTTTGGAGAGAGCTACCTACATTCAAGCATGAACCAAAGTTTTCTCAGCATCAAAGCGACGGAATACCTTCAGCTAGAGGCCCAAGCAAGTACCTTAGATTGATCTGAAAGTGTGGGCATTTATGGTAACACTTCAGGAAGTAATGTCGTGGCACTGACCAACAAGTTCTTCACAAATTGACCATCACCTTCCTTTACCTACCAAGCTTTCATATACAAGTAAGTACGTTTGATTTTACATCATTTCTATACTTACTTAAATAGGTCCTTTATCGTTTTGTTACTAGATCTTGCCTTCCCTATATTCCTCCATCCCTACCTTCCTACCCATCTACCTATCCAACCACCCCAAGTCTTCCATCTACTCCTTCTTTCTATTGTCTAAAAGAAATCATATTTTTGGTGCTTTAAAAAGAACACATCTTTCTTCCTACTACATTGCATTGGTGAAAGAGCATTCCTCTTCCTACATCGAACGTGATTGTGGATTTGGGCTTAAAACATTTACATTTCATTCTGGTTTATTGCATTATAACTCACATTAATTGGGGGAAACCTATACATTGGAAGTCATGCCCAACTAATGGTTGACTAATTCAATCTTAGTTCACTTTGCACACTCTCTATACCAAACCACTTGAACAATTTACACATATTCTTAAACATCATCCTACCTGGAAGAAGTTGTCAACAATCACATGATCAGAGGATTGACAATGGGTGCCCAGCTGGTTTCTCTATCTAGTCATTATCTCAGAGAAAGGACCGCCCCTTCCAAAACTTCACCTGAAACCATCCTTATTTCTTGGTTTTTCATAGGGTACCTTATATCAAACCAAAAACTTTATCTTATAATGACAAGCTCAAGGAACGAATTACAAATGTGCCTATCCTATAATTTCCTAACTGAGAAATCCCATTTCATGTACATGTTGATGCTTCAAGAATTGTTGTGGGGCCAATATTGGCACAACCAAGGGAAGGGTCCCTAGATCATCCCATCTACTTTTCCAGTCAAAAATTTACGTGCACGGAACAAAACTATACCAAAACAGAACATGAAGGGTTATCTATGGTTTATGTACTACAAAACTTTTGACATTATCTCTTGGCAACACCCTTTATGTTCTTCACTAACCATATGGCCCTTAAACAATTGGTTAACAAGACTATAATGTCAGGGGTCATTTACCATTAGATAATATTGTTTCAACAATTTTATTTCATAGTGGTAGTTAAACCAAGGAAAAATAATGCAGGGCATGATCATTTGTCATGCATTGATAATGGTAAACAAGTGCAACCCATAGAAGATAGTATGCAAGATGCTCCACTACTAAGCATCCATGGTTTCTTGATTCACTTCTTTCTTATGAGTAGGGTCTGAATACTTTCCATGCACCACCTCTTCTTTAATAACCAATGGCCTTTGCCTTGGTACTTCCCTAGAACACGCAGCCTCAGCTCACTTCGTAACTAGTACAAGCTCTAGTTCTAATTTGCGTGCCACTCTTGGAATCCATTGTAAATCGGCCTTCCTTACGCTTACCATCCCGGTGCCTTTTTCCTTTCAGTGTTTCTAGCTCATATGTTCAAACAGCTCCAGGCACTCCTCATATTTATGCTTCTTTCCACACCAAGAGCATTGTAACAAGTCTGGGCATTCACACTTATAGTGCTCCATAGACCCACAATTGTAACAGATTCCACGCGGGAATTCACTTCTCCCTCCATAGTTACCATGACCATGAAACCCTCCTCAAAAACCTCTTCCATGCACCCTTCCATCTATGCGCCTTTAATAGTGATGACCATCATCCTTGGAATTGTTTTTGAGGATGGTCTGGTGCACACCAATATCAATGGCATCATGTATCTGGTCAATCAATCTACAATCCTTGGTGTCATGAGTAGTAAAGGTGCAAATTTTGCAATAACAAGACACATTATTATGGATCACACGCTACAACAATGGGAATCTACTTGCATTATGATCTTCATGGAAAATTTCACAGTCCACCGTCATGGCACATATTGATCTCTAGGGACAATTTTCCTTTGTATTCCCCTCTACCTCACAATCCATGCACCATACACCATTGCAAGTCTCATGCATCGATTTCACAGATAGCTTCTCCAGCTTCTTCTTCATCGCAGAAATTTGAGCCTCAAGGAATGGGCTAACACTGATATCCATGCTTTCGACAGCCTCAGTGTGTAGGGCAGCCTCTAAGGCCTCACGTGGGTATGTGAAAGTTTTGTGTGAAAGCGCTCTCCTAAACGATGTTATCAGTCCTCCAAAAAATCACTGAGCATGTTGAGAAAGGTGAATATCATAGGATACCTTTGATAAGAGAGTTTTAAAATGCACATCGTATTCCTACACACTCTTTGCCATTCCTTGTTAGATCTCCTTTAGAGCGTTGATACTCTTTTGTTCAAACTCAAGGATATGAAAATCTACTAAAAAGGCATTTCGTAGCATGGTGTAATCTACCACCATCTGATGGGGGTCATACTTTCGGTACCAACTATGCACACATCCTTACAACGTTATTGCAAACTGACTTACCTTTCACTCCGAGGTACTGATCCCCTTCGCATGTTATAGCAGTTCACACTTGTCTACATGCTCTGTAGCATACTCAACACCTTTGTAGTCTAGTAGATGAAAAGACATTTCAAAAAACACTTACTAAGGTGGTTGAGGCCCTTATCCACCTAACCCAAAACCTTGATTCCCTCTAGTGTTTCCTCCACCACCAAATCCACTAGATCTACTAGGTCTCTTCCCTCCTGACCCACCAAATCCACCATGTCCTCTAACTCTTATACCACTAGATCCACCTCCTGTAGCCAGTAAAGGGCCTGATGTGGTTGCGCCTAGTGTTCCCAATGTTCCAATGAACTACACGCTAACAGTTTGTGATATTGCACTGCTACCAGATGGGTGTCTTGTGCCACTTCTAGTCACGATACCCAAGCTTTTTGAACCCACACTTTGTCCAAACATTTTTTTAGACAATATTCTTCCAAACACGGGAAACGATTGTGTAGCCATAGATGTACTAAATGAAAATTTATATCTCCTAGGTGCAGATCGGTCACTCCCAATGATGCCAATTGTGTTAGAAATACTTATCTCTTGATTTAGAACACTAAGTGCTAGGGGTTGGTCAACAGGCGGATTTAGATGTGCGTCAACGGCTCTCCTTTCTCCAAGTGACGAAGTCTCATCAGAAGCTGAAGGGATCTCCCTTCTGCACTTTCTGAGATGGAGTAGTATAGACTACTCAGGCTCCATGTCTACCAAACGAACCTCAATTCTTTCCCACAATGTCTACTTCCATAAATCCATCACTCCCACAACCTCGCGTTGTCTAGCCAACTCCATTTCATGTGCTTTGTTATACTTGATTCGTCTCTCCTCTCTCTCTCTCTTTCATCTATAATGTTTGTCATCTTCTTCCACCCTAGCTTCCTTGCCCAGCACTCAGAAGAAGCTTAGTCGGCCATAGGAAATGCTTCAAAACTCAACGTAATGATCAAGATATTCATAGCTAAAGGGATAGCGCACAGAAACAATCCTCTAGGCTCCCTTAAGAACTCAAACTTAGCAGCCTCATGACAACAATACATATAAATAGAGTATTCTAGGGTATAATTGGTTAGCATTCTTTTCCACCAATGATCAACAACACGTGTCCAAGTCAGATCAACATCCTATAGCCTCTAAATTTCCTCTTGGGTCCAAATGCGAGATCTATAGTACCATTTTGATCTAGATGCGTACATGGAAAGCCATTCATACAACTCTACTGGAAATCAGTAAAATAATGTCTCATACATCTCGTGATATAGGTGTTCTTCTACCCACCTGTGTGCATCAAACTCAGGTCCATTACTAAATATCTGAGAAAACTCATCCTCCGTTCTCTTAAACCATGCTTCGATACTATTCAAGGTCAAGTGCTCTGTCATCGCGCATCATTCTCACAACTTCAAAAAGAGGTCCCGGAAACAGAACCAATATGTAGTCATTTATTACCCATCTACTAACTTCTAACCCCATGTGCACTGGCCTATCACCCAAAGGGCACTAGGTTCTCACCCAAGGCACGCACGGGCACCGAGCCTCTCCTTTATGTGAGCATTGTGAGAAGATCTTGCCATTGTAAGAGGATTAGTTGCAGAGAAGTGAATATTCATGTAAAAGCACAACATGAGCTATCATATCCTGATACCCAAGCATTTAATAACAAAAGAAACATCATGTCATGAAATACAAAGAACAAATCTGCCATAAAATATGAGGAAATAACAGTAGGGTTTGCACCCTTGAACCAGATATTCATAACAGAGCCATATATTTATATTGATCATAGTCTCAACAACCACATTACATTCAAAATGGTTGTATAAGACCAAATGTATCAAGACAGGGATATAACCCATATATTAGAGGTCCTAGCTATGTTTTCTTTATTACAAAAAATTTATAGACCCATCCCTTAGACATGATAACATTCCTACAATCCTCTAATGAGAACCTAAACTCCTAGGGCCTCCTAGTATTCTCTACAAAGATTCACTCTTCCCATGTTATATGTCTCTATGTCTCTCTTTATGCCTTCATATGTCCATCTATATATATGTATGTGTGTCTCTTTTCATCTACCCAAGAATATCTTCTTATAGGATCTTCACCCACCACCGTGCCTTTCTTTAGGAGCAGATCGGATGCCAAGTGTCAATGTGGTCCTCCAATGGTACATGCTTATTTTGCTCCGAGCTCTCCACTTTTTGTAATGATGTCTTCCTAGGAATATTCTAGGCATGGAATATTCTTTCCTTAACCACCAAGTCTCTAGGTTGGCACCTTATCCACTCGGCATGCCTAGTTGGGTCACGTTTTTCCTCAAGTGCCTCCAGAACGATGTATTTGGCTAAGTCCTTAGACCCTGTGTGTTTCGTTGTGCATGCACCCCGGTTTCTCCTAAACACTTCTTAAACCCTTGTTTTGTGTGCTTCTCCCTGCGCGCCCTTCTTCTTACTAGTTGTGCTTGTGCATGGCTTTTGGTACTTAGCCAATATTTCAAGGCCCAACAATGGGGCACGATGAAGTTTTCTAGCGATGGTTTTTGCCTCATGATAGAAACGATATACTCAATGGAGCACATGAAGGAATTATTAGTGGTCACTACATAGGAGAAGTGACCGCTAGAAAGATACTAAACATAGGGCTCTGGTGGAAAAGTCTATTTTGGGATGTGAAATAATATATAAAGGAATGTGACCAATGCCAAAGAATTAGAAAACCAGGGGAGCACGATAGTATGCCTCTCATCCCAGTCACTACAAAGGATCCATTTGATAAGTGGAAAATTGATTTTTTCATCCCAATCAGTCTTGCAGCATGTAGAATAGGCACAAAATATATTATCATGGCCACTGACTATCTTACCCATTTGGGTAGAAGCTTCCCCAACTAAATATTTCACAACAGCAATGGTGGAAAGATGTCTATGGGAAAATATCATCAATAGTATGACAATTGATAGCGGAACTCACTTCTTGAATGACACGATCCAAATTTTGTTAAACTATTTCATGGTTGTGTACCATAAAACAACATTGTATCACCCCACACACTAATCAAACCATGGAAGCATTCAAAAAAAACTTGAGCCATATGTTAACAAAGATTTGTGATGTTGGATGAAAATATTGGGATGATAAAGTATCATCGATATTATGGGTATATTGAAAAACCTATAATCGCTTAAATAAAGCCACACAGTTTCAATTAGTATATGGTATCGAGGTCGTCTTTCCACTTGAATTTTTAGAACCATCCCTATGGATCACACGTTTAGCACAATTAGATGATATCGAATCTATCCAAGAATGGTTGACATGACTAATTTAACTAGATGAATCATATTTACAAGCAAGGTCGTCCCAAAACATTAAAAAAGCATGGTTTAAAAGAAACCTTTAAAGGATAACTCTTCAAGAGGTTGTTAAAGTATTACTCCATGACTCTAAGTTTGCACGACATCTAGGAAAACTCAGGACTCGTTAGCTTAGACCCTATGAGATTTTTGAAATACTTCTAACAAGGGCACACAAATTGATATATTTTAGTGGCAAGATACTCCCAGGCTACTTCAATGGGAGTAGGCTAAATCTGTACTTCTAGACTAGTTAAGATATATCCAATAATGAATATACCATTAGATTAGATGTTATTGTTGTCCAAAATAACTCCCCTAGTTATTTTGACAACTTGTATCCCTATCCTTACTATGAAGATCAATATTACAGGTTGCACACACTTTGGGTTGTCCTCTTGGCATATTCCCTTGGTTGTTATTCCTCGAGCACCCTTGCATGTCTTCCCCTTTCCTTCTCCATTAATCTATCCTTTCCATTTTCCCTTGTATCCTTTCCATTTTCCCTTGTGTGCTTTCCTATCGCATCCGCCTTCTTCCTAGCAATTTGTGCACCCTCCACTGGCACTTTTGACTTACCTTCTAAAATTGGCTAAGTCCTTACCGCATTCTTCCATTCCCATTTCCTTTCTTGTAGCCGTGCATCAATCCTTTGATGCTCGTACCATTTCCACATACTTGTCCCATACGATTATGCTTCCATTTCTGCCTCACACGTTACTTCTGCATGCCTTCCTTTTCTTTCCCCTTCCGCACCTTTCTCTTCCATGCATGCCTTGTGCTTTCCTCTGCACCAATCACTTTGCCATGTGGCAACCTATCAGACTTGAGTGTTTTACACACAACCTATCAAAGTGCGCTAGTAGGGCGAAAAATCCTTGTGATGAACTGTTACATGACACATGGCAGAAATGACAAAATAAGTATATAGTTTGTTGATCTTCCATCCAATCAGCATTCACCACGTGTCATTACGTTTTTATATTTCGTTTTAGCCTTCATATCACCATAAATTTTGTTGTAGGGCTCTAACACACACAGGCCTAGGCTTGTTCATTATTGACATAGGGCTACACTCTAGGTCATTCAAATTCAAATATTGGTGGGATTTGGTAGGTGAGAAGTAGGGAAACACATCTTTAGCCAATAATGTAGAATCTGATCAACCCAACCACCAGAGTTTATTCAAATCTTGTATCCTTCCTTCATCCAAAATTTAAACATATTTGGGGAGGTGCGTCTTTCAGCATTGCATGCATATTTCTAGGAATTCATTGTTGGTTGTTGGTGGTTGAAGATTAAAATCCTAGTTTCCCTCTTCTTTATCTTCTTCTTCTATAAAATGTATGAGCATTGCTCATTTTTTGTTGTTTAAACCTTTGGTTTGTTAAGGAATTTATTTCTTTTTTATATTAAGTTGCAAGCCATTAGATATGGTCTTTTGCATGTGGATACCGGCCTTAGACACCATTATAATAGATTGTGCATTTCTAAAAATAATATAAGTCTTGTTTTGTGGCTATCTTCTACCTTAACACATTTTATTGTTCCTTATTACCTCTCCCTTGCATTGTGTGCTTGTTGTGCTATCTAATTTCCCTTGCAGGTCCATCTTCTCATTGTGCCCCATGAAAATGACTACGTGATTTCTTTCTGGACTGTGATACGCATTCTTATTCTTCCCGCGTGTATTCTCCTTCATTTTCTCTTAAAGCCAACTGATTCATTCCCCTTTCTTTCTGGTGTTATTGTGTCCCTTAAATTACTTTTCCCTTTCTGCATATCCTTCTAACTTTTGTCCCTTGGCATGACTAGTTTAGTATTTCATTCCCTGCATTCAAATAGTAGTAGTAGTAGTAGAAATAGGTAGAGGAATCGGCCTTCTCCATAGGTCTGTCTCAAGCACACAAGGTCCCACAACTTGGATATAGTCCCATTGTTTCCTCAATGACCCAGTTTAGCCTAATCTAGGATGGGTGCAAGTTTGAGCTCCAACGGTTATTTATTTCCTTTAGTTTAGTTTTATTTTTATTTGTAATAAGCACATAATTGGAACACTATTGTTTCTCATGCTAACAATATCCATACACATTTATTTTCTCAAAGGACTGCACAAATATTTTAAAGGGGAGAAAAAATTAAGAAGACAGGGATAAACAGACAAGTGGGACGGAAAAAGGTAGTGGTTGAAATAGCATACGAACACTAGAAACTATGAAGGAAAGTGATAAAAGGGAAATACTTATAGTAATACATGCACAAATAGAAACAAGTGACAAGGGAATGAAATGGGGATAGATAATGGAAATGAGGATCTTTCAAGAGAATAATTAAAAATGAATCTACTAGGAGGAGGCACATAATTTATGAAATAGATAAATGTGACCTACATCAAAAGTTTAAAGAAACATAGCTCGAGGTGTGATGGAAAAGATTTTAAGAAGAGTACCACACTGCATACATAATTGTCAATTGGTTTCAATAGCAACAAGAGAGAATTATCAATTGGGTATTAACGATAGCTGTGGTAGTTGAAAACTCATACATGTGAACATTAAATGGAGGAAGCATTTATTACCCCTTTGTTAAGGGTATAAATAGGCAAAGTAGTAAGTTGTTTTATTTACCTTGCAATGAGAAGTGAAAGTTGGAGCTCCATAGAGAAAACAACATAGAGAATTGAAAAAATGATTAAACAACAAAGTAAATTCAAAAAATATATTTTATGCCACGAACCAATCTCCATTGATGTTATCTACAGGTTGTTGTCAGAACACACACATGAGGGAAAAGTAGGCCAAACTATAGAAAGACAAACCAATCGTAACCGTCATTGATTGGGGGTCGCAGAGCTCGAAAGATGGAAAACTTTGGGGCAACAAATCACCCCAGGGAAAATCAGAGTGGTTTCAGACCAGCCAAAAAATAGGGTAGACAGGAAGACAGGGAGCAAGGTAAGGATCATTAAAGACAAGAATACATGGAGCAAAGATAAGGATAAGCAATTCTAAATCCACAATGATTAAAGAAGATAGGATCATTAAAGAGGATACCATCATAATTGAAGAAATGAAATCAAGGGAGGGCGTAAGAACTTCAGAAACTCATAAAAGTAAAATCACAATGACCACAAGAAAGTTGCCTAAGAAGCCCCAAGCCTCTAGCGCACTTACAATAAATATTGAGATGTAGTACCCTACAAAATCCAAAACCATTGGGGACTAGAACAATAGTATGACCTTCGCAAACATTTCTTAATGTAATTATACGCACCCAAAATTGCATGTGCTACATTGTCAGAAAAATGGTTACAAAAGTCCCCAATGATAATTCACGTCCTTTTAGAAGATGTTCGAGCTCCGAAACCCATTTGCAGTGTATATTTGTAGCCTAGACATCCTTACATCACTTTTCCACACTTTTTCCAGTTTCATGTTTTGTTCTATGCATGTTTTAGCCATTAGTGCTAGGACCGCCACCCTGTTTGGATGGCGGTTCTGAAACAGCTGCCCAAGTAGGGCGGCGGTCCTGTGACTACTGCCCTATGTAGGGTGGCGGTCTTGTCCATTTTTTCCAGATTATGTCATGCATGTTTTAGCATGCGACGATTCACTTAACTTCACTTTTAGGACACGTTTATGAACCGATTGGTCTAAAAATAGTTTTGATTTCTTGGTTCTCCTTCCCTCTTTTATTTTTGCATGTGCTTTAGTTATTTAGAACTTCCTCTTCTTTCCTTGTGCATGAAGGCACATCCCAGCCCCAATTCTGATATATTCTATGCTTGTATTCAAGTAAAAGGCCTGAGAATTTTTGTGTATCTTGCATAGTATTACTACCACAATCTTGCTAGGAATTGCATAGCCAAGCTTAGATCTCTTGTGTTATCTCTCTTCTACTTGCATTGCAACCAGAATGCCTTCAAGCTACCATTGCTCAAGTGTCTTCTTATGTTTTTGTTCTTGCATTCCCAATTCCTTGGACTCATATGAACACACAAAGAAAGAAAGGAACAAACTAAGGGGACAGACACAAATACAACCGGATTTTCCAAAGCTCTTGCTTATCAAGGTTGGAATTACTTGTTTGTTTGCTTCCTTTACCAAATTATCAATTTTGAATCATTAGTTTCAATTGCATATCAAATACAGTAGTAAGATTGTTCATTTCAATTTGTTAGGCAATTACAAGTAGATCAAATCATTAGAAATTTTGCTCTTTGGCATTACCAGGGAACTCTTGGGGAACAATAGCTCTTTTAGGGTCATGATTTGTTCTTCGCCTCTGAGGTAGGGTTTGAAGGGTTTTGATTAGATTAGGTTATTTGTTTTATATTTAGATTCACATATTCGCATAGGTAACCAGCTACATCCGGCCAATTACTTGTATTTATTTATTTTATTAGATTAGAACGTATTGCTTAAAAACTAGAAAAGATCAAAAACATTTACTTTTGTTACATTAGTTTTTCTTTCATTATTTTGCTCTGATATATTGTGAAAATTCCAAAAACATAGATTAGATTTCCTTTTATAGTTAGTTTGTTTTATCAAGATAATTTCAATTTCATTATGCATGACCATCAACGGCCCACAACAAGAAAATACATACAGTTATGATCCTTTGTCCCCACAGCCCAATGGGTTGGAGTTGATAATAGACATTGATACAAGTTTACATTTGACAGTCCTACGTACACCTGTTACATTATCTGAGAAAATAGAACAACTAAACACACTAAACATCATTGTTAATCAAGCCTATGATTATTGGACTGCTCCCAACAACTGAGTTTGATTACATGCATGACCATAACAGGGCCACATCCTCCACTAGTCTTCGGTTGTGATCCTCATGTCCCGCAACCCAATGGGCCTGCTAACCAATTAGATATCAACACTGGTTTGCATGCATCAGTATTTAGATCATCACCACTTCCACCCGATATCATTGCACAGCTTTCATTATTGAACATAGTAGATGATTAGGCTAAGACCTTCTAGACCAGACTAGAAAATAGTCCATAGTCCTTCTGGCTTCTTTACGCCTCTCATTCTTACTTATATGAACTTGATTGGAAATCTATACGAGGTGCCCACAGGTCACTTTCTACGTGTTCAACAACCAATGAATAGAATATCGACAGATCTCGATATTAACTGGAGTCTCCGAGAAGCTATCATATCAAATCGATCAATCACACCACTTCAAGTTAGGAGAGCATTCTTTGCCTTAGATTCGCAGATCCCATTATTGTGTCTCGAAGATATAAGGTTACCTCATTAGCTTATCCATCATCACCACACATACACATCTATTTATATTCTACACCAGTTGTCTCAGCATGACCTCGGGAAGTCGGGTGCAAAGAAGGTCACATGTTGATTTTCTTTCATACAGTAACCATATTGTATCAAGGCTTGATGGAACCATTGAAAAATGAATGATGTGTAAAATAGGTCAAAAATATGAGCATGATAATGATGTCTATGATAGCAGTGTGTGTAAGACATTGGAAAAAATAGGGGTCCTTAAGTTACAACAACTTACCTTTTTTAACAAGCCCTTAGAGCTATATCAATACCTCATTTTGTGAGTTAGAGAAGGATATTTCTATTTTGTGAGACAATGAATGAAAATATCATGCCATTTAATTCAAAAAATGATAAGTATTAACAATACCAGTGAAAATTTGGCACAAACATTGGGGGATGATGCAATAGTTGATAGTATTGGTGACTTCCTCAAGTATACAAGCGCAGGAAAATTCATGTCCATAGAGGAGATGAAAGACAATGGGATAAAACTCACTGCGCGACTTATTGCTACTAAGATTTTAGGAGCAAAAAGATGGATGGAAATCAATAAAAAAATTCCGAGCATTGCACATAAGGTAGAGTGCATAAAGTTTTTCAACTACTCCCAAATTGTTGTAAACAACATAGTAGAGGACGCCGAATTATCCCAAGAACACAAAGGGATTAAATTATAATTGGGTGTGATATTATTGTTGGTCATCTTCAGAGAGATTGACATGCCAAAAGGATACAGTGAACCGCTATGGACATTTCCAATTGAAGAAATGTCATTGACAATTATGTATAAGGCCTACATGGAGCCCCTTAACCTTACCAATTCATATAAGGCAAGGTTGGCAAATTGACTCAAACACTTGGGCAATGTCTTAGAGAAAGGCTGGAGGATTCCACGCCTTTTACCTCAAACATTTGAGGGTGAAGTTGATTTCGGTGCTGTCATAAATCACATAGTGGAAAGAATAAAGAATAATGAATAATGATGAAACCTGGACACCATGGGAAAATTTTCCATATACCTTTATAGAAGATTATTTTATCCACTTTTTCAAGAGGGTTAAGGAATTCAAGAACCTTAACATAGATACACAAAAGATAGATGAAGACATTCATACAGTGTGACAAACATGCAAACATATGGATCAAGAGGCATGTGAAGGGGTCCAAACCACATATATCTGTCATATTTCACAGTGAAAAACTATCATAATAGGGAGCAAAGCTCAAAAAAATTTCTTCTATCTACACCTAAAGAAGAAGGCTAACCTTGAGGATAAAACAGATGAGGATCCTAATAAAGAGTTGGTTATGAGAAAAATAAGGTGTTGAGGAACATGGGAACATGATTCCAATGTCTCAAAAGAGGAGAAAAGGATGTGTGCACCATCAAAACAACATCCTAAGAGGAGGAAGTAAAATCCACAATAGAGAAATGATTCGAAGGCCTGCAATAAACACCTGGAAAAAGAGAAGCGCATGTGGATGTACCAGAACAACAACCCCCACATGACGTAGGGCCAAGTTTGGATGATGGACTCTCTATCCCTATGAAAACAAACATAAGTTTCAAGTCACCCCAAAAAGTACTAGAGGTTAAATATTTTTAGGAGAAGGAAAAGATGAGAAAACAAAGTGGAAGCCACAAGGATAATGATGGAATGAAAAATGGCCATGAAGAATAGGTTTTATAAGAAAAGGGAAAGGAAAAGTACATGGCAGGAGTAAAGTGGTGATATAGATGAGGAGACACATATCTACTAAATAGTAAACAAGAGATCAATGTGCTCCACTTACCAAAAGGGAAAAATGATTATGATTTGTTCCATTGGGACAATCTTAAAAATACAATTGCATCTAGGCGCGCAAAGAAGGCCTTATCCTTTTCTTTGGATGCTTGCAAAGTGGAACCACTTATTGAATTTCCTAGCGACATCCTTCATACAATTTCATCGAAGGAAGGACACCCAATTTTCATCATGACAACGTATAATATGTTTGAGACCCAAGATGAAGAGGAATTTCTCAAGATAGTAGGGGAAATGGTGCAATAAAACCTACAAAATAGTAGTAAGGCTCGCATTTATAAAGAAAATACAAGGAGCTTGGAGGAGGAGGTACGAAAAATAAAGAGCCAGTTGCAGGAAATCCAACATGAGAATAAGGGGCTAAGAGACAATTATTTGTGCATTGAAAAAAAAGATGGATGCCATTACTAAGAGAATACTATGCAACGATCCTAAGATATTGAAAGATATCCCACTCATTCCAAGAGAGAAAATAGATGAGCTTGAAAAGCTTGTAAATCCATTATTCAAAGAGATAGAGAGGGAACGACAAAAAATAAAATGGTAGGAAGGTGACTAAAAAATATCTGAGTAATATGTAATAAGAATTTTGTAGCCTGCGAGGAGATTACATGGAAATTCGAAGCCACAATGGTCAAATATAAGAAGTTGCTTCGAGGGTTGTATAAACAACCACAAATAATCCAAGTGTAGACAAAAGAGCTGGAGGATAAGTTAACAGTGTATGAATCCTAATTGGATGATGAATCCTTGGACAGATCTTCTAGGAACAAGATAATGGAAGAATCAGAAGTTGTCGAATAGGATATCACAATGAAAAAAGGGAAAATCAAAAAACACCTAATAGAGTTAAGGAGGATCACTAGCACATACGAAGCAAATCTCATTTAAGTGTGTGTTGATCTAAAGATGTAGGTTGATCAATTACGGGTCACGGTTACAACCAGGATAAAAAGAGTATATGTGTTCAATCAGCTTGCTTCACAGTCAAATAAGGTACACCAACAGATTGAGCACATTTTACAAAAATGGCAGGCGCATGAAGATGTGTTGCATCAAGACGTCCTATAATTATTTAAGGATGTATGATAAATGTTTCTCAAGGATATGCAACTGATTTATTATGAAGTGATGTTGGGCCCCTATCTATTGTATTTTCTAATATTTGTATTCTTTATTAGTTAAACTATTCTTTAAAGGTGTGTGGAGATACACTAAGGGTGTGCGCAGGAAAAGAATCGGGGAGTGGGTGATAAGTTTGTGTGCAAAGGAAAACATATGGAATGGGTGCGCAAGGGATAGTGATATGCATGCATGAGGAATTATGGAGATGCGCGAGGAAAATATGGGAACAAGATATAAAAGAAAAAGATAAGAATACAAAGGACATGTAATATAATGAGGAAGTAGGGATAAGCATGAGTCTGGAAGTGGACTTAGACTTCAATTCTCTGTGACTGCATGAAGGGAATGGATAAGGATAAAAATAACCGTAAGATAGATATAATATCGACATGCAACGCAGGTTTATGAAAACATGAGCTATTGTGGTCAACCAACTTAAATGGGGTAGTTAGCTGGAGTTGTAAACTCGGAGTATATTTGTAGCCTTTCTAAGACTGGTGAAGGGAAAGTCCCCACCATTATAAATACCTATGAAAGGGTTAGATATAGGAGGAATGATTTGGGAAAGAGTGAGGAAAAATATATATTGATACATACATATTGTTGTGAGAACTATGTAATTTTATGTATGACTGATGACTTCTAACTAAGCAAACAATATATATGAAAGATGGCAATTTGTGTAATGTGCATGGTTTTATGTTAACATAGAAAAGAGTTATCTTATTTGAGTACTATAATAATTGGATGTTATAGACATTTCTCTTTGCTAACCTATGAAGGGACCTGGACACCTCCCATGCTTTGGGTGAGCGCACCTAGCCTAGCTAGGTGTGATATGCTAGCGTGGTGGTAAAGGATAATTGTGCACAATTGGTTGGGAGATGTTATGTGCATAGGGCACCGCACTATACTCCTATAGTTATGGAACACAAAAAACTCTTGTACTAATAGTCCTTTATTCAAAGTAACATTATGCATAATATTACACAAGGGCATACAAAGCTATGTGATATTGCAAAATATTTTATTGTTCTAATTTTTTTTTATGAAGTAATATATAGCAAGTGAACTCATATGTCACCGCATCATATGGTGAATCAAATAATGTCAAAAGGACCATATGTGTTAAATAAGGTTTTCTACTCTCTCCTATACTTTTTTGGTTCCACATTGAGAAAGTAGAGGAAATGATTTTTGATACATTGGGTGTCATAGATGATTGCTTACTCTTTTAAGTATTTGCTACTATTCTCCTAGCCACATATAGTTTCTTACTCATTGGAGTATTTATTTTGATTCTCCTATTTGCATATTTGAAATTATTTTTATATCTCACTTTGTGAGAGGTTTCCAAAAGCAAATTGTATCTTATACTTTGTTTGTGATGCTAATTTACTTTAAGATAGTTTAGGTAAAAAAATGTCATGACATTTAACATCTCTATAGGTAAGGAAATATAGATGATTCTTACTTATAGAGATGAGAGAGTGGATACATTATTTTTATATGCATAGTTTGGTGTCTTTTTTCTGAACCACACTTTAATTTGACTCTAAGTATAGAATCTAGACTAAATAAAGAATATGTAATAGTCACAATTTGGTAAAAATAATGTTTTTTGTCTTTATTATTAGGACATTCAGACAAATATCCATCTCATTCACTTCTCGAACCTATCCTCTTGTTTATTTATGATGTTTGTGGACCATAGATTCAAGAAGAAGAACAAAAATGAATAAAGAAAATCCTTGTTACATTGTTATCAAATATACTCATCATAAGTAATCTATCGCACACTCCATCGTCCTTATAGAATTTTACATAACCCCACTCATTTGATTAATGATATTTCAAGGGGTGATAATGATTCCCATACTAAGAAAAGTGGGAGCTTGATAAAATCCATTATTAGTTTCCTTCAATTCCTTTATGGAGTTGGCAGAGCATGGGGTAATCTCTTGTTGGTAAGGGAGGCCCTTCTCACTGATTTTCCTTGATGGAGACTTAATCTTGATATTAAAGGACAACTCCACATAAATTCTCTATAGATGCTCCTGATATCTTTGAGGGAGATATCAAAAAAGGAATTTGTGATAACATTTATAGAACCTACCTCCATTCCACATATTCTAATCCTAAAGAATTGTTCTCCTCAATATTTCAACACTACTGAGGCTTTTATCTTCACTTCATTCACGGGTTATCCAACTCCCAGGCATACCTAATTTTAGTTACCTTGTAGCTTGAGGGTTCCCCTTAATAGCCAATTCAGATTTTATTCTCATCATCTTTGCATTAACACGTGCCCCCAGATTTATCCAAAGATCCTTATTTGTCATATTTTTACTTTGAAGTTTGAGACTAAGAACCAATTTTTTAAATGATCTCCCTACTACGAGATAAAAGGAAAATTCATTTGCTTCTTCAAAAATTCACTTGGATCTCTCTAGACACTCATTTCTTATAAAATCATATATTCTTATCGTGCTCTTCCTAATGGAGATATTTAATGTTCATCAACGAATTTCTAGACACAATACCCCTAGTGATACAGTTAATTTAGTATTAGTTAGAGCTATCTCACAACATAAGTAGGAAGAGATGTGGCAAACTTCCTACCTAAAATGGTAGACATGTGAAATGTTGTAAACCTAATGACACATGGCCTCACACTCGTCACACACATTTTTACCACTTTTGAGTATTAGAATCATTTCCTCTTAAACAAATTTCATCTCATTGTGCATGATCCTACTCTTTGTGATCTTCATAGTACTTTATTCTTCTAGGTAAGTGCTTTCTAGTTAATATTATTTTAAAGTTTTCTCTTTTATATTCACTGGGATGTGCTACTATGCTTCCCCTATATTCTTTACAATGTACCCTTTGTAGTCTTATAGGCCAATTTTGTCTTTTGGTGGACATTAATATTTATTATATTAAACTCGTACCTATTTACATACATTTATATCTATGGCTTCTTATGTCCACTGACACGTGCCTCCAACTTCTCAAAACTGTGAGATTAATTATTAGCTTTGGTCATTCCAGAATGATATCTAGAATATTAAAAATTACCTTTTGTTATTGTATAATGACATCTAAAATGTTGTAATCCACATCTTACGATTAATTGTCACACAATCATTTTATTAGATATTTATTTTATTTTATTAAATTTTCATTAAAATATTTGTCGTATAAATTTATGAATATATTCTATGTTTTATTTTTAAAATAAATAAATAATAATTATATCGTGTATAATTATTAAAGAATTTAACACATACACTTTATTAACTGAAAAAGATCTTATAATCTTTATATGTATAAAAATTATTTTTTGATGAACACTTTATAAACAAAGTATTTATAAACCACCACTTTAAACATATATTACTCCAAATTAACTTAAAAATCATTTTAAAATAAAACTAAAAATTATGTGTTAGAGTTAAGTGCCTCCAACATTTTACAAACCTAAAATAAGACACCTTACATAATAAACCTTACCTGAAATAGAATTTATATCATTAACAAAGAGAGTGCATGTGTCACGTGATATACTCAATCAAAGGTTTGGAGGGCTTATTATGTTGTTGCTCAAAATATTATTGTTGCTTCATATGATGTCACCAAAAATTTGATTATTGCTTTTATCTTTGGGTTTTTATAATGTACCTACTATAATTAAATACATGAAGAATGGCGAACGTTAAGTGCTCACTTAAATTATAAGTAAAGTCAAAATGCCCATCTCCCTATGAATTATGTGATAATTGAAATATTCTTAATGTGCTTATTTCACGTTGAAAAGAGCAAACGCGATCATTATGCTCAACTTGTAATAAAAGTCAAACAGCCCATTGAAAAGTGATTACTTTACACACCTAACAATGCTCCAAAATTATTGATTAGTTGTTAAGCGACATGATTTGTTTGTTAATTATTGTTTTAAATTAGGTATTGCTACGCATTTATTAGTTTTTGGTGGCGGTCTTTAATTTTCCCTCTTTTACTCTTTTACCTCAGTTTTCGTGTAGAAATTATTTTAACATTTTTTATTCCTCTAACATACGCCTCAACATTTTTGGAAACTATCAAAAAAGATCTGGACATTTATAAGCCTTCTTTATAATCTTTGCTAGGTCAAGGTGCTCCCATCCCTTTTGTAGTGTTTTTTTTTCCCTTAATATACTTAGGTAGTGCTGCTAAAATCGTAATTTAAATTCAATTGTATGTAACTAGCAATTGTACATAGTTTGTGTGATTAAAATACCGAAAGGGATGGAAGGGGGAATCTACAATAACTCAAATGAATTGGGGTGAAAAATATTGAGCTTGAAAAAAAGGGGTGGGGGGTGGAAGGAGTAAATGATGGACGCAGTGAAAAGCAGGAAGATTTTGTGAAGGGGTGACGTGTGCAATGGCTAAGGATAGAAATATGAATTGTAAAAAGATGAAACAAAAATTGGGGAAGGAAGAAGAGGAGGTGTTGGATGTTGCACTGCAAACACGTGTGGCACCACCACAGTGTTTTTTCTAGCTACTGTAGTGTGAGTAACAATACCTCGATGCCACCCAAAGAATGCCTCATTAAAACAATGTCTTCCCCTCAGATTAACTGTCAATTGAAATGCTCCAACGGAATGCTTTTCACCTTATCCAAAAAGCCAAAAAATAACCAACACTAAACCATCAAGTGATGGCCAAAAACATACAAAGCTTCAAACTTCAAAGAATTTTTAGACCTATGTGCATGGCTCCTACGCCCATGCTCATGGACTCTTTAGTATATTCATATTCACGAGGGCATCTACAAAGCTGGTGGTACCCTTACAAGCGAATATCATTTGATCACCGACTAGACTTTTCATGAGAAAACAAGGAGAGAATCTTTCGTGGGTCGTGTGCAGGTATGATGCAATAAGTATTGGCCATTACAAGGCAAGTTAATCAAAAATAATATTGAGCTTAAGAATAACGTTGTACCACGTCTTCTTTAGCTATATTGAGGGGTCGCTTAGTCAGGGTTGTTAACTTGTTCGTCAACTTTAGGGTACCAACAATTAAGCCTTACACAACTAAAGGAGAGTTGGAAAGAAAAAGGTGAGAATTAAATAGTTGCATGTCCCACGACTCAAGATTATTCCTATGCAAACAATATTTATTATCTATGAAACTAGGGAAGGAATGGTGCATATCTCCTATGGGGGAAAATATCTGGTATATGCGCTCCACTATATCTCGCTCGAACTATTCAAGTTAGTAAAATTTGTACTTGAAGGGTTCAAACAATCATAAAAAATTGAGCATGTACATCAATTACTCATCGATAACAAATGAGAACTTATATATTGTAAATTCGCATTCAATAATATTTTTTAAAAAAAAATAACACCCTATATAATAAAAACTTGTATTCTATGACACAATTACCTTCATATTTCATAACGCGACATGGAAAAAATCATCCCTCCCCAACACCATTTATCTTAAAAATTGAATAGATAAATGTAGAATAAACAATAATATATATTAAAAAAAGTTTTAACAATCAAAAACAAAAAAAATATATTCACACGAATGGAATTTGTGCTTATGGGCCAAAATTAAAAAAAGGGAAAAAACCAATATGTTCCACATTGGAAACCCAACCATGAAAACATGCAGGTGGAGGCAAGGGTTAAATTGTACGTACACTTATAATTGTCCAACAATTCATGAGTGTCGGTAATTTTCCATTACTACCATTAAAAAATACAAAACAATATTATTTATACCTTACTATTAAAATATATAAAAGATGATTCGATATTTTTTTAGCTATATTTAATATGTACTAATAAATATAATTTACATATAACTCTATATAAAAAATGAGGGTCGTATTTTAAATATGCAAGCCACATGCGACCATTATTTCAAAAATTACAAGTTTTTAACGTCTCAAATCACAAAAAACATATGGCCATCAAATTTAACCCATGTATGGAGGGTCCAGATGAAAACGGACACGGAAATGACTAAACGTCCGTCAAATTCAAATTTACATGATTTTAATGGCAAAGATCACAAAAAAATATCTAAATGGTCATCAAATTCAACTCTTACATAGAGGAGTATGATGAAAACAAGCACAAAAAATAGCTAAACAACTGTCATGTTAAGATCACAAAAAATATCTAAACGCCATCAAATTCAACTGTTGCATGGAGGAGTAGGATGAAAATAGCCACAAAAATGTCTAAACAACTGTCAAATTTAAACCATGTGTGGAGGGGAAGGATAGAAACAAGCATGTGGAGGGGGCAAGATTTGTGGAGGGCAGGTGTTGACTGTACAATGCATCCTGAACTCCAACTTAGACATGTCTTTCAACATAAAATATTCTAATTGTAAAGGAAAAAGTGAGGAATGCGATATTTTCTCCATACTAGAGAAATAGACCAACAAGAAACAAAAAAATGTACAAGCTAACACAATGGGATAACATCCTAGAGAGTACTTTTTTGGTTCTTTTCCATTGGTGTCCACAAAATTATTTTCATGTCAAACTTTATATTTTCTAGAAGGGAATATAATTAACCATTGTGTGCCAACATTGCATTGCTAACATAGATCTAGTGTTATAAATTTCATAGTTCTGGGAAGGTTAAAATCTCACTCTGAATTCCACGTTTTCTATTTTCAATTTTTTTTTTATTGTAGTAAGCAACTATGTTACCCACTATACGATATTGAAGATGGCAGGAGCAATTGTAACATTTATTACTCACAAACTTGGTGAGAGGATTGTCCAAGAAGCTGCTCACAAGGAAATGTTGATGCTCAACTTCACAAAATACTTTGATTGGTTCAGGAATGAACTCACAACTATGTATGGTTGTCTCGCATACGCAAAAATTACAGAGTGCAAAATGAGAGCCTCTGAATAGATGGTTGCATAAAGTTAGGGATGTTGTCTGAGACATCGAGGACATTGTGGATGGGTAGGATGAAAATAGCCACAAAATGTCTTAATGATAGTCAAATTTAAACCATGTGTGGAGGGGTAGGACAGAAATAGGCACATAGAGGGGAAGGATTTGTGGAGGGTGGTGTTGATAGTACAATGTAACCCCAAATCCAACTTAGACATGTCGTTCGGCATAAATATAATACAAAATTTTGAGCTTTATCTAATGAAATCATTAAACAATTGTGTTAAGATGAAATAATATCACAATACAGTAAATTACAACAAACATACATATCCTTAATCATGTACATATGATAACACCTAACTCCAATAACATAGGTGATCTAATCAAGGAATGAACAAGTTAGGGTTAGAAAATATTGCACCAATTTTAAACCAAGCAAAGTGAGAATGATCTAAGAGTGTGCAGGAAGGATGTGCACAATGTCATCAAACTATCCTAAAAATATGGAAATGTGATTATGAGTGTAAGATGAAGTCGCTTGTTGCAGATAAATTCATCCATGTAATTTTTTCTAGGGTGGACATATATATCATCTGTTGATTTTGATTAGATCTTGCTTTTGGGGCTATCTTCCTCTATGTTATTAGATTCACCTTCTATGGTTGAAATTGTGTGATTACAAATATGCAATATATTAGGGATTTTTCTTCATTTTGGGGGGACCTAAAAATGGTTGATCTAATAGTGTTGAGTGGCATTGCCATGTTTACACAAAAATACTTTGAAGAGGCATTAAACATTATAATTCCTTACCTAATGTATGTATGGAAGATGTATCTCATAATGTGTTTGACAATAGATACCATAATAAGACCTTCAACACTCAATAACAATATTTGGTGTGTGATATGTAGCTTTGGAAATTGGCATGGATAGTTGTTTGATATGTGCACAGACTAAGAGTTGGTTGATATGCTTGAGATAATGATTTAGTAATTGATTTCATTGTTGTGATTTTATAGGTACTCCTAAATATATTAGAGGTGAGGACCTTCAAATGGGTTATGTGAATGTCCTTTTATAGGTGATTGTTGTAATAAGATTTATTTCTTAAATTACACTATGACAACTAGGGTAACTTGTGAATTTGATAATGTGATTATTAGAGCTTTGGAGGACAAATTCATCACCTCATGACACATTCATATGAGCAACTTTTTCTTTCATAGTTAACTTCATCACGGTAAAGTGCACAATACAAACTATCGATTGGAAATGGTGGCCAAATTTGTTCTATATTACGAGAATGATATTTTGACTAGTAATGGATGAATAAAAAATGCCAGTTAGTGTCCGGCAGTACTAATTAAGCAAAGTATGTGTAGGAATTTGTCAATTAAACAATGATTTATGGGTGGTGATAGAATCCAATGATTAATTTCCAAATGACATATGTCCAAATTTAGGTATTTACATTTGCCCATATTTTAATATAGTGATTGAACATTACTTTATTAAATTAAAATATGTCAAATTGATTTAACAAAAATAATATTTTTTATAAACCCTAATTTTAGAGTCACGTATGATAAATAAATGCTAAAGTACATATTTGACAAAAGTAATAAGCTAGATAAATATAAAACCCTAAGTGCAAGAGGGAAATAGTGACTTAGTTGATTTACATTTTTTTGAAGGTGATCCGGAATGGGAAAACTGATGAATGGGAAGGGTAGACCATTGCAAGTATGCACGGTAAAATGGAACTGTCGGATGAAGTTGGACCAAGGCACCTGGACTAGGGTGAGGGCGCTTAGGCATCAAATACCTCTATTGGGTTCCTGTGACTGCATAGGAGCTCGAAACCTGATTCTTATGGTGTCACACAAGTGTCGCTGATAGTCATTTTTGGTGGCTTGTATGTTGCACTTTGATCGTAGAAGTCACTTGTAACCTGCAAATAAATGTTCACCTGTAAAACCATCAAACTACATCGAATCCCAAAAAATAAAGATGTAGTAAGGGGAGTCAGACTGACCTCAGTAGTCATGCGACTAAGTGAACTTATGACCAAGTGTTGCGCTACATCTCAGACTCCATGTAGTTCTTGTAAATGTGTAAAAGAATCATGCCCTAGGAAGCCCTTATGCAAGCGCACTTGATAGCGGGCGATAACTAGATGTACCAATGTAAGTAGATGTGTGGATGGAATAATGAACTTCCTGTAGACATAAATTTTTGGTATCGCTACCCTCACCCCGTGTTCATTCATCGTCATCTTTTTCATACATACATCTTTTCCCTTTCAAATTTTCCTCTTCCCTCCTAAATTCAATTTATCCCACCCTATCAGTATTTCCCATTAATAATTCATCTATTATCCATACTCATGTTTAGTTAATTACTAAACACTCAATTAATTTATTTCCTCTTCTTAAATCCTCCATTTTATCCTTTCTAGGTCATCATTTAATGTTTTCACCTCTCCATGGTCTTTATTTAATATTTTCTACCATCCACCTACCCATTTACCCATTCTATGCAACCCTAACTCGTTCCATCTCTTCTAAATCCTAATCTCACATCAATCGGTCTCTTTGTCTCGAGCTCGCCACCTTCCCACCACCCAAATGGATGGATCCCCACGATCGGCGGTGACCCGTTTGGCTCACCATCGACCCTATAAATTTGCCCCTACCCCTCCTTTTCTCATGATGCAATTTTTGAGTCTTCAATATTTCTTGCGATATTTCTTTCATTTATCACTTTCTTTATAGCTATTATAGTCATCTTGAAGCTTTCTTAGATATTCATATCATCATAAGTCTAACTACATCAATACATATGTCACAGGCCATTAAGGATCTTGTCTTAATGTAGATACATCTTCCAAATTGGTAAACTAAACATCCGAGAGTCTCAAATCTTTCCCCCCTAGGGAAGGTTCCTTAATAAATTCTTGGGCCTCATCTCCTCCCTCATGTCCCATATCTCGTAGTGGTTGTGCCACACTTGTCGTGCTCCCATATGGCATTGTGCTACCTGCTCCCCGTTGCAAAGCTAGTTATGTTGCATATCTAGGTGTCCATCGCAACCTATAGGTCACAATCCTCTCATAATATCTCGCTTGAGCTAGAAGTGCTCTGTATAAATCCAGGGGCATAGTACCTAGAGGTGTCATCTACCCTACTCCCTGTGATGCTAATGGAGCACCACTGCCTAACTCCGCTGCTAAGATCAGTGTAAGATATACAAATTTGGCTTTGTATGCCTCTCGCTACCTCTTATATTGATCCCTCTACTTAATGGCTTGATCCCTCTCCTGGTGTAGGACCAAGGCCTCTTGGTGAGTCACCTCTCATTCATGTCATTTTGTGTCCCTCTCTAAATGGGCTAAATCACGCTCCACGCTCAATTGTGTTATCTTTGTAGCCCCTCCATCATCACTCTCTTCATCTCTAAGTACCTCATCCTCCTCCATGGGCACCTTCTCCTCCTCATCATCACCCCAGGCTTCCTTTGCCATCATCCGAGTTTCCCATGTAGTGGTCATCCAATCTTCGAATCTCGCTCCAACCCTAACATCATCACCATCGTCCCATGGTGCACCTAGCTCCTCCAAGAGGTCGGCCATACCTAGAATAGGTAGGTCCCTATCCGACTCATCTCACCTATATCTAATAAGCTCTCTGGGAAGTGTCTACACAACGCCAAACTTCTGCCTCACTCTATAAAACTGGATGACCTCTATCATATCGGGCCTCTACCCTTGTATCCACCTCGTCCGTCTCATCCCTATCAATTCCACATCCACCCCAGGCCATGAAAGATAATCATAGTATGATGGCCATCTCACCTACTCTATATCAAACTTTGTTAATCTATATACATACCATTGTGATCCCCTCTCTCCCATATCACTATGAGTCTGGTTGGCTTGTCACCTTAAGAATCGAACCGCCATCTCAATGTGGTCACCTGTCATGCATAGTAACCCTAATGGCCTTATCATTGTTATATGCTCGTAGACCCAGTAATGAAAAAGGAATATCACATCCATCTTTGTCCTCCTCCTCTCATTATACATGCACAACTCATGATACACATGTGCCAACAATGTATATCCAAATGAAAACATTGTCTTGTGATCTATAATATCTACAACCACTCCTTCTAGTGTCCATGGGAACCTAGCACCCCCTGAATCTGGTAGTGCATAAATCAAAATCACCATCATCACTAAGAAAATCAATCTTCTCCTGGCCACTCCTGCTCATACCGGGTCTCAATGTGGAATGCCCCAGATGAAAAATTAATCTGTGGAGCATTAGCCCCAAGCAGTCATGTTAAGACCCCCAATCTGTTATTTTTTGTTTCTACTTACCCTGTATAGGCAGCGTCAGGATGCAGTATACATCCTCATGTGTGACAATCATCTCACCTGTCCTGAACCAGAATGTCCGTGTACGCACATCCAATCTATCCACTAGTGCAATCATAAGTCCAACATCTTATGGAATCCATTAGTAATGTCAGAATCCACCCAATCAAACTGCAACTAAGTGATCCCACTCAATTTCTGTAATATCACCCCTAATTTGGTCATACAGAGTAGGTACTCTGTCTCACAAATACAAGGTCTCTCGAGCCTGCAAAACCAATCAAACATGCAAACGTTAGATTCCTTATCATCCAAATCTCATCAAAAATAAAAAAATCTACCATCCTACCCCTGGTCGATGTCGACCCAGGTTGGGTCGACACCCCGAAGGTCGGGTCGACCCCCTTTTCTTTGATCAAATCACGGGGGTTCATTAGGTAGGCAATATCCTAGCACATGTATTCATATTGAGGTAATTAAAATTAATAAAATCAAAGTCAATATACCAGTAGACATTAGGTCGTGAAAGGGTTTAATTTATTAACATTTTGAATTAGGTATTGGGGTTAGGTTAGATAGGTGGGCCAAAGGAGAGGTGAGATTGATTTTAATATTAAACTAAAATATTTGACCCCTGGTTTTTAAAAATAAATACCTTAAATTTGTAAAAGAAGTGTTTTCACGAAGTTCAATTATAATCTCTTTTTGAATAAGGAAATATCAATTAGGAGATTCTTAACCAAGAAATAATAGGATTGAGTATGCTTTTCAATGCAAATGATAGTATTTCACCAACTTAATTATTTGAATAACTATCGATAAATGATTTAAGTCTAACATTAACGTAATTGATAAATGTCTTGAATGTATTTGAAATATATTTCTAGAGCAAAGAAGTATTGAGAAAATAATAATTGAGTGGAAAACATGATATATTTTCTATTCAATATATTAGGGTATAAAAAAATATTTTCTATTTGATATATTAGGGTAGAAATAAAAAGGGGTAAATAAAATTGTAATGGAAAAATGGGTAAGTAAGGTACATAGAAAAAATAGGGGGTATTTTCATTCTAATAATGTAACGGGAGGGGGTATTATCAATTGAATAATTGGAGGTAAAAACTAACATTAAGGGTATTCTTTAATACCCTTCGAACGAACGTGTTATACCATACTTTTACTAAGTGAACCCCTCGTGGATCAAAGTAAGCAGATGGACTAGGAAGTGTGTCACCAGTGAATAATTTTCTTACTTGAGAGCCATGTATATAACAACATACTTGGCGGTATGGTAAAATAGTAATATGTGAGTGATTTTGTGTCTACAGTGATCATAATCCTATATTTACTGGCAATTTTTGGATTGATTTATTCTCATTTTTGGGTACTCAATTGACTCATAGTTCATCATATCATCCCCAAATTTGATAGAGAGACTGAGGTAGTAAAAAATATTTAGAGGGGTATTTATGATGCTTTTCTTCAAATAAGCATGAGATATGGGTTAAGTGGTAACCATTTGCAAAATGGTGGTATAACACTTCATTTCATACCTCATCCAAAATGTCCCAATTATTGGCATCATATGGTTACCATCTACCATCTCTCACCTCCAATTTAAGGGTCCAACCTAAAGTAAGAGAAGTTGAAGAGCACAATCAAGACCAATAGGAGGTGCTCTCTATCCTTATAGAGAATTTGATAATGACACAAAATCGTATGAAGCAACAAGTTGATCAACACTGTAGTGAGTGAAGCTTTGAAGTTGGAGATTTTGATTTTGTATGATTTTAGCCATATAAGAAACTATCTTTGAAACAATAGAAAAAAGATAGAAATATTTCACCTAAATACTATGACCCTTATCAAGTGTTGTAAAAAATTGGTATTGTGATATATAAACTAGAGCTTCCTTAGTGTACTAAAACATGTCTAGCTTTCCATGTTTCTTTCTTGAAGAAGGTAATTAGGAAGAAGGTGTCTTTTCAGTCAGTGTTACAAGAGCTTAATGAGGAGGGACACATCATCTTGGAGCTTGAAGGAAACTTACAAACACACACTGAAAATTTGAGGACAAGAGTCATCACTAAGTATCTGATCATGTGGAAGAATTTAGACATTGAAGATGCAACATGGGAAGATGAAGCATTTCAGCAACAACATCTAGATATTACCAACATTGGGGACAATGTTTCTTTGAAAGGGACAGGCAAGGTATGCCCTCAATCCTAGGTCATATACCAGGATATGGATGGATGACGTGTAGCTAACAATATCTCTTGTCATGTCATATCGCATTCATTTATGCTTTTGTATGCTTAGTAGGCCAGCCTTGGTGCTTTGCATAACATAGTAGGGTATATACATGAGTTATTAATTAGTAGATGATCATCATATTTAGCACTTGAATATTATTATATGGTTTGGAGGTTGCCCCCTCAAAATTTCTAAGTCATTATACTTGCATATTGTGATCATTTCTCTATATTTTGGTGTTATTTAGTGTTATATTTCCTATTTAGATATATCTAAGTATTTTCATTACATATATTAATAAACCCACGGACCTTAAAATAAGGTAGGAGAACCACTGATAAGACATATGATTTAGAAATTGTGGGTTACTGGACATTTGGTGATGGCGCATATTCTCTAAGTGAGATTGCGCTATTGTGATTGTATTTGTCTCTTAAGAGACTATTGAGGTTGTATCATTGGAAATCAATCTTTGTGTGTGTTCTTTTTTGAATCGATAATAACTTGTTGTAATCCAATCTTTTATTGTATATTTTTATTGTTTCGTGTGTAACTTTGAAGGTTATAAGGTAGAAGGTTGCTCTTAATTGGTCTTGATGACCATGTTGACTACATCATCAAGAACCATACAATTGTAGTGTCATCTAAATTTTTGTATGTTCTTTGAAATGAGTTGATGAAGGCGTCCGGACATTTGATGAGGGAAATGTTCTATCGTGAAGCCTAATAGTGAAGTATACTGATTCGAAGAACATATAACAAACTCTAGATGAAAGGTTTGAAGGAATAACATATATGTTTTGCATAAATACAATGCTAGAAAACACATTTGTAAATTAAAGCTTTATTACTCATAGGGTAGTGATTGGGAGTAATGCAATGGTTGGAGTTTGCAGTGTATTTTTCAGAGTAAGAAATGAGAAATGGATTATAAGTGAGTTATATTGATAGAAAAGGCTCAATTTACATGAACTATTCATGGATAAGTTAACAAGCCATTAAGCCTTGAGATGTTTTGAAAAGGAAATAAAGAGAACAAAGAATACTTATATTGTTTTCAAAAAGATTTAGGAAACACGAAAAAAGGCCACTTCCAATATTTCCAAGGACTATTATGTACAACAAGTTTAAGGATCGACTCTCCTACAACAAATTCTTAAATAGAAATAAGTATCAATCTAATGGTGGTAAGTTTGATATCTTTCCAACCTCTTTAGTAAAATGATTTAGTGATGAAGAATTTATGTTCTTAAATAAAAGATCACAAGTTAAAAACTTACATGAAATAAGGTGTATACATATATACATATATATGAAACACAATTAAATATCTCTTACATCGTAAATCTTAAATATATTGGATATATGTTAGTTGCGAAGGTCAAAAACGAGTATGAGAGATAGGGGATGCCATTTTTAGTGATAAGTTTGTTTCTTAGTTCATAAGGGGAGTCTTATTTCCACACCATTTCCACATGAGGTGCTGAGCGAAATGCTGTTTAGCATGGGGCACAGAGATGTTAATGAGTTGAAGGTTGTTGGGCCACGATGTTCTCGCTAACTCTTCAGGGTTTGCAAGAGGACTACAAAATGGATAAGACGTGGACATTTTTCCCATTTTCTTTTTGCACCGACAAACAGGGTGCCTCATAAATCGGACATACCTTCAATTTTAGGAGCGGGCAACTGCAAGGCAGAGCCAAAAGTGTGATCATGACACGTGGTGGGGGGAAAGGTTTGAATCTTTGTGAGATTTCCATGTTATGGTAGGTCCCACCACAAGCTCTGTTCCCGGGTTATGTATTTCTCGATACCTAATTCCATGTGAAGCCCGAGTTGGAAGCTCCGATTATCATACGTTTCACGAATGCTGCCGCACTGGTGTCCCAGTTGGCCGGAGTTGATTGGACGCTATCATCCCCACCCCATGTTCTCGTGTCCCTCGTGTTTTTTAACTTAAATCTAGTTCACGTAGGAATACACATTTGGCAGTGGGCACTTAAATACGAATATTCGGTTCGGTGTAAATGCACATGCAATTGCAAATGCAATCCCCAAAGACACCGTTAAAGCGGTTGGGACTCCGGAGGAAGAGTGAGCGTGGACACATGTTACCCTCGGTGCACGTGGCACTGGCGGCGAATCCAGTTTCCGGTCAAATGAATAATGCATTGGTTTGTCAAGTAGTGGCTACTGGCTACTGGCTACTGGCTACCGGCTACTGGCTAGCGCAATGAGTGCGACCGGCAATGGCCATTGATAGATTATTGGTAGAACTATTCATCTCGTACCAACAGTCATTAGTTATTTGGTAGGGACCAACTCCAACTAATAATATTTCACATCCACGGTCTCTCTTTCGTTCCTAAGCGTACCCATGGATTTTCACCGTTGATTCTCAGTGAGCGCGGTGTCATCATTGCACAACCACCTACTATCGAGTCAATAGAAATAGCTCTGGTAAACAGAGTTTCATTCCCCGAGGAGAAAAACGTAGCAGTGGGAATGAGCAACTTCTGCTATCTTTTTTAATCTTCCATAAGTAGGGCCGCCCCTAATCCATATTGGTCCATTGATGGATTAGACTAGATTAAACTTGTAATTTACGAAGTCTATATCCATGGCAAAATCCAGGCTATAAGTAAGGCGTCCGATCAGAGTCCAGAGCATCATAGCATTACCGTCAGCTTATATATATATCCCCTGCTCCCTCTCACGCTCTTATGTTGTTCCAGCTTTGTTTCTTGGCTTTCTAATTGCGACATTGATTGAATTAGAGTTTCTGAAGCGGGGATCTGGTAGTCAACTATGAGTGTTGAAATGGGCATCCGGAGTTTACTGGGTTGGATCTTGCTGACAGGAGTCCTCTGTGCCCATGCCCATGCCCATTTGGATGAACGAACGAATTCCTCTGCTGCTGTGGAAAAGGATCCAGATAGTGTGGCTGAAACGGTTCAAAAGTAAGATTTGGATATTTTTTCAGTAAAAGTTTTATGCATTTTTAAGTGCTCTGTTTTTACGATCTCTGGCTGCTAATGTTTTTTTAATGGGTGATTTGCAGGAGCATCGTTAATAGTACGAGGCGAGAGCTGGCTTATTTGTCGTGCGGAACGGGGAACCCCATTGATGACTGCTGGCGGTGTGACCCCAACTGGGAACGCAACAGAAAGAGGCTCGCTGACTGCGCCATTGGCTTCGGCAGGAACGCCATTGGTGGAAAGAACGGTCGCTTCTATGTTGTCACTGATCCCGGTGACTACGATGCAGTCAATCCTCGCCCCGGCACTCTGCGCCACGCCGTCATCCAAACCGAGCCACTGTGGATCATTTTCCAGAGAAGCATGGTCATTCAGCTCAAGGAGGAGCTCATCATGAACAGCTTCAAGACGATTGACGGCCGTGGCGTCAATGTCCACATCGCCAATGGGCCCTGCATCACCATACAATTCGTGACCAACATCATAATTCATGGAATTCACATTCACGACTGTAAGCCCGCGGGCAATGCGATGGTGAGAGACTCCCCCTCCCACTACGGGTGGAGAACAATCTGCGATGGCGATGGTGTCTCCATCTTTGGCGGAAGTCACATTTGGGTGGACCATTGCTCACTGTCGAGATGCGCAGACGGCCTGATCGACGCCATCATGGGATCCACTGCCATTACCATTTCCAATAACCATTTCGCTCATCACAACGAGGTGAGATCCAAAACCCCTGTTTCAAAAAAAGCAATGTTCATGATCGCTCTGCCCCTGTGATTTACCTGGCAATGTCAACGCAATAATAATGCAGGTGATGCTGTTGGGCCACAGCGACAGCTACACGCCGGACACCATAATGCAGGTGACCATTGCATTCAACCATTTTGGCGCAGGTCTTGTGCAACGAATGCCAAGGTAACAAGAGGCAAAATTTCCATTAATTATATTCTTGTTTTTGTTGGAGTGAAGAATAATAGTTGAATATATGCATGTACAGGTGCAGGCACGGCTACTTTCATGTGGTGAACAATGACTACACGCACTGGGAAATGTATGCGATCGGGGGCAGTGCGAATCCCACCATCAACAGCCAAGGGAATCGATACCTCGCTCCTCTCAATCCCTTTGCTAAAGAGGTAAACACACTTGAAAATTCCAGATCTTACTCTTCTGGTTTTTTAATTTCGCTTTGGGGATCTGTAGTTTTGTGTCAGAGAATTAAAATCCAGTGTGGATGTTCCCTTTTTTCTGTTGTGAAGGTAACAAAGCGCGAGAATTACAACCCGAATGAATGGCGGGGGTGGAATTGGAGGTCGGAAGGGGATTTAATGTTAAACGGAGCATTCTTTACGCCTTCGGGAGCAGGGGCGTCATCGAGCTATGCCAAGGCGTCAAGTTTGGGGGCGAGGCCGTCGTCTCTGGTGGGAACTCTTACAGGAAACGCAGGCGTCCTGCCCTGCAGGGCTGGAGCTCATTGCTAACAAAAACACCCACTATTCTCTTCCATTCGATTGGGATCAAGCACTTGTATTTGTTTTCAGAAGTTTTGTCATGATTTATCCTCTAATTTCTCAACTGTATATTGTTTGGAGGGGAGAAATTGGTTTTAAAAATTAGGCATGTAAGCCCTCCCTTAACTCCTAAAGTTTAGCAACCTCGGCCTGCCTGAAAGATTTCTTTCTTGGAATCCCTAAGCAAAAATGTGCAGAAGCTGATATAATATTTTGCAGCAGGCGCGGAAGTGTTGTTGATGATGATGTTGTCTTATTGACTTTGGTATTCAGAAGATTTTTTTCTCCTCCATTTTCATCACTCTGCAAACACTGATTTGATATATAACATGTTTAAAAACAAAACGCATTGTTTTAACAAATGTCCATTCAATTTCAACGAATTCCAAATCAAAATTATTGGAAGTAACGCCCCACAACATGTGCGCCGAGTTGGTTAAGTTTTATGTAGGAATGAGGCCCACATTCCACAATTAACGTTAAATCGAAGCTACCTAACGTAACTAAAGTTCATGTTTTGTATTTTGTGGGAGGGACACGCATTATAGGCGGGGTTACATAATACAGAGTTATAATAAAGGGCAAGTTTTGACTAGTTAACTGATATAAACATGTCATCGTCAATGGCTGCATCACCAGAAATGTAAGCACGCTCTCATGTGACGAGTTAAATAAAATTAAAAAAACCGGGAAAACAAATGGATCTCTAGGTTGGGGTTCAATCAAGCAAAAATTGAATTTCTTTAATATTTATCGAATAAATTGATTAACAACAAAAGTACAATATATTCAACAATTAACGGAATCCTTATCTTTTAAATTTTTTATCTACTTAATTTGTGCAAAAATTAGTAGAATTTATATGTTTCTATATTGTTGAAATCTAAATTTTATTTTTATTTTTTTAATAATGAAATAGCCTTTATATTATCAATAAATAAAACAGTACAATTATTCACCAAAAAAAAACTTTCTTCATGTTAAGAAATACAACATTTTGTACAACTAATAAATATATATCTTATATATAACTAATTAAAATGTATAGATAGATATCAATCTCAAGGGGCATATATTGAATTTGTCATATATCTAACTACGTGACAAATCTAATACTAACAATCACATGTGTACAATGCAATGTGAATGCCGAACGGTATATGTTATTTGATTTTGAGGGATAGATAATTACTTTTGTAGTTGATGTTGATAAGGGGTGTGATTGATAGTGTAAGTATAGGAATATAGATGAAGCATAATATTGAAAGGTTCTATTTGTGCATATCAAATTTGTTACAAATTCGTAAGAGAAATTAGTTGTGTTGAGTCCTAAGTCTTCCAATCATTTACTCTGGAAGGAAGTGCAATTAGAAGGGAAAACCTCTGCAACGAGTGCTCTGTGGACAAATTGTCTAAAAACATGGAATGCAGAAACAAACATTTAGAGCCCCCCACCCATTTGAGTCGTTGGAACAAGTCTCCCTATACAACGTGTGTGTGTGTTAGTGTATGAGTCGATAGTATGCAATCATTGTTGTGGAACTCAACTCATACTCAATTTTAAGCTTAACAAGAACTTCAACAACGAGGTTCTTGTTATCCATATTTTGCCCCCCCCCCCCCAACAAAATATTGGATCAGCCACCACCCAACACAGAAAGAACTAGAGAAATCACATTCGAATCCTGCAAACAGGTTATAGGGAGACTCTACAATGGAAGTGGCGGGGCCTGCAAAAGATCAAACGACCCCATGCAAGAAGAAATTCAAGAAATGGCTCTATCGAGTGAATCCATGCCTCAAATCCAATAAACAAATCATAGGCGAGCTCAAAAATGGAATAGAAGAGTTGGGGAAGGAGGTCGAGCGGTGTCAAAGGAACCAGAGACTCAAAGGAAAAGAAACGGCGAAGATTCAAAGTCTTCGGGCTCTGAAATAGTTCAGGACGGACCCCGAAATTGACTAAGTATGGTGGAGACAGCGGAAGCTGCCAAGTGTCCAAACGGCGCACCTCCAAAAGTTAAAACCAAAGGGGCAAGCTCAAACAAGCACCAAGCCTACACGCATTAAGAGCTCCAAAAGTTGCACCGACCGTTGAAAAGTCTTCGACTTAGCGGAAGGGGCCAAGTGTTAGCTCAGCGCAATTCCAAAATGGGAGCCCAAGGCGGAGACTCAAACTTGCGCTAGCCCTCCATGTAGCAAATGGTCAATAGAGGTCAAAAGGAGAACAGGCCTAAAACGGCTAAGTAATGAATGCAGGTGGAAGGCGCCAGGTGTTCGAACAACGCACATTCAAAAGCAGGACCTTGAGCAGGTTGTCAAATTAGCGCGGGTCTTCCACGTGTCCCAGAGCCCGAAAAGGTGAGGGTGACCATTGAAAAGTCCAAAGGCCCGTGGAGGTCTCCACGTGTCGTATCCGCGCTACTCCAAAGGTAAAGTCTGGGGGCAGTTTCTAAACATGCGCAAAGCCTCCACGTGTCTTGAGTCGGATACAGTGCCTTCGCCTGCGGAAAAGACTTAGGTAGAATACAAAGGAAATAGGGAAACTTGCGAACACTGCCACATGTCGCATGGGTGCTATTCCAAGAGTGAAGGAAGGAGTCAAATCTCAAAAGAGCGCAGAGCTGCCACTTGGACCCGGTACAGACAGACTCATTTAAATATTACGCACCCACGACCCGAAAATTCAAATGGCCATATCTCTTGACTGAGAACTAAAATTTGGGCAGGAGAATATTTTTTGGAAATGTCTCGACGCCATCTATGTGTTGGGAACATAAAATATCATTTTTTGCAGGCGTTGGTGGGTGAAAAATGGGAAAACATCTATCAGGCCATTAAAGCAGAGCCCGATTTCTCCAACTACCAAATCTGATTCAATTCGATCCGCCATTCTTCTTCAATACGACGGACAGATAAAGGGAGCCAGAATCGACAGATTTGGGTCGGACTTGAAAGGGGAATTGATTGATAGCTGTTGAGTCTTCAAGGCAGGACTTAATGCATATCCCGTGGTAGTTGAATCAGGATTCAACTTTTCCCTCTTCTGTCTCCTTCTCTTTCTATATATTGTAACACTTCTCAGTTGAGAAGGGAGAGACATTATGGGATGTGGGTAAACTCTGTCAAAGTCATTTCCTGACTCCATTTGAGTTGCAAGCCTTCTCCTACACTTGGAGAGCATATTTTTGGCTCTGAGCACCCACGTAATAGTATGTGCACCTTATAGAGCAATAAAATCTTATCTCATGGTGTCTTTTAACCCTTGGCAATGCATTTTTTGTTTCTTTGTGCCTCCCTATCTCATGTTTTCTCTCTGTGTATGTTTTCATGTTTGTAGGTGTAAGACATCATGCTTCGTAGAGTTTCGATGGTGGATTTAGATATGGGTCTATGTCACTTCTGTATGACCTCCCTCAGTCCCCTTTTTCCTATTTCATTCTCCGTCAACAGAGTATCTTGTCACTTCCTTTTCTAGTGTATCACCACTTTGTGTAGGCTCTTTCACCCTCTGTCTTTGTCCCTATCCCCTTCGAACAATTAGATTAGGATTAGTTAGATTCTTCCTACATTGGATTAACTTGTGGCAGGTAGATTAGGAAGTAAGAACCTGCTTTCTCCAGAGGGCCATCTCAAGTTTTGCAAGTCCCACAACTTGAGAGATGGTCCCATGTTGTGTAATCTCACCGGATGCCCCTCTCAAAACTAGGCCTTTTGGGGGTGTTTTGATTCCACACTAATATTTTTGGCATGGACAATGGGACACTGAGGTTAGATCTTCCATCTTTCCAAGATGTCTCATTACAACAAAAAATCATAAGCCACTGTGTGACCACCTTAATAGTTTTGGCATGCCTGGTGGGACACTGAGTTTAGATCTTCCATCTTTCCAAGATGTCTCATTACAACAAAGAATTATAAGCCACCGTCTGACCACCTTAAAAGTTTACACACTCCCAGTGGGACAGGTTTGAAGCACCTTACCACTTCATCTTAGCAAGTTGGTGTGTTCCTTTTAAGATTCAACATTTTGAGGCACATTCAAAGCACATTTGATGACTCCATCTAGTCAATAACCCATTCTCTGAGTAGAAGACCTTTTCCATCCATTTTCATTCATCTTTCTTCCATCTATTTCTCTTTCTCCCATTCCATGAACTTGTGAAATCATGAATTCATTTCATTCTTGGAACTCACACTTATAGTAGCAGTAATACAATTCCCCTCCAATTCATTTCTTAACTCCTCTAGACCAGCATTATGATAAGATCCAGACCATTATGCTTACCCATATGCGAAGGGTCAAAATTAGTTAGGCCATGAAGCTTATTAAGAACAAGGGGATGCATACAATGGTAACAGTTCCACAAAGAATGTTGGTTTGTTGGATAAGATCCAAAGAATGGAGGCTAGCATGGTGGAGTCCAGAGGTATAGCACAAATGAAGGCATTCATGATTGGTTTCAAGTCACCTTGTCCATGGGGAGGCAGTTTTCCAAGGCATCATAGCCCCCAGGAGAAGCTTGACTTCATGGTTGAAGTGTTGCCTCAACTTACATAATGGATTGAGAATATTGAGGCTTATGAGTTGGAAATAAGACAACCTTGTTAATGGGTAAGTAAATCACCAGCTCCATGCCGTTCATTTTATCTTTCTCAAGCCTTATCATTTTAGTAGTATTAAGAGTCAAGCCCCTCAGTTGCTGCTCCAAGTGTTGATTTCTCTTCTCCACCTCCTAGTCTCCCATCTCATTTCAGTTCATCTCATGTTTTCCTTCCCAAGTAGTCATTCCATCCAAAAAAACAAGAAGTCCCACTCCCTCCTCCACCACAAAAATAGAAAAACAGGTTGAATCCCAACCTTCCACTCCTCTTGCTTTCCCAAGTCCATGTTGGGAAGAGACTCATGAATCCAATGATGGAGAAAAAGAAGAGGTACCCAATAGAGAATAAATGACAGAAAATCTGAATAGTTGGGCTACTAAATTTGGGTTTACAAATATCCCCTTGATGGTTAAGCCAATAGAGGAGGTTATATTTTAAGAGCTAGTGATGGCTGAGGCTGAGTTTGCAGGAGAAGAAGGGAAAGAACAACAAGAAGAAGATTATAAGTTTATCTGCCCTAGATGTAGTGTCCCTAATGGCACTCTCTATGAAGAGGATGCTAATCTAATCCAAGCTACAAAACAAGTTAGAGAAGAGGAACAATCAACTCCAAGCCCCATTGAAGAGGAGCAGCTAGGAGAAATCAAATTAGAGTTGAAGCCACTCAATGAATAAATCATCATTGAAGATTTTATGCTTTCATTTCAAGGTCCTGATTTGATTGATGAACCCATGATGGAGGAAGACCATTTAGTTTTAGAGGCTCCAAGTGCGGAGCAGACCACATAAGAACCTTTAGTTCTTCCTCCCACTTGATCCCCTTCAAGATATAATGTTGAATAAGAGTTTGATCTTTCAAACTTCATGTTTGAGGATGAAAGGAACCATGGTGAGCAAGTTATAGATCAAGAGGACACCATGGAGGAAATAGACCACATACAATAGGGAAACAAGGAGGCATATTGCTTGTTAGAATTGGAAGATTTCTTTGATGGAGAGGAGCCTGAGGATATAACATCATTTTCTCCTCCATCATCCACCTTCCAAGCACATGAGTATACTTCCATGAAGGATAACATTCAAGTATAATAGCCTGCACTTCATAGAAGCCCTCCGGGACCAAGGTTTGAAGACATGAGTCTTCCATGTATATCACTAGAGAAGGAAGAGAAAAGGCAAGATGATGTCATCATCCCTCTCACACCATCCATCTAGGAAGGTCAACAAGAAGACTCCATTCTTGGAGTTAAACTCAAAAAAAGGGGCACATCTAAAGGATCAGGCCATTCCCAATCAGGTACTTGGCTTCACTAGAGGCAAGGGAGAAGCCAAAACTAGTCATGCCTACTTCAAGGCATGAGGATGAGTATCAAAGTACTAAGGGTCACCATCAACACCTCTAGGAGCCCAATGCCAATCAACTTGAGGAGGTATTTTTTGTTGATGTTGATACCTTGATGATCTGGGTGGACAACTGGCTTATAGTAAGTTTTTCACTCATCCAAGTAGCCATATTAAGGGACAAATCATTTACATGGCTTCGCCTTTTGAGAAAAAGAAGCTACTTCTCCCTGCCAATTGCAAGATTTGTTTGAGTCCCTTTTCTCTCTGATTAGTATAGGAGTAGGAGTAGAATTTGTTTTCAACAGAAGAATTTCTTGTCCACACTTTACATGTCTCGTTTGAGGCATGTATGAATTTTGTCTTTGTACATAAGTCAAGTTTTTTGTATTGCTCTAGAGGTGTAGAGGCCAAACCCTTCAGTATTCATAATAGAGAGACCCATAGTTTCCTGTAACCGTTAATAGTTTCTTATAAAACAAAAATATAGAGCAATTAAAGTTGGATTAAAGACAATCCATTCTTGGAAATAGGTGAGGCCCCAACAGGGTGAGTTCAGGGTTAGATGGATGGAGGTAATCAGGGATAAGTTTCAAAGTAAAATGATCAGTATCAGGATATCATTCTTGACTCCACGTCCAATGGATGTTTCAAGGCTACTGGTCCCTTCATTTAGCAGGTAGATGTCCCTATAAGTCACCAAATTGTTATCTCAATTTTGCCCTCGGAAAAATTGGATCAACCACGATCCTGTGTAGAAAGAAATTCAAGGGACAATTCCATCGTATGAGCCCATGTTTCAAATATAACAATCAGATTGCATATGGGCTCTACAATGGATTAGAACCATGGGGGAAGAGAAAATAGTGTCAAATAAAAACCATAAGCTCAAAGAAGAGAAACGGCGAAAGGTTGGAAAGAGAAGGTGAAAATAAAAACCATTAAGCTCAAAGGAAGAGAAACGGCGAAAGGTTAAAAGTCTTCGGGTTTTACAAATGATTCAGACCTAGCCTAAAATGACTAAGTATGGAAGACTCAGTGATAGCTACCAAGTGTCCAAACGGCACACCTTCAAGGGTTGAGGAAAAAATCAGAGACTCAAACAAGTTCCAAGTCTCCGCGCGTCCCAGGTCTGAGGAGGGGTAGAGTCAACAACTAAAAATTCAAAAAGGGAGACAGAGCGGGCCTAAATTGACTAAGTATAGAGAGACTCGCAGAGGGCACCACGTGTCTCAACGTCGTATCTTCAAAGGTAAATATAAAAGTGGGTCTCCTAGATAAGCATTAGCCTTCCAAATTTCCTAGGTCTAAAAAGGGACAGATTCAGGGGTTGAATAGTCAAAGCAGAGGAATGCCAGTGGAAGGAGCCTAGTGTCAACATGACACTACTTCAAAATTAAATTTTGAAGTGGGTTCCTAAACGTATGCTGCTCTTCCACATGTCCCAGGGTCAGACTTATGGCCTTTCCAAACAAAAGGACTTAGCCAAAATACATGAGGAAACAAAGAAAGCAGCATAAGGCACCACGTGTCTCTTCGGTGCAACTTCAAAAGGTAAATCTAAAAGTGGTCCCCAAACACACGCCAGATCGCCATGTGGTCATGTTGAAAAGTCAAGGCAGGAAGGTGAGTTGTCAGAGGAAATTAAAACTTTTGGATTGAAAGGTGTAAAGTATAAAATTGAACCACACCTCCACTAATGTCCAAGGAGCCACGTGTCAAGCCTAAATTACATGTGGGTTGGTGGGGCTTGGAGTGATTTTTTGTTGAAATGGAAAATGCAGACTGACGGGCCGAAAGATGGTTTTTTGAAAAATTGAATTATGGGGCTACGGAATTTTAGAATTTTGTATTTTTGGTGCCAAAAGGTGCAAAGTGAGTTTCAGGCCCGCAGACTCATTCTACTAAACTGGTTTTCACCATTTTTGTACAGACTTGGCTTAAATATTCAAATGAACATATCTTTCGATCATGTGCTCTAAATTCATTAAATTTGTCATTGTTTGAAAGGTCTCAACATCATCTACACTATGCTCAACATCATCTACACTATGGAGCCTGAAATTTAATTTTGGCGAGGATAGGTTAGTGAAAAATGGGAAAACATCTTTCAGGACATAAATACAGAACCTGATTTCTTCAACTACTAGATCTAATTTGATTCGAATTGTCACTCTTCCTTTTTCAACATGCCAAAATGACATAAAGTGGCGGAGTCAAAAGATTGTTAGTGGATTAACTGTTGATGTATTTGACTATCTAGTCATCGTCCACATCACCTAGGTGAGCCATCTCACCTTACGAGAGTCATAGGTCTTAGGAAGTCAAATGAAAAGTGTCAGATTCTGTCATAGAATCTAACATTGTCATTTGTGTCAATACGTCATAGGAGTTACATTCCTTATTTGGAATTGTAACTCCTCTTCTAGTGGCATCATATGCGTCAGTCAATGTCATATGCATTAGTGGTGTCATTGAGTTTCATTCCATGTTTAGGCATGGGGGTTACATAGCACCCCTATTTGTACTTCCTATTTTTTCGATCTATGAGCATGAAAAGACCGATTCTTCTTATTTGCAATCTTCTTTCCATTGATTTGAATCTTACGTATTACGTTGGAGCTTGACATTACCATTAGAGTGCAACTTCGTTTTGGTGCATCACTTTTCGATCATCGATTCTCGCAAATCCCTCTTTCATGGTATCAGAGCTGGTTTCGGTAAACGTGCACTCTTCGTTTCTCAGTTGTTTATTACTTCTGGTTTCTTCTCATTTCCTCACGTGCAAGTTTTTTTCTATTATCATTTTGGAATTGTATTGCCCACCTCGTATTGAGGTTTCAACAGTTGTAAGATTGAAGGTATTTGATTGGTTTGCATTATCAGCAGAGTTCATTGCTGTGATGCATTTCTCAATATTTCTAGATCTTTGTGGCTATTGTTTCTGGGTTGTGTTCAGATTTAGTGTGTTCAGATTCAACTATAGGGTAAAAGAAGAGCTGATTTTCTTAGTTTTGGAAGTGCACATGTTTTGGATTACTGGTTGGAATCGTTGTCTTTTTCACCAGTGTATACTCAGACTATTCCGATCTTTTTTCTCATCACTATGGTTCATTAATGTCTCGAGGATTACCTTTGACTCGCTGCACGTTTTATGCATGTTTTTTGTCATTTTCACCAGTCGTTTAAACTCTGCCTGGTCTCTCACCATTTTCTTCTTTGAAACTACTCACATTTTTGCGAGCCTACTCACGTTTTTGGGAGCCTATTGAAATTTTTTTTTGCAAGCATACTAAAAACTAATCATGTTTTTGTGAGCCTTGTTGCATTCCCCAGCTCCAATGTTCTCTCGTTGTACGTGGCTACTTCTCTAGACAATCAAAACGTTCAAAACTGTAAAGAAATGTACCTGCACAAGTCTTGAACTGCGTTTTCTCCTCTGCTTGGCCTTTTCTCTACAACTCAATCATTTTCTATGCAACCATTCTTGCTCTAGCACTGTTACTGAGTGTTTTCTCCTATATCTGGCATTATTTTTGCACTATTATGAGTGTTTTCTCCTACAGCTGGCATTATTTTTGCAGTGGACAGTTACACTACGTTATCTTTTTTTGCTTGTTCCTCTACACAGTGGCCTCCCTTTCATCCACCATGTGGCTTTCTCAATCCACTTGCTAGGTAATATTCTTCTAAAATATGTTTTTTTTCATTCACCTTTAAAAAAAAATGTGTTTGCATACATTTTACTTTAACACTTTTCTTAAAAACGTTTTGTTACATTAATTTTTAAAAAGGTATAAGGTAAAAACATTTATTTCTTTGTCATTGTAAAATTTTTTTGGTTTTTTGGATTGTTTTGTTGTTTTAATTACCTTCTGTCGAGTGCTGAAGACGAAGGGTGAGGTCCGGGATTGGCAGGTGGCTAATCCCACCTCGCAATACAAAATAACCCTATCTCAAATTCCATGCCATTTCCAATGGGCATACATACAACACCTTTTGCATGTGTTTAGGGCACTTTTTTAATCTGTTTGCAGGCTTATTGGTTGTTTTCTCATCAGTTGCGGGAATTGGTTTTTGCTATAAATTTTGACTTGTTGCTCGGTTTTGAGCACTTCTTTAGTCAAAGTTGCATGTTTTTTCACACTCTAGATGATGGGATCATTAGTTTTGTAAATGCACTAATTTTATAAAGTGCCACATTCTACGGGGTGTCTTTGTATTGCTTAATTTATCTCGTTTTTTCTTGAGCATTGTTCTATCCCTTTTTTCTTGTGGACTTGTGAGTACATCTGCCACAGTCTTACGAAAAATTGATTCTTTCGTGCGATGTGAGATGCTATTTCTCACAAATCCCTTTCTTCCCCTTCTTACCTTCTCTCTTTCTTGTGCTTGCTTACAGTGTCTATCTATTGTGCCCTACGAACCTTGATTGTTGTCTCCACCTTGCGCGTTATTATGCCGATTGCGAGGTGAGTGGCAGACTAGTTCTCAACACACAGTGACATCTAGTTGTAATCAATGCACTAAATTATAAAGTGTCAAACTCGGGGGGGTGTAATTTTGTTCTGGGGTGGTTGTTTCCTTTCTCTCTTCTTCCTTATGCATTCCTTGGTTCTATCTCTTCATTATGGATATCTCGAAAGTACCAGTGCTCACACCTTTTAATTTCTTCGAATGGAAATCTAAAATTATATTGGTTTTGTAAAGTAAAGGGTTATACCGAGTTACCATGGGGTTAGAGACTGAACCTAATGATGAACCCGAAAAATGTAAATGGTTCAACTGTTGTGACGAAGCCTTAGGTCTTATTTGTATGTCCATCTCTCCCGACTTTCTCTTCCACATCAAAACTTCCTCAACACCTGATCAAGCGTGGAAAACACTTGATAATATGTTTGGGATGCAAGATGACATGAGAGTGTATGAGTTGGAGAACGAACTACTAGGTTTAAATCCTAGTGACTTTGAAAACCTATAGGCCTTCTTCTCAAAATTTGTCCACACTAGAATGCTTCTACAGGAATGTAAAGTGGATAAGAAAGACTCTCAATTGATCTTATCGATTCTTTCTAAGTTAGGTCCTGAATACTTTATCTGTCATTTCAACTTTCCACGCCACGAAAGCTACCTTGGGTAGTACTTGGACTATGCCCTCCTTTGACAGTTTTTCATCCCAACTCATTCAAGAACATGACAAACTCATTCAAATGGGGACTCTAAATTCCATGTCACATGCCCTTGTGGTGAATAAGGGCAAGAATAATGTAAAGAAGAAATAAACATAAGGACCAACCTAAGAAAGAAACCAAGACCAACCAACCACCAGTTAAGCCCATCACTCATACTTCAACTTCTGAGCCTAAAGTGAAGAAGGAAAAGTATAAATGCTCCTATTGTAAGAATTCTATCCATGATGAGCAACATTTTTTCGGAAACAAATTGATCACTTAACTCATTTACTTGAGCAGAATAAAATAAGTGTTCCTGAATCCGTTAAACAAAATGCTCAAAATGGCGAGTCTTCTAAAGCAAAGGAGACTAAAAATGAAAAGAAAGGGTAAGGCCCTTGTAGCTAGATCAGCTCCATCATCAACTTGGATTATCGATTTTGGTGCCTCGCACCACATGGCTTCTTCAGAGGTTGAATTTTGTAGCATTGAACCATGTGGCATGTCCCAAATCACCTTGGGTGATGACACTCATGTGTCGATTTCCGGTAGTGGATCGGTAGAGATAGAAGGTGGAACATTTAACCAAGTGTTGAGTGTTCCCAATCTCTCTACCAATCTCCTATCAATTTACCAAATCACCCACATTGGTGAAGGAATGCGAGTGGAATTTGGTCCTAACTCGGTGATTGTTCGTGAGCTTAACTCTGACTACACTGTGGCTGAGGGAAAGGTAGATCACCATTCACAGTTGTATACCTTTTCCAACTTCTCTTCTGATTCGATGCCTAATGTCTTGCTCACTCATGCAAATGAGGTTAGCAAGTTATGGCATGAGCATTTTGGGCATCTAAATTATCGTTACCTTGAACAATTGAGCCAAAACGAAATGGTCAGTGGGCTACCTCGAGTTAATTTTTCTAAGGGTCTTTGTGAGGGTTGTACCCTTTGAAAGCACCCTGAAAAAATATTTGACAAGGGAAAATCCTGGAGAGCTACTCGTCCCTTGGATCTTGTTCATAGTGAAGTTTCTGGCCCTTTTCCGTCTCCTTCTTTTACTAGAGCTCTATATATACTAACCTTCATTGATGACTTTTCGCATTATACTTGGGTATACTTTCTTAAGCTTAATTCTGAAGTTTTTGAGCATTTTCAAAAATTTAAGGCTCTTGTTGAGAAGCAAGTGGAACAGTCTATCAAGGTTCTTCGAACTGACAATGGAGACGAGTATGTGAGCAACAGGTTTGAAGATTTCTGCACTTCTGATGGGATTGCTTTGTAGTGTACAGTTGCTTACAGACCTTTCCAAAATGGATTTGCAGAAAGAAAGAACTGAACTTTAAAGGAGATGGCTACTTGTATGGCTCACTTGAAATCTCTTCCTCCACAATATTGGCCTAAAGCAGTGAATTGTGCTTGTTATATTCAGAACCGTGTTCCACACCAGGTATTAAGAGGGATGACACCATTTGAAGCTTGGTTTGGACACAAGCCTGATGTCGAGAAATTTCAAGTCTTTGGATCCAAGGATATGGCTCGGATTCCCAAAAATAAATGCAAGGCATTGGATCCACAATCCAAACCTTGTATCTTTGTCAGGTATCCTAATGGCGTGAAGGGATATCGATTGTTGAACCCTACCACCCATGAGCTTTATATTAAGAGGAGTGTGAAGTTTGATGAGTCATCCTTGACTTCAACTTCCACTGAGGTTCTTTTTCCTACTGATTCAGATTCTGACTCTTCACATGATGATGTTGTTGAGTGAGTTCTACCTCTTGCTACTCCTCCTGATCCTCAAACTTCTCAGTCTTCTGATTCTAATAGTAGTGATGATGAGGACTATGTCCCTTCTCACTCAAGTGAAGAATCTTCCGACTTCGATCCTAAGCCTTCGGGACCTCTTTGGGCCAAGAAAACTTTACAGAGTGCTGGAGATTTAGTTGGAGATCCTTTGGATGAGAGATGTACTCGCTCAGACTTCACTAGACCTCACTCCTTCGCCTCTGCTTCTGATCCACCATCTTTCAAGGAAGCTTCTAGGATTCCTGAGTGGGATTCTACCATGGATGAGGAGTATTCCTCTCTCATAAAGAATGACACTTGGGATCTTACCCTTCTTCCAAAAGGAAGAAAAATTCATTCAGTGTAGGTGGGTATATTGAACAATGTATGGAGCTAATGGAGAATTCGAGAATAATAAAGTGTGACTTGTAGCTAAGAGTTTCTCCCAGGTAGCTGGGGTTGATTACTTATAAACCTTTACTCTGGTTCCAAAGATGACTTCAATTCGACTGACCCTTGCCATTACTGCCACTAACAGATGGGAAGTCCACCAGATGGACGTTAAGAGTGCCTTCCTTCATGGGGACCTAGAGGAGGAGATCTATATGGAACAACCTCCGGGTTATGTCCATGATCCATCCCTTGTTTGCAAATTAAATAAGTCTCTCTACGGACTTAAACAATCCCCTCAGGCTTGGTATGCCAAGATGGAATCCTTTTTACTTGCATCAAGGTTCACTCGGTGTCACTCTAACCCAAATGTGTATATTCTGTGACAGGATGACTCCATGTTTATTCTTGTTCTCTATGTTGATGGCTTGTTGATCACAAGTATCTCTTCCTCTATAATTGATTCTGTGAAGATCTCATTGGCCAATAAGTTCTCCATGTCTGACTTAGGATTACTTCATTACTTTCTTGGGATCTGTTGTCCACTCAAAATTCCCTGCTCTTAAGAAAGTGAATTTTCAAAATTTTGAGTTTAAGTGTCTTCTCTGTTGTACTGAAAATGTTAAAAGTCGTGAAATTGAGAAAATCTACGTTTTTGGGTCATTTTGTGTGTTTTTCGGGCCTGTTGGACATTTTTGTCCCGCGTGTCCCAAGTTCAAAAGTGCGCTATGTTCCCCGATTGGCCGATTTCCCCGAAGTTTGTCTTTTTCGGGCCCGTCGGAACTTTTTGTCCCAAATGTCCCAAGTCAAATTGTGCAAGTTGTTCCATTTTCGGCCGAAACACCCGAATCACGTACTTCGCACTTTCATGTTCCAAATGTCCCAAGTCAAATTGTGCAAGTTGTTCCTTTTTCGGCCGAATCGCCCGAACCGTGTACTTCGCGCTTTCACGTCCCAAATGTCCCAAACTCTTCCGGACCCATTGTCACCTTTTCGTCCGATCCGGCCGAGTCACGTGTTTCGCGCATTCGCGTCCCGCATGTCCCAAAAGGAATTTGTGCATCTTTTCCTTGCTTCGCCCGAATCGGCCGAGCCGCGTGTTTCGCGCATTCGCGTCTCACATGTCCCAAATGAACCAAGTGCCATTCGTGCTTATTTTTCCCACTCTACCCGAATATCATGCTTATTCAAATTGGTAGGTATGTTTTAAATGCGCATTCATTGTCTTTCTCTCTCCTAATCGGCTATATAATGAGTAAACCCCCCTTTGCATTTCTCACACTGCTTCCATGTTATCCTTCGCTCGAACCCTTGCAATCTAAAAAACCTGCGCGTGTATCATTTTCCTCTGTTTTTCCTTCCCAAGTCTAGTTTGTGTCTCTGTCCTCCGAGTTACTATCAATATGAAGATCAAATTTCAGGGACAGGAGCAAATCTCGCCACTAGAATCTGTCCATTCCCAATATTGGAGACAGTGAAGCTCGTCATCTTGATTTCGGTGATTTTTGGGCAAGGATGGCAGATGCAAACCCTACACCAATGGTGCAGATGATTCATGACAGCAGTTTGGCTTTCGCTGGAGGTTTCCCGATCTCGGTACAGTGTGCTGAAACAGTGCTTTCATGCGGAGCTCACTTCGACCCTGATTCGAGTGAATTAACCAATGTACACGGGGAACTCATCGCCAAGCTGGATGTTGCCGCCATTAGCACTGCTTTGAGGATTCCAGAAATGGATAATGCATAGTTGTTTCCCAGGATCAAGCACAGGCCCTGTTTAATCAAGACGGCAACAAATACAAGGCGCGAGTGGCGAAGTCATGGCTTAAAAACCCTAAGAAGGGAGCGTCTCGTCTATCCAAGACTCTCTTCCGAGTAGATTTCAATGAAGAGATGTCAGATTTCATAATCCTACTGGCTTGGGTTATGGGCTTAAGAGTTCCATTTATGGATGTGCCCGCTGTGTGCAAGGAACTCAAGATATTCAAATACAAGGCGCGGGTGGTGAGGTCCTGGCTAAAGAACATTATGCCCCTAAGGCTTACCTTCTACTAACGAGTTCCATTTCTGGATGTTCCCGCTCATCAGCATGGTAAGGAACTCAAAATATCAACTAGGCGGACATCAGCTTGAACATGGCAGAGCAGCTGTCCAATGTACAGAAAACGAAGAAGTTCTACATGACTTCATACCTGATGTATACTCTGGCGGCATCAAGGCAATGGTTTGGTTTTTCTTACATTGATGCCCACAAAGATGATCCTGTATATGCCTACTGCCCGCAGTTCACCCTAGAGACCAGTAATTTCGCTCATCAGCATGGTCAAGTGCGATCACAATTTCAGAAGGGTAAATGATGCTTTCACCATGTACGTGGTCAAGTTGCTTGAGGGTGACACTGCTAGAAGGTTTTCAGCATGAAGCCATGAACCTGATATCGCACTATGGTGCCTATTTTATTCAATTCAGAAATGATGCTTTCACCATGTACGTGGTTAGGGTGCTTGAGGGTGACACTGCTAGAAGGTTCTCCTATATCAGGCTTGTTGGCTATGAGAGCACCCCTCTGAGGCTTCCCATGTTCTGCAGTGATAAGATGGCTTTGATTGAAGTATGCAGGTAGTTAGACAAATTACACAGAACCTGCAGAGACAAGAAGATTTCTGGTTTGCACTTTCCCATCTCTTTAGGAAATTACACTTGTAAAACAGCCCTGGACGCACAGAATATAGAAAGAGCCCTGGTTCCCATCACTGTTCATTTCTTCAAGCCAAGAACTTGCTTCGACTTGAAGAAGTTCATTGAGCAGAACATCAAGATAATCTATCATCATAGGGCAGATACAGAAGACTATTGGGCTGACTGTGCAGATGATTTTGAGGCTAGAAGGAGGCACTATGGCAGGTTCTCTCTGCAATTAATCCAAGAACTCGGCTTGTACCAAGTTCCTGAAGGACTCCAGGATGATAACTCTGATCTATACTCATATGAGTATGACAATGTGGTTAAGCACACTCCCTTGGAGGACTTGGATTGGAATAAGAAAGAGAGAGATGATCTGGCCGAGATCCTAGCTCCAGTCTTAGTCAGGACTAAGGTTTGGTTTGACAGGAAAGTTCGAGAGCTCAGAAGGCACTCAGGAGAATCCTCCTCTAAGGATGTTTCGACACCAAGGAGGGAAGCATCGACTCCCATATCAGACACACCTGTGCAAACCCCTCCTACCTCATCAACGTAAGGACCTGTAGCTTCCACTCCTTCTTCATCCACTCAAGTGTACCAGAAGAAACTCAAAGAGGTTAAGAAGGAGCCTGTGGAAAAAGATCCTCAAAGAAAGCAGGTAGAAGTGCCTTTGGGACCAGAGAACATCATTGTTCTCAGTGAAAGTGAAGAAAGTGAAGTGCCAGCCCCTGCAAATGCTTCTGAAGATCCAACAGATAAAGATAAGGAAGTCCAGAGCACTGAACTTCCAAGTGCTATTGATTCCTCTGCCGCAGTTGTCTCAAGCGCCCCACTCACATCTCAACTTGAGACAATAGCTGTGCAAACCTTGAGCGTCATGAGTTCTCTGTCTCTTGGTCCTCTTGCCCCTCCTGCTGCTTCCTCTTCCTTTTTTGCATGGGTACAACCTCTCGTTGACAGTAGGAAGAGAAAATCTTCCTCTCGGAGCTCAGGGCCAAATTTTGATGCTGTGGCAGCCTTTTTGGGCACTACTCCTTCTCATGCCAAGAAAGCCAAAATCACCTCCAGAATAGTGTCTGATGCTCAAGGTCAGCAATTCCTGGAGATTGCTAAGCCTACAGTGGACAAATCAGAGCAGGACTTGCAGGCATCTGACTTAGAACTCTCAAGAATTCCAATGGGAGAGTCTACTCCTGAAGGTGAGATCCACAACCTCCAGGAAACGGTCACAAGAGTCATTGGTAGGGTAGAGAAAGGGCAGCAAACTATTGAACAGTTGGAGGAACAAGCCCAGATTCTCACTGGCTTTATCAAATCTCTTTTGTCTAAGGACAAAGTTTTGGACCCTACCCCATTGACTACTCTTCCACCACCTGTAATTTTGAGCCAAGATGAAGTACAGAGTATCAAAGATATGCACAAGTATTCTCTCTATGGCAGAGCTATGGAGGCCATGGTGGAAGATATGCTTGTTGCAGGATTGAACTTCATCGATGAAGCTTTCAAACTCCATGGAAAGGTGAATAATTTGCAACAGAAGCTCTCCTCCACTATCGGGGTCATAGATAAAGAGCTCAAACTCTGGAGCAGTTGCATAGTAGACCTCCGTCTCATGGGACAGACAGATGAGAACATTTTATTGGCGAATAAGGTTTTTGATGATGCAAAGGATAATCTGTCAAAGTCCTGGGTTTACAGCGTGGAGTGGAAGATCAAAGTCTTGGAGGAGGCTTTGGGAGAGCTGAAGAATAGCTGGCAGAAAGGTGAGGCTTTCAAGACACTGGTTGTATCTGCTTTCAAAGATATACACTGTTATCTTCAGAATGAAACTTCAGGTGTGCTTCTTTCCCTGCAAGAAATCAAAGCTCAATTCAGAGCTTTTGTCAGAGATAATCTATTCAAGGAAAGCTCCATTTCCAAAGAAAAAATGAAGGAGATCTGCTCTCTTCAATCTGCCATTGAAGAAGCAACTAAAGACTATCATACTCATGTCGAGTTTGATAAGGAAATGGAGAAGTGCCTCGGATTTTAGGCTCAGTCTACAGCCAACACGTCAGTCCCTCGTGGCAGAGACATAGCCGAGGCATTGAAGAGATTCAGGCAGCGAATTTTGAAGTCAGTGGGTCCCTCCCATTCATAACCACCTGTCTTCTTCTCCTTGTTCTTCTCTTCTTTTCTAATTCTTTTTCTCGGATTCATTATAACTAGTTGAGGTATTGCGATTGGCAATCCTTAACTAATCTTTAGTTAAAAGAAGTAGTTACAAAGAGTAACTGATTTGTAAGCTATATAATGGCCTCTCCACGCCATTTTGAGGGGAGGAAGAACTTGGTTTATTTTCTGAAAGTGTAAATAGATCATAAAGAAATCAATACAGAAGGGCTTTCCATTCTTTGTCTATCTGATCTCTGTTATCCCTAAGCTTTCATTTAATTTTTGTGAAGATCATTTGTCTTTGGTTTGTTAGTCTTGCTGATTGCATACTCTCCAACTTTGCAAGCATGGTGATCTTGTATAACCAAGAAGGAACTTTGTGTCCTTGATTAATGAATCTGTAGAACTTTGTGTCTTTAAATTCCATCTTATTTATATGATACAAATGATCTTGTTTCAATTCACTGTAACTTCGCATACATAAAGAATTACTCTGTTATCTATAATTCTGCATGTTGCCTTTCTGCTCATTCTCGTACTCTCATTCCTCTGTCCTTTTGTAATTGATGATCTTTATAGAAAAACACTTTCGTAATATCCAAGTTTAAAACCAGAAAATCATGTTTTGTATATTTGTAAATAGGTTCATTTCTGAATAAGGGAACCTCTCCCATTAAAGAGGAGGGACTTCTTGTCCCCTGACTGTTGCTCTTCGTAAAGTCCTATTTGACGACCAACATGATCCAAATTTCACAATTTGACTCGGGAATTATGATCTTGCACCGTAAGTACTCTCTTGTTTCTTTTGCTCGGTTTCACATGTCTGATTGCAAGTCCTCACCTACTCCTTTTATTTCTGAGGTCAAATTGGTTTCTGATTGCTCTTCCTCTTTGGTTGGCAGTACCCTTTATCGGTAGTTGGAGGGGAGCTTGATCTACCTTACTCACACTCGGCCAGATCTTTCGTATGGTATCGGGATCGTGTTCAAATTTATGCAAGAGCCTCATGAGCTACATTTAAAAGCAGCAAAGTAGATCCTTCACTATGTTCGTGACACTCACAAAGATGGTATTCATTGCTTAGAAGGGACTAAGATTGACTTGGTTGGATTTACAGTCTCAGATTGGGCCAGTGAGTTAGATCATCGGAAGTCTACCTCAGGCTACAGTTTCACTCTTGGTTCAGGTCTTGTTAGTTGGTCCAACAAGAAGCAGAACACGATTGCCATATCATCGACAGAAGTAGAGTACAGAGGAACATTTAACGCTGCCACAGAAGTTGTTTGGCTACAGGGTATCTTGACAGAGTTTGGCATCCACTTTCGGTGGCCTACCATTATCTACTATGACAACATGAGCACTATCTTGATTTGTAGAAATCCAATTCAGAATTAGCGGACGAAACACATTAAGATTCACATGCACTTCATACGGGAGCTAATACATGAAAACATCATCGACATACATTATGTTCGGACAGCTAATCAGGTTGCAGACATACTCACCAAGCCCTTCACTGAGGTGTAATTTCTTCACTTGCGGTCTCTTCTTAGGGTGAGGTTTGTTGCAGCCGCCCATCTTCTTCGGGCTATATAGTCCTCCTTCTCCTCTTCTTCTTTCTAGAAAGATGTTGTTTGTATATGGGTGCCTTATCAGGCCTTTAGTTGTCGGGCCCCATTGACACATCTTTCTTAGTTGTTTAGGGGAGTCTTCTTTTCTATTTTGGCTTACCATGACCTCTTCCTCGGCTTCGATGGAGGGGGGTGTTGGTGTGTATGACATGCCTAGTCATCGTGCACATCACTTAGTGAGTCATCTCGTCTTGCGAGAGTTGTGTCTTAGGAAATCAAATGACAAGTGCCAGATTCTATCATAGAATCTGTCATTGTCATTTGCGTCAGTGGAGTTACATTCCTTATTTGGAATTCTAACTCCTCCTTTAGTAGCGTCATATGCGTCAATGGTGTCATTGAGGTTTTTTCCTTGTTTAGGCATGGGAGTTACACAACACCCTTATTTGTACTTCCTTTTTTTGATCTATGAGCATGAGCAGACATTTTTTTTATTTGCATATTCTTTCCATTATTCGAATCTTGCTTATTGCATTGGAGCTTGACATTACCATCGGAGTGCAACTTCGTTGTGGTGCATTGTTTTCGACATCGGTTCTCGCGAATCCCTCTTTCAGTAAAATGAGGGGGGAAGAGAATATAACGAAAATGAGTGAGAAGAGCTAATATATAATCACAAAGATGAAAGAGATGACTTAATGTAAAAAGTGAGAGATATGAATATAATCAATCTAAACATATATTTATTAATTTTATGTAATTGTGATCGATATATGTGTGATATTTGTGTTTTGAAGCATTCATGAGTCAAGTATTATGTTTATTCATGCTTAATAAAGGATAAATACTTATTTTAGAAGAGATAGATACCCTTCTTGGTGATATAAGAACTTATAAAACCCACAATCATGTTGGGTTTTATGCCAACATGCATTTAAGTATGGTTATGAGTTAAGTCGAGTCATTCAATTGATCCTTTCATACATGTTTACATTAAAGCATTTAAAGTAGCCGTAGATGACATGCCAAGAATATATTAAATGAGTCAAAACACCTTTTTCATATGAGAATAGTTTTTAAAAAATATTTACAAATTGAAATATCATTATTAATAATTACTCTTCACCTAATTCAATAAATATTTATCCAATAAAAAATAACTATTAAATCTCAATTTAAAATATTATAAAACAGTTAATAAAACATAAATGTTGTGTCCCATACACTACGTACTTATCAATTTAGAAGGATTTATAAAACTATTGCTACACTATGGACAAAATTTAAAAATTGCAAAAAAAATAAAAATAAAGAATAATAAGTTTGTAGAGAAAATGTCTTTTGAAATCAACGAATGAAATATTGAAAAATTATATGAAATTTATGTAACTTTTTATTTTTCTTTAAAAGTCATAGCTCGCACTCACGAAATTGATGATACGGGAGTACCTAAGTACCTCACTCATTTAAAAGTGCGCAAATGTCTCAAAATTGATATATTTATGATTCGTGTACCACTGCCCCATCGAACACGCCTCCTCACCTTTTCACGTGAAATGACCTCTAAACCTCCCCACATCCGGATTCCAAATATTTATAATCCAATTTCAACTTTTGAAGAAATATATTAAATTATGGAAAACAGCAACAATTCAAAATACACAACACTTCCGCGCCTGCTGCCTGTGCATCTTAATCTTTGCTAAGTAGCAGGCCGAGGTTGCTATTAATAAATATATGATTGGGAAATTGGAGTAATAAATCCCAACGATAAGTACAGAGTGACAGCTTGTGTCTCAGCAGCGAGCCCCTGCTCTGCATGCCAGTACGCCTGAGGTTTTAGTCAGGGGTCCCACCAGAGACGACGGCCTCGCCCCCAAACTTGACGCCTTGGCATAGCTCGATGACGCCCCTGCTCCCGAAGGCGTAAAGAAGGCTCCGTTTAACATTAAATCCCCTTCTGACCTCCAGTTCCACCCCTGCCATTCATTACCGTTACTGTTTTCGCGTTTCGTTACCTGCACAGAAGACAGTTTTAACTCCCTGACATACAAAGTACAAATTAGCAGAGTGAGATCTGTGTAAGTAGGTAGGTACCTCTTTAGCAAAGCCGTTGAAGGGTGCCGAGTATCGATTTCCCTGGCTGTTAACGGTGGGGTTTGCACTGCCTCCAATTGCGTACATTTCCCAGTGAGTGTAGTCGTTGTTCACCACATGAAAATATCCGTGCCTGCACCTGTGCATGTATTCAACCGTCTAAGTATCCATTTAATTTCAACAAAAACTCGGACACAACAGTGTTTGACGGTTGTTCTTACCTGGGCATTCGTTGCACAAGGCCCGCGCCAAAATGGTTAAATGCGATGGTCACCTGCATATTGGCGTCCTGCGTGTAGCTGTCGCTGTGGCCCAACAGCATCACCTGCATTTTTCATTCACAAATGTGAATCACCAACCCGAAGAAATTGAGGATCTTAGGTATTGTTTGGAAAAACATAAAAAAGGAGCTCACCTCGTTGTGATGAGCGAAATGGTTGTTGGAAATGGTAATGGCAGTGGATCCCATGATGGCGTCGATCAGGCCGTCGGTGCAACTGGACAAGGAGCAGTGGTCCACCCAAACGTGACTCCCTCCGAAGATGGACACGCCATCGCCGTCGCTGATTGTTCTCCACCCGTAGTGCGTGGGCGAGCTTCTCACCATCGCGTTACCCGCGGGCTTACAGTCGTGAATGTGAATTCCGTGAATGATAATGTTGGTCACGTACTGTATGGTAATGCAGGGCCCATTGGCGATGTGGACATTGACGCCACGGCCGTCAATTGTCTTGAAGCTGTTCATGATGAGCTCCTCCTTGAGCTGAATGACCATGCTTCTCTGGAAAATGATCCACAGTGGTTCGGTTTGGATGACGGCGTGGCGCAGAGTGCCTGGGCGAGGGTTGACTGCATCGTAGTCACCAGGATCAGTGACCACATAGAAGCGGCCGTTCTTGCCACCAATGGCGTTCCTGCCGAAGCCAATGGCGCAGTCAGCGAGCCTCTTTCTGTTGCGTTCCCAGTTGGAGTCGCAGCGCCAGCAGTCATCAATAGGGTTCCCGGTTCCGCACGACAAATAAGCAAGGTCTCGTCTCGTACTATTATTGATGCTCCTGCAAATCACCCATTGTAAGCACAAAATCTCAAGAACAAAAAACAGAGCATAGCTATAAAAACTACATTTTACTGCCCTGAACTTGTACTCAAAAGAACATAATCTTACTTTTGAACCATTTCAGCTACACTCTCTGGATCCTTATCAGCATGAGAGGAAGCATTACAATGCTGTGCAACCCCCGTCCATTTTGCTGCCCCGAGGTGGGCATGGGCATGGGCACAGAGCACCCCTGCCAACAACATCCAACTCACCAAACTCCGAATACCCATCTTACTTACTACAAACTCTAATTCAAAGGCAATGCTGCAAACTCTAAATTGAAAGGATGCGAGCAAACAAAGGTTACTAGTAACTATGGCGCTCTGGACTCCCTTTCTTATAGGCCAGACATGGGCATTAGTGGGGTTTGCATAATGGATATCCGCTACGTAATTTACAAGTTTAATTTAATCTATGGAACCCAGGGAACAAAGCCGGACCTACTAGCCTACATTCCTACATTAACAGTATAAAGTCCATTATCCATTCCCGCTAGTTATCTTGTCATTTTCACCCGCACATGGGATGGAATGCTTCTTTCTTCTGCTAATCCATGGCTACGGGCAGTTCAAAAACGGTCGCCATTCATAGGTAGATAGAGGCACGCCTATTTTCATTAAATCTCGAGTCTAGTTAGTTGGTCCTTTCAAAAAGTTAGTTGAGCGTGATGACCCCACCCACAGCCACTTTAAAAAAACGGAGTTTGTCCGGAACCGTTAAATTTGACTCCTTCAAACTAGGTACCACTCGGTCATTGAGGGAATCGAGATGGCGAGTCGTGGTTCGTGAATTGACGGATTTTATGAACATTTAACGGACAATTTTGACTGCACTGTCAACATATTATAATTAAAAAAAAGCGTCCAAAGTAGTATACTCAGTCAGAATATTTATCCCCCACTTTAATACCCTGCTCGATTACACTCCGCCGTCATGTGACCGCGATCAGCGCCAGGCGCTGTGCTCGGTTCCACTTCCAACTTCCCGAATCCCAACTGTTAACTGTCTTTATCTGGGATTGCATTTTAGCCGACCCTAACTTAATATTCGTGTTTTGGGAATACGGATTTTGGAGCCAATCTCCTCACGTTAACTGCTACGAAAAAAAGTTAAAAAGTGGGGCCCGCGAACGTGGTATCGAGGTGTTACGTCCAATCGCGGTTTAAGATAAACAAATTTGGCGAGAATAAGTTTTGAGTGGGGGCCATCATAAGTAAGATGGAGGTTGTGGGTGATTAAAATACAGACATTTGCCGACAAGACGCCAGCCATGATTACCCTTTCCATCACTTTTTGTTTTGAGGGTAAACACAAATAACCCCATGCGTTACGAAGATGTGGGTTTGCCGCCTCTTGGTTTCATAAAATTTGAGATAGCCCAAAACTTGTTATTATATATTTTGATAGTATTTTTTTATAAAGCACACAATATATTGTGAAGGATATATTGATTTTAAATATACAGAAATTTGTGGAATTTTAATTGCAGAGTCTCACTCTAATGATAATGCAATGAAATACAAATATGACTTAAGTTATAAGCTAGACAAAATTGGAAACCTAAGTATAAGAGAAGGGAAAGAGTGTTTAGTTGATTCTGCAATTGATCCTGAGTTGTGTCAGATCAGAGAACTGATAAACAGGAGGAGGAAAGTGTCACAAATGAACCCAAAAAGATAAAAGAGGGTCAGTGGTGTTATAGACTGCTTCTGGGTGCCCGTGACTGCGAAAAACCTCATAAACTAATTTTCGTTGTATCGTAAGATGTTCACCAACCTTCGTTGTTGATCTCCTGTGTGTCACACTATGCCCACAGAAATCGTCTTAAAAGGATAAAGTAAAATACAAAGAGGCCGAGGTTGCCAGAAGGACGGGGGCGCTTGGGCGTTGGTGTCCAGAGTGATAAAAGATGAAATAGTGAAGCATTGACTAGGTTGTAGGGTGTAAGACGCCAAGAATTAATAACTAAAAGTGTGACCCATAAAAAAACAAGATGCCTAAAAGAAGACATGAACAAAGACAAAAAGGCCAAAGATAGTTGTCAATTGCTAGTTTTCTCACTTTATGAATCATATAAATAATGGTATGTGATCAGGACCTAGAAATGTACCAAAAGTATTTGGTTTAGTGTCTATATTTTCCCCCACTTTATGTTATTGAGTGAATACTCGATAACATAAAGTAGATAAGAGATCTGCACTTGATAACCATGTAGATTGATGGCAAAAGTGTGCCAAGGAGACAAGAAAAACATGGAGTGATAAAGATGAAGCATGGAAGCTAAAGAAGAGGAAGTGACCCTAGGGGTGAAAGCATGTGTTATGTCTCGTGTTAGGTTGTGGAGCATGTTTTCATGTGTGAAAGTGTTGAAGATTTTACACTAAGAGTACTATACACTTTCCACAATTGTCTCACAGCCTGACCCCGAGCAGGGGTTTGGGGGTGTAGCCCCCGAATTTTTTTTGGCCTCGAAACAATACATGCCTGATATACCGGGAAATGCGTTTTTTCTCATATGGGCGGGATTTTTGACCCATAGGTTTATGGGACAGTTTTGGCCCATGGTTTTGATACCCACTGTTTTGTAAAACTGCTTAAGCAGTTGTCTACTTATGTGGTTTTGTGCATATGGTAGGGATTATGTAACATTGCAGCTGTACAGTTTGTTGAGCATATGTAACGCTCTGATTTTGTATGTTATCTTGGTGAATGTTTTACATACTGTTATAACTGCTGGAGTAAAGGCAAACTTCTTAAGATAAACTCTGATCTTAAAGGAATGTGTTGTTAACTTGGATTCTTGCATGCTGTGATTTATTGCATAGGACAACAGTTATTGTACTTGCGTGTTTGTTAATGTGACGACAAATTGTCGTATACTTGCTAAACTCTCGTTGCTGATTGATAGCACACCTTGAATCAATTTCATTGATCCAAGCATGTTGAGGGCTTCTGGTGATTTCTGTGTCGATTTACTCTTGAACCGAACCCGAGGTTGTTATGAACGTGCAACGCCTGATTACAGGTATGAGCAGCTGGCACGTAAATGCCAACGATAGGGGTTCGATTCTTGAACCCTGTACTGTCGAACTTGGGACCTCGTGAGGCAAGAAACACCTGGACCCGGGTGGCCTGGACACGTGATCCAAAGGACTGAACGTCCTGCACAGCATAGATACGGGGTTAGCTAAGAGGTTGGGTTAGGAGTTGATTAGTGTTAGTGGTTAGTATGAATTAAACCCTAAACTAATCCTAAGTCCTAACATGCATCCTAAACTACTATCCTAAGTGGATTTTTAAATTAAAAAAAAAGGGGAAAATAGACCTAAGCCCTAATAACCTAAGGCTAAACTAAGACCTAGGTTGAACACTATATGCAACCTAAACTAATCCTAATCTAAAAGGGCGCGCAGACCCTTGGAGGGAAAGGATAAGGATGGAGGGGAGTATTCATTAGCATTAATTGGAAAGTCCATACGTGGACAGCGCCAGTTTTGGCGGGGCAGGTAAGAAATGGAGGCATCTATTTGGAGATAGAGCCAAATTCAGTTTTGCGTGGGAAATTTGAAAATTGAGTTCGCCAACTCAAGTTGGCAGTGGCGTGGGAAGCTAGGAAAAGGCAGAGCCTTTAATGCATTGATTGTTCTTGGTCCTCGCGACCAGTTCACCTTGGAAAGTGTATGAGGAAATTTTGATTTTCATTTTGCCGATTCGGGCTTTTGCAAAGTTGCTCTGCATTTGGTTTTTCTGGTCTGGTTCAGTCGAACCAGCTCTTGGAATTTGACACTGTTCTTGGAGATTTTAAGGCTGTTGCTGAGCCTGAAGAAGAAAGGAGTGTTGGGAAGTTTGAGCTATCGCCGTGGAAGGAAAAACACGGCAAACGAAGATTTCTTCGAGTTCTGGAAAAGAGATTACAGGCATGTTAAGCCCTTCTCTTTAAAAATTCTTGCTTTGTTTAAGTGTCTCATTAAAACAACCCTGCTCTTGGGTTTGGATTCTGTGATTGTTGTCGAGTCGATTTGATTTGGATTTCGTCGATTCTTGCTTCTTTTTTTTTGGAAAATGATATGAAGAATCGTTTCTGGTTGCTTGGCCTGGAATTGTTTTTGCACGAATCAAGTTGGAAATAGATATTCTCTTTCTCTGTTCGTGCTGTGTGGAATTGGAACAGGGTGTGTAATCGTTTCCTTATTGTGTAATCGTTTCTTTGTGGTTGTGTTGGAACTGTCTTTGCATGTAAATGGAAGTAGAATACAGCTGTGTGGTGTTGCTATGATTTGGGTTCGTCGACCCTTGCTGTCATTTTTGGAAATGATAGGAAAATCGTTTCCCTGTTGCTGTGTTTAACTGTTCTTGCACTTCTTGAATGGAATACCTCCATGTTGTGCTGGTTGTTGACGTTAGATGGAGTTTCGAACTGGTTTTTCTTGTAAATTATGATATGGAACTGTGCTGGTAGTGTTGGTTATCTTATTGCTGTGTGATTGTCTTTTGTCACATGAACTTTTGTGATAAGATGGTGAAGGTTGTGTGAGCGGCTTGATGTCGTTTCTGTACTGAAGTTTCATTGAGGGAAATAAGATCTTTTGTTTGTTTACTATCTGCTGTTCCGGAACTTAAAGGCATGACATTTCTTTTTGAGCTCTAAGGAATGGGTATTTCATAGTTTTAGTATCATATCAAGAGCTGGCAGACTGTGTGGGTTGTTTTCATTGCTATGAAAATGCTCTTGTTATATGGTCTTTCGTGATATAATTGTACAGGATGTACGAGTTGCTTAAGGTCGTTTCTATACTGAAATTTCTTTTGAAAAGGAAATAGTTTCTTTCTCTCTCTCTGCTGTGTTGATTATGATGAATACAGCGTTGTTTTTTTTTTGTATGAGCATACGAATTGCCTTGGAGAAAGAAATGATAACACGTTTTTGGCTGTTCTTTCCTTTCTTGCTTAAAAAGAAATAAGACTTTCCTCTTCCTTCTGCTATTTCAGGATTACGAGGAAATGGTATTTTGTATTTTAAAGGAATGGGCATTAGAGTGTTTGTGAGAGTTGGAAAAGAAATAGTTTTCCTTCTGAACTCATAGAGAAATATACTGTTTCTTGCTAGGAAGGTATGATGATTAGTTGTGTTTATTAATGCTGATCGGTCTTTTAAGGTCGAACTGTTTTGGTGATTATGACTTAATCTTGGATTGCTGTACAAAGAATAAATGCATAGAAATTTTGTCTTGCTGTGTGGGTTGTCTTGACTGTACTAGATCCATGTATTGACACCCTGTACGGTTTACTTTGCTAAAGGTAATGACATCTGATTTTGCATTCTGGAAGTTCTGCATACTATTATGAACTTGGAAAATGGATTGAGTAGAATCATTTATTGGAAGGGAATCCTTCTTCTGCCTGCTGTTCTGACTTGGTGAGATTCATAGTCATGTGATTATTGGATTTGCTGTAGGTAATAGCAATGAATAATATGTTATTTTGAACGGGATACGTTCATAGGATTAGGAAATCATGTGATTAATTGACTACATGATTGTATAACTGTTATTTGTTTAACATACAGTGAAAGAAATATGGTTTCTTTTAGTATGGTAAATATATGGTCTGCATCCTTATACTGTTTGACCTAGAATGAACATAATGTTGTACTAACCTGTTTCGGATTTTCATATGAGTCTGATTCAAATGAAATATGAATATGGATGATGAATTCTTCCCTGTTTTCATTTAAAGCGGATTATAAATGAAATTATTCTTGCTGCCGGAAAGTGAATCCCGAATGGATTTTGTAAGTTTCACTCTGAACTGTTATCTTGATTTGTCTTTCGTTTGGATTCCATTGTTAGAACAGCCATTTGGAAGAAATAGAGATATGGATGAATGACTTGGAAAAATGATCTTTTCTTCTTTCATTCAGTTGGAAATCTATAATTCGTTGATAACGAATCTTGTAGTGCTTAGATATGAGCGACTATATGCATTGCTGTTCGCTTTCTTGTCTGTGCTTGATTGCTTGGATTCTAATATGATGCATAAACTGAAAGGAAAGTAATGGATTTACATTTCAGTTAGTTTCATCCTTTGCATTTATTATTAATGAAAGGCATGGAAATGATAACAGTGTGTTATATCAGCAGTAAGCTACTTATATTTCTAACTGTGTAAATATTGTGAATTATGACTTGTAACGGTTATGTGGAAACGGGATAGCAGTTCTTTGGCTGATTGTGATGATATTTTGATAGTTCAATTGTCATGCTGATCTTTCTTTTGTGCCTAATTCATGATTGATGTTTTACTGTCGTTTCATAAAAGCAGGGTTCTTTTATTGAGACAATTAGTTGAAGCACCTTATTTTAAGGATAAGTGCTTAATATGCTCAGTTCATTGAACTGACCCGTGCAAATCATTTTGCAGATGGAATTTGATTAGAATGAAGACATGGCTGTTTTCTGATGCTTCTTGATTAGCTGAAAGATAAATTGTAATTGTTGCTTTTATTCCTCTTCGAGGAATTGTGGAAAGAAGAAAGTATATTCTTCTGTCTATGAGTTCTATTGATGTTTTATGTAAACCATGCCCATTCAATTGGATTGGCAAATGTACAGATTATGACATGAAATGTTGAATACAATTACAAGTGTGATATTTTAATAATTATATCAGTTTGATATTGTTGGCTAAATTGGAAATATAATGTTATTTCTTGATTTGGATTTGCTTCATTGTCCTTGGATGGATGTTGAATGAAACTGATATCTATTCTTATCTAAATGCAACTTTTAAGTTGAAAAATGCAATTAGTTCATACTTGGGTAAAGATGAACTTTTAATTGACATTAAAAAGGTTTAAGAAGAATATGATTCCATAATCGAAAGGGTATTCAGGATTAGCTTAGGAGCTAAGGAATATCAATTAATTTCGGAGTGTTCGAACTTCGTTTTCAAACTCCATTAATGATCTCGTATGCTAAATTCAGAATAAAGGATATAGGATAAGTATATCCATAACTAATGGACCTTAACTATATAATGTTAAGGAGAATAAATGAATACATTCTTGGGAATTAGACCTCGTTTAAATGACGTCTAATAAGTTAGTATTCTGAATTTAGTTACAGTTGGGAAAATCTTGGCTAAGTTTAATGGGTTAAACTTATCACGTCCGACGGTACGGACTGCTTAATCCAATGATTAAGAAGTGAACCAAGTAGGGAAATGTAGCCCTTCGATACGAAGGAGAAGATGCATAGCAAGCTAATGGACGGTTTTAGTCCCTCTTAGCTATATACAACTGTAACGGAAATGAGGATAAAGGGATCAGCATGGATGCTGAAAGTTGACTCTTAATTATTAAATCGTATCCAAATCACTTGAGCAGGATGTGTATTCTCGATGGGAGGATTCTGTAGGACATTGGCATACGCCAGCTACAGCAAGGTGTCTCCATGATGACGGGGTCTTCATGACGACACAATGTTGCAGCTGACATATTGCAATGCCCTCCCGAATTAAAACATCAAGAATACATAGGCTGAATGTGTAACTCTTAGCAGGGGATAGGGTATGATCTGGTATACGGAGTGACTCTGGAATACTAAAGATAACTAGACACACAGAGTCATGGGGAAACGACACCGTATGTCTGCGTATCTTTAGTTACCAGGAGTGCCTTCCTATATTCGTTCATATTACTAGTTGGAATTGTAAGTTTAAAATTGACCTTAAACGAAGAGGACTGGTAGGAACCAGGAAAGACCATTCTAGATAACAGGTGAAGTGAAGTGAAGGACGTATTCCATTGATGTGTATCACATCCAGGAATATGATCATGCAAAGCATGTGAAAATATTTGGCCAAAGTATCACAAGTGCTGGTTGCGTTGTCCTTATCACTTAATTTAAGATGCGGGATGTCAGATGAATATCAGTAACAGATATTCAGATAGGCTTCTTAAATGGATCACTTCGATAACTGGAAATGGTTATGAGAACAGGTATATATAATATACTATGCATAAACGAACATGAAGGATCAGTTGTTGCCGAGTCATGAAATGAAGGATCGGTTGTTGCCGAGTCATGAAATGAAGGATCGTTGAAACTCCGAGCCATGAAAATGGAAGATCGGCAGTTCCTCGAGTCATTTACAACAACATATAGAATCTGTTATAAGATTGAATGGCATTGAATGTGTGTTCCATATTGTAAATATGTGAATAGGGAACATTCGTTTTAAAAAGAAATTGTGTGATCCAAACTGTGTTGTTTGGGCAGAGAACAATTATTAAAACTAGAACGTGTGTTTGAATTTTATAATTCATAACAGAGAATGTTATAAAAAAAAAAAAAAAAAAAAATTCCCTTGTTTTGGTATCTTAAAATGGGAATGTTACAGCATAGCTCCAAATAGATCTGGGTATTGTATTGAGAGAGTGGTGGCTTGTAATAAAATCTGAGCAAGTGATTCTTGGTGGACGTAGCCTAAATTGGGTGAACCACATTAAATACTATATCTTTGTGTTGTGTTATTTTATTTTGCACTTTTATTTGAGATCTGTAATATTTTCTGCATATTAGTTTCTACTGTTGCGATTCTTTGAGGGACTATTCCGCATATTTTATCCCTTATTTCCTAACATCCTGTTGTACTTGTTGTCGCTTGATGTGTTCAATTGATATGATTGTTGCTTCCAATAAGGGCGAACCTGTAAAAGAGAAGGGAAAAAGAGTAGTCAAATATGTGTATATGAAAAAATTCTATCCAAATATGTAAGAAGTGTGTAAAAGTATGTAAAAATGTGAAAAGGAACATGTGCACCTGATCCGTGATGAGTGAAAAGGATAAAAAGGATCTTGAAAATGTTGTAGAAGAACAAGTTTTTTGGGTGATCTCATGCCAAGTGTGAGTTTTTTGGGTGATCTCATGCCAGGACAGAAGAAGTGTTGGGGAGAAAGGTCTAGTGTTATTCTTCAACCATGACTACTTCCTGATGATTTATACACCACAACAGATGGTGTGATCCTACTTTGTTCCAGTTCGATCCAATGCAAATAGAAAAAAGGAGAACACATGCATGTTGATTGCTAGAGGATTGTGCCTGTTCTATGAAACCCATTATGTAAATTGCCAAAAACTATGTTCATCTAAGAAAAACTTTGTAACTGCTACTTGGTCATAAGCACCCAAGAAGGGTGAGGACCACCTAGGTGCTAGTGTTTAGAGCTAGGAGCTGGCATCTGTGTTGTGTAGAGGACCCAAGTTAGATTTTGATCCCTTTCTATAATTGAATATTGTGTTGTTCATGTACTATGTAGGTTCGAACTATGACTGTGTACTGTTGAATGGGGTGACTGATTCACCTAATGGATGCCCCCCTCTTTTGGGGTGCATGCGATGTCACTAGGAGGATGCGGCCCAAAGGAAAGGACCAGACGTTGATATGAAACTGATACCCTGCAGGGGACGGAGTGTGCATGGTAAAAACCAAGGTACATGCAAACAAAGTGGCTGGAAACATGTGTTAGTGAAAACAAGACAAATATGCATATAAAGACAATATGTAATCTAGCAAGTAGGAAGACAAAGTAGACCGCGAAAAGTGGGTTTCAAACATGGGACATTGCTCACAATGTCACAAGACAATCAAGGCTGAAGCGACCAAAAGCATACAATGTGCACACAAGAAAAAGGGAATAGCCCACAAACAATGGCATACAATGTGAAACAATGACGAAAAGCGACAAGAAACGTAGCAGACAACCATGGTAATAAATAGTTCATGCAAAGAAATTGTTGCACATGAAGCACCTGTTAGCATGTTAGAAAGATAAAAAGCATGTCAAAGCGTGTATGATCCGATAGAGTAGTGTGTTATTATGAATATGAAATAGTATGAAACAATAACACCTATAGTGTGTACGAAAGTAGATGCCCCCATAAGTCGTTGTTGGACTTGTAAGAGGTACAGTTCCAAGCATTTGTGCTGCATGTAATAGATTTGTGTAAAATCTGCATTCACAACTAGAAGGTAAGAGAACAGGCATGTGTATATAGAAAATATAATGACATACGAAATATTTTTCTGACACAGTAACGAAAGTGTACATGCGAGTATAAGTAAGCAAAAACAATGTGTAACCAAGATATGCAATATGTTGTGAGTATGAATAGCATGGAATGCAATGTGAGTGTGATAGGAGCAATGTGCCCCCCGAGTGAATGTGAATAAGTATGCATGAGATGAGGTTCATTTATAAATGCCCCCTTAGCAGTCAAGAATGAACCATAGAACAAGAGTGCATCATTGGAAAATGGGCTTGAATTGTGTTCACTAGAATGATATGATCATCAAAGCATAGAGCGTAGAGAGTGGGTGAGTGTGCTGAAGTTCATTTTAGATTTAGACCCTTAGCAGTTGAGTATGAACCATAGAACTATAGTGTGTCATCAGGTAGTGTGTTGTGATGAATGTGCGCTAGAAATATGTATCATGAATGCCCCGAGTGTGAAATGTGCATTGTGTATGATGCGAGGTTCATGAATGTAGTATGTGTTGGAAATTTGGACACTGAGAGGGGGGATGAGTCAGTGTTTTTTCAACTTTTACCTCAAAAAACAATTCACTTAATTTGTATCATCAAGATCAAACCAACATTCACACGTAGCTAAAAAGAGATATAACACAGAGAGACATAATTTAATGTGGGAAACCCAAACTAGGAAAAACCCCATTGAAACCAAGAACTAGAATAGGAAAAGAATGTCCTATAAATGTTACATGATTTCATGGTTGAGCTTCAACTCAACCTGGAGCTGCAACTCTAAAATTTAACCAAGTTGTTACTCAGTCTTTAACAAGCTTCAGCTTGTCTGGAAGCTTCAACTCCCAAAATTTAGTCCAGCAACAACTGACCTTTAGCAAGCTTCAACTTACAGGGAAGCAATAACTCCCCACATGTTAAGCTGTAACTTAGAATTTTTCACAGTTTTGATCACACTTAGTTGGTTGTCTTCTACAACTGATTGTGACCACTAGATCAGCTCTCTATGCTTCTCAAATTTGCCCCCAATTCACTTTTCTTCTGGTTACCTAATCAACATCATCTCTTAGTTATGCAAGGTTGCTTTCACACTTTCAATATCTTCAAGAAACTCATTCATACATATGCAATTATTCTTCATGTATGTTTTTCTTCTCCACTCTAAGGGCATATATCTCTACAACATACATCATCAACATACTTTTTCCTTTTCCTACTAATTTCATTTCCACTCTCTTCTCAATGCAATCTAGTCTTTAGCTCTGAAATACATCCTTTACTTCATGAATATAGTCTTCTCATACTCTTGATTCTCTATAGTAAGTTCATCACATGTTTTTCATCTTAAGAAAAAATTTGTTTGTTGTATTATACTTCTGCATATATACATGTAGCTCACCCAAGCTTCAACAACAACACTATTCATAAAAGAATACTTTTGTAGACTATCTCAACCACTTTACATGACCTTTCACGTTATTTTTCTTGAGTTAGAAAAACTACTAGACTAACTTTCCAACTTCCATATTTTATCATATTTGCCTTTTGGACTTTTATTCATTTCTTATATCTGAATTTTCATTATTTTAAGAAAAGACTCTTCACCTTTTTGTTCTGATGGGTTTTAGCAAGGTTTAGAAGAACTTCAACATTTGTAACTCCTCATTGTTTTGTCATGTAAACATATTAAGCCTTTGATATTCTTCCATGCATTCAAGAGTTCTCAAAGAACTTGGTGTTTGTAGGTTGACAAGTGGCACTTCTTTAGCTATTCGATGCAACTGAATTTTGAGTTTCTCCATGAGCTCCTTCACTTCGAATAAGGATGTTTCATGTTTTTCTCCACTTGAATCAGACCTTACAACTTCACATGAAGATCAAACATAGCTTGGAAGCTCAACCAACATCACATTGTTTTCAAAAAATTTGGATTGTGTCAACATTGTTATGCACTTCATCAGGTATATTCCTAGTCAATAAGATTCATCATACAAACACACCTCCTTATTCTCAAAGTTACTTTTTGTAGGCTATATTAACATCAACATCTAGCTTCTCAACTTTAACTTCAAAGAAATATTGTTCATATTCCTTTTAATTTTCATTGAATTGTTCCTCACAGAATTTCCCGACTAAGACAAAAGTATGTCACGAATTTCTTCTTTGTTTCAAGATGAATCAACCTAATTTATTTTGCAACACCTTTCTAACCTCCTTATAGACATTACCTGTAATTTTTGAAATTTTTCATCAATTAAAATTTAAATTTCGATGATTTTCCAACTTCATGAGGATTACACTTCTTAAACCAAAATTGTCAGACACGTGTCTTCATTTTGAAAAACATCAAAGTGATATTCTGCAAACTCTGCGCATGGAATAAACCGCATTTGATGGAGTTTCAGTTCCACTAGCCACTCTTTTAGTCAATGGACCCGTCCTCGCAACCAATCAAAGTTTAACATGGATTTGATCTTCTTATCAGGTGCGTACCATTGCGAAGATCTAGCTAATAAGAAAGTTCCATGCACTTCAAACTTTCAGACTGTTCTTAACCTCTACTGGCCACCACCAGAAGTAATCCAATAAGGAAGCTCCACGCACTTCGCATTCTTAAACTGTTCTTAACCTCCACTATCCACTGCGAGAAGAAAGCTAATAAGGAAGTTCCACACCCTTCGTAATCTCAGACTTTTGATAACCTATATCTAACCAATGCAAACCATGATCTAATAGGGATGCTCCACATTCCTTTCAGATTTTGCAGTGTTAATATTCACATTTGTTAGCTCTATGTCAAAGAACAAAAGGCGAGCCAATTAGAAGGCTCCACACGTCTTCGTATTTCACGATGTTAGACCATCTTTCTTTTGTTGCAACTTTCCTCTCTTGTTCGCAACTGCAGGGTGAACCCAAACCTTTATCTAACCTTGTTTATTCCACAAGCTTAAAGTCTGTGAAAACTTTTTGCTCGAGGTGGCAACAAAATGACACCATGTGTATGTTGGGTTTCAAGAGTGAGGATGCATGAATCATGTTGACTTATGCTAACCTGCCTTTGATCTCCCTCACCATGTGGTCCTGAAATGTAATTAAATTTTGCTCATCCCAACCTACAAAACTTTAAATGGCCATAAATTCCTCCAAAGATATCCAAATTGCGCAAAGTTAGTCTCATTGGAAAGGTTTCCTCGAGTTCTAAAAAACACATACATCCACCATCTCCAAAATATCTTTCATATGCTAGAACAAGCATTTCAAACCTATAGAGTATATGAGCCAAACATACAAACCTTCTCCATACCTTTAGTGGACGTCGACCTCACAGACCAAGCTAGTAGCATCCTGAACCTATCATGGAATCAACCTGAAACCTCTTTGTGAGTTGTAACCATCATTAAGAAGGAACCACCAATGTAACTTAATGTCCCTTACAAAGTCTTACTTCACCACTCACTCCTTTGCCATCAATTCCATTTGACATCAATGACAACACCAATGAAAGGGGTTCAACAATCTCCCCCTTTGTCATTGATGGAAACATACTCAAAAAATTTGATGAAAAAAACCTTCATACTTAGTTTATGATAGGACTCTCCCCCCCTTTAACATCTATGACAAAGGATCACACATTCAACAGGGTAAACAACATGCAAATAATCACTTATAAGGCACAAACTTACTCAAGAAACCCCCCCTTGGATTAACATCACTATCTTTCTACCTGGGTCATGACTAAATGCATGAATGTCTTCCAATTAGCTTCAATGCCCCGCTTGAGTCCAATCTCTCCATATTCAGGTACCTCACTTCACCATGCCCCAAAACAAGCTCATACAACTCCCCCTAGGATAAATTTATCCTCCTTTGTCTGAGGCTACATGACATCAATCACTTACCTTGCACTCACACCATAAGAATGACTCAATCTTCTTTATTTTAGACCTAATGCACTATTTTAATGAATTCATCCCTTGTCCATGTTGTCCCACTCTTCCTTGAAGACTAGTATACTCCGTAAGCTAATTTATGGCACTGATAACTGCCCTTCACAAGTTCATTTGCCACTTCACACCCTATCTTGTTTTCTCACAAGCTTCTTCTTTTCCTTTTTCATCAAGTAACCTTGTACTTGAACATCTATACTTTGTACTAATTTTTACAACTCATAATAGACCTTCAAGTCTGCATAATTCAAATTTGATGAGAAGAACCTCAATGAAGTAGATCATTCAAGCTCTTATCAACTTTGAACTATAGAAACTTTGTTTTGCAAGTTTTTCATCATATTTGGTTGAGAGTTATTACTAAATCACTAACATAGGCTTCATAAACCTCCGAGTTTCTTATTTTTCACTTCATTAACATGCATCATAGACACCTGCAACTTTTGAACATTTTCAAGACCAATACCTGCATTTTACTCAACTTCAATTTTCTATTGTCTAATTGTCAAACTTTGACAGAGAAAAAGATCTTCTTACAAGACTCAAAACATGAGTATAAAATCTTAACAATATGAGGAATAAGAACTCACACACTTATGTTACCTTTCAAACACATGACTCATACTTGGACTCTCTTTCAACCAAGGACATTTTCTCAAGACTTTTTAGACCTACTAAGGGTTGTTATCAACCACAATGAAAAAAATTGAGGACTATGCTGGATCAAATTGTACAAGTACGTTAGACCAAGATAATAGACATATTTCAAACAATTTATATTATCTTGAGGACCTTACTTACATGGTGCAACCTAAGAGATATAATCGAGCAAAGCTTCAACCTTGACAACAAGGAGGAGGACAACAGAAACCTGAGATTTTTGGTATGAACACTCAACAACAACTTCAATGAGCACAAGGATTTCAACATAGAAACAACCATACATTCCTTAAATATGACATACCTTGGCAACAAGATGGAGACACCAATTAGCACCTATTGATAGCAATAACCTATTGTGTATGGTTAAATCAACATCATCAAGGAGAGGAATTGTTTGAAAATTACAGGATGATAATGTACTTCCAAAGCTCACAATGTTTTATTCAAAATATTCATGCCTTCTAGAAGCCTAGAGAAGGCACACCACTTTGTGGGATCACTTCAAAACAAGATAAATTCATCAAAGCAACATGATGAATCAATTCTTTCCCTTATAGTACTTATGACCTTGTTAGTCTCATTGGATGTATTCCTTGGTGTGACAATCACATCATATGAGCTTTCATTTTCTGATTGAGTGCCTGATATACATACATGTTACAACTCATACACATGCTCTAACACAACTTAAGGTAGAAATTTTTCATGATTAAATTATTTACACTGAACTTGTCTTCATTATTTTTGCCTTTATCATCTCTTCCTACTATGTTGTTTTTACTAGACTCTCCTTTGACTGTCATTGATAGTTGAGTCTCTACATAATTTTCCCATGATAGTTTCTTTTCATCCTTTGTATCTTTAGGATTATAATTAGTTTCCTTGACTTTGTAAATGTACCTGACTTCCTTATTTCCAATGTTTCTTCCAACCATGGTTGAATTTACTTTATTTTTAGCAGTTGGCTTCATCTTGAACACCTTTTTGCCTTTCCTTTCAATTATATGAGGCTTGTTGTTGTATCTAGGTGACTCATAAAAATGTTTAGCTTAATTCCCTTACCTATGACAATTGAAACACACAACATAGTTCTTGCCTCTAGGACCTTCACATTTCCAGTTTTCATTGAATGACTCATAGAGACAATATTGAGCACTATGACCCTTCTCTTGATAGTTGAAACATACTATGTTCTTCTCATATTCAATCTTACAATTTCTCCATGGATGTTTTTCATCTAATTTTATCCTACAATCTCTAGCTCTATGCCCAAACACATTGCATAACAAGTAAATTCCATGAAACTTACCTGAGAGTCTCCTTAAATTTGGATGCCTAATGGTATTCTTGTGTTATGTTTTGTCCTTCTTGGTCTCAAAACATCCTTGACAAGATATATTACTTGACTCAGTCCTCATTCCCTTTGCCTTGCTTGTTGTAGTTCTTCTTTTATATTCTTTTATTATGCACTTAGTCACTCGCATTCTTCACTCTTAGCTTGGATAGTTGCTTGATATGGCTCATTCTCTACTTCATTTTGCTTTGCTTCAGTTTTGACAACCATTTCTGATTTGTCACTAGGATGCCTTTGTTTGCCTTGTAAGTCATTAAGTTTGTTAATGGCTTTTTCTAGCTCATTCATCAGAGTCTTCAGTTCTTCTTCATGGTTGAGGCATGCTTTCTCTTTGTCTCTTAGAGCCTTTGACACATTCTCAATAAATGATGACATCTCATTGAGTTCTTGACCATGATTAAATTCCTTAAGCTCAATTTTTGTCTTTAAATCTTTTATAAGGGCTTGAGAAATCTCATACTTCTTTTTCAAAATTGATTTTGCTAAAGAACCCATGCTTGTGTCTTCAGGATCACCTCCAAGTTGTTAGACTTCATTCAAGAGGCCCAGGATTTGATACCAATTGTTAGAAATTTGGACACTGAGAGGGGGGGTGAATCAAACTCTGTTCAAATTTTACGTCACAATAAAATTCACGTAATTTGTATCATCAATATCAAACTAACATTCACACACAGCTAAAAAGAGATATAACACACAGAGACAAATTTAATGTGGGAAACCCAAACTGGGAAAAAACCCACTAAAACCAAGAACTAACTTAGGACAAGAATATCCTATAAATGTTACATGATTTCATGGTTGAGCTTCAACTCAACTAACATGTTCATGATAAAAAATATAATCATCATCACTATCAGACAAAGTTTCGCATGCAAGTATTTCATCAAGAGAGTCATCAACATATAGAGAAGTAGGAGGAGAAATATCATAAGATATATCTTTGCAATCATTGGAAATATTTGAAAAAGTAGAAGAAACATGAGATATAAATTTTACATTCATCTTGACTAGTATGAGCAACATCATCATGCCCATGTACATTTTCAACATTGAAAGTAAAATCATTCTTACCTACATTGTCACATACAAGACCAAGCATAGAATTTATAATAGTGCTATCTAGTTCTATAATGGGTTGTGAAGAAGGTGGAATAACATGAGTTCTTATGGAAAAAAACGGAAAAAATGAAGTGAAGTTTTGGCATGTCGAAACGATGTAAATGCCAGAGTTGTGAAGGTTATGAGGAGCGGAATTTTCAAAAGCAATAATTTTTTGGAAGGTGGATGCATCAATGTGAGGGTGTCGATAGATGTCATTAAGCTCAGATTGTACAAAATCATCAAGGATAGGATTCACACTAACATGATGCATAGCTTGACTAGGAGAGGAGGATATATTTTTTAGCCATGAGGGTTTTGTGGATCCTAGGGAAAAGAGCTCGACTAAGGACATGTTCACCAAATGATTTAATAAAATCTGAATATTAAAGTTAATTTCAGAGCCACTATGATAATATACAACAGAATACAATTGTTAAATACTCTAAAGATGAAACTATGTAAGCAAATGGGAGAGATGGGGAACTTATCTAATTCTTGCTTATCCTGAAACATATATGAACTGGGTACAACTGATGAACAGGATTGGGCAGAATGTCGAAAATGCTCTCTATAAATTCTTGAAGCTACAGACAGAGTTATACATGGGTACTTGGGACATAGTGAAGGGCACTTAGGCACGAGAGACCACTTCTGGGCGTTGGTGACCGTGCGAATGCTCAAAATATGCATTCTTCCTGTATCGCTAAGGTTTTGCACTTGTTCACTATTTGATCACCTGCATATTCTCACTTTGATCCTCGAGGTACCTATAACATTGTAATACAAACCCTACTTACCTGCACAAGCTCACAAACACAACAAATTGGAATAAAAAAATGTAATATGTGAAGTCAGACTGACATCAACGATCACCTGAATGAGTGAACTCATTACTGAGCACTACACTACATTCTAGAATCTTTGTAGTTTTGTGTGCTTGTGTGTGAAATAATGTCCTTAGGTTGCCCTCACACCTATGATGCCAAGATATCAGGCTATAGCTAGATAAAATGCAAATGTGTGGGATAGAAATTCAGAACTTCCCCTTCCTATGCAGTGTATGCAGAGTAATCAACCCAAAACTGTAGTCCCTTTGATAGTATGTAGATATAGATGCGATTTCCCTTTAGAATTTCCCACCCATAATAATAGCTATGTATGTTGTGTATATATAGGGATCTCTTGTTTGAATTTCGACACTAGTGACATGACAGGCCGACTATGAGCTCAGGATAAGAGATAAGAAAACTAGAAAGGATCGACCACAAATGTCAAAAATGTAAGCCACAATAAAGAGGACAAGAGTGCCCATGGTGGACAGGGGCACCTGGGTGCTGGTGTCCTAGGATAAGCTGACAACAAATGTGAAAAGACTGACATGACGGGGATCTTTGTGACCTGACCAGAATTGGGTGTAGAAATGACAGATGTGGGAGATAAAGGCAATAGAAACAACCAAAGCAAGCAGATGGACTAGGGAGTGTGTCACCAGTGAATACTTTTCTTACTTAAGATCCATTCATATAACAACATACTTGGTGGCATCCTAAAATATTAGTAGCGGTGAATTTTCGTAAACTCGTATAGTATTAGGGATTTTGGAAATTGGAAATTCACTAATTTTTAGCAGTTAGCTCCTGCATAATTTGCCTTAAATTTTGCACCAATAAGTCATATATATGGGTGAATTCACATACTATTTATATGTTAAATTAAATTATGCATGTATTTTGCTAACGTTTCTTATCATTGTACCTCATCCAATTAAAATTGCATCTTGCCAAATCGCCTTTACCACGAAACGTTTTCAGAAATTTGCCATCGATTCAAAAGTCATTTTTGGAGATTCTACCACTCCATTCTAAACTAATTTTTCGGAGGTTGGGTCTTAAAATGAACTTTGCTTGGTGGTATAATGAAAGTAGTAAAATGTGTGTGATTTATATGTCTACGCCCATATGTCTTCCGAGATTCTTCTTATATAACTATGTATAGATAAGTTCCTCTTCACTTTATACATTTGAGATTATATGTACACATTGAGAGAACCAATATGTTATTATGTTATTATACAATTAATGTTAGAAGTTAATTTATCATAATAACTTGGAGTTTTCTAACCTTACATTCCTTTTTCATTGTTGTGTATTTCATAACAAATCTATTTAATGTTTAAAAATGTAAACAATTACTACAAAGGATATATATATATATCTTAAATATTCCAAGAGCAATCCATGAGTTGAATTCTAATCTAAAGTAAACCTAGGTTTGAAGTGACCTTATGTTGTTAAGTGTCTCATTGAGAGAAAAGATCATTTAGTTGCATTTGATTAAGCATACTTGCATTGATTAAGCATTATGATCAAGAGTGAAGCACATAAACTTTGAACACACATGGCGAGAACTAGAAAATCCCTTTTTCTTTTGATATGTAGTGAAATTCTTTCACTATATGGGAAGTGGGAGGTCGATCAGGGAATATTTTAGGGCTTATCTTTCTATGTCTCTTTTAGGTGTTGTTAGAGTTATAGACATGGAGAAAATGAATTTGGAGTATCACATCAAATGACAATAATTATGAGAGAGATTCTTGAAGAGTGGAGGTAGGTGAATGTGCATGCAAAATTCATAGCTTGTACAATCAACAAAGATCAAGTTAGGCATCAAAGGATAGTTTTAATGGTTGAACAGTCTCCTTTGTTGAACCTATCCTAGATAAGGTTTTAGGTGATCAAACTTTTAGAGTCTATTTTGATCATATTCCTAAATTTTGGTTCTTTAACACATTCATTCATCAATATAATCAAATAGGATATTTCTTTACTCATGCTCACAAATTCCTCTTTTTAAATTCAACTAACTAGACTACCCCTATTGTTTATGTTTTAGATATGATTATTAGTGTCTGAAGTACACTTTAATCTTATAATTTTAGGCACTAGAACCTTAAATAGTTAACAAAGTAGCATGTTGATCTCAAGTAAAGAGCAAAAGAGTTTCATATTAGATACATAGTTTTAGTACGTTTGAGGAAGGAGAGGTTCCTAAGGGGAACATATAAGAAATTGACGTAGAAGAAGATTTGATCATGCAAGGATTTGAATTGGTTTCAATTAATATCTATGAGATAGAGCTACCATAGATATCTCACCCTTTGTTGGTGTAGTAGTTTCGTATACGTTTCATGAAGGGTAAAAAACTTGATGACGATGTTGGATGGAGACAACGATTGCCTAAAACAGAGACATATGAAATTAAGAGCATTCTAGACTCTAGAGTTATCAAACCCCAAGGTAAAGAGTATGTGGAGTATTTGGTCTAGTGGAAGATTTGATTTGGGTGAAATGTATCTGAGATGGATAAGTACAATAGACCATTGGATGAGCTCACTCAAGGATCATGAGTAAAAGCTCATGATTTTTTCACTAACAAAGGGTGTTTGATGCAAACGCATCTAGGTGAAATGGAAACCTTGCACAAACCAGAAATAAATAGTGACATGTTGTAGTTAGTTTGCATGTTTGTTTTGGCGTCACAACTTTAAGGACAATCCAAAGGGATGCAAGAAACATCTTAGAACCTCATACAAACTTAGGAAACACAAAGAAAAAGGTTCAAGTTATGAAATTAGGAGAAATATGTTGTGTTTTTTATGTTCTATGACGAAATTACGATTAATTTAGGTAGCCACTGCGAAACTACTAATTTGTGTTAGCAGACGATTTCACCTGTAACTAATGCATATGCAAATTAATTGTCCGTGATGATGAAGTTGTCATTTTCGAGAAAAGAGTTCAAAGAGACACTCTAAAATTAAGCAAAACCGATTAAAAAACAACTTTCGATTGGACGAAGATTGAAAGAGAGATTATGATTAGAAGTGAAATTGTATAGAGGTGTTAAAAAAGAGCCAAATCTAAACAAGAATGGGATTAAATTCTTCTTCTTAATCTTTATTGTGCGAGGACAAACTAGTGATGTATATTTGTCTTTTGTGATCAACAATGAATAGAATTACCTATCTTTCTTAGCACATTGCGTACATACCGTGCATTGTGCAACACTAAATTCAAACGTGTACGTAAGTTAATCTCTAAGATACACAAGTAAGGAATGAATGAATCTAATAGCCTACGTACCTATTCCCCCTCCACTTAACTATTTTCAAAGATCATATCTGATTCCACTAACTCGATAATGGGAGTGGGACCCATACAAAGCTCAAACCTACCATTTCCCATGACTATAATCAGGCGTGCTCTCGCAATTCAATACTACATTATTATTATTATGTAAATACAATTTTGTTCTAATAATCAAAGCATGCTTTCGCAATTCATAATGTGGTTTAAAGAGGAATGTAATGAGTTTAAATTCACACGTTCCTTCAATCGTCATTATTATTGAAGGAAAAATAAATTCTCATTATTTATATATATATATAATTAGAATTAATATTTATTAGTTTGCTTTGTATAAACTTTCTTATAATAAATGCACCAATTTACTTATATTGAATATAATTATACACGCCAACATAAATTAAATAATAAAATATGTATGTAATAATAACCATTTGTGAGATATGCATATTGAACAAATTAATACATATATATTGGACACTAATAATCCAATCACTATTATTGTAACGAAGTCATCCACTAGATCTACACATAAACATTAACTATGAAATAACACTATAAGCTCACTGATACAAATGGTGTGGCCATAACACTTGTAATCTTAAGGGTTGAACATGGAGTGAGTACCACTTGCACATGGAACACATAACATAACCATTGAGGAAATGAAGCTCAACATCTAAAAAACAACAAATATACATTTATCATAGACAATTAATATATAGTAAAATTATCGGTGTAATAAAAATACATAACCAATTTACCTTACACACTAAGGTGAAGGAAATTATCGCAAGCATTGTTCTTTAGTTATTGTATTTGTGACATGGGTCACATTTTTGATCCTCAAGTAACATTCAAAGGTGAATGATATAGATATTTTAACGAGCAAATATATTGTAATCAAAATACTTAGATATATATAAATATTAACAACAATAGAATGCCAAAGTACACTAAAATGGAGAGAAAATATCACAATATGCAAGTAAATTGACTTGGCCAATTCAAAGGGGCAACCTCTAAACCATGCAATAAGACTCAAGTGTTGAATATGATGATCATTTACTAGTTACTAACTCATATATATACCCTATTATGCTATGCAAAGCACCAAGACCAACCTACGAAGTATACGAAAGTGTAAATAAATGTGATATGACATATTAAGAGATAATGTTAGCCACAAGTAGACCATACATATTGTAGACACATATAATTTAACCCGACCAATATCAATGCTTAAATTGCGCTAATTATCCTCTCTCCCACAAATTGACGACATATCGTCAATATAACACACTTCATCTTCTATCACCATTAATTAGCTACATTACACTAGTTAATTAACCCTTCTATCCAACAAATACACCAATTAACAACCTTCTGTTAATTAATCCCCCTTTCTATCTATACTAATTAATTATTATTAATTAATTAGCTTCCTCTTTCATTAATCAATAAATCATCATTTATTTGATTAATCCTCCCATAGTCTAAATCATGCTAATTATTCCTATAAAAAGCTTCTATAAGCTTGCACACCTATTAATTAATCATGTTGGTTAATTAATAAATCCCCTCAAACCCCATGAGTCACTAAAGGAAAAAATAAACTCTCCTAAGGTTGACTCAACCCTTTATAAACCTCCCTTATCCACAACTAACCCAACCTCTCCATTTATCCCACATGAAGAGGGATGTAGAGATTCTTCTATCCATTGGGCTATATAAGGAGCCCTCCTCCTACCTTTCTTCTTACACCTAAATGAGCATAGAGCATACACTATAGTCCATTTTATCATCTTAGAGCATTCTTCCATTAGAAGAGTTAGCCTTCTCCATTTCTTGCATTCATCCACCCAAGTTTTGAAGTCATATGGAGATATGTCAAGTGGTCTTGTAGCCATGATTTGACAAGACTCCATTCTTGAAAACCTTGGGATTTCAAGCATACAATCAACTCTTTGATTGCTAGAGATCTACATAGGTTCAATCTCATCTCATTTAGCATTCAATAAGAGATAGAAGTTAATTTGTTTAGCATATTAGCTTGAAATGTTCATTTCATGTTCTAATGTAGAGATGTTGATAGGTTAGCTTTGCTTAAGCTCTTAGCATGATGATGCATAGGTTTAGTTTAGCATTGTATTGAAGCTACTAGGTGTTAGTTTCAATTATACTTGCATAGCTAACTAACTCTTGCATACATTTGACACGCTCGGTGGGACATGAACCTTTGTCCCTTAACATTCTAGTTCAAATTTTATTGTTATTTCAAGCATTTGGCTAACCCTTTCTATACACATATGTGAAGTGATGTTTATTTCTTATTTTTTCAATGTTACATGTGTAGAATCTCATTTAGAGCTTTAATTCTGATGGGTTATTGTCAATTTCGAGCTAACATACTAAAATTTGGAGCATTTTGAACTTGTTTGTGTCATTTGGTTGTATTTTGACTACAGGATAGGCACAGGTACACAAACCTAGTTTGCAGGAACACTGCAGGCACACATCTCGGTGCACACACACAATGTTGTCGTACTGTACCTTTTGCTATTGTCGAAAACCTGTCAGGTTGGCGCAGGCACCCTAACCTCAGTGTGGATACCATAACCTTGGTGCACACACCATTCTGCTAGTGCACATGTTTTGTGTTTGTATCTGTGGAGCAGGCACCCATATCCTAGCGCATGCATCTCTCAACTAGCGCACATGCCATGTCTTAGTTTTTGTACTGTCTTTTTTGCTGACTGGGCACACACGCCTATACCCTAGCGCACATGCACATATCCTAGCATAGGCATCTCTTAGGTGGCACAGGCGCATTATGGACCTAGATTTACATAGAGGGGCACAACCGCCCTAACCCACACACACATGCCCTAACTTGCATGTAGGTTCTTCAATCTGAGTTGGCATATTAATTCTAGGTTTCCAAAGGTTTGTGTCCTAAAGTGCTAACATCATTGCAGGTTTTATTTTTGCATGGGTATGTTTACATGCTTTTGCTAGACTAGACATTGGATAAACCTTGCATGCTTAATTATAAGAGTAAGGTCACATATGCTCTTCTCTCGCGTCCTTTAGGGTGATCTTGGGAATCAGAATGATTCTTATATCTTTTATTGCTTTGAAAATGTGTTGAATGTCCAAATTGAGCAAAGATGAATATATTTTGTGTTTGAATTAAGTGTTTCCATTTGTTGTTTTCTTGGATTTTGTGTTGCGTATGCTCTTCTCTTGCATCTTAGGGATGATCTTGAGAATCAGAAATGATGTTTATTATTTTATGGAAAATTACTAATCCGTTATGCAGAACCAAAAACATGTCTTGTCAAAGAAAGGTGGAGTTGAAACAAAATTAAACTACTAATACAGTTTCCATGCAGGTTGCCAAAAGGTGTTCAAGAAAACCACATCCAATTAAACAAGATAAAAAACACACCACAATCATCACACTGTATTTACAGGTTCGGATAAGGGTACACCCCATCTGCTTAAAACTAGGACATAACCCCTTTGGCATAAGCCTTAAGCTACAACAATGGGGGTGGTCCTAGGAACCCCAAAGTAGTCCACGCAAGAGGGAACCTTGTGGATGAAACTGGAAGTGCTCCGCATAACCTACTTGACTAGTATTACCATTTGTGAGATTTAGCGTCACAAGTTGTCCATATTGCGACCCCAGTGAGAGTACACGATGGACGCATTTATTGCCCACTGTGCTTGAAGGGGGTAAAGAAAGCTGAGATACTCCAAGAATTAGTCAGTGTGACTTTTCTTGGTAAATCGAAGCTTGCTCTTAGATGACTTGTGACACCTAGTTGAGTGAACCACCTAGGAAGCTATCTTTGACCAGGAGCCAACTTGGACCATATCAAAGCTAATTTGAGTTGAGAGCCATTGTTCATCACGAAACATGTGAAGCGTTACTTTTTCTTAGTTTTTCACTTGCCCTAAGGTGAGGTGAAACTCTGTCAAAGTGAGGCCAACATTTTTCAACACCAATTGATCTACTTCCTTCACTTTCTTTTGACACTTTGTTGATCAGAAGAAGAGTGACTACCCTTGTGTTATCTAATTGATTGTATTCACCACTTTTGTGTCCATTTACACTCATCCATGTTTGTGGCTAAGTTGTTAAACGTCTAAAGTGTGTGGAGACGTTTTTATATCATTGGTAGCCTTATTGATCTTGATACCCAAGTCAAGATCATCATCGTAGTTAGGCTTGGTTCATCACTTTGATTCTCCTTTGAACGGTTATCTTGTTTATATCGTGTCACTACAATTTTGGTATTTACGTCTTGTTTCTTGTAAACTTGACCTAAATATCTATATTGTAAGGTTATGCTATATACACTTTAACAATTCCTAGGTATACTATCGCTTTAGTTTGATTCCAATTATTACCTCGATTTTGAAAAGTGTTAAGTGTTACCACTTGTGCATGTTATATCAATATCATCTTGATATCAATACCTTACTTTCTCACAAATTTTGGTTAACATATCTTGGTGAAATTGTTGTGTCACTCACAATCGTAACTGACACTTTTTGGAATATAGGTCTTGATTGAATTTGGGCTTGCTTCTAGTATACTTTGTTTGGAGGTCACGTTAACTTCTTGTTATTACTTACGCCTTGTTCATTTCTTTGAACTCGACATAAGTAGGGATATTTTGTTAATCATCATACGACACCAACTACCTTTTTGAAAACAAATTTAGGAAGTACTTCATTTGATTGATTGGTTTGAAACTAAACATTGTGTGATTGAATATTGCTTAAATCATTCATTTAAGAGTAATCATTGTGTCACATTGGTTCTTTGACATTCATAATATACCTTGATTTCTTGACATTCTTTTTTCACTTAGGTTTGATAAAAATATTTGAACACATTCACAGACACCTTAGTGAAACTATTACACGTCATGGCCCCTAAAACAAGATTAGGGCTCAAAAAGTAGGCTTTGGAAGCAAGACAAACGCAAACTTGGGAAGCCTCAAATAAATAAGGGTCAAATCCCTTTATTGGCCATGATCTTGGGCCTTTATTCTCCACGGAGAAAGAAGTAGAAGAAATGATAGATCATAGCGGTGACGAGTTAGAATCACCACACATGGAATTTGATTTTGACCCACCTTGTTAGATGAATTCCTCTTTAGAAACAAAGATCGGGTACTAGCACGAGTTGTGGAGTTAGGAGCTATAATGCCTATCGAACAAGAGATAATCCCACCTACAAATGATACTAATGATGAGGAGAAACCTCTCATTAACATGGAGGATATCTTAACACATGGACATGCTTCTACCTCTAACATGGGAAATGATAATGTAGTGGGATATAGAATGCCTTTCCTTAAAGTACCACGTAAAGTCAGAATAGAACATGAAAATGTTGAACAACCTCCATGTCATGAAGAAGAAGAGGAACCTCTTGAAGAATAAGTCACTATTCAACAACAAATTTGAAACCTTAGTCAACAATTAGCTTTGTTAACATCTCATGTACAAAAAGAAACAAACAAGAATGTACAAAAGACAAAACCTAAGGTCAAAATTAGTGAACTTCACATGGACAGTCAAGGAGGAGACAATATGGAATACAATCACATATATATCCCTACTTCTCCTACTAAAGAACAATTACTCGCACAAGAAATGAAATCTATGAAAGTGACACTTACAAGCCTCCAAGAGAGTACTGTGGGGAATAACAGAAAATATCAATACGAAGAACTATGTCCCCATCCATTTGATAAAATTATGATGCTTCAAACCTTCCCTAAAAAGTTTGACATGCCAAAATTTGACAAATATAGAGGGAAAGGTGACCCGCAAGACCATGTAAAATATTTTTACATGGCATGCCAAGAAGTGGCCTACAATGACAATTACCTCATACGACTCTTTCCAAAGAGTCTAGGGGGCCAAGCCTTGGAATGGTTCACTCGCTTACCTCGTGGGTCTATTTTCACATGGCCTGAACTGGCAGAAAGGTTTGTACAACACTTCTCGTACAACATAGAAAGTGACATAACCATGGTGGACTTGTGTGGCACTAAACAATGCCCCAACGAGACATTCACTAGCTTCCTGCAAAGATGGAGAGGGATAGCCAGTCGCTTCCCTTGTGCATTCCCTAAAAAATAACTTGTGAGTATATTTGTGCCCAATCTCAACCCAGACATCACTTTTCATCTATAAATGCATTGTGTTCACACCTTTGAAGAGGTTATTGAAAAGGGCATTCAAATAGAGAAAGCCCTTATTGCCAAAGGAACCATTAAATCACACTCTAAGGATAACCAAAATGCCAAACCCATGGAAAAGATGAAAATATTTAACAAAAACAAAAATGTGGTGGGAGACAAGATCACAGATTCCAAACGTGTACAAACAGTTCAAACTGGTCAACCTTTTAAACTGACCAAAGGGCCTATTCAACCACCACCTAAATGTAGAATGTTCACTCCTCTCAATGAGCCTTTGTCTACAATATTGAAGGAATTGGATGCAACTCACATGGTGACTTATCCCACGACACAACCCTTTGATGAAAATGCTCCAAAGCCATCATGGTACAAAGAGCATGACTATTGTGAATTACATCATGTCAAGGGACACAAAACAGACAAATGTCTACGACTTCCTCACTACATCCAAGATCTCATTGACAATGGGGAGATAGAAGTTGAAACCCCAGAAAAAACTCAGATGCCAAACGAAAAGATGGGAATATTCAAAGAACCATTCCCTAAACACGGTAAGTTAGATGAGAAAAATATGGATCGAGGAGAGTCATCCCAGAGTTACAAAGCAGTTAATTATCTATATACCAAGAATGACAATAATCATTACGATTCACTCATTAGATGTATCTGCTCTCCTAATGACCATGTGAATACCATTCGGATCAAGGGAAAGGATTGCACTGTGGTAACAAGGTGTGCCTGCCTCATGATTCATTGAACCCTCTCCGTTGACCCCTGCAAGATGGTAGGTACAACCTCTTAGAACAACTTGAGAAGACATCTGCCAAGATTTCAATCTTGGATCTTCTTAAAATATCGAATGTACATAACGAAATCTTGTACAAAAATCTTCAGGGGTCAAGAGTGCCACTAGAAGTAGACCCTTCACATCTTCAAGTTGTGGTGGAAAACATTGCACCAACTGAGTACATCTCCTTTAATCATAGGGAGATCCCTATTGAAGATCTTGCACATAATCTCCCCCTATATATTGAGGTATTTATTACCCACCGAAAGATAAAATGGGTGCTTGTGGACAATGGATCAGGGTTGAATATATGCACTTTAAAATTAATTAAGCAACTGAGACATACATAAGAAGATCTAGAGTCCCATATTATTACCATAACTACTTATGATAACATGGAGCTGGAATCAGCTGGGACAATCACATTGCCAATGGAAGTAGGACCAAATTGTCATCAGACAAAGTTTCATGTCTTGGACTTGGAACTTCCATATAATATGCTTCTTGGCTGACCATGGATTCATGCCATGCAAGGCCATACCATCAACATTCCATCAGTGCATCAAATTGAAACACGAGGGACACACTGTCACAATACAAGGAGATCCAGATCCCTTCGCTCACTATAGACTCTCAATAGTTTTACGCGTAAGGGTGCCTATATGTGTCCCTCTACTGATATAGTTGTTCCTCTTCAATCTGAAGCCATGGAGTCACGGGTAGATTCAAATTCCCTAAGTTCTTGCACCCGTGAAGCTTCTACATCAACTTATCCTTTTGATTCATGGGAGATGAATATTCTGGAATATAGTTGTGGAGAATATAATGTGCAACAAGATCTTTTGGTTTTGGACCTATCGTTGTCACCTAAAACTAGAGGCCAACCCAACTATCATTTCAGATGGCCTAGAGATGAGTGAACTATTGGGTCATTTTTACCTAGGGGTTACTCATTAAAGAGAAATTGTTGGACCCACCTATGACTTGGGTCCTAGAAGATACTCAACCAACTTGCTACCAAATCCCTGAGTATGAGAAGTCTAGCCGAATGATGTATTCTATGGGCTACAAGGGTCTAGGATGCAGAAAGAATGAGCAAGGACCGAGAGAACCAATTCCTCTCCCACATTTCAAGATAGAAAGATACGGTATCGACATTTGACCCTATGGATCACACCCCAATGATCAAGAAACTACATGTTCTGAGCATGAAGATAGCTCTGATTATTTAGACATCGACACAGATTCCCACTGTAGCCAATATGAGGATCTTACCTCCACGAACCTATTCATGGATACCGATGTCCTTACCTTAACCCTTACTGAACCTAAAATTGACCTTGTTTACCCTTTCCTTGTCGAATGGGACCAACAACGTCACGTACCACTGGACCTCTTTGAAAATGATGAGGCCATTGCAGAATTCATGGGCATTCGAGATACAATTCCGATTGGAGACCATAAGAAGGGTTTCTACATTGACTTAGATACCTGTACTTACTTCGGAGAGGAACTGAGCTTCATGGTCATCAAAACTTAAGAAAAAGTGAGGGAAAAAGTTCCAATGAAAAGCCTTGGTAAAAACAAAAGTCCAAGTCACACAGTGAAAACCTCTTTGAGGCACTGGATGACAAACAAGTGAAAAAATCAATGGACAAGAAAAGTGACCATGCCAAGGGTGAAAATCTCATAGAGACACCCTTGGAAGAAGATCTCAACCTTCCTCCCGATCCTACGCGTATGGAGGATTTATCAAAAATGCTAGTGGAAGAAACCATTGATGTAAATATTGGAACATAAGATGACCCAAAAATAGTCAAACTGGGAGCTTCACTCTCAGCACGGGAACAAAATACATTCACCATGCTTCTGTGGGAATTTGTAGATGTATTCACATGGTCCTATAAGGATATGTCAAGCTTGGATCCAACTTTGGTAGTGCATAACCTAGTTGTGCATGCAGACGCCAAGCCCATCAAGAAAAAGCTCAGAAAAAATGCATCCATGGGTGGCTCTTCTAGTTAAAGAAGAGCTAGAAAGATTGCTAGCAACAGGCTTCATTAGACCTATTGATTACTCAGAATGGATATCAAATATAGTCCCCATATAAAAGAAACTTGTTGGGATCAGAATCTGTATAGATTTTAGGGACATCAATAAGGCATGTCCAAAAGATGATTTCCAATTGCCCAATATTGATATGATTGTTGACTCAACTGCAGGATATGAAATGTTATCTCTTATGGATGGATTTTCAGGCTACAATCAGATCAAAATAGTAGATGAAGATCAACACAAGACAACCTTCACAACACCTTGGGGGACTTTCTGTTATCAGGTAATGCCCTTTGGCCTTAAAATGCAGGTGCAACCTATCAAAGGGCAATGATCGTGATTTTCCATGATATGATTCATGACATCATGGAGGACTATGTGGATGATATCCTCAGGAAATCCAACATGAGAGTAGATCACCCTGACATTTTACTGTATATCTTTGAATGCCTGTGGGAATACAAAGTCAGATTGAATCCAAAGAAATGTGTGTTTGGCATACTATCAGGAAAGTTGCTTGGATTCATTGTATCATAGAAGAGGGATTGAGGTAGACCCAACTAAAGTTACCGCCATTATTGAAATGCCTCCTCCTAAAAACATCAAACAACTGTGCAACTTGCAAGAAAAGATACAAGCCATCTGTCGCTTCATTTCCTAACTTGCTAAAAAATGTCATTCATTCACCCATCTGCTTAAAAAGGATGTTGCCTTTATTTGGGGACTAGAGAAACAAAAGGCCTTCACCTTGCTTAAGCAATACTTAGCCAATACCACCTATCCTCATGCCTCCGACTCCCAGTGAGCCACTCCTGTTGTATATTTATGCTACTCAATTTTCTATTGGTGCGTTGCTCACCCAATATGACCTCAGCCACAAAGAAAAAGTCATGTACTATCTCAGTCGTACCTTGATTTCGTATGAGCTCAACTACCCTCAGATCAAAAAATATTGTTTGGCTATAGTTTTTACCTTCCAAAAAATTCACCATTACCTGTTAAATACTAAAACCAAACTTATATCCAAAGTTGACCCGCTTAAGTACCTGTTGTCAAAACCCGCCCTTACAGGTAGAATGGCTAATTGGATCATTCTAATAAGTTGAATTTGACATTGAAGTATGTACACCAAAAGTTAGTTAAAGGACAAGTACTCATCAATCAGTTAGCAAAAGCATCGTTACCAGGAACAGAGCTTGTGAATCTGGATCTGCCAGATGCTTCATTAATGTATATTGAGGAATCTATCATGTGGCAAGTGCACTTTGATGGATCTTTTACTTTTCATGGTTCAAGGGCAGGTGTGGTATTAATTACTCCTTCAGGTGACCCCATACCTCAAGCTTTTCACCTTGGTTTTCCTTGTACAAATAATATTATGGAATATGAGACACTCATTGTTGGGATGAAGCTAGCAATCAAATGGGATATCCATCATGTTAAGATCGTTGGTGATTCACAATTGATCATCAAACAAGTCAATGATGAATACAAAGTAAGGATGAGAAGCTCATCCCCTACAAGAAACTGGTGGAAAATTTGAAAGAGTATTTTGTATGTATTACATTTGAATAGATTCAAAGAGCACAAAATAGATCCACAGATGTGATGGAAACCATAGGTTTTATGCTACGAATTCCACCAGAAAGTAATGATATGTCATTCTTTGTGGAGAATCTACGCCAACCTGCATATGACATGCCAGAATATTGTTTGGCTTGTGAAGTTGTTGGTCCATATTCCCCATGGTATGCGCACATCTATGTGTATCTTAAACACAATACCTTCCCTCCTGATGTCTCCCGTTCTGAAAAATAAAGCCTTATCTTCTAGATAGCCCATTGCACCCTTTAGGAGATATGATCTATCATCATGGCTACGATGGGAATTTTTTGCGTTGTCTAGATGTAACAGAGTCAGTCCAAGCAATCAAATAGGTACATGAAGGGGTGTGTGGTGCCCATACAAACATAATGGTTCTAGCTAAGAAATTTTGAGAATAGGCTACTATTGGCCTACTATGGAAACATACTACTACAACTATGTGAGGAAGTGTGTGTTATGTCAAAAGTATGGAAATTTCATCCATGCACCATCACATCCGTTGCAACCTATCACAACCCCATGGCCATTTTCCAAATGGGGACTAGATTTAATAGGGAAGCTCACCCCTACCTCATCTGATGGCCATACCCACATCATCAAAGCTATAGCATATTTCACTAAGTGGGTGGAGGTTGTTTCTTTGACTTATGTTACGGGTGCTCAGATTTCAAAGTTTATCATGAATCACCTTATCTGTCGGTATGGCATTCCTATGGCCATAGTTACTGACAATGGAAAATATTTCAAAAACAAGACAGTGAAAGATATTTGTCATCGATTTCAAATAAAATTGAAGTGGTCTACACCATATTATCCTCAAGGTAATGGGCAGGCTAAAGCAGTTAACAAAATATTGGTTCAAATCATGGAAAAGATGGTGAGTAAGATAAGTCGCAACTAGAATTTACAAATTCACCCAACCCTCTTGGCTTATAGGACCTCCATTCACACTCCTACTGTTGTGACACCCTATTCCCTAGTATTTGGAACTGAATCCATCATCCCATTGGAAATCAAGCTTCCTTCCCTGAGAATATCTCTTAGGGATTATCTAGACAAGGATGAGGATTACAGAGTGGCTAGGCTGACAGAATTAGAACTCCTGGATGAAAATCACATCCATGCCCTTAAACATCTCAAGGTGTATCAAAAAAGGGTCTCTAGAAATTATAACAAAAGGATCATACCTCATCAGTTTGAGGTTGGAGATTTGGTTATGAAAGAAAATCAGTTCAACACAAGGGAAAAAAGAGAGAAGAAAGGCAAGTTTGAACCACATTGGTTAGGACCTTATGTCATTGTAGCAAAATATGGAACATGAGCATACAAAATTTCCCATACCAATGGCAATGACCTCCACGAACCTATGAATGCCATGCACCTTAAGTTGTTCTATGCTTAAACATGGTGCAAAAAAAAAAATAAAACAACACAAAAAAGTAAAAATGATCAAAATAAAAAAAAATTATATATAAGAGAAAAAGAAAAACAAAAAGTAGGTCATGCATATGTGAAAACCACACAATTGTGGCACTTTAAATAGGTCCCTTGGTGAAAAATGGTTTCCAGCACCTTGGGAGGATTCATTGTTGACAAATATCTTGCATCTAGAGGGCACTTTTACTTAGCCTAGGGCTAGTTCTACACCTGCATCCGAGATTCCCTGTGAAACTATCCTGTCAAGCCTTGATCCGGCTTTTTCTCCTCTTATAAATTAGTGAAGGGATGGTCTTTGTATATTCCCCATCTAATGCTGGGGGCACTTTTGTGACTTGACCTTCCTGTTTATAAACAAGTGGTGCATGCCCTTGTATATTCTCCATCTAATGCTGGGGGCATCCATATTTCTCAGTTACCTGTGCATTGCTTTAGAAAACCTTAGAAAATCACAAAAACATTCAAATATGTTCGAAAATCACAAAAACATTCAAACCTTATAAAATCACAAAGACATTAAAAAATGTTATAAAATGACTAAAATAATAGAAAATTATTTTACAAAACCACAAAACAATAGAAAATTATTTCACAAAACAATCTTACAAAAACATTACTTTAGTTTACTTACTTTATCTTGTTTCTTGCTTTGTTTGTGTACATTGTTTGCTTGTATAGTTGCTACTTATTTGTACATTTGTAGAGTTTGTTGCTTAGACATACTTTGTTAAGATTCATCTTTTCTGGCTTAGATTAGATTTATTCTTACTTGTGCATATGAAGTGTGTTTTTACATGCCTATAAATAATTGTACATAGTTGTGTTAATTCATGTTAGTTAGCACTGTATATTTGGTTAAATTTGTTAACGTTTGATTATGTTTGCTTGTCTCATGTACATAGTTTTGTTATCACATCATCATATTTCCATCAATATCATCACATCTAACATAACATCATCTATACATCATATATAAATAAAAAGCTAAGTATACATCATACATGAATGCTAAGTTAATCATCACATATCGTATCATCAAATGGGGGCAAGAGGGATCACAAATATCAAAATCTATCCCCCCCCACCAACATCATCATATCATCATGTCCACTAATCTAGAGCATCACATATACAATACAATTGATATCATCTATGGATCTATCATGTCAAAATTGAATGTGAGCCCCACCATCGTGTCTTTAACCATCAAATGGATCATCACCATGACCTGCACCTGTGTCATCACCCTCATCATTGGACCTTATACAGGATCTCTAATGGGGCTCTAATGGGGCCCAACACCTACTACATATGCCCCATCAGATATAGTCAATCATTGTGCCAAAACAGTGGCATACCATGCTAGATAATCTGGTGTGGTTCCCGGATCTCTAAGAAAGTAGCCCATGCAATTTAAACATGTGGTACCACCATGTAAGAAACTAGCCCCAACTTGGGCCACCTGAATGCGTGGCCCCATGGCCCATCTCTCTGCATCGAGACGAGCATACCACATATCAGGCTGAGGGATGCCCTGAATCATGCCCAACTGTTGTTGACACCAGTCTACCCTGTATATCTATGTAATGTAGCTGCGGATTTCAAGAAGGAAGTGCTCTACCATGCAAACACCAAGCTTTGCTCCACCCTCAAGCCCCTTTATGTGTGTATAAGGCCTATAGATAATGTCTCTCTTCTACAGCTCGTCAAACTCTCATCGATAGTAATAGATGCTGCTAGTTTTCCTCGTACACCATCTCTGATGGGGACCCATGTAATATATGTTGGATCCTCAGGAACTCGGGCATGCAACTCACCTATAGGGTGCCCAATCGCTATATGGTCCCATGACCAAATCTGTAACAATGACACACGTCCCACTGTCTTCTGATGGTGGTAAGTGATAAAATGCAGATCCCAGTATAAATGTGTTACTATGCATTGGCCCCAAAAATATCTCTCACCACTGAACAATCCATGAACTACTATGATCAATCCCAGTGGAAACAATGTCCATGTCTTATCAGTGAGTAAGAACCCACTGATAAGAGCCATCAAGTAGAGCGGTCCCCGGTGAATGGTCGTATCAGATATACACTGGTGTAATGATATTTTCATACCCTCATGGTGTATCTCATCGTGGTCAAATATGTCACTAACCGCCATAGTGATCTGACTGAAGTCACTTATGTACTCAATCGCTGAGCCAATAATGGGGATGTGCATAATATGCCACACGTCCTCCAGTGTGATGGTCATCTCTCCTATAAGGATCCTGAAGCACCGACTCTCACGATGCCACCGCTTAATCAAAGCGGTTAGTAGGCCATGATCTATAGTGATCAACGACATCTGCGCTACATGGCATAAACCGACCACCTCCAGTAGTACCGCCATATCACGATGCTCTCGTTGATACATGCTCGACTCCATCTCGGCTATGCAACTATGTCACTCTCGCGTCTGTAATGTTGACAACCATCTCTACAAAACACTGCATGTATTAGACACTAACAATTCTTCTAAGTTCTTCTATTGTTATTCTATCCTACGCTTATTTTTTTTCTTTCTTCGAAGTGTCATTTTTTTTTTGGCATTTTTCCCTCTTATTCATCTCTTTTTGGTGCCTACGCACCCTTTTGAGCATGTTCGCACCTTGTGGTGTATGCACCCCCCTTTTTGTGTGTGCCCATGTGTGCATCCACCTCAGGGTACTCACGCCATGTTTTTGTTACTTGTGTGTGCACGCAGATGTGTGTTGTGTATGTGCCAGGGGTTTGGCACTTGTGCATATGTGCATAAGCTATATGCATGTGGGTGGGCACGCATACACTTTTTTAGCGTATACGTGTGCACACACATGCTTTTGTGGTCTATGCACATACACACACATATTTTTTTATGTACTTGCGCATGCACGCATGCGCTTCAAGGGTGCTTGCGCCACCTTTAGGGTGCCTGCGCCCCTGTGCATGTGCTATACCCTATGTCTAACCTAATAATTAATGCATCAATTAAAAAATTAAATGTGTAATTCACAAGGTAGGTCAAGCTACTCACGAAGGAGCCATTTTCCATGTGTCGGGCATACTCCCGAACTCGGTCGGCGCGTCTCTTGCGGGCTCGTCCTCTCACCATCATCCTCGTCACTATCGGAGGTCTCACGGTAAAATTCGGTAGTGGTTGGTAATAAATGAATTGTTCGTGATGATTTACCCCCCTAAGTGGGGTATATTAAACCATTCTCTCTGGCCATGATGCCTAGAAGACTGTTTTGACCATCGTTGTTGCTCTAACTCTTCTTCTACTCGCCGTGAATACTTATTTTATTTAAATGATTATTTTTCTTTAATTTTTCACTATGTTGGGGCATTATTTACCACATGGTACTCATTCCTTCTCACTAAGACAATTTTATTGCTCCTAGGTGATGTCGCTTCTTCTGCACACTCCATCAAATAATTATTTTTTATTAAATAATTATTTTGTTAATCTTTCTGTTATGCTGGGGCATTATTTGCCACATGTTGCTTCTTTCTTCTCCCTAGGGCATTTATTTTGCTCATGGGAGATTCTTGTTGATTCTTCTAACTTCTTCTCTATCCACACTGTAAAAAAAATTAAAATAAAATAATATATCCATCTGAAATCCAACAGATTTAAAAAATTCTCCAAAAATCCTAAAAATTGTAAAACTTACAAAACTAGGTAAACCATCTCATAGCGGATGAAACTCATGTCTTGCACATGGTATTATTTCCATATCTTGATGGAAATTTCACATATTTACAGATCAAATGACTCGTGTATCATCATATTTACAACCATTTAAAAAAACTAGCCTGCTTGCTTTGTCGATACTCTGGGACACATCTCATTACCTGGTATTGTTTTGTTGCACACAAAACTTTATCATTGGACCCTGCATCATTCATCATCTCCCCTTGTATGTATCCTTAATAGGGGCATTATTTTAACCCTTTTCATCAATCCCGAACATTTGGGGATCTTCATCTTGATAACAAAACATTTGTACAACCATCTTGACCATTGTTGGTTGGAATATGTGTGCTTGTACTTGTTTTCCCTATTAAATGAGCTTGTTTCCTTCTGATATCACATTGATTTTTGTATTTTACACTAAGTGGGTGTTTTCAGCAATGGACAATTATTCGTAATATGTCTTTTCATATCATCCTACTTTTTTCATATGCTTATATTTTTAATAAGGACCGATGATGTAGATCTTTGGCAATATAATGACACTAAAATTGTTATAATACACGGGATGAAAGCTTGTTCTTTTCTCTCTTTGTCTTCCTTCCTCTTCTACATCACTCTCCTATCAACATTCACTAGGGGCATCATGCCCCTACCCATTCTTCTATCCTTTTTCGATTTTCGATCGCCTTCTCTCATCACCCCATTGACACTCGAGGGGGCATCTCTCATTTCTACTAATTTTTCTTCTACGTCTTCAAAATTTATCTGTCTACTATCTTTGAAATGGCGTCACTTACGCCATCCCAAAGAGGGGAAAATATAGACACCTATAATTTAACCTGAGCAATTTAAATGCTTAAATTGTGCTAATTATCCTCTCTCCCACAAATTGATGACATATCGTCAATATAACAAACTTCCTCTTCTATCACCATTAATTAGCTACATTACGGTAGTTAATTAACCCTTATATCCAACAAATACACCAACTAACAACCTTCCATTAATTAATCCTCCTTTCTATCTAGACTAATTAATTATTATTAATTAATTAGCTTCCTCTTCCATTAAATCAATAAATCATCATTTATTTGATTAAATCCCTCCCATAGTCTAAATCATGCTAATTATTCCTCTAAAAAGCTTCTATAAGCTTGCACACCTATTTATTAATCACTTTGGTTAATTGATAAATCTCCTCAAACCCCATGAGTCACTAAAGGGGCAAAATAAACTCTCCTAAGATTGACTCAACCCTTTATAAACCTCCCTTATCCACAACTAACCCAACCTCTCCATTTATCCCACATGAAGAGAGATGCATAAATTCTTCTATCCATTGGGATATATAAGGAGCCCTCCTCCCACCTTTCTTCTTACACCTAAATGAGCATAGAGCATACACTATAGCCATTTTTATCATCTTAGAGAATTCTTCCATTATAAGAGTTATCCTTCTCCATTTCTTCCATTCATCCACCCAAGTTTTGAAGTCATATAGAGATATTTCAAGTGGTCTTGTAGCCATGATTTGAAAAGACTCCATTCTTGAAAACCTTGGGATTTCAAGCATACAATCAACTCTTTGATTTCTATAGATCTAAATAGGTTCAACCTCATCTCATTTGGCATTCAATAAGAGATAGAAGTTAATTTTTTTAGCATATTAGCTTGAAATGTTCATTTCATGTTCTAATGCAGAAATGTTTATAGGTTAGCTTTTCTTAAGCTCTTAACATGATGATGCATATGTTTAGTTTACCATTGTATTGAAGCTACTATGTGTTAGTTTCAATTACACTTTCATAGCTAAGAGCTTAAGAAAAGCTAACCTATGCATACAATCAACTCTTTGATTGCTAGAGATCTACATAGGTTCAACCTCATCTCATTTGGCATTCAATAAGAGATAGAAGTTAATTTTTTTAGTATATTAGCTTGAAATGTTCATTTTATGTTCTAATGTAGAGATGTTTATAGGTTAGCTTTTCTTAAGCTCTTAGCATGATGATGCATAGGTTTAGTTTAGCATTATATTGAAGCTACTAGGTGTTAGTTTCAATTATACTTTCATAGCTAAACAACTCTTGCATACACATATCTAGATATATAACCTAGTTTTAAATGCATAACATGCCCCTCCTCTTCAAAACAACATTTTCCCTAATGTTGGTAATCTTTGGATGTTTCTTTTGAAATGCTTAATATTCCCATGCTACATCTTCACTATCCAAATTATTCCACTTTTATTAGATACTTGATAATGACCCTTGTACTCAACTTCATAATGTGTGTTTGCATGATTCCTTCAAGATCTAAAATGATGTACCCCTCCTCATCAAGATAAGGTAACAATGACTTGGAGGACACCTTCTTTCCAATTACCTTCTTTAATAAAATAACATGGATAAACATGGATGTATCTTTTTGTAACACTTGATAAGGGCCGTAGTATTTAGGTAAAATATTATTATGTTGATTCAAATATAGTCTTTTATATGGATACAATCGTACAAAAAAAATTCTCCATCTTCAAAGCTTCGCTTGCTATGGTGTTGATTAGCTTATTCCTTCTGTAAACCATGGAAATTACAATAAAAGAGAAAAATCAATACACAAACAAATGTAAACCTTATGCTGTAAATCCCAAAGCAAACTCAAATTAGATTTGACTTAAAGAGCATGGTTTTTTAATGCTCTTTGTTGGATCCTTTTGATTTGTAAGTTTTTAATGGATTACAGACGTTGGATCAAACTACACGCGTGATTGATTGTTTTGACATTATGTGGGCAACATAACAGTATGAAATGACTAATTTGTTTCACCGAGAAAATGCACAAAAATGACAACATGAACTCTCAAGCTTTTGATGGATGATTTGTAAAGGAAGGATCACTGATTTATAACCGAGGAAAGTGAATCCACAATTTAAGTTTAGACTTATTTGATTTGGAGATAACTAAACATGACTGAGATGTTTAGTTGAGTTTCCATATTGATTTGAGAATTAGACCATTATTCCAGATTTACGTGAGTGAGTCATTTCTAAGTTGGCAAGCGGTTGCACATGTTTTTTATTTTTACTTCCATATTTGGTATTTTATTCACCCAAAACAGTGTCATAAATAGTTATCTTTTTGAAGAAGGTCAAATTCATTTTGGATTGCCATGACTTGGGAGATATCTGCAGTTAACTCAAATGCATGATTTGAGTTAATTTGAACACATCCTCTTGATTATAATAATGATTTTTTAGATTTAGTCATGACTTGAGTTAACTTGAATTGAGGATGTGGATAGGATATGAGGATATATTTATTTAATTTAAATATGGATATGGATATGTGGATTTAATTGTTTACTTTGATATTAAATCAGCTAATAAAATTGGCTAAGTGGGAGTGATAGTGGTGTAAATAGAATTAAAAAATTAATTCTAGAGAAGGACAATGGGTGTAGTGGGATTTTTAACTTTTATAATGTGTAGCAGTAATGTGGGGATGTTTACATTTTCCCCTCTTTAAAGTGTTATTGTAGAGTAACAATGTTTTAAAGACAGTAAACACTTGTACAAATGGTGGATGAATGATAAAAAAGTGTAAAGGACTGCTTGATTTGTCTCGGTGAAGCATTTGGATGCCCTAGAGAATCTAGATTAGTATTGAGGGAGTGTGCCCTCGAGCAAGTGGGTGACATGACAAAAATGTGGACAATCGATTGATTGGAGAGAGAGAGAGAGAGAGAGAGAGAGTAGAAGTCACATACAAGCATTTTGAAGAAACAACTGATAAAGATAGTTAATTGACTGTGGAGGCCAAAATGGAGGAAAAGGTGGTTAGGATAAGGGTATAAGTAGATGGGTGTGAGGGGCTACAAATATCACAATTAGTTTTTTCTATTAGAGATCATTTTCCCCTTGAGTGATATTATTTATCTAAGTTTAGAGAGAGATGGATCATCGTTCTTAAAGTAAACATCACGTGGATTGCATCTGAGAGTTTAGACAAGTGGAAGATAAGGGCAGCGTGTTATGTAACCAAAAAATGTTTCTTTAGATTACATTTATTGTGTTTTATTTACATAATAAAATTAGGAAATGATGTTAAAGCACACACTTAGGTGCGCTAGCGTAACCCGTGGAACACGCTAACGTGCATGTATGAGTAGGAGCGTGATGTGAGAAGTAAGCTATCATGTGGAACACACTAGTGTAGAAATAAGAACAAGTACATGTTTAGGCTCTAGTGTAGGTTGGACATGTGCCACTATAAGTTGTACATATTTTGGTGATGGTGCTAGTACATGTACAAGTTTCATTACAGGTTCCTTCATCACCACGAGGCCATCAAGTCTAGTAGGAGGACATTTATATGGAGATGGGGTTGGTGACAAAGATGAAGGTGGCGTATGGTGAGATGAGGGAGAGGAGGATTTCTGGGAGAATCTTGCACATGTACCACCTTCAAGACCATTAAACTATAGAGGTATCATTACAGGCTCAAAAGGGATAGGGACGTTATTTTGATTATATCGCATAGATAGTTACAATGAGTAGGGTCAATGATGACTGGAATAAATCATGCTAGTATATAGATACAACAGCTGGCAACAGAGAGAGATCAGCTTGCCACCCATGTGTAGCAAGTGATGGTGGAGAGAGATGACGCTCATCACATGGTGGAGGAAGGTGAGATGGGTGAAGTGCTACAGGATTTGATTATTGATATCATAGGAGGTGGGATATTATATAGCCCTATAGGAGGCAGTGGTCCCTTAGGCTATGAGAACTCTAAGGTATAGTCAAAGGGAAGGTAATAAATTTATTAATAACAAATTAACCTACTAACAAGTAAATACTATTTTACCACACGGTAAAACACTAACAATATGTGAACACTAACAATGATTTCCTAACAAGAATATCACATAGGCATTCGAGATCAGTACAGATACCACCACTAAGGGGTGGGGATCAGAGACCATGCAATCCCAGTGTAGGAGAGAATCATCCATGACTTGATGTAGGATGGATATGAATTTTTTATTTTTGATATATGCCTTGTCATAAAGGCACACATTTTTGGAGATAGATGCTTTTGATGGCACTTTGATGTATATGTAGATGGATGGTTTTTGATATATGATGATGGATGATTTTTGTTCTCATTTTCTGCATTATTGACGTGATGAGACACATAATGTAGATGATGACTATGATTTTTGATTTAGTATGGATATATGATGACATGCTCATAGCTTAGCTTCCATTCAGAGGTGTATATTAGATCAAAATATTTTGTTATTACACATTAGGGTTAGCACCATGCTTATTGAAAAATCATGATGAACAACCCATATGCACTTAGAAAACACTTTTTTCACAAAGAAAAAAGAGGTAAAATGAACTTTTCCAATCATACAGGGAACTAAGAAAATATACATCGAGGGGATATAAATCAACCAAGATGCTAAAAAATAATTTGTAATTGGTTAGAAATGAAAATAAAAGAATGAAAAAAAAATTACCCAATATGCAAAGCAAAATTATTACACCAAGACTAAAAATGAGCCAATGTGGTACAAAAATACAAACAATTGGTCATAAATGGAAACAAAAGAATGAAAAACAAACAAATATACAAAGAAAAATTATTACACCAAGACTAACAATGAGCCAAGATGACAACAAAATACTAGCAATCAGTCAAAAACAAAAATGAAATTGGAAAAGAAGCCCAATATATAGCAAAGTGATTACACCAAGGCTAACAATAAGCCAAGATGGTAGTAAGATACATGTAATTGGTGAAAAACAAAAAGGAAATTGAAAAATAAACCCAATATATAGAGAAAAATGATTACAAAAAGGCTAACAATGAGCCAAGATGGTAGAAAGATACTTGTAATTGGTTAAAAACAAAGACGACAACAAATAAAACAAGCCCAATATACACAGTAAGACTGATTACACTAAGGCTATATATGAGCCAAGATACTAATAAAATACTTACAATTGGTCAAAAAAATAACAAACCAAAGAATGAACATAAAGAAAACCCAATATACATAGTAAAGAAAATGTACCAAACTATGAACAAGCCAAGATGGTAACAAAATACTTATAATTGGTCAATACTAGTAGCAATGCAACACTACTTTAAATAAAGACATCTAATTATGCCCCTAATGTGTTCCACAATTAGGATTTAGTAGATTTAAATGCCCCAAAGCAAGGATACATGCAAGGGGATTGGATCAGACCGAAGAGCAGACTCACAGAGTTAGGAAACTCCTAATGACACTCTTGTTGGATCCACGTTGAAGAATGATCTAAGATCTATTGGGTCAACACTTCCAAGAAAGGACACATGCGAGGAAGAACATGAGAGACGAAATTTCCCTAAGTGAGGATACACGTGAGGGTTGGATTTGGATTTAATAATCGGATGCTTTGAAACAGTCACTAGGATAGTAGTAGAAAATTTGATATCAAAAGTTGGTTGTGTTGATAGTTGCTGAGAGTTTTTTTAAACATTTTTTGTTGTTTTTTTTTGGATTTTGAATGTTTTTTAATTTTTTTGGATTTTTGGATTACTTAGATTTTTAAGGATTTTGGAATATACGTTTATTTTTTATTTTTGAATGTTTATATCTTTTGGAGTTTTTAGTCGATAAAGGGTGTATTGTTTGAACCTATGTTCAAACAATTGTAAACATTTCATTCCATTGGGAGAATGATGAAATGGTGATTAAGATGTATTACTCCACCATAAACTCCACACAACTAGTAAGATGCAAGGGCTCAACACTAAGAGCCAAGAAGGACATAATACATATGAGATAATGATGTGCAAATGAAGATGATGGATGCAAATACATGAGGTTAACAATGGTCCTTTTGAGAAAAATTAGCTTATCTCCGATTAAGATATTATCTAAACGATTCCACTTTATAGGTCTTGATTAAACTTAGATCCATTGATGGCCTATTGATTGACGAGATATAATTAAAGGACTTGTTGTCTCTCTTAACACTAACAACTAAATTGATTCTTTGGGATTTTGTATAATTAAACACTTTGGATTTAGAAGGCTTCCTTTTGTATATTTGTTTGAAATGGCCTCCTACATTTTTCCCCATACAACTAGTAAGAGGTAAGGGTTCAACCCCAAATACAAGATTTAAGCAAGTAATTCTCTTTTCCCAGTCTCATGCTACCAGTAACAAGCGTGGGCTCAACACCAACGACTGCAAAGGATGAAAGGTGTAATGATTTTGATTTTTTTTGTATTTTTGATTGACTTTACCTTGTTTGTATATTGTGCGTACTTTGGAAAGATAGTTTGCCCCGAAATCTCAGCCTCACACAACTAGTAGGACACAAGGGGTCGTCTCCTTATACTGAGATGGGTAGATAAAATGATCCGAGTAAATAAGTTTAGTGTTTTATGTTAATGAGTGAGATTATTCAAAAGGAGCTTCCATTAGTAAGCTTATAGATAAGACTGTATGTTAAATACATCCAAAATGGTAGAAACCAGAATATGAATGAGATACACAACACCCCACTAAGAAAAAAACTAACATGTGCATCTTATAGGTGAAGAATGTGAAAATATGTCAATGAAATGATAGAGATATCTTCCAATGGATGAAATGATTAAAATTGCTTGTACAAGTGACCTCCCACAGTGTGGAGAGTACCTGTGAACAAGACGTTTTTACTTTTCCATTTTCAATGTTCAAATAGTGCTTTGATGAGGGGTCTTATACTGATTTTTTTCTCTTTTTTACTTTCTAATTTTTTTGATTTTTTGTGGATTAGGGTTTTAAATGGACTCGTCACTATGGAAGAGGTCCATGTTTATGAATTGTGATTGGTCTTGATTTACAAGAATTGGACAAATGAGATCCAAGTCAACAATGTGGATCAAAATATTTTTAATGAATCTATGATTTGATTGGTCCAAACTTATGAGACTTGGGTAGACGATATCCAAGTCAACACAGTGAATCAAAATATTTTAAATGAATCTATGATTTGATTGGTCCAAACTTACAAAACTTGGGCGGAAGAGATCCAAGTCTAAGGATTGGATCAAAATATTTTCAATGAATATATAATTTGATTGGTCTTGATTTACGAGACTTGAGAGGATGAGGACCAAGTCAATGAGAAGATGATTTGATTGGTCTTGAATCACGGGACTTGGGTGGACGAGATCCAAGTCAATGGGTATGTGATTGGATATTTTTTTTATGAGATCGAAAAATCTATGTGAGGATAGAGGTCCTTTATCGATGTGGAGAATACATTGAAATTCATATTCTCCAATACCTTTGTCAATGATTTCCAATGTATTAGATGGTTGGAATTTTAAAAGTTTCTTGCGTCAATGTAATTTTCATTTGTGAATGGAAAAATGTGAGAAACAAAGGATTGATCATATATGAACATCTAAAACATATTTTAGTTTGTATAAATTATATATTCAATGTTTCGCCTTTGTCTATAAACGTTATTTTGACTTTATGATTAATGATGAGTGCTTCAATGTGTAATAATTTGGTGTTTGTGATGTTAATATTAAAAATTTCATGAGGACCAAATGATAGGACTAGATTGTTTGATGACAAATTTGTGATTAAAGATTGAAATGGTTGTGTGTTGATACTCCTAGGAAAACTCACATTGTGGAGTGTAATAGTCAAAATGTATTGGAACGGAATTGATGTTTTAGTCAAATTCATAAGAGGAATTTGTGGAGATGTCTTCTCTAACTGTGTCAAAATGTCATGAGAAGAAACCAAAAACTCTACATCAGATAACTATTGTGAAACATTAATAAATTCAAGATTGATCATTTGAGGTATTATGGACATAGATGGGTGCATTGTTGTAAGTGTCCAAACTTGTTGTTGTTGCATCATTACATCACAAATAAGGATGTCAAGTGTAAGATTAGGAGATGAAACAATGGAATCAAGATCATTGTTTGATGATTGACCTTTTTCTGTACATTGTTCATTTGTACTATGCATTGGAAAGGGGGAGTGAAAATATTTAAAGTTCCCATTGGATGTTTGAAGATAGTTGTCTGAAACACTTTCAATTATCGATTGAACTAACAGAATAAAATTTGGAGGAGAGATTTATTAGTTTTGGTTTATATATCCTTGGCCCTTTCCATCTTGATATCATTGAGTTTTATCATGTAAAGAGTCTTGGAAAATGTTCAACTCTTCACTTGAAGTTATGGTTGTTGATGTGATTCCTATTTTGATGGCTTTATTGTCGATTAATTCTTGGACATAATGGTGGAGATTTGAACAATGATCCATAGAGTGACCCTTTGATACGGTGGTATTCACAATATTTTTATTATTTATACCACTCAGGTTTCATTTTCCCTTTTGTGAAGGGTATCGTGATTGGATATTTTGTCATATTTGGAGCACTTCCTAATTGATGGAATACTCTAGATCCGGGAGATTCCTTTAAGAGGTGTAAATTCCATCATTTGACTTTTATCGTGGAGTAGTTTTGTTCAACTCTTCGCTAGGGAAGTATGATTGGTTGTTGGATGTGATTCCTATTTTGATCACTGACATTTATTGTCGATTAATTCTTGAGAGATTGGTGTTTTGAACATCTCCATAGAGTGTTTTCTTGATATAAAGGTGGTAACACATATTTTTATTATTTATACCACTCAGGTTTCATTTTCCCTTTTGTGAAGGGTATCGTGATTGGATATTTTGTCATATTAGCACTTCCTAATTGATGGAATACTCTAGAGAGATTCCTTTAAGAGGTGTAAATTGTCATTTGACTTTACGTGGAGTAGTTTCTTCGCTAGGGAGTATGATTGGTTGTTGGGTTGATTTCTCACTGACTTGGGAAGCCAAATGAGAGATTTGTTTTGGCATCTCAAGAAATTTTTCTAATAACTATTTGTTTGATGTTTTACGTGAGCCTACCTTTGTACTAAAGGTAAAGGAAAAAAGTGAAGAGGTTGATCACGAATTAATGAACAAGATGGATAAAGTGAATATCCATTTACCTAATAATTTTGATTGAAATTAGATTGCGATTAAACTTTGACAAAGTGAATTTCAAAATATAAGACGTGGGTGTTAAGATTGGTTTTGCTTAAAATTGATAAAGTGAATATCAAAGTATAAGACATAGGTAAAGATTATTGTTGAGAATGATTGTGCTTAAACTTGATAGTTAAAATATCAACGTATAAAACCTAGATTAAGAGTTCGATTGGATTAAAATGATAATGTGAATATTGAAATTAAAGACGTGGATGTGAAAATCGATTGTGCTTAAATTTGACAAAGTGAATATCAAAATAGAAGACTTAGAATTTAGAAATATTGCTTAAAATTTGACAAAATGAATGTTAAAATATAAGACTTAGAGATGGAAGAGGTTGCTTAAATTTGAACATGGGTATCCAAAATTTAAGACTTGGACTTTGATTTGAATTGAATAATGTGCTTAAAATTTAGAAAGTGAATTGAAAGAGTAAGGCTTAGACTTGATGAATTTAATTTGGAATGGGTGTCCAAAAAAAGAGTTTGATTTTGGAAAAGAATATGATATTGATTGAAGAGAATAACGTGGAACACAAACTAATCTAATTTATTAACTTGGATGAAAATAATGGTTGTAGGGATAACTTTCAAATAACTTAGTTCGGTCATTCAAGCTTCCAATATATTCGGTCTCTCTCTAAATACCAAGTGTTATATGAACGAGCATGATACACTAGAAAATTTCTAGTCGTCGGGTTTACTTTATCCCCTTGATTAAGTAAGTTAGATTTTACTCTACTCAAAGAATCAAACCGAGGTTGTCACTAATGATAAACTTGGCTCTAAATCTCATGGGTGTACTAATCAAGTAGGTAGGGTACCCATTTTGTTGGCTAGTTCCATCAAGGTGCCAACTACTTTGGGGTTCCTATGGTACTCCTAAAAATTAGTTTCTAGACCTTTTCCATGCACTTCCCATAGTTAAAAGAGGATGGGAATAAACCCTAATCCAAACCTACAATATAAGATTATGAAATTTATTAAAATAAAGTTTGGTTGGTTTTCTCGATCAAAGAAACTAGTAGCTAGAAGTTTGATTGAACTTTAAAGGTAATCTTCATACGATGTGGTCCTATTAACAATTAGTTAGTAATTTTTATGTAGCGAAAACAGGATGTAAAATAAGGAAACAAACTTCATCGTTTATGACTCTCAAGATCACCCAAGAGGGTGTGAGAGAAGAGCATTCGTGCTTGGTTTGATTGACAAAAAAATAAATAGAAATTTAAGAAATATTTCAAATGTCAGCGATTTTTTGAGAAATTTGTCTTTGGTCAGCAAATACATAAACCTATGAATAAGATTTAGTAGTTTGGAGAAAAAATGAATCTAAAATACAAAGAAAATGACAAGATTTAGGAGAAAGTAAAACCTGAATTTTCAAAAAGGTTAAATCCAAAAATTATATATTCATTGCATAGTTCATCTAGAGACCTTTCCATCGCAAACAAATGGAGTCGTTTCAATTTTAGCATCAAAATTTATGGCCTCCAAAAGATAGGTTACAGTAGCACACATACTAATATGCTAGTGCGTGTAATTAGACACACTAACGTAACTACTCAAAAAAATGCACTTAAGTAGGCGCACTAACATAACAAAGAGTTTTTGTTGGTTATGGTAGCATGTGTAATGATACGTAGACACGTGTAAGAAGCAGTAATTAAAATTTAGTGTTACAATAGCGCGTGAAGATTGCGTTAGCGTATGTAATTTGACATTGACACATGTAGATTAACACTAGTGTGTGCGATGAAACACTAGTGAAAACCATGTTTGATACTATTGCATACAACCTGTAGATGGATGGAAATGAAGAAAAATGGCAACTAGACTGTCTTTTTTTATTTTCTCCCTTTTTGCTACACCAAAAACCTTAAAATTTTAACAGTAAATCTTAAATAACACTAGCAACACAAAGAAAGAATTACATTAGTGAGAAACAATCTAAAAAACAATAAAATAAATGTGGGAGTCCCACCGGGCGTGCCATAATGTAAATCATAAAAATTACTATACAATAGGAAAATCAATACACAAACAAATGCAAACCTTCCGTTGTAAATCCCAAAGCAACCTCGGATTAGATCTAACTGAAAGAGTACAAGGTTTTATGATTCTCTTTGTTGGATCCTTTTGATTTGTATGATTTTTGTGGATTGTGGATGCTCCAAGATACTCTGAATGGATGTTGTATCAAGCTATGAGCATGATTGATTGTTTTGATTTTATGTGGGAAACTTAAAAATATGAAATGATTGATTTGATTCACCAAACAAATATACTTTGGTAGATGATTTGTAAAGGCAGGATCATTGATTTATAGCCAAGGAAAGTGAATCCACAAGCTAAGTTTAGACTGATTTGATTTGGAGATAACTAAACATGACTGAGTTGTTTAGTTGATTTTCTAGAGTGATTGGAGAGTTAGACTATTGTTCTAGATTTTCATGACTGATTTGTTTCTTAGTTGGTAAGGGGTTGCACATGTTTTGATTTTTAATTCCATATATGTTATTTTATTCACCCAAATATTATCATGAATGATTGGATTTTAGAAGAAGTTGGATTTATTTTGGATTTTCATGACTTGGGATATATCTTCAGTTAACTCAAATGCAAGATTTGAGTCAATTTGAACACATCCTCTTGATAATAATATTAATTTTTATCTTTAGTCATGACTTGAGTCAACTTGAGTTGAGGAGGTGGATAGGATATCAGAATATTTTATTAATTTAAATATGGATGTGAATATGTGGATTTATTTATTTAATTCAATATTAAATTAGCTAATAAAATTAACTAAGGGGGGTGATAGGGTGTAATATAATTAATGAAATTAATTCTAGATAGGGATAATGTGTTTAACGATAGTTTGAATGTTTATAATGCGTAGTGGTTATTTTCGGGCATTTACACCTTTGTGCAGTTTTGTATGATTTTTAAGTTCCATTTAAGGCTAGAGAGTAACTACCAATGGTTTTTAATACATTCTTCAACTACTCTCACTTTAGGTTAGACCCTCAAGTTGGAGGTGACGGATGGTGGATGGTAAACATAAAATGCTCAGAATGAGGACATTTTGGATGAGGTATGCAATAAAGTGTTATGCCACCATTATGCAAGTGGTAATCGTTGAACCCATCTCTCCTGCTTATATGAAGAAAATCATTGAAGACATCCCTCCAAACATTTTTTTAGTACCTCGGTCTATCCATCGGATCAAGGATGATATGATAAACTACAAGCTAGTTGAGTACCCATACCTAAGAATGAATAAATCCAAAAATATCTAGTAAATATAGGGTCATGATCACTGACTATAATATTGGGTGTATAATGCAACTTCTAAAATGTATCAATAAAATATATGGTGATTGTACTCACTGTAAAGGGATATGACAAGGCACACAATGAGTATATTTGGAGAGTTTATCCACAATCATCATCATTAAAATTTTCCCATTAGACTTTGTCAAATGTGTGAAGAAGTATGTGGAAACATCTATCCACCACTCATTAAGAATCAATAGAGGTTACAAAATATTTGGCATTTTAATAGTATCTCTTCTGTTACAATAACACACTAAGCATTTTTCCACAAGTTTCTAAACATCCCCTTTCAAGCCTTCCTAGAAGAAATCATTCTTGAATATTTAATATGTTTTTAGGAACCTAGAATGACCACCCATAGGAGAAGCATGAAGCTATGAGATAACCTAAATTTTAAGGGGAGATTTCTTGCATAAGTAAAATTGATCCTTGTACCACAATGTATCCTTCTTCCATAAATTTTTGTCTAAAATTATCATATCCATTTGGATATTATGAATGAGAGTGTGGGTGTGGGTCTCTATGTCATTCTGCCTTTTGAATCTTCCTTGATCAACCTAGTCTGCCTATAATATAGTTCAAATGGAATATAACAATGCTTTTGTGGACTCATATCTCCTGGATAGTGCATCAACTACCACTTTTCCCTTTCCCTTCTTATAAATGATCTCATTGTCATAACCCAAAATCTTTGTGACCCATTTTTTTTGTTTTTTAGATGATAATCATTGCTCCAACAAATATTTCAAACTGTTATGATATGTCTTCACCATGAAGTGATGACCTATGAGATATGGTCTCCATTGTTTAAGTGCATGAAGAAGTGCCATCATTTCCTTCTCATAAGTTATTTTTGATAGGTTATTACGTTTGATTTGATGAATCTAAAATGTCATGGGGTGACCCTCTTACATGAGTACAATGTGTAAACTACACTCTAAAGCATCACATTTGATAATGAACATTTTGGAGAAATATGGGGTAACAAGAACTGGAGAGGTATACATGGCCTTCTTTAAGGTCTCAAATGCTTAGGTTGTTTCTTCATTCCAATGAAATTATTCTTTATTCAATAAATTTGTGAGTGGTGCTATAATTCTACCATAATTTTTCACAAACGTGATAGTAAACTTTAGTTCCTAAGAATCCCCTAGAGGTTTTTTAACATTTAAGGCATCTTCTAGTCCAACATGGCCTAGATCCTAGAAGGATATAATTTTTACACATTCATGAGAAATTATATGACCCAAATATTTTACCTTCATGACTCTAAAAGCACACTTAGAGGCCTTGACATAAAGTGTTGTTGTTGTTCAATAGTGTCAAAAACCTTATGTAATTGTTCCTCCCATGTTTTGCTATAGATTAAGGTATCTTCAAATAATACCTAGAAATTTTTTCACAAAATGGCCAAAATATTGAATTCATAAAACTCTAGAATGTAGAGGGTTTATTTGCATGGCCAAAAAGCATTACCAGAAAGTTTATAATGATCCTAACATGTCCTAAATTTTGTTTCACACACACACACACACACACACACACACACACACACACACACACATCACAAATTTTGATTTTATGATATTTCAAGAGAAAATATAGTTTTTGTAATATAAACAACACCATATAACTCATTTATAAAATCCTAGATGATGAGGAATAGAAAACTTATATTTTACTATGTATTTGTTGAGATCCCTATAGTCTGGACACATGTGCCAATCTTCATCCTTCTTTCATACCATCATCATTAGAGAAGAGTAAACACTCTCACTATGGTGAATAATACCTTCTTATAAAACATCCTATACCATCTTTTTCAATATCCCTTTTCTATTGATAAGGGTATTGATAGGGTCGTATATTAGGTGGTTGGCTTCCCGGTAATAGCTAAATAGTATAATCATGGTCTCTTATGGGATATGACCTTTTTCTCATTGTGTTCTCATTAATAATTACTGGTATATTTGATGGTATAAGATATTTTAATGGCTGATATTTTACCTTCATGGCTGATATTCTACATTTGAAGAGAACTCACCAACTGTGGAGATTTTTCCTTTTTCTTGTATAACTCAAAATTCCTCCCTTCAGAATGGAACTACATGAACAAATCCTGGAAGTCCATCTCAAAAATTCTCAATATAGTAATCTATTGGAATCCTAACACAATGTTTAAGCCTCCTAGTGAAATTTAATACATGGGGTTATTTAGCAAGGAATCTCCCATGGATATTTAAATCTTATGACAATTTCACGAACTAACTTTACCTCCATCTACCACCATGACCTAAAACTCTGAGGATGGATAAAAAAATTATTTTAACATGAGACAAAGTTATGATTGATGAATTTGTGATTACTTCCAAAGTCAATCAATATTGTCACCCTTTGTTTCTTCATGAAAACTTGAGGGTTTTTGGGGGTGTTATTGCATGAAATTTCATGGAAAGAGATAGTTGGTTGAGATTCTTCATCCTCTATCTTAGGAACATATTTATATTCACCAATGTCATTCCTCCCTATCTTATTCCTCATTAGGACCTTCAATGTAGAATAATTTATTATCAGTACTTTTGTGTCACATGTTTGATTTTCTATCATAATTGTAAGATTGACCTTTTTATCTCTTCTCTTATTTTTTATAGAGTCAATCAGGTGGGTTGGGGAAATAAATGTGTTGGAATAATAATTTCCTATGAGTGGTGAGACCCATCTATTTTATCATATTTATTTCCCCCACCCAATGATAAAATATCATGGATTCTAATATCAAACCTAGATTTCTGGAGGAAAACATCAATTTGGATGTTATCCTAGGTACTGTAGACACTCAAATTTAGTAATTCCACTCTTTGAAACTATTATTCTTGAAATTTATCTCTTTCTTAAATAAGCACATATCCTACTCTGATATGGTACATCCATAAGTATTTTTCTAGCATGCTTAATCATACAAACTCATTTTTCGATAGTTTTTTGAGAATTGAATGCACAAAACCCGGTAATAAACTCCATGTTGGCCATTATTTCTTAGTGTTGTCATTGATGTCAATTATATTAATGGAAAAGGGTTTCATGAGGTCATATGAGTCTCCATGAGGTGTAAATCAAGGTCAAGTATGAAGTTTGATTGGTAATAATAAGATTAGATAAGTTGTCATAATGTCATAACATGATTCAAGTTGGCATAGTCATGGTATGAGTCCTCCCAATTTGGTTGAAGGTTTTCACAAGGCCATTCATGGTACTCGAGGTATATTACAGGTGGTAACGAGTCTGTAATGATTCATCATGGTTAGTTCATGGAATGTATGGTTTGTGTTAGGTCATTCTAAGCCTATTTCTAGTCCTAAAGCATGCAATATGGTATGATGACTTGATAAATGGAGCTGATAAGTCTTATTTGAGAATGGTAAAAACCTTTTTATGGTATACATGTCATGTATGAGGAGTTTTAGGTCATTTTTTATAGGTTTTATAGTGTTTCACAGTCCTTGGGAAGCAAGAAGGTGAAGAAAAAACATGAAAACACAAGTAAGTCCATGTGGTTGGAGAGTTCCAGGAATATTTGAGCTAGATAGTGAGAATGGAAAGTTATAGGATGTTTTCATGATGCTTCATGATAAGTTTTAGGTCAACGCGAAGAATATTTTGTAAGATACATTAGTTTTGGAAAAATCAGATTTTATAGAGTGTGTTTTTATGTTGAAAGTTGACATTTTGATGCTCGTTGTGTGTTATATGTTTTTCATGGGATGTAAAGGATTTAAGGGATGTTTTTACATGTAACTAATAAGGTTTATAAACAAGAATGAGGTGTATTGATCGTCATATTTTTATGAACGATTGTTAAGAAGATAAGTTGCTTTGAAACCCTAGCTAAACCCTAGCTAAAAGTGACTTGGAGAAAAAGGAGTACACTGAGTCCATTTTGGTTCATTTTTAAAAATTGATTTTTTGAGGTTGTAGCGGACTCCTCCATATTTCAATAAAGGTATATTAGAGCATGTGACTATATGTGGGCCTGACTTTAAAATGCTAGTTTTTGAAGATGTTTAGTTTGTGAAAAGTTTACCAAAAAGGTATCAAATAAATTGACATTGTTTTTAGCCTGGGAGTTTTACTATTTTTCCGTGATAGTTTTAGATCATGGTTGCTGTCCTATATGGAAAAAATTTCCCTATTTATGAGGAATAGTTTTTGGGGTAGTTTGGAGTAGTTTATGGTAAACGTGGATTTGCATGAGCTACATGTGGAGTTAGGACTTGGTTCAATTTTTTTGTATGATATTGGTTGCAAGATATTTCTAATGAAATATCAAAATTGAGTGTTTGATAAGGTATGAGAAAGTTATGACATGATATTTTAAGGTCAAATCTAGAGGATGCCTAGTTAAGCATGGTATAGAGTAGCTTCATGAGGTTGGTGATTGTTTTGAGTTTCTTCATGCTTATTGAAGGTTGTTGAATGCTTAGAAAAAATTTCTAATGGTGTTACATGATTTGGTTAATCTTGGAAGCATTTTTTGAGGTGATAGAGCAAGTTGGTATCAAGACTAATTCTTAATCCCTAGAAGCCTAAATGAGCAGTTTCAAAGATTGACCTAGTTAAAGGCTTTCCATTTGGAATTTGAAGGAAATGTAAGGTGTTATGGAAAGTAGATTCAGATTTATTTCCAATGGTATATGGTTTGTCTCTTGATGATTAGTTTTGATAGTTAATCTAGCTTAGTTTGTGAAGAAGAAGGTTTTTTATTTTCAAGACAGGATTACTCTAGCTGAAAGATGGAGGTAGATGATACATCTATTGTATTTGTTGATATTTTATATCAGTTATAGAGTGAATAGGGATGAATTTAGTCCATATTAAATGAAATTATAAGTCTTGAAAGTGGAAAAAATGGTACAAACTAGTTGAGTTTCTAAAATGTATTTCTAGGCAGCCCAGTTTGGTGAAGAGGAAAGTAAGTGTGGTTTGCATAGATGGATGTTTCAAGAGCTCTAGAAAGAATGGATGTGCTCTATTGCTTATTATATTTCCAAAGAGTGGATACATTTCATATTTGAGGTATTATGGGTGTGATTTAAATCATGATAGGTGAAGACTGGTTCCCAGAAACAACTGGTTTGTGAAGGATATGAGCCTTCTTGGTAGCATTATGAAGAACTTGATTGGTTTAACTTAATGTACGACTATGTATGATGTTTTTATGTCATATTTGAAATTTTTGAGGCCTTTGGAGGCTTGAATAATCATGGTGATGAGTTTTGTGGTCTTTGGTGAACCATGTTGTTTTTTAGCTTGTTTGGTATGCTTGAGCATGACCGACCTACATGGGTCCATTTCATGAATATGTATGAATGTATTGTTAATATTGGTTTAGGACTGACCTATGATGTAATTTTGAGTTATAACTCATATAAAAGTGAGTGTTTGGTTCAAATTTGAACTAGTTGTGAGAAATGGAAAAGTGTGACCCAAGTGTGAGTGTGAAACAAGTACAAAGGAATCATTTCAAATATGAGAGAGTGTGAAATGTTTTTTAGGATTGTTAGAGATATTTTTTGCAAGGTTTTGCATTCAAATTAATCTCATGTACATGAGAAGTTGATAAGGCTAATAGTTTGGGATACCTCAAGAGTTGTATGGTATGTGATTTGATCTATCCATGAGGTCTGTAGCCCTTATTATTGATAGATGTCTAAGTGTGTTGTTTCCCATATATCATGTTTTAATCTAATATGAGTTTTGTGTGTGTATCTAGAGTTTTTTTGGAAATTATTTATCGTTAAGTTGTATATTATAAGCTCTGTAATGAAATATTTAAGTAAGAAGAAGGTGTTTCAAGGTCATGTCGTTAAAAATTTCTGTTAGGTTTGCAAAAGTGCATCATGTCCTGATCATGAAATTTTGTGCCTTAACCAATAGTGTCCTTTTGGGAATACTTGTTAAAATATCTATAGAGATATGAAAGGTCTTTATTGGTAAAGTGACGAGAGCATTATTTTACTTGTTTATATCATCTATGTGTTTATTGATTTATCATTAAACATGATTAATTAGTGCATAAATCTTTATTGCATACAACCTTGGACATATGCAGGATAATAGTGGACATTTACTATCAATGATGGGAATTGTAACCAAGGAGTTTAAGTCTGAGCCGTCGTGCAGTCATGGAAGTCTTTTTCCATTGACAACCTATAAACACGGATCTTGTTTTTAGCAGTTCCATAGGATTTAATGAAATTTAATAGGGTTGTTAGCAAAAGAAATCAATACCTAAAATTTTGGCATGATGTGTAATGGACTATGTCTATATAGACATCTCCTTGAAGAACAATCTAGTAGTTAGTTGATGTTGGTAATCTGCAGTACGGTTCAAAACAATTAGTATCTATTTTCTAGTTATGTACTAAGTATGTTATGGAGCTTTCCTGAATCAATATATTAGATGTTGTTTTGAAAATCATGTGGTGTTGAGATTACCTCCATCCCGAGGAAGAGAAAGAGCCCCCTCAACCAACGCGAATGGAGGATTTTACGTTTATGCATACCCGTGGTTTCTGATAAGTTATAGTTTGAATGCAATTACTTATTTCCTTTACTGCAATTTCTATTCAATGTGTGTTATTTCCTTTCATGCAATTTCAATTCTGAGTGTGTCATTTCAATTCTATAATTTCAATTCTGAGTGTGTCATTTCAATTCTACAATTTCAATTCAAAGTGTGTGATATTTGAACTATATTATATTGATTTCGTGTGTGCATTCCATTTCCCTAAAAGTATTTCCATTAAATGCATTTCATTACAGTGATGTCATTTCATTATTTTAGCATTACATTTTCATGGATTAGCAAAGACAAAGAGAAACATAACAACCAAAACCCTAAAAAATGAACCACCGAACAATTGAGTTGCATAAATCTTTATTGCATACAACCTTGGACACATAACCCTAGTTTTATAATGACACTAGTAGAAGAATCTGTTAGTTATATGATTGGAGAATACATCGACCCATAGTTTTTGGTGCCATTTCCGGGGACACCATAAGAAGAACACACCATTTTATTCACTTTACATGCTATGGGTGTTAATGAAGTTAATTATGTAACTAGTAGAACTCCTAGGGAGATTTCAAGGGAGATTTATAACACGTAATATCCAAATAATATATCCAAATAGAGTACAAGTAGGGAACACTGAAATTGACACTGACTCTAATCCAATGCCTAGAAGCCCTTTTGAATATTCTGCATCATCCTATTTAGAACCAGAACAACCTTCAGAAATGGGAGACAATGGGAATAATGAGAACAGACGCTTGGGTAGAACCTTTATTTATCCCATTGTATTAGATGAAGATGAGGAGGCACCTATGAAAAATATCTCACCATCCATCCTCCCTATCATCTGAGGAATTTCTACAGAAGACCTAGATCAGTTCCTATTTCAATTCAAAGTTCTTTGCTAGAAATATGAATACATAATAGATAATCAAATACTCAAACTATTTCTTTCCACCCTCAAGAAATCTGCTATGAGGTGGTTCATGGTATTGTCCCCTAACTCATACCACTCCTCTCCTATATTAGTCATTTTTACACCCACCAAGAACAAGGGAACCCCATGCGCACCGGCCTATCACCTAGCGGGCACTGGGCACTCACCCGAGGCACATGGGCGCTGAGTCTCTCTTTTATGTGAGTTAAGTGGGAAACATCATCTATGATAGGAGCTTAAAAAGAGTGAGTGGGAATGAGACATTCATTTATCATAGAACTCAGAACGACTTCTAGACAAATGTAGTCATCCTAGACCGAATGGTACTTAAAAGATTATAGAGAGGAACCAAAACAGAAAGGAAATGCATAAGGATTTATATTCATTCCATAAAAATTCATGAATCAGAACTGTAAGCTATAAACATGGATCAAAAACATTAATAACCATATTCATCAAGTTTAGTAACCTCATTATATTCATTGGATTCATTACAGACTACCACAGCTGTGCAGAAACTGAAGTCATACATCATAGCTAGATTTATACCCATCAGTTCTCAAGAGAAAATTTACAATCCCAACCCCTTATTACATCCTTTTCCTATAGATCCTACCCAACTTATGGAGCTCTCATAGTATTCCTTGCATGGCTTTTTCCTTTTCTGCTTCTCTCTCTTCTTCCTCTGGCAGGGTGCTTGTATTTATAGCCCTTTTCAACATCATCAAGCCTTTACGGGAGTTGTAGATCCATTGCCAAGTGTCCAAGGTGGTCCTTCATGGGAGCATGCTTCTTCAGGTTTAAGATCTCCACTCTTTGCAATGATGGTCTTCTAGAAACTTCCATCGTAGGGTATATTCCTTCTTAGGCCAACCTTGTCACCAGGCTGACACCTTATCCATTCCACATGCACAGTGGGTCACACTTTTCTCATGTTCTACCTGATGTGTCAAATATGGCTAAGTCTTGAAACCTTTGTTCTTTCTTGTGCACATGCCACTTGCTCTGTTAAACCCTCCTAGAACCCTGTCCTGCACACTTTCTCCTTACATGCCCTTTCTTAACTAGGCCTTGCGCACCCACACGCCTTCTTGTACTTGGCCAATATTTTAGGGGCCCAACATCACCCCACACTATGCCTGTTCTCTACCCATGGGAACACCTTCTCAATGAATAAAGAATGACTACCTTTAAATGGTTTGGGGAAAGGGAATGAATAACTTTGGGGAAGAAAGAAAGAATGGGGGAACTATGATCACTTCTGTAAGAGGAGAGGGAAATTTTTTTTGTTAGGTCTTCCTCTAGCTTATTCCAGGTACCACCTCACTCCACGCCTGCTGAAAAATGTCACTGACTAGGGCTGCTCACCTCTTCAAAGCTTAGTCCTCTCCTTGGGTATTCATCATTTCCACAATCTCCTCCAATTTTTTATCGCCCAAGCCTTCAAGCGCGTCCATCCTTCATGAGTGATCTGGGGATATAATTCCTTCATCTAGGTTCTTGATTGAGCCCCACAAGGTCTCAATAGCCTCTGATTTCTTCTCAACTTCAGCTATAATTTTGTCCCTCTTCCACTCTATTCCCCTTGTTCTTTCTCCTAGAACTCCTTGAGCTCTAACTTCATAAGAGGCGACCAAAATGCTCGCCACTCTATCTCTATCAGTGCAATTTTCATAAATGGCCTCAATGGCCTGGGTGAAACTTTCACATCTGTGAGGACTTTCTTGTACTCAGTAACAATTTCCACCACCTTCATCTTATCCTCCTTTTCCTTATGGCACGATGCCTCCTCCACAAAATCTAAGGCTCAGTGGTTTCCTTTCCATTGTGAGGACATGGGTCAAGTCCTCTAGACACTCTAGGGTGGATCCATACTTCTGGCAGGCAGCATTAGATCTGGATGCTTCAAGAAAATGGCATCTGTGATCATCTCTGCTTTCTTGGAAACCTCACGCACCCTTGCCTTCTCTTCTTTCAACTCACACCTTAGCTGCAGCTGATTAGTTCCTCCACTTTAAGTCCTTGGTCCTTTCTTCAAGAGCTCTTCTTCCTTCTTCTCCAGCTCTTCCTCTAGAATTTTACCATGTCATTCCTCCTGAATAACCTAGCTTCTAGTTCAACCGAGACCTTGTTCAGTGCATTGCAGACTTGTTCATCAGATAGCTACTGAGTGTTCACCAAGGGGTTGGTTCCTTTAGACTCTGACACTTCCATTAAATCCCCTTGGCTTACCTCAAATTCTAGCTCGTCGATGTGGGACTCAAATTCCCATGAAAGCATTTTCCTTGTCTGAGGGTATGCACCTTCCTCATCAAATGATGTCATGGCCAGGAGTTTCTCTGTTGGTAATGGTGCTTTGGAAACGCGCATGCAACACCTTGTTTGGATCATCAATATAGTCCATTCTTGGTCTCTGGATCTCCGTGTGCCTTCCTCCTTGTGCGTGCCCTTAGGAATACATACCGTCAAACTGGGGCCTCCTCCTTGTGCTACATGATCTTTTCCCACACTTTCTTCCTTATCTTCATTCATTACTAAATTAGTGTTGTGCTCCAACTCTTGTTCTACCAAGGCTTCAATGATTTTCACCACTTCTTTTTCTGCCACCTCATTTATCTACTCCTACATGAGGCTTGGAGTCTGATTTTTCATACTCACTTCTTCACTTCCTCCCTTATCTTGGGTGCCTTCCTCCTCCTGGCTACCCTTCCTCTACATGAAGAGAAACTCATTTTCCTCTTCTCTTCCCTCTTCCTCTGAATCATGCACATCAAACACTGGTGGTTCCTGGGATCCTTCAGGTTCATCTTCTTTGTCATCATCCCTCTCTCCTCTATAGGCCTCCAAGATCTCTATGTGTCCTGAATCAGCCTCCTCCATCACCTTCTGTTTCTTCCTAACTGGGGATTCCAGTATAGGAGATTCAGTTCTTTCTTCTTCCTCCTTTGGTGACTTCTCCTTTGTGATAGGATTTTCTTGTTTTGGTGCCTCCTCTCTGACTGGGGACCTCTTCCTGTGCATGTAAGTACTAGTTCTAGTGCTTTTCCCTAGGGGCACCACTTGTGGTGTACTTTGGACACTTGGTGCCTTCTTCCCTTGCACCTCTTCTTTTCCTTTCTTTTCTAGAGCATGGGCTTCTTTCTTCCCATGGGGTCTTTAGGGATGGAGACATCACATTCTAGGTATGCACCCTTCTCAAACTTTGGTCTTATGCATAGATATACCCTTGTCGTGGTCTCTCCTGCTATTGGAAAAGTCAGGGGCTTTGTCATTTGAACTTCATGGGAGACATACCTCTCCACATACGCACACTTCTTGGGGTAAACGAGCTTTCTGCGTAGCTCCCTGTGGTCTTGATCTACCTCACTAAGGTCGAACCTTAGTCTTTTGGCCTCTTTAAACCTGTTTACCCCTGCTTGGAAATATTGAGCGGTGAAGGAGAAGGGGAGCTTGCACCAGGGGCCCATGTTTTCATCTGTCAATTTAAATCTACCAATGCAGAAATGTTGGTACACCACAAATTCAGGCTTCTCTATCAACGAGCATGGAAGCTGCTCTGGGATCCTCCACTCCACCCCAAATGCATCCCTTAAGTGCTTATACCATTTTTCTAGGCATGCCTTGTGAGAAGCCGTCATGCTATCACAAGTGTACTTTGTGAATATTTTCGCGGGTGAGGGGTCTTCCTCCAGATATTCCCAAATAAACTTATCTGCCACATCTGGCACTCTGATCTCTGAAAACACAATTGTCAAGAGGACATTTCCAAAGAGTATCTTGTCTCCTTCCTACGTGCTACTGATAATTTCATCTGCGATGAAGGCAGAAAAATTGTAGATGGTGCCTTCTGATATTTTCCTGCACACATTTAACCAGGCCTTATTTACCTGTGTCCACCTTTCTTGGTCATTTAGCTTTGTCACCAGGCATGCAGCCATTCTCATGACAGGGTCTTGGATCTCCATGATATCAAAGTATCGTGACCCCTTCTTATAATCATATGTAGGATGGTTGCTTTGATGGCTTCCTTGTCACTCAGGTCATCATCTATACTTTCTCCTTCACAGATGAGGCTTGTGAATTTTGAAATCAGCTGAGGAGTTATGCACATCTTGCACCCTGTGAAGTAAAAGTGGTCCTCATGTATACATGACATTAACCATTGATAGAGGCACTCAGGTTTTCCAAAATAAGGAAACTCATAGAGTTGCAATAATCCCACCTTCTCCAACTTTACTTTTACCTCATCACTATAGATAGGTAAACCCTCTGGTGTCCTCTTGTTTATCAGGCGCACTAACTCCAACACCAATTCCTTTTCTTTCATGTTCATGTGATGGTTGTAATCACTCACCATCATGTTTCTTAAGTGGGACTCCCATTCTTTCCTGAAAAACCCCATCCGGGTACTGCATCTCTACGTACCATTCTTCATTCATGCTTACGGGGTTTCTGGTTATTTTCCCTTGCCCTTTCCCTTGCCCTTCAGCTTCTTAGGTGATATAGTTGGTTTCTTAGGTGCCATGGTTTAGGTTATCTTAGCACTTCAACTTCTCTTACTTTCTCTGCTTTTCTACCCTCTCCAAGCTCAGACCTCAAACTTGTGAAGAAACCCTTTTCAGCCCGTGCCCTAGCTGCCAAACCCTAACTGGAATAACCTTTTTCACAAGACGATGCTTCTCCACAAAAAAAAATTCTACACCCATGAACTTATTTCCTTCTGGTTTGCAGATCAAATCTAGTCACTCACACCTTAATTCCTCAAACTTTTCTTCACACAGATCAACTCTGGAAACCCTAGTCCACAAGAGCTTTCTTTTTTCGTATTCACAATGTCCATAATGAAGTGCCCAACCTTCTATTTATAGACTTTCCATTATTTTTAGCATTAAATGCTACTTCACCTACCACTATACTTCAACACTTATTGTGGATTTTTCCACTAAGCCGCACTCTAGTGCCCCCCACTCATGCGCCCAACCTTACGCGGAAAATCCTACAACCTTCTAGCCACATAAAAAATCTATCTGACAGAAGACTCTTATGCACGCGTTACCAGTGCCAAAGGTACTTCTTCCTCCCTTGTACATGTGGAACCAAGATGTAGTCTTATCTTGACACCAACCATCCTCATTCACCCTTTTTTTTCACAGGGCCATCCATGCACTTCCTTTCACAGGGCCATTCAATCTAGGATTTCCAACACAATCCTTCCTGGTACTTCACACCTTGCACTTTCTTTCACATTATTCCACCCCACACTAAAACAATGCACGGTCCTCTGTGCATTCACAACCTTTGAAAAATTAATGAGGTTACCGGCACCCAAGGCGCAACACAAAACAACAACAAGAAAGGGAAACACAAGAAAAGAAAAAATGCATTAAAGGAAGTCCTAACCTATCTGGCAATACTGCCTTATTACAAACACCAAGAAGACTTATTTATAGTAGGGCTTCAGCCTACTCCCATTGAAGTGTCCTGGAAATCTCATCCCATCCAGCACTTGTAACTGGCATGCACCTGAATCAAGGATGTACGAGATGATGTAGGGACCCAACCAATGGACTTTTAACTTCCCAGGATGGTGCAGAAACTTGGAATCATATAGTAGCACCATCTTCCCAACCTCAAACTTTTTGTTCTTAATGTGATGATCATGCCATGCCTTTTGTTTTTCTTTTTTAGTCTTCTGGCTCCACCTGATGAGTGATCATCTTTCATCCAATTGTATTAACTTGTCAATTCTTTCTTCCAGTGCTTGTTCATCGGCCAATCCTCCTGCGCATGCTATATGCAGAGAAGGTAACATGAATTCAACTGGTAGGATAGCCTCCATGCCAAACACTAATTGAAATGGTGTGGCCTTATTTAACCTCTTGTAGGTTGTCCTATATGCCCAAAGAACGATGATACTTTTTCATCCCAATCTTGTCTACCAATGTCACAAATTTTGGTTAGGGTATGACTTAGTATTTTGTTAAATGCCTCCACGGTTCCATTTTCTTGTGGATGGTAAGGGGTAGTCTTGTGATGAGCCACCATGAATTCCACTAACAGAATCCTTACTGTCTCATTTAAGAAATGTGTACCCCTGTCACTAGTCAAACTCAAAGGGCACCCATACCTTGTAATAATGTTTTCCCACATAAACCTTGTTACAGTAGCTGCTGTACAATCCTTGGTAGGTGTTGCTTCTACCCACCTTGTCAAGTAATCTGTGCAAGTGATTATATAACGTGACCTATTCCTATGCGTGGCTGGTGCAATAGGGCCTACAAAGTCTATAGCCCACTTTTTGAATGGCTCGGCACTGGGAATAGGGTGCAGAGGCATTTCATCTCTTCACCCTGGTTTTCCAATGCGCTGACAATGGTCACACGCCTTGCAATATTCCTTGCAGTCTTGATATAGGGTCTCCCACCATAATCCAACCATCAATATCTTGCATGCAGTGGCATTGCCTGCATAGTGCCCACCTGCACTACCTCCTTGTGCCTCTTCTATTATGGCTAGGCACTCATGTTCTAGCACACACCGGTGCAAGAATCTCATCACGTCCTAATTTGTATAAATCCCCACTAATCAACATGTAGGGCATGGAGCGTATAGCTAACTACTTTTTATCCAATGCCTTCATTCCTTCTGGCACTACACCTGTCTTGAGAAATACTGCAATATCTTCTAAGTCTGAGGGCACACGTGTCCGCAACCTAAATAGTTGTGCATCTGGCATGGTATCCTCAATGCTTTGCACGTCCTCCCCTGAATCAATTCTAGACAAATGATTAGGTCTGGAATTACTTTTTCCTAGTTTGACAACCACCGTGAACTTGAATTCTTGGAACAATAGTACCCACTGACATATGTGCCCTTGTAGAACGGGATTGTTCACTAAATATTTCAATGCCATATGGTCAGTGTAAAATATAAAAGGGGTTACCAGTAGATACTGTCTGAACTTGTGAAGTGCGTAGATCATTGACAATGCCTCACACTCAGTTGTAGTATAATTCTACTCCACTTGGTGTCAACTTCCTGCTTGCAAAGCATAAAGGATGATCAACAATCCCTTCACCAGGTTGTGCAAGTACTACTCCAATGGTGGTTCCTGAGGCATCAACATGAACATGGAAGGGCTTATCCCAAGAGGGGAATCATAGTATGGGCGCAGTGACAAGCCTATCCTTTAAAGTGTCAAATGCCTTCTATGCACGCCTCTCCCCAAAGGAAGGCACTCTTGTGTCTAAGTAACTCTTCTAAAGGCGCGGTGATCTTGGCGTATCCCTTGATGAACTTCCTATAGTAACCCATGTGTCCAAGGAATCCACGCACACTGCGCTTTGACTAGTAGGCTCCCCCAATCCCAAAATTACTGCAACTTTGGTGGGTCTACTAGTAAGCCTTCCCTACATATGATGTGCCCCAATAATGTTCCAAATGGGGTAGCAAAGACACATTTCTTAATGTTGAGGGATATCCTCAACTGCCGACACCTTTCAAACATCAACCTTAAGTTTGTCACAATGGTCCTTCACTAACCCATATATTGTCCAATCATCTAGGTAAACTTGAAGAAATTTATGGATGAAGTCCTGGAAAGCTTGCACCACAATGCGTGAGAACACAGCAGGCGCATTCTTCAACCCAAAAGGCATGACCGTATAGGAAAAAATTCCCCACTCAGTGGCAAAATTCATCTTTCTCTGGTCTTCCTTTGCAATCCTTACCTGGTGATAGCCCAAGAATCCATCTGTGAAAGAGTAGACCTCGCGTCCTGCCACTCCCTCTAAGATTTCTTCAGTAAATGGGGTTGGGAAAGGATCAATGACACACACTGCATTCAGGTCCCTGTAATCAACACAAATCCTTATCCTCCCATCCTTCTTGATACTAATCACCATTGGACTTATCCATTCTGACTCTTCCACAGCCTCAATGATACCTGATGCTATCATTTTTTCTATCTCCTCCTTGACCTTTACGCGTAAATTGGGATTCATCCAGTATGGCCTCTTCTTGATTGGGCACACACCTTCCTTTAGCTTTATCCTCATCTCCCCCAAGGAATGGTGGATGCCTTTAAGCTCATGGTACCCGCATGGGAACAAATCTTGGAATTCACGTAACAGATCAATGATTTTAGAGACTTCTTTCTCTGACCAATAGTCTCCAATGATTGCCTCCTTGGGTTCTGCTCCTGAGCCGATGTTAACCTTTTTCATCTTTAAAGGTTCATGGTAGGCGCACACCCATTCATCAGCACTATCTATGACTTCATGCATCCCTACAGAATGGTTAACATCCAAGCTTTCTACCTCTTCCCCATCAATAACATACACCATCTTCCCCTTTTCTTTTTCTATACACACATGCACTCAAGTTGTATCTCTTCTGTTTCTTCTTCCTCAAAGCGCGCCTCCTAGGCCAAGTTCACCTAGAAATTCTTGTATTCTGTCTTTTGCCATAGCACTATCCCCTGTTGTAAGGCACTTGACTACCTGCAACACCTTATGTATTGATGGCTTTGTACTCTGATACTCGAATGTTTGAATGAGATCAACCACCAATTCTTTCCAATTACTAGTTTGACAACGCATCTCTGAGTGGATATACCACATGTGCGCACAACCTTGCAAGGTGGAGTACAACTTATGAACCCATAATGAAGGTGGTAATGCTTTTGTGCTTCCCATCCAGGCTGTCTCACATGCTTGGATATGGAAGGAAGTGGTCTCTTTACCATGGTAGTCTTTTATAGCCGTGGGCACGTTGCTCCTGCAAAACCTTATGGAGAAGGAAATTCTCACCTCATGCCATTCCAAGAGGTTCTCCCGATGTGTCACCCACCAGCGTGCAGTAGTTCTGAGTAGGCCATAGTTAAACATTTTCCTCCTTTCCTTCTCATTTCTCCAGTGGGCCTCCATTTCTCGCAAGAAATCTTCTAGGATTAGCCCCTCCTGAGTAACTTGGTAGTTTTCTTCCTCCCAGGCACCAGACTATACGCACCTTTTTCACCTTGGTTACCGATCCTCTTAAATGTCATCTAATCAACTCATAGGTCCCGTGTACCCAATTATCACACACCATGCTTGTGGTATCACTCACAGACTGGGCATCCTCAAATTGGATAACTCCTTTTGTAGGGTGAATTATCTCAGGATCCCTGATTGAGCACACGTATATTCTATCAAGGACTTCTTCTCCCAATGGATCTGTGTAGGGTACTAACTTTCCCATCTGTCAAAGGGATGATCACCCATTCTTCCTTGTTTTTGAAACTGATATATCCTTTGTTAAACCTTATGTCAACATTATTCTTGTAACACCATGGGCACCCAAGCAATGCTGGAAAATTTTTCCACCCAAGACGGAAAGTCTCCTAGTAAACTTGGCCCCATGAGTGCATCAAGACTCCAATGGGCATTGCCTTAGTTTTGTTTGCTATGGCAACACATTTGAATGGTGAATGCGGGCCTTCCCATCTTGCCAAGACATCTAAGGGAATTTACTTCATCTTTTGTTTTGTCATATAGAGGATATTGCTCAGGATGCCATCCAATCAACAACTACCCATCTGAATCTCTTTGTCATATTCAAGGCTATGTGGAGAAAGGTTTGCATGTAAAACATGTCTCTTCTGCTCTTGTGTCAATGAGGATACCTTTCTCAGGAGCCATTCCCCATCAAGGGAAATATTCTCTTGCCTTAACATTTTACATACTTCTTTGACCTCATCCAGGTCACTTCTTGGAACCTCTGTTATCCTTCCACTGCCCCACCTGCCTCGATTGCTCCTTGAGACATTATATCTCCCCTTGTAAACTCTGAATTACGTCCATAGTCTCCTGGTATACTTCTTTCTGATGGGAAGGGTCTGTGTACTTTCCATGTGGCACCTCCTCTCTAGAAACTAATGTCCTTGGTATGGGCATCTCCTTGGCGTGTGCACAGCCTCTGCATGCGTTGTCACCAGTACAGGTTCTAGCTCTAACTCACGTGCCACTCTTGGCATCCATTGTGAATCGGCCCTTTTTATGCTCACCATAGCAGTTCCCTTATCTTTCCAGTGTTGCTAGTTCATATGCTCATAGATTTTCAGACACTCTTCATACTTGTGCTTCTTCCCACACCACGAGCATTGTAATAGATCAAGATACATTCATCGTTTATAATGCTCTGTAGATCCACAATTATAACATGTTCCCCATGGGAACTCACTTCTTCCTCCTCCATAGTTTCCATGACCCCAAAATCCTCTATAAGAACTTCTTCCACGTGTGCCTCCATCCATGTGTCCTTCATAATGGCGGTCATCTTCCTTAGAACTACTGGCAAGGCTAGTCTGTGCACACCTTGATCAATGGCCTCATGGATCTGGTCAATAAGCCTACAATCCTTAGTATCATGGGTTGTAGAGGTGTAGATCTTACAGTAGCAAGATACATTCTTCCGAATTGTGTGTTGTAACAAGGGACATCTACTCACATCATGGTCCCCATGACAAATCTCACAATCTACCGCTACGGCACGTACTTGCTTTCTAGGGAAACTATCCTTGGCATGCCCCTCTACTTCACAATTCATACACCACATTCCACTGTGAGTCTCATGGGCTAAGTTCACAGATAAATTTTCCAGTTGCTTAGCCATAGCAACAATTTGAGCCTCCAGAAATGGGCTAACACCAGTATCAACACTTCCAACAACTTCAGCATGCAGAGCAGCTTCTAGCGCCTCATGTGGGTCTGTGAAAGTCTTATGAGATAATGCTCTTCTAAATGGTGTTATCAACCCTCCAACAAAACATTGAGCATGTTGTGAAGGGTGAATGTCATATGAAAATTTTGACAGGAGAGTCTTAAACTGCGCATCATACTCCTGCACACTCTCTGTTATTCCCTGCTGAATCTCCTTGAGGGCGCTAATGCTTTTCTGTTCAAACTCAGGGATGTGGAATTCTACTAGGAAGGCATTTTTCAATGCGGTGTAATCTACCACCATCTGATGGGGGTCATACTTCCTATACCAACTATGCGTGTGCCCTTACAATGTCGTTGCAAATTGACTAACCTTTTGTTCTGAGGTTGTGATCCCCTTCGTGCGCCATAGCAACTCACACTTGTGAACATGCTCCACAACATCCTCTATGCCCTGGTAGTCTGACAAGTGTAAAGACATTTCAAAGATTACTTGAGGAGGTGGTTGAGGCCCCTGTCCTCATGGTCCAGATCCATGGTTTCCTCTGGTATTCCTTCCATGGTGTTTCCTTCACCAGATCCACTAGATCCACTAGGTCTTGTGCCTCCCGATCCACCAGTTCCACCTCCAGACCCTCCTGCAGCCAATAATGGGCCTGAATTAGTCATGCCTAATGTCCCCAATGTCCCACTGAACTGTGCACCAATGGTCTGTGAGATCATTCCACTACCAGATGTATGCCCCACATCACTCCCTGACGCGTTTCCCAAGCCTTGTGTATTTTCTTCTTGTCCAAAAATTCCTCCAAACACTAGAATAGAGTGTGTAGCCATAGAAGTTCCAAATGAGAAATTATACCTCCTAAGTGACGATCAGTCACTCCCATCGATACCAACTGTGTTATCAACACTCCTCTGATTTGGAAAACCAAGCGCCAAGGTTTGGTCACTAGGTGGGTTCATATGCGCGCTAATGACTCTTCTCTCTCCATGCGACATGACTCTCATCAGAAGCCTAAGGGGTCTCTCTCCCACACTTTCCAAGATGGGTTAGCACAGACTGCTCAGGTTCCACGTCCTCTACGTGAACCTCAACTCCTTCCCGCAACGTCTGCCTCCATAGATCCATCACACTTACAAGCTTGTGTTGTCTAGCAATCTCCATTTCATGTGCTTCACTATACTTGAGTCATCTCTCCTCCCTTTCTTTCTCAGTCGCAATATCTGTCATCTTCCTCCACCCTAGCTTCCTCACCCAACGCTTAGGAAGGTTTAGCCGGCCATCAGAAATTCCTCTAAAACCAAAGGTAACGATCAAGATCTTTATCACCAAAGGAATAACACGTAGAAATGATCCTCTAAGCTCCCGTAAAAACTCAAACTCAGTGACTTACAAACAAGAATATGTAGAAATAGTGTATTCTAGAATGTAGCTAGCCAGTACTCCTTTCCACCAATGATCCACAGCACAAGAGTCCACATCAAATCTGCATCTTACATTCTCTGGTACTCTTCTTGGGTCCACCACGCACGTGATCTATAATACCAACTTGATCTGGACATGCATATGCTGAGAGCCATTCATATAGCTCTACTAGGAAGCAACAGAAGAAAGTTTCATACAACTCATGGTAGAGGTTCTCTTCTACCCATCTACATGCATCAAACTCAGGCCTAGTGTTGAATCTCTGAGAAAATTCTTCCTTTGTGCTCTTGAACCATGATTCAATACTTTCCAAAGTTAGGCGTTTTGTCATCACTCATTACACAGATCATGATGTATGCTATTTCCCACTACAACTTTGAAAAGAGGTCCCAGCAATGGAACCAAGATGTAGTCATTTTTACACCCACCAAGAACAAGGGAACCCCATGTGCGTCAGACCTATCACCCAGCGGGTGCTGGGAGCACTCACCCGAGGCATGCATGCATGCATCGAGTCTCTCTTTTATGTGAGTTAAGTGGGAAACATCATCTATGATAGGAGCTTAAAAAGAGTGAGTGGGAATAAGACATGCATTTATCATAGAACTCAGAACAGCTTCTAGACAAATGCAGTCATCTCAGACCAAATGGTACTTAACAAATTATAGAAAGGAACCAAAACAGAAAGGAAATGCATAAGGATTTATATTCATTCCATAAACATTCATGAATCAGAACTGTAAGCTATAAACATGGACCAGAATCATTAATAAACATATTAAATCAATTTTAGTAACCTCATTATATTCATTGGATTCATTACAGATTATCACAGCTATGTGCAGACCGAAGTCATACATCATAGCTATATTTATACCCATCAGTTCTCAAGAGAAAATTTACAATCCCAACCCCTTATTACATCCTTTTCTTATAGATTCCTACCCAACTTATGGAGCTCTCACAGTATTCCTACATGGCTTCGCTTCCTTCTGCTTCTCTTCCTCTCTTCTTTTCCTCTGGCGGGTGCTTATATTTATAGCCCTTTTCAACATCATCAAGCCTTTCATGGGAGTTGTTAGATCCATTGCCAAGTGTCCAAGGTGGTCCTTCATGGGAGCATGCTTCTTCAGGTCTGAGCTCTCCACTCTTTGTAATGATGGCCTTCTAGAAACTTCCATCAGTAGGGTATATTCCTTCTTAGGCCAACCTATCGCCAGGCTGGCACCTTATCCATTCCACATACGCAGTCGGGTCACTGATTTTCTCGTGTTCTACCTGATGTGTCAAATATGGCTAAGTCTTGTAACCTTTATTCTGTCTTGCACATGCACCACTTGCTCTGTTAAACCCTACTAAAATTGTGTCCTGCACACATTCTCCTTACACGCCCTTTCTTGACTAGGCCTTGCGCACCCACCCACCTTCTTGTACTTGGCCAATATTTTAGGGGCCCAACACCGACCTGAATTTGGTAGTATATAACATGATATCGTTATCATCACAAAACATATCAGTCAGTTCCCTGGCACCAAAACGATGATAATATGTCTCAATATGAAGAGTACCTGATACAAAGGTGATGTGTGGGGCCTCCTCTCCATACAACCATCCTAGTGAATCTCCCTGACCCTCTTGTGTGATGGACACTATAAGTTCCCCTTAAATTAGTAACCTCGATATACGATACACATCCTCCAATGTGATCGTCATCTCCCCTGTACGGAACCAAAAGGTACTTGTCCTAGGGTTCCATCTCTCTATTAAAGCTATGATCATCCTTGTATCACGGGGTACCCTCTGATAATGGAAGAACCCGCCCAATCCAAAAATCTCTAAATTATCTCACTTTGCATCTATGACATTAGTTATGATCATCCCCAACATGTTCAGGACTCTATCTCTCAAATATAATGTGTCTCTAGCCTACAAAACCAACCAAAAAACATCTATTAGTTCAAAAATAATCCTTTTTATCCATAATTATCAACACCTTTCTACCATCTATCCAGTCAATGTCAACCCTAAGTGGATGATTCCAACTTTCCCTAGGTTCATGGTGATCGTACCTAGTCATCGGCGATCGGGCTTTGCCACCTATCAAATCCAAAAATTCAGAAAAATAACAAAAATCAAATAAAACCGAAACAAAGCTAATTTTTGTGTACTTACCACTCTCTGTGACCTCAAGCACTTCCTCCCACCTCCACTGACATCCATTTTTATCAAATCACAAGCTTTTATATCACTTAGAGCTCTAATCATCCAAATCATGTTGCCCAAATGAGCCTTGTTAGCCATCTCCATCACTTTTATAGGCGCGCCAATCCAGTCACCGTCGACCCAACCCTAATTTTTCATCTTTCATCTTGTTTCATCAAATCTATTTATCCAAATTATTTTTTCTTCCACTTCAGACTTGTGTGTCACCCATACCACACCATTCCTTACCTTACATAGCTTATTTTTCTATTTTTTGCCTATCTACCCATCTTATAACATATCCTTCCTCATATCTAGAAGCCCACTTTGTGGCCATCTTTGTGTTCCCTTCTAGGGCACCATATCTCACCTTAAGTCCACCTTTATGGCCATTTTTCCCTTTTTGTTCCACTAGGACACATAATTAGTCACCTCCTCATATTTGAAGGACATTGCATACTCTGTTGCCATAGTTTGTTGCTTGGCACTATGTCAGACCATTGTTTTTACCATACTTGAATTTTTACGCATACTTTTGATGTCTTCCTTTGACCCATTGGTATCATGGCTTGCACGTCTATATGATCAGATTCCCATTGGATTCTCTCCATACTGCAGTGATCTTTACTGACTTAATGGTCTATAGGACATTAACATCGCCTTCGTTGAGGCAGTACTATGTTCCCTACGGATGTGTTTCCAAGATTACTGTCATATTCATTTTATTTTATCATATCCTTCTTGCAATGGTCATATCACTCTCCACTTGGGGAATCTTGTCTCATTTTTCCATTGTTTCCTCCCTTCGTCCATTGATCTATATCAACCTAGTAATTGTTTCCCTTTGTTTCATTGATCCCTAGTTTAAGGTGGGGTACCTCAACTACTATATTCTATCACTTCTGGTTTTTTTCTCGTGGCTTGCCTAAGACAAACCACTTGACAAAAAGTGGCAAATGTAAACACAAAAAATTGATTCTATAGCCCCCCATCTCATGTCTCTCTCCCCTCTTTGTCATCATTATGCATACTCGCACCCATGTCCATATCCAAAATCCCATTTCCCTCCTCAATCAAATTTATTTCCCCTAAATTTCTATTTTTCATTCTTAATCCCATCATTATTTCATTTCCCCTAATTACTCTTATCATCCCTAAACGTCTTATTTATCCTTTCTAGACTAACCACCTACCCTCATTTAATATTCCCAACCATCCAACCACTATTTCTCATCCCTATGCAACTCTGACCCTCCAAATCAACTTCTAGTCCTAATCTAACCCTAAAGGGGCCTCATCCCTCGAGTTTTGTACCATCCACCTAAGAAAAATCAATGCTTCTTTGTATTTGAAGGTGACCCTATAAATACACCATCACCCCCCATCTCAAAGAAGATGAAACTCTTGAAATTTGACCTCTAGCAAAATTTTGTAGGTTTTTTGTCTTCTTGTTAGCTTCCACTAACCCCTTAAAGTCACATTAAAGCCTTCATCTACACTCTTGAGAGATATGAAGCTTGAATATTTTTGGAATAGCTTGTTTCATCACTTCTCCATTAGTAATTTCTAGGTCAGTTTGTCATTTTTTAGCTCTGTAATCACTTTATACAATCTTATTTACTTCATACATCCCATTTTCCACCTTTCAATCCTCATCAAACCCTAATTCAACCTTGGTCATTGCCAATTGCTTCCCGGTCATCGTTAACCTGATATGTCTCAGTTGTTTTTCATGCATTGTATCCCCTTTACTATCAGTTTATTTATTTCTACAACACATAGACCCTGCAATCTTTATGTTCTTCCTATCTTATACCCCATGATCTCACTTCCTGTTACAGTCACCATCGACTTCCTCTGGTCGCCATTGACCTCCTTTTCCCTAATCACATATGCCTGTAATCTACGTTTTATCTGCCTCCTATGTCCCTAACCCTGACACGAGACATCTCCGGACTATGGAAACTCATTCCATATCTATTGTTTCCAACCTTTTTATCTTCTTGGTTCTCATTCATACTTCCATAAATGGTGATTTATTCATTAGGGTCAATGGAAAACTTTGCATAAACTAAAAAATCTTCATTAAAAAATCTTTTTGACTAGGGCCCACATATTATCACAAGCTCTAACATACCTCATTGGAAATTTATATGAGTCCTCTAAAATCTCTAATCATCACATTTGAAAAACCAATCCATTTTGTGCACCTACCAAAAAGGTATTCTCCATCACTAGCAAACTAGGGTTTCAAAGCCATAAAAAGTGACTTACCTTCTTAATGATTGTTCATAAATGTTTGGGCATCATTTGACCTCATTCCAACTCTAAGATCTTCTTAACCCCATGATACAACATCCTTGAAAGGATTATCTCCCCATGAAAACATTAAACATGCCAACCATGAGCATTTCTCTCACTTCGAGTTGGAAAATGCACTCTTAAGGACCTTGTTTTGGTCTAAACCTTGTATCTTGCAAAATATTCATCATGGTAAGCTGAAATTTTTTCCATAGCACCATGAAACCCTCTTATAACATATCTAATGCTCACTTAGTCATGAATAGATTTGAACCTTCACATCCTATCTCATTTGCATGACTAGGCCTTAGGGTTTTGCATGCTCTAGGCCATAACAAAGTAAAATAACCTCATACCTACTCTTGAAACCTCTCCAAAAGCCTTAAAAATATTGATACATCATGTATCACTCACCTATATTCCCTCATTGGCTCACATAGTTTTGAATCTGATGATCATTCCTCATTAGGCCTCTAAGCACCTAGACTAGGTCTAGATGAACACCTGCAACTGATTCTTCCACTTGTACATGCACCCTGAAGCTCATGTGAGTGTCTCAAAACTTTATCATCGATATATTTTTTCCTCTACCATGCTCCTCAATTCATCATGAAACTCTATCCACCATGTACCATCACGAAGGCTAACTAGGTCACCTGATTAGGCCTACTAGGCCAATCCATTCTCACTATGTCTACTCATGCCATCATGTCACACCTTGTTTGACCATGTCACCACAATTACACACACCATATAATACTCTTATACCATCATATTTTTCATTAATGAGTTTTTACATCAATGACAACACTCAAGCTCACTCATGCCAACAATCTCCTCCTTTGTCATTAATGGAAAACTACCTAGTTATTCTCCCCCTTTTTACATTAATGACAAAGGATACTTGTACATACATGATATCCATATTATTCAACATAATATGACCACCTCTTGGTTGGAAACATACACTAAAGTCTTCATTTTAGCACATAGAACTATTTTTCCTTCTTTAGGTTAGTTTTTGTCTTCATGTCATCATAAGAACACAAAACTCCCCCTTGTCAGAAGCATACATAGCACTCATACATGACAAAAATCATGATTCATATCCATAAAACCATCTAGATTCCTAGTCAGGCCTATCGCAACTGAGAATACCATCACACCAAATTAACTTTATCATCCAAGAATTTTTTTGCACATTTAGCACCTAGATCCTTTAATCATCATTTTAGACCATTTTTGCCCAACTTTTCTTTGCTCTAAAAGGACATATACATCAATAATCAACTCCTAATAGCTCCCCCTAGAAGCATACTATCCTCCTTTAACTGAAAACATAAGAATCAAATCTCTTACCTTGATTATTTACTATGGAGAATGATCAACATCGACACCCATGTCCTGAATCTCTTTCTCAATATTCATAGTATCTTTTCATACTATTGTAGCCTTCTTGAATGCTTGACTTTTTCTCTCTTGAAGAATACCTGAAATCATCAACAAATTTTCCATTATAACCTTCTATACAACTTATACCCGCTTAGAGGGTCAAAATTTGCTCTCCCTACTTCAATGTGTCTTCACAAACCTGTAACTCTCTATTTTCTTTCTTCACAGTCCTTAATACGTTGACATGATACAATATTCACTCAATATGTAGGAGAATCAATAATACAAACCATACACCATTACTTTTTCATCTTTCTTGGAATTCAAGGCATACAATATCCCCCTCAACATGTGCCAACATTCTAAAATATCTTGATTCTTCAAACACAAACATGTACTTGTCCTTCAAACACTGTAGTAACTCAAGGAAGATATGGCTCCACACTTACCTTTACATTTTGATGCATTGATATAGGATGCACAGACTTCTTTCAAGAATCAACTCTTGTTTTAGACTGAGTAGCTTAACATGCTTCCTTATTACTTTTATATCATCTTTTGGGACACGGTTACAGACCTTAGACACCCATTCACAGATTGCAACACAGTTTCTCCTTCAAGAGATAATATTTGAAACATACCTTATCTTTAGCACTTATATGCATTTACAAAGGTTCCATAGACCTATAACATATTTGATATGGTTGTTACTGTGATGACTTCCACCCTTGACATTGCAAACATTGACATGTGATTTGTATTAGGAATGTGTACTCTTATGACTTTTGGAAATCATGTTTGCAATGGATAATTCATTATTTGTTGAAAAGGTTCACTTTGTTGTGATTTCTGATTACTTGAAAATGAGACCATTCATCTCTATGTACAAATTAAATTCTCTTTCAAAAATATTATGAACTTATATTGTTGTTTTCATAACTTATCTTGTGTTGACAGAAAAACCTTGGATCAATTCCATTAATGCAAGGTATGCTTTAGTTCTTCTTACCTGTTTTCCTTGTAGTCTTGGCATTCATAGATGGAAATGTGAAGTTTGACTGAGCCTTTTTTTTGTTTATAATTATGTAGGACCATTCTTCATGGATTCTTTTTTTGCAATAGGATTTAAGTGATAGGCCTGGGTATTCTTGTTAATATTAAAACATTGAATAGCGTATAAGTACCTTGGACCTATTACAAAAACACTAAGGTTGACCCTAGTCTAAAGGTATATCTAACCTAAGTTGGGGAGTGCTATGTTTATTTAAATAAAATGCAACCTAAGCTAAATAAGATTTACCTAGGAACTAAGGTTGATTTCTAACCTAATAATAATCTGACCTAAACTATTGCTAACCTAAGGGGTACCTATAAACTACTTGGCAATTATTATGGTTGGTGGCATTGGTTTTCAAAGCATTAAATGGAATTGATCCTGGTTTTAATTACTATGGACTACCAATTTTGGCAGAGGCATTGGGAGTTTAGTGGATGCCTATTTGGCATCACCACTAAATGGAAATTGCATGCAAAATTTGAAATTAAAGTATCACCAAAAATTTATGGCGGTGGCATGTCGAGAAATAGGAGGGAATTGGTTGTCCTTTGCATTAATTGATTTCATTTTTAGTGAAGAAACCACCTAGGGAAAATTCATGGCATGGGTTTTGGTATTGTTGTTTTGATCTTCAATTCATTTCAATTTTTTTCTCTGCATGAAGTTTTCTCAATTCTTCAAACCAGTAGTTCTATTTTGAATATAGGTTTTATTTTTGCATTCTTGAGCTATTTTGGACTCTGTGGAATTATAAGAAGAAATGGAAGAGTTGAGGTGGTTGACATTGCATGGAGAAGAATAGGTTATTGATGCTTGGCTGGGAAATCTTCTGCAAATAAGGAATAATACTCTATCAAGCATGATAGGCTCTACCCATTAAGTTCTCTACTTTTTCCTAAATGTCTTCATTAAGAGAACTCTACTCTTGGGGAACAAATGAGTTTTTATATGATGTTTGATCCTACTTTCGATTCTTGTATTCTTCACTGTATTTCTCTATATGGATTCACTGTTGTGATGAAAATATTTTTTGGGTTTTGTTTCCTTTATTGGAAAATTATATGAAACATGCTTTATTTTTTTTTGAACTTGAGATCAAGTTGAATCTTGTGTACGTTTGTTTGAGGTGTGCTAAAACTATATATTAACTTGAATAAAGCACATCGGTTGCAATCTGTCTATTTGGCATGGTTCTTAGTTAATCTTTCTTGTGTGATCTATTGAATGGTTTATTAAATTTGGTTACATCTTCCCTGATATGAGGAAAGTATGGTCTAGGTTTTGTTCTTTTCTATTCAACTTGTTGTGTATGTCTTGCTCTTTTCACTTAAATTCATAGATAGCATTTGATACTGTAGGATCTCATGGTAATTAAGGTTGAACTGTAGAGTAACTTGATTCTATCTAACTTGAAGGAATATTTGAACGAATTAGACTGTAACATTTTCAGGTGTATCACATCTTCTGATCTCAACTTTAAGCACTAGACTTGTGGTTGTGCCACTGTTTCATTTGTCTCTCTTTGTGGTTGAATCTAGGTTGGGTTCATTCTTCCTAATCCAGTAGTATGTTCCATTAATTATTGTGAAGTGTGTGGTTCTGAGTTGGCTTGAATGGAATTTTGACTGTAAATTCTTGCTCTCACCTTTTCTTCACCATCAATGGATGGGAAAGCATATTGTGATATCTCCTTGAAAAGGAAACCATTTTTTTTAATAATGGCTCTATAAAAAGGGTAAGTTAGCAGGACTTAAATACAATGAAATTACTTTGTCTTCAGAAACAGCTACACAAGCGAGACTTTTTGGAAACTGGGATAACTTAATTGAACTGATGTTACCCATTATTTGTTTGGGAAACTGAGTTGATAACTTCTTGAACTGATGTTATTATTGTTTAGAAGGAAAAACGTTTTCATTTTGTAGCTTTTATGTTACAAATTTGTTATCGATTGTAAGTTTGAATGGTTCTTTGGACTTCAATGGTTCTTTGGAGTTAAGTGTTTTCTTGGCATTGGGAAATCAAATCTGTCTCCGTTCTTTTTTCGATCTTGGTAAGAGTACCTCTATTTAAGGAATGAGTATTGATATCTTATCTTACCATTATTCGATGTTATCCTTTCTTTTTGTTTCGAGTTAAGGTATTTACAATACCTTCCTCTTTGAATTCTGAAAGGTAGATGTATTTTGTTCTTATTTCTCTCTGTATTTGGACAACTATCTATCTCAAGCCTGATCTAACCTCTGTTGGACTTTAAAATGGAAAATAGAAGAGGCTGGACTTTTCTTTTATGTTCTTTCTTGGATTGAGAATGAAAAATATCTTTCTCTTTTCTTTTCATCTTACATCAATATCATTCTGGAAGATGGATTTGGTCTGTTCAGTTATATCGTTATGCCTGCACTAGGAATTTCTTGAATAATTAAACCCCTTTTGTGATAGAATAAGTTGGATGAAGCAAAAGGTTACTCTAAATATTTTTTATGTTAGATTGGGAATTTCTGGAGTAAGTCTCTTATAGAGTAAAGATAAGAATTGTAGGATTTGTAGCTAACTACTAAATCCCTCCAATCTTCTCTTTGAATTTTACATTTATAATGATGTACTCGTTTGTGATGTGTGATTAGTTCCAAGTGCATGTCAAATTGAATTCATTCCTTGTCAAATCTGTTTGATGTTGATCCTAAACTTAGGTTGGTTTTTTACTCTGAAATTTAGGATATAGATTCTTAAATAAGAAACTCTTTCCTAAAGGTTCTGTTGGTTCATCCTAAGTTCATCCTTATGTTTGATTGAGCTTGGAATTTTATAGGATGAAGTAAGTAAGTTAATGCTGAGATAAATGTATTATTGTTACATCTAATGCAGACCTATTCCTAAGAGATTTTAGTGTTATTATCTTCTGAGGTTATATGGAATTAACTGAGATATGAATCATAAAAATTCAGTAAATGAAAAGTTGTTTGTGATTTTGGTAAATTATTATTTATCTGGATTAATGTTTTAATTCTTTCTATAAAATCATTGGTTGAAATTTGAATCTGATTATATCATGATCTTTTTCTTAATGATGATATGGATTATCTCTCTCTCTCTCTCTCTCTCTCTCTCTCTCTCTCTCTCTCTCTCTCTCTCTCTCTCTCTCTCTCTTATGACTGATATTTCTTTATGATATGTCTTTCTGTAATGTTTTAACTATTTCATAAAAGCAGAGTTAGCTTTCTAAAACAATTAGTTAAAAGCGCATCATTTTAATGCTTAGTGCTTATCGTGCTCAGTTCAATGAAATGACCCGTGCTAGCAATTTTTGTAGATGGACTTCGTAAGTGGTAAAAGGAGACAAGATCTTTTATGATGTTACTTTTCTTTACCAAACAGACTGGATCTTTTATGATGAAATATGATTCATTATTGAAATGTATTTGTTGGAAAGGAAATTTGTATTCTTAATTGAGCTTACTAATGTTTTTTAACACTAAAGATGTCTGAAGTGTTTGAACTTGTAATGTATGAATTCCACTTCGATGAATGGAAAATATTGTGGGTTTATCTGTACTTGATGTGTCATCTTTTTGTATATTCTGTGGATGGAAATGATAAGCTTATCTCTATTATTTTAAGTATATATCTGTAATGAACCCTCTCGGGTTGTTTTAAAAAAACTAGAGGATAAAGGTACTAGATATACTATCCTCTTATTAATGCAACTTATTAATGGCATTCATGATTAGTCATTAGATTAAACCACTATGGTTTTACTAAAATGATGTTAATGGGTAAATGGAATCATGATGAAAACTTGTAAAATTTTATAAGGTTCCAAATGAACCCTAACTCTTAATAAGAAAAAGGAAAGGCAAATATTCTACAATATTAAGCATTCTATGTAAGACCTTTTGGAATTAAATCCTAAATGTTATCTTGGAAAGAGGAAGGTGTGCTTCCCCTTGATTAATTCCTTAATTTAAACAAAACAAATGATAAGAATATATATACAATAAGTAGACTTCATCTTAATGAAGTATATTATAAAAGTATTTGATTCATAACTTAAACAAGCTAAGACTTGGATAAGTTAAATAAGTTAACATCACTGTTAGTATGCTGATTTTTGTTTGTAAAACTGAATCTTAAATTAGGAAGTTATTGAATGAAAAAACAAATCTTTGAAAAGGGGTTGGAGGAAGATGTATCTGCATAGTAATTCCAATTACAATTGTAACTTGTAACCATAATGGTTAATGAAACTAGGGGTTCACCAGAGATGTTGTAATTAAACTTTAATTAAGAAAAATAATTAAGTAATTAAATTCTTTGTTGGGAATGTACATCCAGATGGGATGAATCAGTCAGATGTTGGCACACGCCAACTGCAGTACAATATCTTCGTGAAGACTTGGTTCTATATGAGGATACTAAGTTGTCGTTGACATGTTGCAACACCCTTATGAGTTTAATCATCTAGATCTACATAAACTCAGACTTGAACATAGTTATACCCTAGGTTAAGTTAGAAGCATGATCTAGTCTTGGGGGTAACTCACGAAGACTTAGGATAACTAGACACACGCAATCGACTTAGGCTGATTGAGTATTTCTATGTACCCTTAGTCACCGCAAGTAGTTCTCTACACTAAAATATGTTGTGAACCTTGGTTAGGGTTAAACCTTGAATAAGTTGACTGACATGAATCAGTGAAGACCATTATAGATAACAGATGAAGTGGGGTGAAGGACGTATTATGTTTGATGAGTATGTCATCTAGGAATATAAACATGAATAGTATGTTGAAAATCTTTTGCCAAATTATCGCAAGTTGTTGGTTGCGTTGTCCTATGTCACTTAGTTTAAGAAGTGGGATTTCAAATGAATATTGGTAACAAATATTCATATAGGCCTCTTAAATAGAACACTTAATACCCCGAAAAGGGTAAGAGAACCAAGTATACCTAGTATACAATTCGTTGAGTTAACATGAGAGATCGGTATGATACCGAGTCATGAAATGAGAGATCGGTGTTTCACCAAGTCAATACAACTGCATATGGTTATCTGTTATGAGATTGATTGGCATGGAATGTGTGTTCTAAATTATGATTGTTTAGAACAGAGAACATTATTCAAAAAAAATTGTTTTCCCTTGTTTCTAAAGTATTAAAATGGGAATGTTACATCCTTCATCAAACTTGACTCTCCATTCTAGGCATAGATAGCTGGTGTCTTCAAATATTTCACTTAAAAATTTTGGGATACCCTTTTTAAAACATTTACAAATTTTCTCTAAAATTCTCCAAAAGGTTGTAAAAGGTTGCTTGGAAGTAGTTGGAGGAATACCAATTCACCCAAAATACTCTAAAATTTCCTAAAAAAGATAAGTAATTGCTCTCTTAAGTAATTGGGTTTACAAAGTTATTTACTTCCAAGTAAAAAGTAACTTATCCTCCAAAACCCATTTCATGTTATTCTCCTTCTTTGCATTGAATAGAAGTGTTTTTACTTCTTTAAAAAGTAATGAAGTAAAATAATTATCAAACCCCACAAAGTTGGTCTTCACTTCTTATTTCTGTACTAAAACGAATGGCTTGTACTTCTTATATTTGCATTAAAATGAAGTATTGTTACTTCATAGTATTGCACTAAACTAATATACTTTTACTTTAAAATTTATAAGTAACGTAGTTTCGAAAAACCACATAACTAAGTTTTAGTTTATCGGGATTTTAAGATTACTTTACTTGCTCAAAGTTATGAAGTAAAGCATTTCTTGATCACCACAATACCTAATCCATTTCTTTTCTTCCATTGCAATAAATCAACACCCAAGAATTTACCTTCTTTGTGCTAAAACCAAATTACTTTACTTTTCAAATATTTAAACAAGAAAAGTAACTCTGAAAAGCCGCATAACTGGTCATTTAAATTATTAGTGTTCTGAAAGTGCTTTACTTCTTTACAGAGTAACAAATTAAAGCTATCTCAAAAATCCACAAATAAGAAAAAATAAGAGAGTGATGCAGAAAAATGGAGTTCCTTTACTTCACAAAGTAACTAAGTAAAGCAGTTGCAAAGAAGAAAAAAGAAGAGAGTAATGTGGAAAATTGGGATTACTTTACTTCATAAAGTAACTAATTAAAGCAATTGAAAAAATCCACAAAGAAGAAAAAATAAGAGAGTAATGCAAAAAAATTGAGTTATTTGACTTCATAAAATAACTAAGTAAAGTAGTTGCAAAAAGTCACAAAGAAGAAAAAAGAAGAGTGTAATGCAGAAAATTGGAGTTACTTTACTTCATAAAGTAACTAAGTAAAGTGGTTGCAAAATCCCACAACACAAAGAGAAATTTCTTTACTTTTACAAGTAATAAGTAATGGGGTCAGATTCCCGCAAAGAAGGGAATTTCAACAACTCATTTTGGCCATAATGTCTGCTTTGGTGATTCATTTTTTGAGATCTTGGACTTTTCAGAAATCTCTCAATGTCCTCTACACAATTAAATCATGAAAATAATTTTTTGGTGAGATAAATTGGGATAAAATTTCCTTTTATATTTTAGTTTGAAAAAGTAATGCAATTGTTGAACGCCACAATACACTAGAAAGTAGTGATGGGGGGTCAAAAACTGGATTGGCCATAACTTTTTCTCTGGTGCTCCGTTTTTCGAGATATTAGAATTTTTGAAAAGATCTCAACGTCATCTATGCAATGGAATCATGAAAATAAGTTTTTGGTGGGAGTAAGTGGGAGAAAATGGCAAAAAACATTTGCAATTTAGTGTGAAACAATAATGTAACTGTTGAACGCCGTAATACACTGGAAAGTTCTAATGGGGGTCAAAATTTTGATTGGCCATAACTTTTGCTCCAATGCTCTGTTTTTCAAGATATTTGAATTTACGGAAATCTCTCGATGTCCTCTACATCATGGAATTCAAAAGATATAATTTTGGAAGGGTGGCTAGGAGAAAATGGAAAAAACACTTCCAGTATGAAATGAACAATTCCATGCATCACTATTACCGAATTTAATGCAATATTCTTCAGCAAAAAGGGGGAAAGAAAGAATAAAGTTCTTTAGATGGAATATTTTCTTCTTCTTCTTCTTCTTTTACTTATTCTTATTATTATTATTCTCTATACTCTTCAAGTATATTCATTGTAAATTAATTAACTCGATGGTTAATCATTATTACTTTAAGTTGATTGAAAAACTCAAATTACTTGAGGATAGTAGACATATAGTTATTCTCATTTAAATGGTAGAACATTTTAAACTCTTATGTGGCATATAATGAGGATTTTGAGGAACAAAGTGCTCAACTTCTCACATATTTATAGTTAGATATTTATGAAAGTGTAACAAACATTATCAATTTTGTATTGTCCTTACGATGACTATAAATAGAGGTGGATACCTACGGTTCAAAGGATCTAATAATTTTTGGCAAACTATTTTTTTACATTGTACATGTTTATTTCAAACTTTACATTGAAATAATTAGAAATTCATATTGTAAATGGTTGAAAGTTGAATAAGAAGAAAGGAGGATTTTGGTTGAATTTTGTGTCTACTAAAGTCTTACCGTGCAAACTATGAAGGATAAATGGTAAACTTTGTGTCATCTTAAATTTCATATGAGTACATTTTTTCATTTGCTAAAAGTTGTAGAAATCATTTAATATTTTTTTATTTTGTGTGTTTGTAACTCGCTTTGATATTTACTTGTTCCTAAGCACACTTATTCTTCACAAGCTATTCCTATTTTTCACATTCCATCCTTACTCATCCTAGTAATCATTTCATAATACAATTTATTATTTGCTACAAAAGTGTTTAGCTATGGCACATGAGTTATTCAACTAAATTAATACCTCGAATTTAGTTTAAATAGGTCATAGAATAAACAAATAACTCACACGGGAGCTTCACCGTTTGACGAATGGGATTTATCCCATGACTTCCTAGGTTTTTTGTGTAGCTGAGCATAAAATCTAGCCAACAGTTTTTGGTGACTCCACTGGGGAGAAAATATAACATTTACCTGTGTCTTTCCTGTGAGTTATTTAAAAAAATAAAAAATATTGGCGAATTTGTATCTACCTTGTTCTATTGTTTCTTTTCAGGGTCAAGCTAGCAAGAATTGCGTACACTCAAGAATAATACTCTACAAAAATCTTTCATGGTTGTGCAACAACTGTAAGTTCTTATTCCTTGTGGTCTTTCGATTGGCCCTCTTACATTGGTTCAGTCGTTGTATGAATTTCCACATGGATCAAGTAAGCATTTCCCAAAATTCAATGACAATGGGAAGCAACACCTGGATTCACATATAGCTGCATTTTTTTGTAGCTTGTAGAGTTTTGGGAGTGCCTCATGAATATTTATCTGTTTGACTATTTTTTGAGACACTTAAAGGTGTTGTTATAGAATGGTTTTATCACATTCTACCTGTATGTATCACCAACTGGGCTACTATGAGAACACATTTTGAAGCTAGATTCAACCCCGTAGAAGATTCACATGCTTTGTTAGCACAACTCATCCATATGAAAAGAGAATTGCATGAACACATGAGGGATTTCATTGCCAAGTTTCATAAGATACTTTGTAAAATTCCTCCTACTGCTTCCCTGAGTGATGAAAATCAAAAGGTTATTTTCATTAATGCTTTGTCACCTGAAGTTGGTTATCAGTTGCGTAGAGAATGTCCTACTAAATTGTTGGCAGCTCAAAACATTGTTATCGATGTAGAGGATGATCTTATCATGGCAGGTAAAATCAAGCATTCAAATCCTAAGGTTAAAGGTTCTACTTTAGCCAGTACTTCTAATCCATTATTGCAAAGATTTGAAAATGATATTCTTGTAGATAAAGAAGTAAATGGTGCAAGGTAACAATGTTGGAGTGAATGAAGTAGATAAAGAAGTAAATGGCGCAAGGTAACAATGTTGGAGTGAATGAAGAGGATCAAGTTTTTGTTGACTGTGATCCACCTGAAGAGTATGATTTTGTAGACCCTGCTTGTGACTCCAACATTGGCTACTTAGACTATGAATCAAAAAATGAGGCTAGTTTCTTATCATAATTGGAAGATTGCATTGAAGAAGAATAAGCAATTGAATTCATTGTTTATGCATTTTCATCATCAATCTTCCCATACCAAGATCCTCTTGTTGCAGAAAAATCCCACAAATCAACCATGGAGGAAATAGTCAAAGAAGAGCCTACTGCTCAAATTGTTTAGCATGAGGAAAACCATGATGAACTAATTTCAAAATCAAAATTCATCATGGAAAAGGTAGAGTATTTTGTAGTTTTTTTTGGAATCGGAACAAGAATTAGATAGACTTACATGAAAATTTATTCATGGAAAGGAAAGTATGCGGGATGCCCATATTCATCCTTCATGAAGTGTGAATACTCTAGAAACATCATAAGCATGTCTCAAGGACCAAACAACCAATCATAGACCATGTCAACTAGTTTACATACATGTAGTATCCTATTTCAGTGCTCTATTACTAACTGTACCCTATCAAACACTCATACATTCCCTTGTGCCATCTTCTAACTTCTTACCTTTTTGCAAGAGAGATTTATCAACTCCTCCTGATCATGTGCACCGAGATTGACAGTACCATGATCATCATGTAAATGTATGCAATGGAGAACCATACTCATTTTTATTTCAGGCATACACAACTACAATTTCATTCCTCAAAAGTGAGTCACCACAAATCATAACAGAGACTTTGTATCATACAAAAACCATGAAACCATCTATTTGATGCATGCACACTATTATACATGCCTAACCATAGTAACTTGCATTCTTTATGACTTTTCTATACCTATCTTGTTAGAACAAGTTCCTTCAAAACCATGTAGAGGACTCCACTCCTAATCATCATGATAATTTCATACAATCTTGCAACCACTAGACCTTGACACATCAATTATTCATGAATGATAACCTTGACTCATAACAAGAGCATATTTTAACCAATGAAAACTTTTAATTACATTAAACAACATGAAAGTTCTAAGTATACAACCTTATTATGTCATTATTTCATACTCAGACCATGACATGAAAAAATTTATCGATACTTCTGAGACACAATTTTAACAATCACCAAAGATAGGATACTACAGACCTTTTTATGAACCAACATGACTTCATACTTAAACCAAGACACTTTTACTACATGGGATATTCAAATGCATATTATAAACATTCCTTGAAAGGTCAAGACAAGACTTAATAGGTTTCAATTATCACTACTCCACATCATGGTAACACAGACTCAAAGACATAATTGTACAACTTCAAAAGGATACTTTATTGTAATCACACACTTTTCATTGCTTGATCAACCACATAAAACTCAAAATATACTAGACATACCTTCATATGCTTCAATCTCATAGGAAGATAACTCCATGAAGCCTAATGTAGGCACCTCAAACCCCTGGTTGAATATAAGGAAAAACATACATGTTATCATGGGACATGATACCAAATTATTTCATTAGCTTTCTTAACTTTTGTACCTTTTATTCTTTGTCATCTATCAAACTACCAGAAAATCTTGAGGTTATAGAATAGCAAATAGACCTTTTTGAATGTTAGGCTTATTGGAAATTTTATACATCTCAACAGGGGTAGACTGAAGCACTTTTTCTTCATTCTTAGTGTGATCAGACCTAACATATGCCTTCCTTACATAGGTATCTTTTATCCATATACAATATCTTGCAATATGACCAAACTTGTTGCACTTCAAACAAGTGATAGGATTCTTACCTTGAGAAGCTTCATCTCTCCAACTTTGTCTAGGTGGACTCTGACAGAAAAACCTTTCAATATGGCCAACTTGATTATATTTAAAACATACAACCTCATTCACACCTTCATCCTTCAATCTCTAACTTGGTGATTCATTTTGACAATATCTAGTTATGTGACCTACTTCATTACAATTAAAACATGCAATCTTATTCTTACTTCTAATAGCTTCATTTTCCTAAATTTGACTTTATGGTTCATATAGGAAGTATTTGATAATGTGTCCCCTATCTTGACAATTATAGCAAACCACATTCCTTGACTACTCATCTTTGTTATCTCTCCATGGGATATCATTCCTAATATACTTCCTACACTCTCTTTTTCTATGCCCAAAATCATTACAACTATAACAATATCCATTGAAAGTTCTTTCATACCTTGATGCATTGGGTTGTCTTAATGATTTAGTCTTCACATTGTAATTGATCTGATCAACACTTGAACCAGCAATCTTCTTGCTTAAAACAACATCAACTTTCATAACCTCCTTTCCTTTGAAGCTCTCCTTGGATTTGGAAAAAAAAATTACTTGAGTCAGAGTGGTTTTCATCCTTCTTTGATTCTTCTTTAAAGCCCAAACCTGACTTGTCATTGGAGTGTATTTCGATGCTCAATAAATCATCTAAGTTGTTTATGCTCTTTTCAAAATTCTGATACATATTCAATTTTCTTAAAGCAAGATCTAGATCTGGCTACAAATTCTTCATGGCCACACTAAACTCGATACACTCATTCTCTTTAGATTTGAGACTAACAGTAAGAAATCCATCATGAGTTTTTAACTAAGTACACACCTTTTTATCTTCAAGCTCCTTAAGTGTTGCTTTCAGTATTTTTTTCTCCTTCTCTATGAGTTTTAGGTTGTATAGGTCACCAATAAGCTTAGAATCACCTTTTCTATTGCCTACATCAATTTCACTACTTCTAGAAGAATTTATATCTTCATACAAGTATTCCAACTTGTTCCATAACTCCTTAGTTCAATCACAATCCACAACTATGGTGCTCACACATTCTTCCAAAGTATCAAAAATGATGTCCTTTGTAATTTATTACATGGGGTATGATAAATAAATGTCTCCAACACTAACTTAATAACCAAGTGAACTTAGATAAGCCTTCATTGTGAGTTTCCATAGGGCATAGTTAGTTCCATTGAACTTTATACCTTGATATGGTAAAATCTCTTCTCCCATTTTGATCAAATAAACCTATGCTTCAAGAGGATATCCTTCCAAGTGATTAAAATTCTCCAAAAGGATGCTTTGATACCAATTTTTGGAAACACAATGGACTAAGGGGGGTGAATCATTCCTTCAAAAACCTTAAACAATTAAAATCAACTTGTATACACCATTTAACATTCAACCATGCATTAATGTGATCTTAAAAAATTACAACAACCATCTACAAGAGCATAACCATGAAAGAGTACATAAGAACACAAGATATAAGTGGAAAACCCTCAAGGGGGAGAAAACCCACTAATTTTTTTTATTATATTACTCAAACCAAAAGACATGCATGAATATGACTCATCACACAAGATTTGTTTAGTAAGGCACCAACCCCACAAGGAGCATCAACCCCTAAAAACCCTTGTTGATATTACTCACAACAAATAACTTATGTGAATATGACTCATCACAAAATTTTTGAATAAAAAATGCCACTGAATATATGTTTCCAACACACATAGCATAGTGATCAAAGATTCAGCTCATACACCTTCAAATGCGCCTTCTCCTAACTCGCTCAAAAACTTGATCTCTCATGAATTGATTTGGACAAAAACTCTTGCACACTTCTTTAACACTCTTTATATATTTACACACAAACTCATCTCTATCTTGATTCCCTTGAACCACTTTCACTCTCTCACCTAGCTCACACTTTTTCCATCTCTCTCAACTAGTTCAAAAATGAACTCACACATGCACTTTTATATGAGACTCAACTCAAAAAACATAACATAGGTCAGTCATGACCCAAGAGGTTGGTCATAAAAACTTAAATAGAAAAATATACTAATATAAAACATCATTAAACACCCATATGGGTCGGTAATGCATCAAAACAACTAAAGGCTCCAAAAAAGCCTAAAACCACGTCACTGAGCTCTCCAAGACCTCCAAACATTTCATCATTCTTTGTCATGCCTCCAAAGGACTCAAATATGTCAAAAATCACCTATCAACATCATCAACCTGATCAAGAACCTCTGCACCAATTATTTTCTTCATTACACCACCATGTAGAACTATTTCCTACTCAAAACAGGCACTTCTAGGAACCAGTATTCAACTATGGAGCTCAAAAACACATAAGATACACTCAATTATTCCATGTAGCCACTCATTGGAAATAAAATGATCTATAGAAAACATCCATGAAATATATACTTCATGAAACATCCATCAATGCAAATGAATCCAATTATCCTCTTCAGCAAACAAAATTTCCCATAAAATAGTTTTGTAAACTCAACTAGTTCGCACCATTTCTGTCACTTTCAAGACCTATAAAATCATTAAATAGAAAAAAAATGCATACCTATCCACTCTAAAGTTTATATAAAACATCATCTAAGCTGAATCATTTTCCTTCGACATCAATCTTCTCACCAAAACCATGTTGTCTCAAACCAGTCAAACTAGGTCAACTTGTGACCTCAACCATGCCACCTCAATAAACTTCAAAGGCTCTACCAAAATGTGAAAATTTTCATATGAGATGTTTGAAATACCTCCAAGGCCATTATTATCCATCACAAATCTCACAAGTTCTCAAGCACTTCCATTTGCAAACACTTCTAAACTGCCCTTTTAGGCCCAAAAACTAGTCTTCAAACATAGGGAAAAATTTGCATTATAGGACCTCAAATATGACTTGAAACTATCATGGAAATGTATTAAAACTACCACAATTAAATAAATGGTGATTTAGTCACTAGGTTCAATGGAAAACCTTCTCACAAACTTAAAATCTTCTAAAATAATCCTTTTTGAGTGGGGCCCACATACAGTCACAATCTCTAACATACCTCATTGAAAATATAGAGAAGTCCTATACAACCTCCAATCATCATGTTGGTGCCATTTTTGAGCCTACAAGATTTTGTCTTAAGTTTCCTTCATTCTGCATGCTCTAAAACATTTTTCTCTCAAAATTGGTGGTTTGCAACTTTTCCCTCCAGATTGAATGCCTTGAAATGCTCACAAACTTATTATTTTGCCCCAATTTGAAAGAAAAATACATGTATGCCCTGTTTTGTGCCCTAATTTTTCCAAATCAATGCCTCTGCCATTTTTTTCACTGTTCCCCCCCCCGGCCTTTAGAGCTTGAAATTGTTCGTTTCATGCATATTTGCCCTCAAAAATCCCTTGTCATGGTCATAAGATACATAAAATCACTTCCCATTTGTTTTTTTGATTAAAAAATTCTTCACCCACGAAGAAAAAATTGAATTCGGGCATCTCTAGCAGTTTCTGCATTTCTTGATGGTCATACAGGCATCCTTTTCCTGTCAATTTATATCTCCCATTCATTAGCAATGTGGTTGTTTGTAATTGGATGGGGATCGGCGAGTTTTCCTGAAAATTTAACCTTTTTGTGCTTTGGGAAAAATTGTAAGTTGCCCCCTGCAGGCCCCAGAGGAGGACACGTGGCGGGAGGGATGTAACGTGGAGTGGCAAAGGACTTGGAAGAATTTTGCCTTCTGGCGAAAAGGGACGAAAGTTTTGAAAAGGGGCGCAGGCCCACATCAAGCCAGTAGTGGACATGTGTCAGCGTCATAGCACAAGGCAGGTTGGCGGAAGAAAAGTGGGAAATTTTCCCTTGGTGAAAAAAGGAGATAAAATATGAAATGAGCCCACAGATCCTCAGAGAATCAAAGGGAGACATGTGGTGGGTGCAGAAGGGCGTGCAGGTCACCAGAGAAAATGGAACATTTTTTCCCTTTTAACAAAATAACTTAGAGTGAAAATTTAAAGTGTGGCTCCGCGATGAATCGGTGACCAACACGTGGCAAGGATGGAATCAAAGGCGTGTGTCTGCCGGGAAAAATGAGAAATTTTTCCTTTTTCCAAAAAAGGTGGAAATATGTAAAATTGAGCTGTAATCCCAGATCTAATCATATTATGCCATGTGTCAACACCAAATCTCAAGGACGGAGGGGCGGAGAAAAAATTCAAAATTTACATTTTTCCAAAAATGTTAAAAAGTCAAAAAGTGATCCCAATCCCATTTCTAATCACATTGTGACATGTGGAGGGCTCGGATTGAAGGGAAAAAAGGCAAATCAATAGTAACTGTGCATTTTTCAATTTAGCCGCCATTTGAGCTCCAAGAAGCTTGGAGATGTGAATTTTGCATTAATTTTCATCGATTTTTTGGTGAATTCGTGTCGTTTGTGCCTGCAAGGACTAGTGCAATTGGTTTTAAGGATCAATTTGAAGATTTGAGGCTTTTTTGAAATGATTTTTTCCCTAGCCCATCCAAAATGTGAAAGATCAAATCAAGAAGTTACAGAATAAAATTTTGGAGGGATAAGGATGAAATAATGAGAGGAAAGGGGTTTGCATGCTTTGAAGATGAAAAATGTGCCTCCATAATGGATAATAATGAAGTTTTGTAATGATTCACTTTTTGAAAGAACAACTGGTAACTTTTTGCAAGTTTGTTAGATGTCATTTTCCAAAAATATTGCAAAGCAAAGGTGCTCCGAATATTCCACTTTTGGAGGGAATATTTATGAGCAAATGATTAAATAGTTATATATTGCATGAATTTGATATGCAAGTGGTCAGAGAAACTTATAATTTCACAGGAAAATCTGGGAAGAAGCCCATTCTTTGAGAAACCGCTTGAGAACCATTTCTAATTCCTTTTTGCATCAGATTTGTATCATGTTGAGTTGGTTTTAGTTGTAAAGCCATCAACAAGCTCTGAGATTGTTCTTATAACATTCCCCTGCTGATAAATTTGGTCATTCTAGATTATTTTGTGTTGTCTCTTGGAAAAATTTACATACACTTATATCTCAGAATGTTTTCAATTTGTGTTTCTTGCTCCTGTTGCAGTCTTGTATTTAAAATCTCTCTTGATCATACATGGTCTCATTTCTTGTTGATAGTTTAGTGGCATTTGTAATCTCACATTTAGAAGAGCTTTCATCTGATAAAGAGATAAACAAATTTAAAAGCACTTTACCTTCCTTCAATTCAGAGATTGTTTGTAAACCTTTGGGTGCACCTTAGGTCATGATAAAATACAGATTTCTAGATACTTTGTCGGTTCATCTGCTTCAAGCTTTTGTGGTAGGTTGTCAAAGATTGTGTGGAAGAGTGTAGATCTGGGCCTCCATTTTGTGCACATTACCTAGTTGAAGGAGTACCTTAATCCCTTTGAAGCATTCTGTTGTTTAGGTCTTGCAAGTTTTTTGCAAATGTCCTCAATGAATTTGGCAAATTCTGGTTAGTCTTATCTAAAATATCCCACCAAAATTCATTCAAACAAACTAATCCTACCCATACTACCCCTGCTTTGTTCTGTGTATCAACAAAAGAATACAATCCATTTACAAAAATGCACAAAGCAAATCAGGATCATACAATGTCTTCAGTAACCCTTACCTTGCATTAAAAGTATCTCAATAATCTGGAAGTGACAACTTGTAAAAGTCAGATTTGGAGTGTTGATCATATTTTCCCAAGGCCCTTTCCATACTATTTGCAAAAATTGAGGGATATCTTCATCTCCTTCACCATTTGAGGGTTACAAAATAGGTCCTCTTACCTTGGTTGAAAGGCACAACCTAAAATAGTTAGGACAAGTTCAAGTCCTATTTGAGTGCTATCCATCTCTCCACAAATCTGAGTGCCAGTTAGATCACATCCCCGGCTACAAAATGACATACATCATGATCTATCTATCTTCAAAATTCACTCCATATCTCTGATGCTACTCAAATTGAAAAGGAGAACAAATTTGGGTACCAAAACATCACATTTTCAAAACCAATCTATTCTGGGAACCTACTAAGAAGATCTTCTCGATCGCTAGCAAACTAGGGTTTTAAAGCCATAAAAAGTGACTTACCTTCTTAACGATCATTCATAAATGTTTGGGCCTCATTTGACTTCATTCCAACTTTTATATCTCTTTAACCCCATGCCCCAACATCCTCAAAAGTATTAGATAACCATGAAAACCTTACACATGCCAACCATGAGCATTTCTCTCACTTCGAGCTAGAAAATGCACTCTTAAGGACCTTGTTTTGGTCTAAACCCCGTATCTTACAAAATATTCATCATGGAAACCTGAAATTTTTCCCACAGAACCATGACACACTCTTATAACATCTCCAATACTCACTTAGTCACAAATATCTCTACATATTCACATACCATCTCATTTGCATGACTAGGCCTTGGGGTTTTGTATGTTCTAGGCCATAACAAAGTAGAAGAACCTCATACCTCAACTTGAAACATCATGTATCACTCACTTAAATTTCATCAAGGGTTCACATATCTCTGCACCTGATGATCATGCCTCATTAGGCCTCTAAGCACTTAGAATAGGTCTAGATGAGCACTTGCACCTGAGTCTTCTACATGTACCTACACTCTAAATCTAATGTGAGTGTCTCAACACTTTCTCCTCAATGCTCTTTGTGCCTCTTCCATGCTCCTCAAGTAATCATGCAACTCTATCCACCATGTATCATCACCTAGGCCACCTAACCTTTATTTAGACCTACTAGGCCAATCCATTCTCATTATGTCTACTCATGCCACCATGTCACACCTTAGTTGACCATGTCACCATCATGACACACACCCTCTAACACTCCTTGAATGCATTATATTTGTCATTAGTGATATTTTACATCGATGAAAACACTCGAGCTCACTAATGCTAACATGGTCTAGTGTAAGGGTTACTTCCCTTTGGGTATGCATCTTAGCGGTCCCTGTACCCCCTTTGAATTTTATGTATTGTGTGTCGATATTGGTGTGTATCTTACTCATTGCCTCGATACCCTAGTTTAACGGATGATGAGATTGCATGTTGTCTAGACACATTTTTAAAGCCTACCATACAAGTTCTTCCTATTACTTCCATGAATGGATATTTAGTTACATACAAATTATTCTCATTTACAAGGAGAGCATTTGTTGGGCACAATTCATTAGTAAATCAATTCATGATTTGCTTATAAAAATGGTTGTATAAATCCAAGAGGGATCAAAACTGAGGAGTGAGTTCTAGATGATATTTTATCTTGTGTATAATGTAGCATGTCATAAATCTCTCCTTGGCATCTCAAGCATGAAGGAGTTCTCATATTTTAGATTTTATGGTGTATGCCCTCAGTTAAATTTGGAAAACCAGAGAGCTGACTTTAGACAAACTCGTGATGCTTATTTGCACCCATCATCTGATGATTTAAAATCTAGGAATGGGAACAATATATGATATGTTGCTAATGCAAAGAAAGTGATTAATGAATTTGGGTGTTATTTTATACAATTTAGATTATTTACCTACATAAGAGTGAGTGGATTCGAAGGCACTCCATACATGTTTCCAAGGTACCTAGATGACAAGTGAGCACTCATTAAATTGTTAAGGCAACTATGCTAAGGTACATAGGTTGATTGCAAGAAAGCACAAAACAAATATCAAGTTCCCAATTACCATTGGGAGATATACATGCTCAATTTTTGTTAAAGCAAGACTCTTAGAGGCAGAAATGAATAGAATGGTGATGTTGAAAAGGTATTCAATTATTCTTCCATTCATATGTTTGTTCACTTGGAAAGATATATCAATAAATTGGCCAAAAACATAAAGAAGAAAAAGACTATATCTGATGAATGTGGCAACATCTTTTCCAAACAAGAGACAATATTTTTCTATCATGCAGGGCTAGATGAAAATCCTATCTTGAAAATATTTGAACATTTTGATGCATTCAATGATAGGACGAAAAAACATGAATAAATTAAGTCCATTGAGCTCAACCCATCCTGAGCATATTCTTTATTCCTTATTATTTGATTCTTATTCTTTATTCTTCTGTGAATCATTATATTTTCAAAAGGAAAAGAGGAGGGAGAATAGGACCAAGTGATTAAGAAAGGTAACTTACTCCTTGTGATGGCATACACATGAAGGATGACAGGTTATTAAAAGACAAAATTAGTTTTTTAGCAAAGGGAACATCATGTGCATTTCTACATTCTCGATCATGAAGAGAACCACTCCAACCTGACGCAGAAAGATGGGATCTTTTTAGTTGGAGAAATTTTTGCTTCCTTTTTTACGGGCTCGACATCCTTTGGTAGGAATTTTCACTCTCTCTAGTTGGTTTTAGGACTTTGGGTATATTCATTTATGGAATTTTTGTATAAGAATGAGGGCTTGTCCTCATTCTAAAGGGTTGGTGGGTTGCTAATTAATTTCTTTAGCTCTAGATTTTCATTTTATGAAAGTGTAGAAGTTTTGATTCTGAAGTTGTAATGCCAATGTGGTTTCATTATACAACCATTAGCAAACATTGAGGGCATCGATTCTATGTCCCCTTGTTTAAACTAAGGTGAATAGAACAATATGTTTTGGATTCAATCATGGCTTTGGATATGTATTTTTAATATTTGATCAATGAAATAAAACTTTTATTACAATCTTTTATTTGTTGTATGTATATATAATACACAAAATTAACCTTTGGTTATTACATTTTCTTGGTTACTTAATAGGTATTATTTTGTAGCATTTACTTTGCAACATTTGATCTAGTTATAAAACCCTTGTTGCAATATTTCTTTGGGATTATCTATGTTAGTATTTGAGTGTATCTTAGGTGTATGAAAATGGAAGCAATGAACATTTCATTAGGATTCTTGCATAAGTGTTTGTGTTGAGGGTTGTGTCGGTCGTCAAACTTGCACCCGCATCTCAGATTTGAAAGAACCGAGTTATTTGTGAAAATAATGGAACTATCCCCAATTTGTGGGACATTGCACGCTTGGGATGGGTCTCTAGATAAGGTCGGTTCCTCTATCTAGTTCTAATACTACTGCTACTCCTAGTGTTGAAATGGAAACTAAAATAATAATGCCAAGGGACTAGGGATAGAAGGATAACATGAAAGGAAACTACACTAAAAGGTGATAACACCAAAAAAGAGGGATGAACACTATCTGTTCTGAGAAATAATGACAGGGAAGTGTATGAGAGGGGGCTAGGCACAAGTAGCAAGAATAAAACACACATTAACCAAATTAGTTCTTATGGAAAAAAACCAAATATGGATCTATAAGAGACCAAAAATAACACAACATGATATGCAATGTAAGAGAAGAGGCAAGAAGAAGGAACGAAAACACGCTAGGATAGATAATAGTCACAAAATGATGCTTCCATTACTTCCAGAAAGTGCATAAAACTGTTACAATGGCATAAGGAGGCCGATATCCACATGCAAGAGCCATATCTAAAGGTCTGCAACTCAAAATACAAAAATTGTGAATGGTGTAGGAAAAGGATCAGTCACACATGTAGCATTTAGCTCCCTGTAGTCCACACAAATCTGAATCTGACCATATTTCTTTATACTAATCACCATTGGGCTAACCCATTCTGATTCGTCAAGGGGCTTGATGATTCCAAACTTCAATATTTTTTCAATTTCTTCCTTGACCTTTTCGTGCAAGTTGGGGTTCATCCTATAGGGTCTCTTCCTAACCGGGCATGCACCTTCCTTAAGATTTATCTTCATTTCTCCTAATGATTCATGTACGCCTTTTAGTTCAAGGTATTCCCTAGGAAATAAGTCTTGATAATCTCACAGTAACTCAATTATTTTTTCCACTTCAGAGTCAGACCAATAATCCCCAATTATGGCCTCTTTAGGCTTAGCATCTGATCTAATATTCACTTTCTTTGTTTTCATATGTTCATGATAGGCACACGTGGTCTTATCTGCACTGTCCAAAACCTCATGCCTACCTATTGAATGGACTACATCCATATTTTCTACTTCTTCATCATCCACTAAGTAGACCATCTTTCCTTTTTCTTTCTCAAGGCAAGCATGCTTGAGTAGTGTGTCATTTATCTCTGTTTCTTCAGCAAAATGCGCTCCTGAGTCGTTTCCATCAAATAACTCCTGAATGAGTTATTCCTCCTTGGCACTATATCCCATAGTTAACCACTTTATAACCCTTAATGCCTCTTCCACTAGAGAAGTATTCAAACATCTGGATCATTCCTGTAATCAAATCTTGTCGATTTCTAGTCTCTCTATGCAGTTTTGCATATACATACCAAGCACGTGCGCAACCTTGTAAAGTGGAATAAAATTTGTGCACCCATATTGAAGGTGGTAAAACCTCCTACCCCTCTATCCAGAGGCTATCACACTACCGAACGTGGTGTTGAACAGGTTGATTACCTTGATAAGTGAAAAATTGAGTAGGTGCACTACTCCTAGAAAATCAGGTACAAAGAGAAATCCTGATTTCATTCCATCCTACAAGATTATCCTTTAGAACCACCCACCAGTGAATTTTTGTCACACACATGGTATATGATAGCATATTTTGTCTCTCCAAATGGTTTATCCATTATTCCACCATGGAGCACAAAAATACCGTAGGATTTCCTTCTCTAGTGTATCGAGGTACTAAGTTATTACTTATTCTCCTGATACAATGAGGTCTGTTGTTCCACTCAAATGTGCTTCTTACACCGTGCCCTACTAACTCATAAGTACTATGAGCCCAATTATCACAAACAACACTTGTAGTATCGCTAATAGATTTCATCTTCCCTTTGAAGGATTCCTTATTTGGATGGCTCAAGCACTTCTAGGTCCCGGATGGCGTGTACATAAATCCTATTCAGATCTTCCTCACTCAAAGGCACAACATAGGGCGCATATTTTCCATCTGTTAAATGGATAATAACCCTTTCTTCCTTTCTCTCAAAACTAATATACCCCTTGTTGAATTTATAAACAATACACAGGTTAAACACATAAATATAATCTTCACACTATATTATTCACCATATATTGATTCATACGGGCCATTACATTTATATAGGAAATGTTGCTCCTATAATCAAGGAAGCTAAACATAACCTCTCACTAACTCTATATGAGATGTTATAACAATACACTCCGTAAATAAGTGGGTTGTTGTAACTCACAACCAACCGCACCAACAATGTAATATTATATTATCCTAGATAATATAATTACTCAAACTAACATATTAGAAAGCACTAATAGTTAGGATATTCCTAACAATCCCCCCTTAGTGTGAACATGGGAGAAAAATAATTGCACTTCCTTTTGCAGCGTGTCGCCCATGTGTGCTTGTGATTTGGATGGTTTTTTAGGACAGCCAACAACCTCAACATGGATGGTTTTATAGGTCAACCAACAACCTCAACAAGGATGGTTTTACAGGACAACCAACAACCTCAACAGGGATGGTTTTACATGACAACAAACAACCTCAATATTATGATGTTGCTTTTCCTTGTGCTTTCATCTATCCACTATGCTTTTCCTTTAGGGAAGTATGTAGGAAACACAACTTACATATCTCAAAACTACACAATAGAAGATATATTGAAAAATATTCACATTACTTCCTATAAGAATTGTAATGTTCTTAATTGTAGTCTCTGTCATTGATCGCTGCCACTCGAACTCGAACAACATAGAAAACTGCCACTGCCACTGGAAGCTTTGCTTGATTAAGTCATTTCAGGTACAGAATGGGAATGGAACATTAGTACGAATTCCCCCCCACAATGTGAAATTCCACTCATATAGATACTGAGAAGAAAAATTCATCGAAGAACATACTCCTGAATGGATCTTGCTAGTTAGGTCTTGCTGCACATGGTCACTAATTCTAGTGAACGTATTCTTCTATCTGACCATCTTCCAACGAAGTACGGTAGTCAGAGGACCAAGTCAGTCAGAGGATCACTGACAGTCATTTGCACTCCAACACAACTCTCTTTCCAAAATCCATCAAATACCACACAAAACAATAACTCTGAAAAAAAAACTGAAAAAAGAAACCACAGTGCACACATGTCACCAAAACATCTGTGCAGCCCCGTCATTGGCGACTAACAAGAGGTTGCTGAATGACCTCCATCCTCCTGTGCCTCCAGCCTCCAGTTTCATGCTGCTATCTCAGCTGGATTTGATCATGGAGCTCAAATGCATATCAAAGGATGTGGGATTCCACCGATAATGCGTCTAGTTGAATGCAGGCACTTTTTTTTTACAATTTTATGACTCTTTGAACTATTTACAATGACATGACTAGACTTGAAATGAGACAAAAAAATGATTGACTCTTTATGAATGACGCCCTAATAACAACTTTTATAATAAATATAATGACTTTTCACTAAATACGAGACACAATTAAATGATTGAAAAACCAATTAAATATTGGTTTTTTATAAGACATGAAAGGACTTAGACAAATTTAATGGGCAATAGCACTTAATTTTGATAACTAAGACCAACTATAAACTATTATTGACTCAATCTTAAATACATGACAAATGATAACATTAAAGTTATCCATTTGAATCGACCTTTTATATTGTATAACTAAACATTACTAAGATGTTAAAGGACTCCCAATCAATAAAACATATTCATAGCTTTGAATACCTTATTGTATAATTTATTGATTCCACTCGATAGATGGCTACACCTGCACACGGACTGGAGGACAATATATACTATCTGCTTTAAAACCATCTGAATACTTCTTCACAATACTACTGTAGAGAATGATCATCCCCAGTACTAACTACATTCACAAGGAGATTATTCGACCAACATATTGCAACTGACTACCATGCAAGTTGAATAGGACAAATTAGATCTACATGTAGAAAGATGACATGCATGAACTGAGGCCACAGATTTTACTGATTTGATCAATGCAAAAATCGTGTATAGATTGCTACCTTTATATCTTCGAATGAATTACCAATCCCAACTCAAATTTTTTTTATAGTATTGCAATCAAAACAAATCTTATTTTCAAACTGCAAGTTTCAACTATTTAAGACTTCAATATGCGGCCCGTGGGTCATCTCCAGAAAGAGAATAATGTGCATCTATACTTGGACGAGCTTGAAAATTTGATGCAAATATCTCAATGAATTGGCGGTGGTGAATTAATAAATACCCATATCTATCAAATGTGCACAGGTGTTTGAGGTCCACCGTCCAGCTGATAACGCTTTTCAAGCTAACTCTTCAATAAAAAGATATGCGCAAGTTTAAGCCTCAAGGATGGTATAATTCCTTGGACAAAATCACTTTTCCCTTCATACTTAGATCCTCCTCGGCTGGGTGATGTGATTTTTGAGATCACAGCTCTTATAACTCAAAAACTATGTAAATCTTAAAATGATAGTCTCGTAATGCTCAAACGGATTCCAATGCTTTTACAATGCAAACTAAGTCTAACACGCACCTTCAGGTAATGACTAAATGATAAAATTCAATTTTTCATTTACTAGACAGGAAAAATACTAACCGCCCCTTCAATCAATTTACACTTCCATCACATACAGAGAATCAAACTTCTCTGATACCAAATGTGTAACACCCTGAACTGTTGTTACTTCCTCCTATGCATACAAGTGTTGATATGTGATTTCTTTTGTAAAAAGGATGTGTTCCTAGGTTAAGAAATCATGCTTGATATGTACTGTATTTTCTTTGCAGATTGCAGATCTTTGACTAAGTCGGAATATGATTAGACTCTTTTATTTCTTTCATTTTGTATCTGAGTTTAATCTGATCTCGGAATGAATTATAGAGTTATCCATCTATAATACCTAGCCTTGGATCAGTGGAATTGATCCAAGTATTGCTTTAAGTTTGTTCGTAATGAATTAAAATTACAAACCTTGAACAGCTTGCAAGGTCTAGAAGCATTGAATAAGCTAGTCCGGAGTATGACTCAGGTTGATCATGTGAAATGGATTGGTTCCCGATATCATAGTATATCTGGAAGGTCTCAATCGTGGACCAGGTAATAATTCGGTTTCATATAATTCTGTAACCTAAGGCAGAACAGGAGCTAACCCTGTTCGAGAATGTATGTTGCAGGTCTTTTTCTGAGTGTACAGAATGTAGACCTAACTGGAATTATTAATGATTAGTTACCTAAAACTAAACCTAACCTAGGGGTTAGATTAGTGTTAATCTAACCTAGACCTAGGCTAAGAGCTAATGTTCTAAGTTAGTATCTATGTGTAAAGTGAAGTTAGAATAATTGTTATCCTAAATTCTAACCTAAGTTACTAACCTAACTATTGAGCAAGAATGTAAGGGGACCTATGGAGGGGTGCGAACCATGGGCGGCATTTTCTATGTAATTAAATGCATTCGATAAGTATGAAGACAGGTATTGGCGGAGGTTTTAGAAACGGCTAACCTGAGCCGACGTGGCAGGTCGCCAAGACTGAAAATGGTTTGGAGATTTTATTTGGCTGTCGCCAATTTTGGCGGTCGGTGGCAGTTGAGTTTAAGCGGGAAAATTGGAGTAAATGCAATTAATGAGCTTGGAAGTTGAGCTTGGAACTCGCGAGAAGGCATGCAAATTGGAAAGTTGTTGGTTTGTTTGGCTTATCGCGAATTTTGGTTTTCCTTCTGCCTGTTCACTGGTTCTTCGCACCAGTCTTCTTGGAGTTGCATGGCGAGTAAGAGGGTATCTAGCTCTTTTCTCTAGCAAGGAAAGTATATATGTCATGGAGATAGCAAAATTTTGTTGGTCGCTCTAACTTGGAAAAGGAAAAGGAAGTCCGAGCTCTTTCAGTGGTCTGCTTCGGAATTTTGAGCAAAAATCCAGGCATGTTAGGCCCTAACCTTTAAAAAATCTTGCTGTCTTTCAAGTGATTTCATTAGAACAACTCTGTTCAAATGACTTATGGAAATAGATGATTTCCTATGGTTGTCTTGTGTGATTTGGTATTGTATCTTTATGATGTTCGTTTTTTTTAAATTTAACCCTTAATGGGTGTGTGATGTATTTCGAATTGTTCTCTATTTTATTGTGCTTCACATTCCGGCGTAAGTTTGTGTAACATGTGCTTGAAGGGTATCTTCCGGCTCCGTGAGAACCCGTGCATGCTTCTCTTGCTGGGTTCAGGATACAGTAACTTGTTGATAGAAACTGGTTGATAGAAACTTGTTGATTGAAAACTTATTGATGAGGCTTGTTGTTGATTCTTGTCGGAAAAGATATTGTTGGACTTTTGTGTGAATGTTCAGTCCTATTGGACTTCTTTGCAAGGTTGTGGTGGTTATCATTGGTGAAGGTTACAGAACTTAGTAGGGCTTCGCTATGGTATTTTAAGTTATTTTGAACGAATAACTTATTGTGTTTCAGTATTTCATTGCGCTCCTTTTGGAAATTGTGTATTCCTTGCTTTGTGGTTATGGGTTTCAACCTGTTATCTGTATGCAATATGTATATATTCATATTTTTGTTGTAATCAGAACGACTCTGCGGAGTCGATTGAATGATTTACTTATATTTGGACCTCTGTTCAAGTTAAATATAATTGAATACCGGTCATTGATGAGCCAGTGACTTGAGGGAATAACATGTACAAAGACCTCTGTTATTTGTAAGAATACCTTCGTGTTGCAAGGATTTTATGGTACAGATTCTTTGGGTGTATTTTTACATTTACATTCTGTGCAAACTTGTGCGAAGAATTGGCAAAGGGTCAGTCGGGTTCCTTGTGTTGAAATCAGTATTCAAATTTGCTTTTTCCTGATTTTTTTTTATGTACACCATTGATTTGCCCAGATGGAATCATTTGCAACAATTTGTCTTGCCACTGTTGTTCGGGTTCAGTTGAATTCGTGGAAGTTATCCTGTATTTTCTTTTGCCTCAGTTAAAACTTGACTTGGTATACTGTTGTTTTGACATTGTGGGATTTCCTGAGTAAGGATTTATATCAAGTAACGCGGCTTTGTATAAATGAATCGTGAATGCTATACATCTGATTCTGATTGCGTACAGATGTAAATACAAAATGATATGTTTCCTTTCTGTTTTTCCTAGTTGGACGAGGCTGTGTATGTTACGGAATTTGTAGGATAATCTTCACATGGTCTTATGGAAACATCAAATTGCTTAAATGCAATGAAGTTGGTTGTTGGCCACGATATAATAAAAGTTCTTGATTTCAACCTTGGGTTGAAAAGCCTTACTGTGTTTGGAAGGGACTAGCTTGGGCTATAGGTTTATGTGTGGGATTGTTAGCATGTTAGTCTTTGTTGCAAAACTATCTTGTTTTAAGCTAGACTGAACTAAAGCTGTCGACTGCACCTCGACTGGCAATGTGGAGAACCTGTCTAGTTTTCCGCTTCTTGTGGAAGGTCTTGTGAGTCTGTTGGTTGATAGTCATCACTATAGGCGTGTTAGCTACTGTATAGAAGCTTTGCTATGTTCGATTTAGAAAAGAAAAGTGATTCTTCTTGTGGCTCGTCGGACTTTTTCGTATGCATGTAGGATGAATGCCTTCCATCTGAAGAGACGGTACAGTTATGAGCTTGTGTGAAGGGAAATGTGAATGATTTGTTTCTTTCTCTTCTATCATAACAATGCATGTCGATATCTATTTAACAGTTGTAATTGTTTTTGTATTATATTGGTGGAATCACGAATTGCTATGATATTCCATTTTCTGATGAAAGTAACGATCCGTTCAATGTTGCTGATCTTGGATTCAAGATAATTGTTTGGATACTTTCGTTCTTGTTTCCTAATATTTGAGGAAATATTGAGAAGTGTTTAGGACTATTCTGTAACGATGATAGAGTTACACAGTTGTAGTCATTTTTGTAATACAAAGGCATAGTCTGAATATGTTTACTTGATTGATGATTTTATATCATTTAAACAGGGTGTTTAATGAAAACAATTGACGGATTGCAATTGTTTTAAAAGTTAGTGCTTATCATGCTCAGTTCATCGAACTGACTCATGTTGACTATTTTTGCAGATGGTTGCCCTAAGTGGTAAAAGCATGCAGATCTGACAGGATGATCAGATTGTTTAATTTGATTTATAATGAATTACAGCTTAATTTTCTAAATGTTCTATATGAGGAAAGATGTTCTTTTTCCATTAAGCATTGTATCAAGTATGCTGCTTGCATACAATGTAATTGTATAGTTCTGAAAGGAATGGAAATAAGTATTTGTTACTTATGTGTTGTATTCTTAATTCTGTTAGTTGACCTTCTTCGGTTTATATACCGGAGTGGCAATGTTATCTATGTGTAATTTGGATGCTTTTGTGATTGTCAATGAAAGCATATATGAAAATGTGATTGAATTCTTATGAGTGTTTAGTAGTTCTAATTTGTTCTATCAAAAGCTAAATTGAAATTTAAATCATTGTCTTTCTAAAAGATAGGGATAAAATGAACCTAAGCAGAACGCTAATCAAGCTGGATTAAATTACTAATCCCTAGTCCTGAGTATGACAGGACAACATTAAATTGGATTCTTAATCATTTATATCTTTATACTAATAAGTATGATATAAATTCAGTTAGGAGAACTGATATAAATCTAATGGGGTTCAAATGGCAATCTCATGTGAAGGTTATGAGATATTGTCCAATTCTGTTGTTTTAGAATCATGTATATTCTAAAAACTCCTTGATGAGACCTTAGCCTTAATATCCCCACTATGCAATGGGTTTTATTGAGGAAGGTCATCTTAAGACGAAGAATCCAAGGATCGGGAAAGGCTAAGCTTAGGGGAAAGTCTTTAATGTAATTTAAAACTCAACGTGCGTAACGCATATTATTAAGTAGATCTTTTCGAGGCGGATTTAAAGGTTGACGACACATGTCAACTGCAGGGCTGTACCTCTGAGAAGATTAGGATCTTCTCGAAGTTACAACAATGCAGGTGACTTTTGATGACACCCTTTGCATTGATCGCTAAGATTTACACTTTGATTTCGAACGAGTTACTCAGGGACCGATTAGGAATGTGGTCATGTTATAAGGCTGCCTAGGAGATTCGGGGTATCATGACACATTGGTTTAACTACAGGGTTGAACCAGTATGTCACCGTATCCCTAATCCTCATGGGCATCCATATAACATTATCACCTTGTTATTCTGTCTCCGAGTGATTGAGTTGTGATAGGAAGGACTGACAGAAGTCGGTATAAGATATTCTATATAACATAAGAATGGGGTGAAGGGCGTATTCCAGATTGACGAGTATGCCGTTAAGGAATACGAGACATAAACAGTATGTTTCAAATCTTTGGCCAAAGTATCGCAAGCTGCTGATTGCGTTGTCCTAATTCACCTAGCCCAAGGGATGAGATGCCGATGAATAATGGTAAGAATTATTCAGTTAGGTTCCTTGGACAGAGCATTTTGAATCCCAGAATAGGGAAGAGAACTGCAAGAGTGAAGTGTTAAATAAAAACGCCAACTCTTATTACTCGTGAATAGATCGGTAGATTATCGAGTCATGGAATGAATAGATCAGAGGTACTCCGAGTCATTATAGCTGCATATGGTTGTCTGTTATAAGAATGGTTATTTGATTTGTGAGTTCTAAATTATGTATTTAGAACCAGGATGCAATTATAAAAAAAAAAAAAAATCACTTGTTCTAAGTTATAAATTGAGGATGTTACAAAATGTAAACATCACACAGGTTAAACACAAAAATATAATCTTCACACTATATTATTCACCATATATTGATTCATACAGGCCATTACATTTATATAGGCAATGTTGCTCCTATAATCAAGGAAGCTAAACATAACCTCTCACTAACTTTATATGAGATGTTATAACAATACACTCCCTAAATAAGTGGGTTATTGTAACTCACAACCAACCGCACCAACAATGTAATATTATATTATCCTAGATAATATAATTACTCACACTAACATATTAGAGAGAACTAATAGTTAGGATATTCCTAACATTCCCCCCCTTAGTGCGAACATGTGATAACAACAATTGCACTTCCTTCTACAGCGTGTCGCCCTTGCATGCTCATGATCTAGATGGTTTTTCAGGACAGCCAACAACCTCAACATGGATGGTTTTACAGGACAACCAACATCCTCAATATCATGATGTTGCTTTTCCTTGTGCTTTCATCTATCCACTATGCTTTTCCTTCAGAGAATTATGTAGGAAACACAACTTGCATATCTCAAAACTGCACAATATAAGATATATTGAAAAAAATTCACATTACTTCCTATAAGAATTGTAATGTTCCTAATCGTAGTCTCTGTCATTGTTCGCTGCCACTCGATCTCAAACAGCATAGAAAACTACCACTGCCACTGGAATCTTTCCTTGACTAATTCGTTTCAGGTATAGAATGAGAATGGAACATTGGTATGAATTCCCCCCCACAATGTGAAATTCCACTCATATAGATACTGAGAACCAAAATACATCAAAGAACATACTCCTGAATGGATCTTGCTAGTTAGGTCTTGCTGCACATGGTCACTAATGCTAGTGAACATATTCTTCTAGCTGATCATCTTCCAACGAAGTACGGCAGTCAGAGGACCAAGTCAGTCAGAGGATCACTGAAAGTCATCTACGCTCCAACACAACTCTCTTTCCAACATCCATCAAATACCACACAAAACAAGAACTCTAAAAAAAAGAACTGAAAAAAGAAACCACACTGCACCCATGTCACCAAACCATCTGTGCGGCCCCGTCATTGGCGACTGACGAGAGGTTGTTGAATGACCTCCATCCTCTTATGCCTCCAGCCTCCAATTTCATGCTACTAGCTCAGCTTGATTTGATCATGGAGCTCAAATGCATATCAAAGGACGTCAGATTCCACCGATAGTGCATCTAGTTGAAATGCAGGCACTTTTTTTTTTACAAATTTACAACTCTTTGAACTATTTACAATGACGTGACTAGACTTGAAATGAGATGAAAAATTGATTGACTATTTACGAATGACACCCTAATAACAAATTTTATAATAAATATAATGACTTTTCAAAAAATACGAGACACAATTAAACAATTGAAAAACCAATTAAATATTGGTTTTTATAAGATATGAAAGGACTTAGACAAATTTAATGGGCAATAGCACTTAATTTTGATAACTAAGACCAACTATAAACTATTATTGACTCAATCTTAAATACATGACAAATGATAACATTAAAGTTACCCATTTTGAATCGACCTTTTATATTGTATAACTAAACATTACTAAGATATTAAAGGACTCCCAATCAATAAAACATATTCATAGCTTTGAATACCTTATTGTATAATTTATTGATTCCACTCGATAGATGGCTACACCTGCACACGAACTGGAGGACAATATATACTATCTGCTTTAAACCATCTGAATACTTCTTCACAATACTACCGTAGAGAATGATCATCCCCAGTACTAACTACATTCACAAGGAGATTATTCGACCAACATATTGCAGCTGACTACCATGCAGGTTGAATAGGACAAATTAGATCTACATGTAGAAAGATGACATGCATGAACTGAGGCCACAGATTTTACTGATTTGATCAATGCAAAAATCATGTATAGATTGCTACCTTTATATCTTCGAATGAATTACCAATCCCAACTCAGATTTTTTTTATAGTATTGCAATCAAAACAAATCTTATTTTCAAACTGCAAGTTTCAACTATTTAAGACTTCAATATGCGGCCCATGGGTCATCTCCAGAAAGAGAATAATGTGCATCTATACTTGGACGAGCTTGAAAATTTGATGCAAATATCTCAATGAATTGGCGGTGGTGAATTAATAAATACCCATATCTATCAAATGTGCACAGGTGTTTGAGGTCCACCGTCTAGCTAATAATGCTTTTCAGGCTAACTCTTCAATAAAACGATATACGCAGGTTTGAGCCTCAAGGATGGTATAATTCCTTGGACAAAATAACTTTTCCCTTCATACTTAGATCCTCCTTGACTGGGTGATGTGATTTTTGAGATCATAGTTCTTATAACTCAAAAACTATGTAAATCTTAAAATGACAGTCTCGTAATGCTCAAACGGATTCCAATGCTTTTACAATGCAAACTAAGTCTAACATGCACCTTCAGGTAATGACTAAATGATAAAATTCAATTTTCCATACACGGGATAGGAAAAATACTAACCGCCCCTTCAATCAATTTACACTTCCATCACATACAGAGAATCAAACTGCTCTGATACCTAATGTAAACAATACATAGGTTAAACACAGAAATATAATCTTCACACTATATTATTCACCATATATTGATTCATACAAGCCATTACATTTATATAGGAAATGTTGCTCCTATAATCAAGGAAGCTAAACATAACCTCTCACTAACTCTATACGAGATGTTATAACAATACACTCCCTAAATAAGTGGGTTGTTGTAACTCACAACCAACCGCACCAACAATGTAATATTATATTATCCTAGATAATATAATTACTCACACTAACATATTAGAGAGCACTAATAGTTAGGATATTCCTAGAAAGAATTGAAGATCAACATTATTTGCATAACACCAGGGGCATCCAAGTAGAGTTGGGAAGTTGTCTACTTCTGCAAGTGCCAACACCTCAAAGTCCCCTATGAACTTGGCCCCTTGTATAGTAATGGATGCATCTTTTAAAACTCCAATAGGGGTGGCCTTGGTTCGTTGAGCATAAACATCACATTAGAATATAGTTGTAATGGGGGTCTCCCCATCTGTACCCATACATCTAAAGTAAGCACATTGACTTCCCCACCTGTATCAATCAATATATTACTCAAAATCCATCCATCCACAACAGCATTTAGAGTGATTTCCTTATCATAGTCTAAAACATGGGGGGGAATATTTACATGCAGGATATGTCATCTAGTTGTAGTACTTGGGCACGGAGTGTTTCCTTTTAACCAATTCCCTAACAATGAAATGATATTATCCTGGTGCAACATTTTTCACACCTCCTTCAAGTCATCAATATCATATTAGACCATCTCTGCTGCTTTTTTTGTTCCATCTTTCATGATTTCTCATTTAAACATTGTATTTCACCCTAAAGATTTCTGAGTGCCTCAATGGTTTCCTGATAAAGCTCCTTCTAATGGACAATATCTGGGTACCGTGCATGTAGATCCTTCTCCTTAGTGATCGCAGGCTTCTGCTACAATTCTTCTTTGGCACGTGCCACTTCAACGCGGGTAGTTATCTTTACATGCAATACCTTAGATTCCAGTTCCAACTTGGGCATCCACTAATTTTCCACAATGCTTTGTATCCTAACCATCCCTGTGCCTTTGTTTTCTTATTTATGTTGCTTACTAAGATGCTCATATAAGTCCAGGAATTCCTCATAACTATGATTCTTTCCAAAAAATGAACAAGTAATATTTTGAGGACATTCGCACCTGTAGTGCTTAGGAGATCTGCATTTATAACATGTTCCACAAGGAAACTCACCTCATCCACCACCATGGCCTCAGCCTCTAAATCCATCATGGTATCCTTGACCTCTACCATGACCTCCTTCAAAACATCCTTCATTTCGATCATAGCACGCTTGATTGTGATCCCGATCCTGATGCTCATTCTTACCTTTAGATTTATCTGATACTCATGTCAGTCACACACTAATATCTATAGCATCATGGATCTGACCAATCACCCGAAAGTATTTTTATCATGAGTCGTGGACCTGTAAATTTTACAGTAGCAAGATATGTTCTTCCTTATCGTGCGTTGTAATAATGGGCAGTGGCTAACATCATGGTTCAAATGACATATCTCTTAGTCTAGTAGCAATGAACATATTGATCTATGGGGACAACTATCCTTGGTGTGACCTTTCACTTCACAATCTATACACCTAATCCCCGTGTGTGTCTCATGTGCTGAGTTTTCCGATAGTTTCTCCAACTATTTTTCCATAGCCATAAAATTTGCTTCCAAAAATGGACTAACCCTAGTGTCTATACTTCCGACTACCTCAGTGCATAAAGATGATTCAAGTGTGTCACACAGATCAGTGTATGTCTTATGTGATAAATCCCTTCTAAAAGGTTTAATCAAACCTCCAACAAACCATTGTGTATTGTGGCTTGCATGAATATCATAACAAAGCTTAGATAAAAGTGTTTTGAAATGGGCATCATACTCCATGACACTCTTAGTAGTGCCTTGCTTAATATCCTTGAGTGTGGTTATACTCTTCTGCTCAAACTCAGGGATGTGAAACTCTTTAAGGAAAGCATATTTTTATAATACATAGTCTACGTAGGTATGATTAGGGTCAAACTTCATGTATCAGTTGTGTGCATGCTCTTGTAACGTAGTGGCAAATTGACTTGCCCTACACTCAGAAGTCTTGATTCCTTTTATGCACCATAGTATTTCACACATGTGCATGTGTTCAGCAGCATCTTTTAAGCCCCTCTATTCTGTTAGATGAAGGGATATATCTGTGTAAATATTCTGGGGCCAGTGCGTACCTTTCCAACTTGATCCAGAACCTCATGTGTTTCCTCTGCCTCTAAAACCACCACATCCATAGGAAGTAGAACCACCTATACCTCATGATCCCCCACCTATAGCTGGAATCGGACCAGAAGATGTACTTCCTTATGTCCCAATATTAGTACTAACTTGCAGCCCTATCATCTGTGAAGTGTTACCACTCCCAGAAGTGAGTCCAAAATTTTGTGCACTTGAATTTTGTGCATATGATGCACCTAAAAAGGTACCTCCAAACAGCAATGAAGACATTTTCCCAACCGTCGATGTACTTTCTATGTGACCTAATCCTACTCTCCCACTGCCTAAATTAGCTTATTGACTACTTGTCGTACTAGATACTAGAAGACCAAGTGTAAGGGATAGGTTAACAGGTAGATTTAGATGTGCGCCCACGGCCCAGGTTGTCTCTACTGATGCGCTTCTATGTGAGGCTGAGGGGGGTTTCCTGTTATGCTTTCCCTAATGGGGGAGTTCATGATACTTCAGCTCCATGCCTTCTACATGAGCCCCAAATCCTTCTCAAGCCATCTCTCTCCTCAATGTCATTCACTCTGCAACATCCCACTACTTCTCTATCTCCCTCTCGCACACCTTATTATACTTAATCCATCTTTCTTATCTCTATCTTTCTGTCACTAAGTCTGCCATCTTTCACCAAACCTACTCCTTCCCCCATGCGTGGTCGGTTTTAGTTAGCCATCTATTTTCTTTCCAAGTTCAGGGTCACCATCAATATGTTGATCGCCAGTGGAATGCCTTGCAAGTAAGTTTCCCTAGGATATCATAAAAAATTGAATTATGCTACCTCTGGGAAAGAATAAGTGGAAATTGAGTACTCCAAAATATAGTTGTTCAGAAAAACCACGAAACCAAGTATTCATAGCGCATTTCCAAATCAGATCAACATTAAAAAGGGCATCAAATTCTTCTTGTATCCAGACAAGTGCGTGATACCTCCAATCCCTTTTAGACACATAAGCAACCAGCCACTCATAAAGTTCTATTGGAAAAATAGTGAAGAAGCTCTCATACAAATTGTCATATATATTCTATTCCACACATGCACGTGTGTTAAACTCAGATCTGGTGTTGAACCTCCATGCTTATTCTTCTTCTAGATCATGTATCCACTCCTCAACACTTGTTAGGGTCAACCAATATGTCTTCATCATGAACCATCCTGAAAACAACTGAAAAAGAGGTCCCGGCAACGGAACCAATGATGAAACCTAGAAATGAGAAGTAACCCAAGCGTGCTTGCACATCACTCATCCTAGACTGAGTTCTCACCCAAAGCATGCAAAGGTATCAGGCCCCTCTTTAGGGTTACATATGTAGGATGTTAGCAAGATGAAGGGTTAATGCATTCATATCCATAATTAGTATAACATTCTATAGAGCATATTCCATATCTAAATCTAAAGAGTAATGGATTCAAGTAATAGCCATAATGAATTCTACCATGAAAGATCTAGTTGTAATCATGTTTAACACCTTGAATCATTCAATACACTCCATTATATTAAACACAATAAATACACAAAAGCTCTTACAATAAGTAATACCATAAGTTCATGCATGCATTAGATCTGGTAGCATAACTTCACAGTAACTCATATCCAGTCCTTCTATACCACGGAGATCACTAAATATTTATAAGGGTGGGGAATTTCCCTTCACTACTTACATAATTCCCAAAATAGGTCACATGCTAAAAATAGTCATGCACCTTTACAATAATAGACACACATGCAAGTGTGCTAATAATAGATCTCTTCTAGTTAACTGGCAGTAATAATTCTATTATAAACTTGAACCCATGTAAGCGCTTAGTAGACACTCTTCCAAAAATAGCCGATGTGTGTCGCATAAGTCTTTATCCGGTTTGTGTGCTCTGCACACTATCTCCAAAAATAGCTTGTACTCCTAAAAATGGCTAAGTCCCAAATCAGTTCTTATCCTTCATGCACATGGCTTTCCCTATCCTTCTGCACCTTTGAATTCACCATGTTCTCATGCGCAAACCTTCTATCTGCCTTCTACTAAGTATCATACTTTTTCTACTCAACACATGTGGATACCGGCCTCTTTCACCATTGTGAAAGATTTGGGAATTTTTGGAAGTAATAGAAACATCGTTTTGTGACTATTCTCTGTCCTAACATGTTTGCATTCCTTCTTTTTGCCTTTTTATTTTGCGTTGTGTGTTGTTTGTGCCATTTCACCTCACTTGCATATCCTTATTTGGTTGTGTCCCATGAAACTGATTTGGTGAATATGTTTTAAGTCGTGTTATACGTGCCTAGCCTTCTTTTATGCATTTCCTCTCATTTTCACTCAAAACAGATAGTGTTCATCCCTCTTTTCTAGTGTTATCACCTATTAGTGTAGTTTCCTTTCATGTTATCCTTTTATCCATGGTCCCTTGGCATTTATTATCTTAGTTTCCCCTTTCAGCACTAGGAGTAGTAGTAGTAGTAGAAATAGATAGAGGAATCAACCTTCTCCATAGATCTGTCCCAAGCACACAAGGTCCCCTAACTTGGCGACGGTTCCATTGCTTTCTCAAACACTTCAATCCTTACGGATCTGAGACACGGGTGCATGTTTGAACAACCAACAGGTTCCTGTTGTGGCAAATCAACAGCACCCCCTGGATGTTGATCAGATTTCTAGTTTGATCATACTAGCATCGAGTGTGATTGCACAACATTGAATCCTCTTCCCAAGTGTGGGACTTACAAAAATGGAAGAGAAATCTCAAGATTAGAGGCTAGTTCCTCAATTCCTCTGATCAGCTAATTTACTTGCACAATTACAGAGGTTTAAACTCCTAAATCTACTCTAAATTCCAAGGAGACAGAGATAGAGAATGCAAAAAAAGAAAGAACTAATGCTAATAGGTGATGCACCAAAGGAGTTGTAGACACCTGATGCTACATGAAATACACAATCCACAAGGAAACACAGCACAAAACATGCACAAATGCTCAAAATGTAATGAAAGATTAAGAAAGCAATGATAGATATATGAAAGGATTGAGGGATTTTAATCACATAACATATATCAACATCTCAGATCCAATACAGTACATTACAGTGATCCAGAGGCAAGAAAAGGTGCTGCATTACATGGAAAGGTACAATTTCTTCACAAATTCTACCAAGGAGGAAGAAAAAGGAAGTTGCAGAGCTGAAAAAGTGTCCCTCCTTTGCAAAATGAACTCATTCTAGCTTTTACAGTGCAAACCATGACCCCAGGAGAGAGAAACACGGGAAAACGTGCAAAGGGTTCAAAAATTAACCAAAATGCCATCAAAATAGCATGGGTGCCCTGACAGACCCATTCCCTGACATTTTTGACCATGCTGGGAGAGAATGCGAGCCATTCTTCATTAAAAACGGTGGTTGAAACATCATTTCTGTCCATGACCACGTGCTAGAGGAATTTCTTTATTTTATCTCTCCAAACTCAACCAAAATGCAAAAATAACCCTATAATATTGTATAGAATTTAACCAGCTTTCCATTGATATAAAGAACACAAAAAACTGAGCTCTGGATCGAAAGATATGGCGATTTTAAGTTTTAGGGAAAAATAGGGCCAAATCGGGTCGGTGGGAAATTTTTTTGAATTTTTACCTTTTTGGTCATTTGGAAAAAATTTCAAAATTCCCCCAACCCCCGCCACTTCTTTGGACATGTGGCACATCCTGATTGGCTACGGGCCTTCTAGGGGAAAATTTCCCACGAAAACTCCGTCGAGCCATAACTTGAAAAATACATGGAGTTAGGATGAAAACTTTACCTTTCTGGAAAGCTGAGAAAGAGATCTATCCAATGGTGCCATTTCTAAAAGGTTTTGAATGCCTAAAAAGAAAAATATTATGTCTGAGGCACAAGAGAAGGAAAGATGAAATGGAGTTAGCCACAAAATGAGTAGGGGGCACATTTTGGATAACAATTTTGGAGACTCAGAGGGGTCATCTGCCTACTGGATGAAGTTACTAGTTTCCTGAAGCATCCATTGGGCATGGAGTCATGAGTTGTAGCCTGCAAACTGATCTAAACTTTGAAAACCTCCTCTCTGAGCCACTTGGAAACCCCCTGAAATGGACTGTGCAAGAGCAAAACTAGCACCACAAAAACTATGTACAAAACTAAAGGTCATACATGCTCCAAAATGGAACATGCAGAGTGTGCACAAGAACTTCTTTTACTGAAAGAAAAACTACCTATCCTACTCTAACTGGAAGCAAAAGTGGGCTAAACAAACCCTGTAACTAGTTGGGAGAAATAACTTCCCTTTCTCAAAATTTGCAACCATGCAACTGATTTGGCACTGAACATGGCTGATTGGATGAGTGGAAAATCAACAAGAAGATGGTCTTCTACCCAAATCATCAAGGTGTCAACTGAAAACAAATCCAATACCTCTTTTAGTTGCTCGGCATTTGGATTGAAGAGGTATGACAGCTGATCCTTGGTACTTTGTAGCTCACCCTCATGCTTAGAAGCAAGCATGACTGGTTGTGACTTCTCCTTTGACTCCAGTGAAGTCAAATACCTTATTGGGCAAGGTATGATCCATTTGATATGCCCATAGCTCTGATTTTCAACTCCAAAAATGGATTCTTCTTGTAGACCTTCTTGGGTGGGTGATGTGGAAGCAATGGTAGGACTTTTCTGCCCTTTCTCTTCCTTCATGGCAACATGGAACTCTTCTATAGAGTGTAACTCCTCGTTATTGATTGCAACATCCAATGAAGTTGTTTTTGCATTGTTGTTACCTGCTGCAATACATTGTTGGCTTTGGAGCTCCTCCATTGTAGCTTTTGGAAGATCAAATTCTTCCAGCTTTGATTCAAGAGGCATGTTGCAAACTGTAGGTTGTTGTCCTTGAACTCTTTTGTCCATGGCAGCAAGTTCTTGTTGTTGGAGAATGAATGGTGAAGAAGGAAACATGGCAATTTCAGCTAGCTCTTCATCTAAACATTCTTCTAAGTCTGATGGCAAATCAAACTCTTGAATGTCTTGCTACAGCAGAGTCTCTCCCTCTTGTATGGTGGCCTCCAAATCTGCATTTTCTTCACCCTGTATAACTTCATTTTCAAACATGAAACTTGTCAATCCAAACTCATCCCAAAAATCAGATTGTTGGAGAGATGAAGTGGGAGAGAAGCATGAAATTTCTTGTGCCTTTTGCTCACAATTTTGACCTGTTTTGTTCACCTCCATAATGGCTTCATCAATCAAATCAGCCCCTTCAAATGAAATTAAAAATGTATCAATAATGCTTCCTTCTTCTACTATTGTAAAAACTGACTTGACCTCATCCATTTGCTCCTCAAAGATGGGGTTTTGAGATGATTTTCCTTCCTTCTCGATGGCTGATTTTGCAGTGTAAATTAGATCAGAATTTTCTTTGGGCAAAGTGCCAACATGGACACCTAACTCATCACCAACAAACTGTTGTTTTTCTCACTTCACTGCTGTTATAAAATCAGCCTTGTTTTCCACTTGTTCTCAAACTTCAACATCCTCTATTGGTTTCACCATCAAGGGGATTTTTGTAATCCCGAATTTAAGAGCCCAACTCTTCAGAGTTTGAATTTCTTCATCCTTGTTTGGCTCTTCTTTCTACTGCTATTTTCCTTGATTGGCATTCTGATTTTTATCCTCCCAACATGGATTTGGGAATGCAAGAGGAGAAGTGGATTGTAACTCAATTGATTTTGTAATTTTTTGTGGTGGTGGAGGAGGTAGGAACTCTTGTTTATTTGGAGCTAATGGCTGTTTGGAAGGAAAAAGGATAGAAGAATTGAGATGGGGTGGAAGACTAGGGAATGAAGAAATGGATTCAACACTTGGGATAGTAGATGGAGAGTTTAAAACTTGACACTGCTGAGATAAAACAGATTGGGAAAGAGGGAGAGAAAAGGCATGAGATGGTGTGCTTACCTGTTGACAAGGTTGTTGAATACTCCTCTCATACACCTTTATTCCTTCATTCCACTTTGCAAGCAATGGTAGTGTTGTAATCATGAAGGCTAGCTTCTCTTGAGGGCTGTAATGCCATGGACAAGGTCCCACCCATGGACAAGGTGCTCTACAACCGATTCTAAATGCTTTCATTTGTGCTTGAGCCCTAGATAGCACCATGTTTACCTCCATCTTTTGGATTTGTTCCAGTAGATCTACATTTTCTTCTTGACTGCCCTCACAACCAGCATACCCTTGTGCTTGACATGCTTCATATCCAAACTGACTTTGGCACTGCTGCTTATATGGGTAGACATGCTGATTTTGAATTTGATCAAAATGCTGATTTGGAGGATTTGTAAAACATGTTGGAGGTGTGATATACTGCTGTTGTAAATGTGAATTCCATGATGGAAATGAATTCATGATTACACAACTTCATGGAATGGAAAATAATGAAAATGATGGAAAGAAGAATGGATGGAAATGAATGGAAAACAGGTCTGCAACTTAGAGAATGAGTTGTTTACCAGATGGAGTCGCCAGATGTTCTTTTGAAAGTGCCTCCAAAAGGTTGAATCTTTAATAGGAACACACCAACCTGTCAAAGATAAAGTGGAAGACCTCTAAGGTCCCACCGGGTGTGCCAAAACTGTTGTGGTAAATCAGCAGCACCCCCTGGATGTTGATCAGATTTCTAGTTTGATCATACTAGCATCCAGTGTGATTACACAACATTGAATCATCTTCCCAAGTGTGGGACTTGCAAAAATGGAAGAGAAATCTCCATATTAGAGGCTGGTTCCTCAACTCCTCTGATCAGTTATTTTACTTGCACAATTACAGAGGTCTAAACTCCTAAATCTACTCTAAATTCCAAGGAGACAGAGATAGAGAATGCAAAAAAGGAAAGAACTAATGCTAATAGGTGATGCACCAAAGGAGTTGTAGACACCTGATGCTACATGAAATACACAATCCACAAGGAAACATAGCAAAAAACATACACAAATGCTCAAAATGTAATGAAAGATTAAGAAAGCAATGATAGATATATGAAAGGATTGAGGGATTTTAATCACAGAACATATATCAACATCTCAGATCCAATACAGTACATTACAGTGATCCAGAGGCAAGAAAAGGTGCTACATTACATGGAAAGGTACAATTTCTTCACAAATTCTGCTGAGGAAGAAAGGAAGTTGCAGAGCTGAAAAAGTGTCTCTCCTTTGCAAAATGAACTCATTCTGGCTTTTACAGTGCAAACCATGACCCCAGTAGAGAGAAACACGGGAAAACATGCAAGGGGTTCAACCATTGACCAAAATTCCATCAAAACAGCATGGGTACCCTGACAGACCCATTCCCTGACATTTTTGACCATGCTGGGAGAGAATGTGAGCCATTCTTCATTAAAAACGGTGTTTGAAACATCATTTCTGTCCATGACCATGTGCCAGAGGCGTTTCTTGATTTTCTCTCTCCAAAATCAACCAAAATGAAAAAATAACCTTGGAATCTTGTAGAGAATTTCACCAGATTTCCATTTATATAAAGAACGCAAAAAACTGAGCTCTAGATCGAAAGCTATGGCGATTTGAAGTTTTAGGGAAAAACAGGGCCAAATCGAGTCGGTGGGAATTTTTTTTGAATTTTTACCTTTTTGGTCATTTGGAAAAAATTTCAAAATTCCCCCGACCCCCGCCACTTCTTTGGACATGTGGCACGTCCTGATTGGCTGCGGGCCTTCCAGGGGAAAATTTCCCACGAAAACTCCGTTGAGCCATAACTTGAAAAATACATGGAGTTAGGAGGAAAACTTTACCTTTCTGGAAAGCTGAGAAAGAGCTCTATCCAATGGTGCCATTTCCAGAAGGTTTTGAATGCCTAAAAAGAAAAATATTATGTCTGAGGCACAAGAGAAGGAAAGATGAAAGGGAGTTAGCCACAAAATGAGCAGGGGGCACTTTTGGATAACAGTTCCTCTCAAGCATGTTTAGCCTTGATGCATGTAGTGACCAAAACAATCTCTAGCTTAGAGTTGAACACTACCCTCATACCCATTGCGGGTCAGTCCTCTTTAGACTCACCATCCCCATGCCTTTGTTATTTTTATGGTTCTTTCTCATATGGTCATATAACTCCAGGAACTCTTCATACTTGTGCTTCTTTCCATACCATGAGCATTACAACAAGTGTGGACACTTGCACTTGTAGTTTTCATTTAATCCATAATTATAGCAAGTTCCACAAGGAAATTCACTTCTTCCTCCTCCGTGAATTTCGTGACCTTTGAATCCTCCGTGAAAAAAATCTTCCTCGACCTCCTCTATCTACATGCCCTTCAAATTGACAATCCTCAACCTTGGACTGCTCCTAATGCTATTCTGGCGCACACTGAGATCAATTTCATCATGGATTTGGTCTATAAATCTGCAATCCTTGGTGTCATGAGTAATAGAGGTGTAAATCTTGTCATAGAAAGATACATTCTTACAGATTGTGCGTTGTAACAATGGGCGTCTTCTTGTGTCATGATCTCCATCAAAAATATCACAGTCTACTAACATGGTGTGCACCAATTTCCATGGAAAATTTTCCTTTGTATGCCCCTCTACTTCGCAGTCCGTGCACCATAGCCCACTACGAGTCTCATAAGTTGAGTTCGTAGACATTTTCTCCAGCTACTTTGCCATGGCAGCAATTTGGGCTTCAAGAAATGGACTAACGCTGGTATCAACACCTCCCACGGCCTCAACGTGCAAGGCATCCTCCAGGGCCTCGCACAGATCTGTGAAGGTCTTATGTGAAACCACCCTCCTCAATGGTGTGATCAGCCCTCCGACGAACCACTCAGCATGTTGTGAAGGATTAATATCATAAGATAACTTAGATAGGAGAGTCTTGAAACGTGTGTCATACTCCCGTACACTCTTCTCCATTCCTTTTTTAATCTCCTTTAGAGTGCTAATGCTCTTTTTTTCAAACTCGAGAATGTGGAACTCTACCAAAAATGCATCACGCAGTGTGATGTAATCTATAAACACCTATAATTTAGCTCAAACAATTTAAATACTTAAATTACGCTAATTATATTATTTCCTAAAAATTAACAGCAAATCGTCAATATCACACATTTTATCTATTATCGTTGTTAATTAAGTATATTACATTAGTTAATTAACTCTTTTATCCAACAATGACACCAGTTAACGACCTTCCGTTAATCAGCCCCCATTTCTATCTAGTTTAATAATTATTTCTAATTAATTAATACCCCTTTCTATCTAGATTAATTAATTATTCTTAATTAATTAATTATTTCTTCTATTTAATCAATAAATCGTCATTTATTTGATTAAAATCCTCTCATAACATAAATCATACTAATTATTCATCTAAAAGGATTCTATAAGTTTGCACACCTATTAATTAATCACTTTGGTTAATTAATAAACCCCCTCAATCCCCATGAGTCATTAGAGGACAAACTAAACTCTCCTAAAGCAAACTCAACCACTTCTAAACCATGCTTATCCATAACTAACCTAGCTTTGCTACTATCCCACATACAATAGGATGCAAAGCTTCTTCAAACCATTGGGTTATAAAATAAACCCTCCTCTAACTTTTCTACTTACACCTAAATGAGCATAGAGCCTATACTATAGCCATTTTATCATCTTAGAGCATTCTTTCATTAGAGGATCTAGATATCTTCATTTATTGCATTCATCCATCCAAGTTTTGAAGTCATGTGGAGATATGTCAAATGGTCTTATAGTCATGGATTGACAAGACTCCATTCTTGAAAACCTTTGGATTCAAGCATACAATCAACCCTTTTGATTGCTAAGGATCTAAATAGGTTCATTTCATTAGCATTCAATTAGAGATAGAGGTTAATTTTTTTAGCATGTTAGTTTGAATCTTCATTTCATGTTCTAATGCAAATATGTTAATAGATTAGCTTTGCTTAATCTCTAATCATCAAGGTATATTGATCTAGTTATCATTTTATTTAAGCTATTAGGTGTTAGGTTTTATTTCCTTTGCATTGTTCACTAATTCATATACACATTTGACACACCCAGTGGGATGTAACATTTGACACACCCAATGGGATGTATTTTATTTTCCTTTTTGCACTTGATTTCAAGTTTTTGTAGTTATGTTTCAATTTTGGTTACTAACCCAAAATCTTTTACACATATTGATCTAACTTCATTTTTCTTAACTTGTTTTGTTGAGTTTGCATGTGTTGAGTCTTCCTTGTAGGTATAAAGGAGGTGATTTTCTGTCAAAATTATATCTTGATGGGAAAATTTCAAGATTTCTCCATGTTTTCATGTTTAGAGCTTCATTTTTAAACATTCTACATGTTAGTTTTGTCAATTTCTTGAAAATCTTAAATTCTTAAGCATGTAGGTTAGTGTTTAATAGTGTTGAATCTTCTATTCATATACTAATGTGATGGGTTGTTGTCAAAATTGAATCTTGGTTGGAAGATATTTAACCTTTTTCAAGATTAAGGGATGTTTGTTTCACATTTTTTGAGTACATGTTAAGTGCATACCCGTGAGCATAAGAGCATATGTGATAACCCATCTTCCTAAGGCACATAAATTTTTCTCCCAAACTCAAAATGAATCCGTTTGTTTTGCGTTGGAAAGGTATTGAAGTGAAATATGCAATGAAAACTTAAATTTAGAATTTATACTTACATAAACTGTAGGTTTTCCCTTTATTGTAAAATTGGTCATTTTCTAACATGTCTAATGTTTTGATGAATGTTGTATTTCCATGCTTTACCTGATTTAGACCAAATACTTAGGTATGATCTTCTCTTGCACATTTTGGTGATCTTGAGAGTCAAAAACAACTTTGATCTCTATATTTTTAACATATAGATTAACTTGGAAATTTGATTATTCATTTTCCTTAAGAGAATGAACCTTTTACAAAGCATTTTTTATGGTCCTTTGATTTGAAGTTTTCCATTTCTATCTAGTTGGGATAAATTTTTTGTATGCTCTTTTCTTGCACCTTTGGGTGATCTTGAGAATCAAAAACAACTTTAGTATCCTCATTTTCTAATATTTGGATAATTGGAAACTTCATCTTTCATTTTTGGTTTAAGGGAATGAACATTTATCAAGATTTTTGTATGGTTCATTAATTGCAAGGCTTTCCCTTAATTTTTAATTGGATTATTTCTTGTGTATGCTCTTCTCTTACACCCTTGGATGATCTTAAGAATCAAAATAAAATTTTAATCCTCTTTCAAATAATGTGATTTTCTTGGAGAACTACTAACGCTTTGAATGCAAGACCTAAATATGCTTGTCAAAGAAAGGAGTTCGAAACAAAATTATCTAACTATGCATGTGTGTTACAGGTTGTCCAAATGGAAAATGACTAAACTAGATTTATTCTAAAAAGATAAAAAAACACACCACATTTAAAACACTTGATTGGTAGGTTCGGATAAGGGTACGCCATGTCCATCTGTTTAAAACTAGGAAATAACCCCTTTGGCATAAGCGTTAAGCTACTAACAATGGGGCTGGTCCCACTAACCCTAAAGTAGTCCATGCAAAAGAGGGAACCTTGTGAAAAAAATGGGAAGTTATCCGCACACTCTTACTTGACCAAGTATACACATGAGATTTAACGTCAAAAAATTATCCATGTATTGTGACCCTAGTGAGAGTACACAATGGATGCATTTATTATCCACTATGCATGAAGGGGGTAAAGTAAAGTACATGATAATCCTTGGGAAACCTTGGCAAATTGAGCTCACTCTTAGATAAATTTTGACACCTAGTTGAGTGAACCATCTAGGAAGTTATCTTTATCCAGGAGCCAACTTTAAACATTTCAAAACCAATTTGAATCAAGAGAGCCATTATTTATCATGAAATGTGTGAAGCTTTAATTTTTCTTAGTTTTTCCCTCCCCCTAAAGCAAGGTGAAACTCTGTCTAAGTGAGAAAAAATAAAATCACCCTCAATTGATCTACTTCCTTCACTTTATTTTGACACTTTGTTGATTAGAATAAGAGTGACTACCCTTGTGTTGATAATTTATTTTATTCGCCACTTGTGTGTCCCTTTATGTTCATCCATATTTGCGGCTGAGTTGTTAAACATCTTAAGTGTGTGGAGATGTTTTCATATCATTGGTAGCATTTTTTATCTTGATACCAAAGTCAAGATCATCATCATAGTAATGCTTGATTCATCACCATGAATCTCATTTGAACTATTATTTTTTTTATATCATGTTGCTTCAATTTCGGTATTTACATATTATTTCTTGCATAAACTTGGCCTAAATATCTATATTGTGACAGTTATGTTATACACACTTTAAAAATTCCTTGGTATACTCTAGCCCTATTTTGATTTCAATTACATTACCTCGATTTCGAAAGGTGTTGTTGTTACCTTTGTGCACATTGTATCAATATTATTTTGATATTAATACCTTACTTTTCCATATAAGTTTGGTTAACATATCTTAGTGGTATTTTTGTGTCATTCACAATCATAACTTACACTTTTTGAGATATAGGTCTTGATTGGATTCAAGATAGCTTTTAGTATACTTTTTTTGGGGATCTTATAAACTTTTTAGTTATTATTAACGTCTTGTTCATTTCTTTGAACTTGAAATAAGTGGTGACATTTTGTTGATCATATTAAATTTTGAACTACCATTTGGAAACAAATTGGGAAGTCGAGTTCATTGATTGATTAGTTCAGAACAAACCATTGTGTGATTGTTTCTTGCAATTATTCATCATTTTGAATTATCCATTTAGGACAATCGCTTTGATCCATTGATTCTTCATTATTATTTGGTCATTAATTTGGCTTTGTTTTTTGAACTTGTGTGATTGTTCCTTGTGTTTATCCACCTTGTAAAATGCATTTCTAAGACAATCCTTTGGGTCTTTGATCCTCTTGATCTTCTTGTTTTTGCCTAAGTTCATGGTCATTTTCATCAATCGAACATTTTCTATCAAACCTTAGCAAAACATTTCCTATCAAGCAACTTTTGCATCAATCGAACATTCGAAATATTTCCTGTGTATCATTTATGTTGCTAAAATTTTGATCAATCCTTTGACATTTATGCCTCCAAAATTGTTGTCCAAACCTTGGTGGATTATCAATCTTATGTCAACACGGTGTATTTTTTCCTTATCTTCCCTTTGGAAAATCACACAAGCATCCCCTATCTGTTTGCAAAATGTCTAGTTGGTTGTGGTTATGCTACCCAAATTGACATGGAACTTCCTTCTATTTGAAGGATTTCAATCACACTATCTAGGTCTAGGCATTTAGACTTAGTGAATTATAACCATGACTGATTATCACATGGTTCCTTATATGTATGACCATAAAGAATCAAAATTTAGGCGTTCACATCAAAAGACACCCATCATGACTAAACCATGTTTGGTTCTTTGCTCTAGAGAACCCATTCGGGTAACCCGTTCCCCACCTTCATCTCATAGTCGGTTGTATGGTTTAGACACTTCTGATCCAAATTATTATTTGGGTTCCCCCACTCTTCTTCTGATTCTAATCCAAACATTTCCTCTTCTTCTGAGGATTACAATCCAAATATTTCCTCTGATGATTCAGATTCATCTTATTAGACTCCTAAGTCATTGTCCTCCCCTTCTTCGCAGGAGATCCTTCATCATACTTATACTGTGATGCTTGAGTCCCCCCTTTCTTAGTGGGACATGTTATCCAAATATTTCTCCTAGTTATCTAGATAACTTATATTTTCATTTTGACTCTAGTGTTTCACATTTCAGGTTGTGCGCACTCAAGATTGTTCTTTTCACACCTTGGCATAGTTGTAGTTCCTCTGCGTGCCTTACTCGCCTTCCTGCTCCCTTTGCATTCTTATTTCTCCTTCTATTTCCCCTTGTGTGCTTACATAGACTTAGTTCCTTTGCGCACCCTATTTTATTTCTACCGCCACGTGCCTTCCTTCATTTAAATTATCTCATCTTGTTTCCATACTTTCCTTCTGTAAGGATTACTTCCTCCTACGTGCACACATCCCCTCTGTTCCCCTTTCACATGCTTGCCTCTCACTTCCACACCTTGTACCTTCTTTTGCACCAATCATTGTACCACGTCATTTTTTAGACTTGAGTGTGATGCACACAACCTATCAAAGTGCACTAACATGGTGCCAAATCTTGAAAACCAACTAGTGTATGACACGTGGTAGAAAAGACAAAATAAATGAACAGTTAGTCAACTCCTTTGGTCAATCTGTGTGCGCCACGTGTCTTGTATGCCCAGATGGCTATGACATTTTCTGACAGTGGTATCTTCTGATACAAAGCTCTAATCAGCATGCGTCTGGACTTGTCAGAGAGCTACTAATGCAAGATACACATTGGACTATTCAAATTCAAATGTAGGTGGGATTTGTTAGGTGGAAAATAGGGAAATGTCTCTCAGCTCATCAATGTACACATCTAATCAACCTCAACCACCATATTTCATCAGATATTGCCTTCTTCCTTCTTCCGCACGCCAAACAGACATGGGTAAGTGCATCTGACAACCTTTTAGGTGTATTTATAGGCATTTATTTCTAGTTGTTGGTGGTTGAAGATTTGAATCCAAGTTTCCCTCCTTACCTCCTTCTCTTCTCTCCTTCTTCTTCTATAAATAGCAAAGTTCTACTTTATAAAAAGGATCCCTCCTTGTTGTAATGGCACCATGCCAAAATGGTGTTTGACTTCCCATGGGTCTCAGAACTTGGCGTGGTCTTTGTAATGTATTCTCGTCTCTTGTTGTGAATGTAAATTATTGTGCATCCCTTAAGCAATAAAATCATGTTTTATGGAACTCTTGTCTTCCCTCTCTCATGTTTCTTTCATCTCGCCTCTTTGTTTGCATTTTCTGGCATGTTTTGTGTACTCCTGTGCTTATAGTCCCCACATTCATGTGTTGCGCACACTGTAAGGCCAAGCCTACACATTGATCAGTGGTGTGCATCATCCGCACTCTTCTCTCACACCCTCTCTGTTTCCTTCGCCGCTCATGGAGAGAGATCGACCCTTTCCTTCTGGCGTTATCACCTTCCCTAGCTTAGGATTTTCCCTTTATACACATCCTTTTATCCATGTTCCCTTGGCATGTTTATTCTAGGATTTACTTTCAGCATTAGCAACAGTAGTATCGTTAGAGATATATAGAGGAACCAGCCTTCTTCGAAGATCTGTCCCAAGCGCGCAAGGTCCCACAACTTGAGGACGATTCTATTGTCATCTCAAACACCTCGATCCTTTAGGATCTGAGATGTAAGTGCATGTTTTAAGACCAATAGGACCTCCTTTATCATTCATCTAATTCAAATCCTAACTCATGGTCCCCCCTTCTTCGCAGGACCTTATTTATAAAACATTTAATGTGATTCTTCAATTGCGATCCTCCCCTTGTTTTCAGGACCTCTTTTATCAGTCACCTCAATGAACCCTTCCTCCTTTGAAGATTCGTGTGACTCAAATTCCTTCTATTCTATCATCTAAGTCGGCTCCTACATCATCAATATCTATCATGGTACATACATAAGAATTAAAATCAAAAAACATCATGATCCAATCCTCATCCATAACCATAGTAATCATCATGAATCATATAAATACATGTCATTTCTAAATGCTAATTAATGCTAGTAAATATGAAATTAAATGCATAAAAAGACCATGAAGGGTTGGGGTCTCACGAATTGTCCATCATCATCATTTTAGGCGTACTCTCAAATGGTAGCAGTGCATCTATGACAATTCTATACCCTAGCCATCTCATTCATCTCTCGCAATAACTCACGATAAAAATTTGGTAGGGTTTGGTAGCAAATATATTGATCACGATGATTTACCCCCCTTGGGAAGGGTATATTTGGCTATTTTAACCTGCCATGATGCCCTAGGGGCATGTTTTGACCATCATGATCACTCTAACACTTCTTCTATCCAGTGTAATGATTGTTTTTATTAAATAATTATTTTTAACTCCTTTTCACCATGTTAGGGCATGTTTTTGCTACTTAGCGCCCGTTTCTTCTCCCTAGGGTAATTCTCTTGATTTCAGGTGATCTCCTATTTTCTCATTTATTTTAAAAAATCAAAAATCCCTAAACATTACAAAACTAAAAATAAAAAATACAAACACATAAAATTTCAAAATTTCTCAAAAATTGTAAAATTTACAAAAATAGGTAACAACCCATAACAGCTAAAACTCGTGTCTTGCGCATGGTATTCATTCCATATCTTGCTATAATTTTCACATGTTCACAAATCAAATGACTCTTTGATCATCATATTTACAACAATTTACAAAGCTAGCATGCTTGCTTCATCGGTACTCTAGGGCACATCCAATTGCATGATATTGTTTCATTGCACACAACACTTTATCATTGGACTTGACATCCTTCATCTTGCGAGGGGTATCTTTCTTCACCCTTTTCACCAATCATGAAAATTTTGGGATATTTAACTTGATAAAAAAACATTTGTACAACCATCTTCACCATTGTTATTTTGAGTATGTGTGTTTGTACTTGTTTCCCTGTTAAATGAGCTTGTTTCCTTCTCGTATTGCATTGCTTTTTTTATGTTTCATTGAGTTGGTGTTTTTAGTAATAGAAAATTGTTCGTAGTATGGATTTTTATGTCATTATACTTTTTCCGTATGCTTATATTTTTAATAAGGACCAATGACGTAGATATTTGGCAATATGATGACACTAAAGTTGTTTAAATTCACTGGATGAAAGCTCGCTCTTGTCTTTCTGTCTTCATTCCTCTTCTACATCATTCTCCTATCAACACTATTATTTTGATTCACCTGAGGCATCCTTCCCCTACCCATTCTTTTATCCATTTCTCTCACCTTTTTTTATCATCGATCCCCTTCTTTCATCACCCCATCAACACTCGAGGGGCCATCTCTCACTTCTATTTTTTCTTCTACCCCTTCAAAATTTTATCTGTCTACTATCTTTGAAGTGGCGTCATTTATGTCACCCCAAAGAGGGGAAAATGTAGACACTTATAATTTAGATCAAGCAATTTAAATACTTAAATTGCGCTAATTATACCATTTCCCACAAATTGATGACATATCGTTAATATCACACTTTTTTTTTGTTATCGTCGTTAATTAATTACATTACGTTAGATAATTAACTATTTTATCCAACAATGATGCCAATTAATGACCTTTCATTAATCAACTCCCCTTTCTATCTATATTAATTAATTATTTCTAATTAATTAATACCCCTTTCTATATATATTAATTAATTAATTCTCTCTTCTATTTAATCAATAAATCATCATTTATTTGATTAAAATCCTCTCATAACATAAATCATACTAAGTATTCCTCTAAACATCTTCTATAAGTTTTCACACCTATTAATTAATCACTTTGGTTAACTAATAAACCCCTTCAATCCCCATGAGTCACTAGAGGAAAAACTAAACTCTCCTAAAGTAAACTCAACCACTTCTAAACCATGCTTATCCATAACTAACCTAGCTTAGCTATTATCCCACATATAATAGGATGCAAAGCTTCTTCGAACCATTGGGTTATAAAATAAGCCCTCCTCTAACCTTTCTACTTACACCTGAATGAGCATAAAGCCTATACTATAGCCATTTTATCATCTTAGAGCATTCTTTCATTAGAGGATCTAGCTATCTTCATTTCTTGCATTCATCCATCCAAGTTTTGAAGTCATCTGGAGATATGTCAAATGGTCTTATAGTCATGGATTGACAAGACTCCATTCTTGAAAACCTTGGGATTCAAACATACAATCAACCCTTTTGATTGCTAAGGATCTAAATAGGTTCATTTCATTAGCATTCAATTAGAGATAGAGGTTAATTTGTTTATCATGTTAGTTTGAATCTCCATTTCATGTTCTAATGCAAATATGTTAATAGATTATCTTTACTCAAGCTCTAAGCATGATGGTATATTTATCTAGTTAGCATTTTATTGAAAATATTAGGTGTTAGCTTTTATTTCCTTTGCATTGTTAACTAATTCATATACACATAATCCACCACCGTCTAGTGTGGATCATACTTCATGTACTAGCTATGTGTGCGCCCTTGCAACATGGTTGTAAATTGATGGTCTTGTTATAGGATAGTGATACCCTTTTTGTGCTATAGCAACTCACATTTATGCACATGTTGTGCAACATCATCCATACCTTTGTAATCAGGAAAATGTAAATACATCTCAAAAATTACATGTTGAGGTTGTTGAGGTCCTTTCCCACCAGATACAAAACTTTGGCCTCCTCTAATATTTCCTCCACCTCCAACACCACTAGATCCACTAGTGTCAACTCCTCCAGATCCACCAAATCCTCCTCCTATCGCAAGTAAGGGGCCTAGCGTAGTTGTGCCCTGTGATCCCACCGTCACGTTAAACTTTGCACTGATAGTCTACAAAGTTGACCCACTCCTAGATGTGGTGCTCAAGCCTTACATACCCCCCACCTTGACCAAATATTGTACCAAACAAGATCCCTCTGAATACAGGAAATGACTTTACAGCCATAGATGTACCAAATGAAAAATTATATCTCCTAGGTATCGTTCGGCTACCAATACCAAGACCAACCAGGTTAACAAAACTTATCTGCGGATTTGGAAAACTAAGCAATAGGGTTCGATCCCCATGTGGGCATAGATGTGTGCCTACATCTCTACCTTCTCTAAATGACGAACTCTCACTAGAAGTCAAGGGGGTCTATTACCCATGCTTGCCAAGATGGGGTAGCATAGACTGCTCAGATTTCATGCCCTCCGCGTGAACCTCAAATCCTTCCTACAACATCTACCTCCATAAATCCATCACTCCAACAACCTTACATTGTCTCGATAACTCTTTCTCTCATGCTTCATCATACTTGAGTCACCTCTCTTCTCTCTCCTTCACTGCCATAGGATCCACCATCTTTCACCACACTAGCTTCCACGCCCCGCGTCTAGAAGGAGTTTAGCTAGCAACGGGAAAGGTTTCCAAACTCAAAGTAATAAACAGGATCTTGATAGCCAGTGGAATAGCATGCAAGAATGATCCTCTAGGCTCCCTCAAGAACTCAAACTCAACAATCTTTGGGCAAGAATACGTAGAAATAATGTATTCCAAGGTATAACTAGTCAGCACTCTGCTCCACCAATGATCAACAGCACGGGTCTAGGTCAAATTGACATCATGCAGCCTCTTATACTCATCTTAGGTCCATACATGAGGTCTATAGTACCAACTTGACCTAGATGCATATGCTAAAAGCCATTCATATAACTCTACTGGGAAATAACAAAATAATTTTTCATACAACTCATCTTACAGGTGGTCCTCTACCCATTTGCATGCATCAAACTCAAGTAAAGTGTTAAATATTTGAGAAAACTCATCCTCTATGTTTTTAAGCCACACCCTGACGTTTTCCAAGGTCAAGCACTCTGTCATCACACCTCATTCTCACAACAGCTTCGAAAATAGTTCCCAACAATTGAACCAAAATGTAGTCATTTCTTCCTATGCCTTCTTTGTACCCCAAGTGCATCGGCCTATCACCTAGCATGTGTTGGGTGCTCACCTGAGGTGCACGGGGAGCTAAGCCCCTCCTTTATGTGAGCCTTGCGAGAGTGTTCCGCCATTGATGAAGAATGAGTTGCAAGAATGGAAATATAGACATTCACTCAAAAACAAAAGATACAGATAACATATCCATACACATATGCATCATAAATGGGAATGAACATTGTAAATAAGCTTAATGAAATTAGATCTAACTCAAAATAACATGAAGAACACAAGGGTTTACACTTAAGAACATAAATAACCAGAATCACACACATATATTGATTTATAAACATTTATAGTGGCCTCATTACATCATAAGGGTCATACAGAAAAAATACATCAAGGAATATTCTCTTAAACCCTACAAATTTACTCTTGACCAGAGATCCTAGTTATGATTTCCCATCACAACCCTTGTTCATACCCAAATCCATGCTTAATATGCTTAAAACCCTTCTTGCAAGCATTTTTGTAGCGCCTTGTTACTACTCAATACCATCTCTAATCCTACTAGCATTCTAATAGCACTTCATTATTACTCTCCTCCTCCTCTATTTCAAACCCAAGCACTCCTTTAAATAGGATCTGGATGCACCACCTTGGTTTCCTTCATGAACAGATCACATGTCAAGTGGAAGTGTGGTCCTCCATGGTCGAATGCCTATGAAAGCTTGCAAATGCCTCCACTAACTGTAATGATCATCTTGGGAATATTGCTTACGTGGAATATTCTTTTCTTGACATCCAAGGCTCTAGGTTTGCACCTTATCCATTTTTGTGTTTCTCCTATGAAAAATTCTTCAAAATATGGCTAAATCCCCAAACCTCCCTACTCCTACGCATGCCAACCTCTTCTCCCATGCACCTTGTTAGGAATTAGTGAAAAAATATGCGGAAACAATTCCTCAAATCAATAGTAGTATGAAACTATATAGCAGAAGTATACATGCAAAAATATAAGAGCATAAATAAATAATGCACAAAAGAAGACAAGACAAGATTTAACGTGGTTCACCCAATGTGGGCTACGTCCACCAAGAACTTGCTCAGATTTTATTATCAACAAGAGTAAAACAACTCTCACAGTCTTCTCTCATTTATGAACTCACAAAAAAATTCCAAAGATGCTAAATGACATCTAAACCGTAATTGACACCCAATTGTTTAACCTTGATCACTCTTGATCACCTCTTGATCACTAAGACTCAAGACCTCTCGAACACACAAGATATCTTCAAGATACCCTAACACCTCTATTTATAGGATTACAACCCATTAAGCAGTCCAAAAGCTGACCCCAGAAGTTTGAAAGTCGTGACCTTTCATCTTCTCACGATTGGAAAAGAAACTGTCATGACCTTTCATCTTCCCATGGCTGGAAAAGAAATGGTCATGACATTTCATCTTCCCAATTCAAACTCCACACTTCAATATTGATTTGAGAAGACCAAAAATAGGCTCCACACCCCAACAATCTCCCACTTGGAGATTGTTCCTACTGAGAAAAGTTCTCAACCCTTCATTATCAACCATGAAGGCCAATCAAAGTTGAACACAACTTTAACTTCTCCCTTATGACCACCTTGGTCATCATATCTGTAGGATTCTGACGGGTATGAATATTTTCCAGCTTCAACTTATCTTCTTCCAAAGCTACTTTGATGAAATGATATCTCGGCTGAATGTGCTTCATCTTAGAGTGAAAAGTTGAGTTCTTCGCTAAATGAATAGCGCTCTAATGATCACTGTGTAGTCTCCTAACTTCATGCTTATGACCCAAATAATCAAGAAACTATTGTAGCTAAATCATCTCCTTGTTTGTCTCTATGGAAACAACATACTCATCCTCTGTGGTTGACAAAGCCATAACCTTTTATAACCATGAAATCCAACTCATCGTTGTATCACCAATCGTAAATACATAACTTATTGTGCTCCTCCTACTGTCTAAATATCCTGCCATGTTCGAATCTACATAACCACGCAATGTGGTGTCTGATCCATCGAAACAAAATGCTTCTCCCATGGTCCCTCTCAAATACCGAAGGATCCACTTCACTGTCTGCCAGTGCTCTCTACTTGGATCACTCATAAACCCACTCACTACTCCCACTGCATGAGAAATGTCAAGCCTAGTGCATACCAAAGCATACATCAAGCTACCAATTTTTGATGAGTATGGTACCCTGGACATCTTGATTCTATCCTCCTCAGTCTTGGGACTCTACTCCTTTGATAATTTAAATTGACCTGTCAAAGGGGTACTAACCAGTTTAGCATCCGACATACTAAACCTCTCCAAGACCTTCTTTATATACTCTTCTTGAGATAACACCAGATTCCTCTCTTTCCTATTCTGAGTTATTCTCGTACCAAGGATTTATTTTTCTGCCCCCAAATCCTTCATAGAAAAGGAGTCACCTAGCTACTTCTTGAGTACCTTTATTTCCTACATGTTCTTCCCTGCAACAAGCATATCATCCACATACAGGCACAAAATAATATAACTACCATTAAGAAACTTCTTTATGTACACACAATGATCTGAGTGACACCTGGAGTAACCATGCTCCTGCATAAAACTATCAAAATTATTGTACCACTGTCATGGAGCTTATTTCAAGCCATATAAGCTCTTCTTCAATTTGCACACTAACCTCTCCTTCCCTTTGACATCATAACCATGTGGCTGCTGCATATACAATTCCTCTTCCAACTCACCATGAAGGAATGTATACTTCACATCCAACTACTCTAAGTGCATGTCTTCTATTGTTACTAAACCAAGAATAGTTCTAATAGAAGTCATGTTAACAACTAGAGAAAAAAAATCATCAAAGTCTATACCTTTCTTCTGTACAAATCCCTTGACCACCAACCAGGCCTTGTATCTTTTCCTGCCTCCATCTTCCTCTTTGATTCTATACACCCACTTGTTCTGCAATGCTTCTTGCCCTCGGGTAGCTCCACCAGATCCCAAGTCTGATTTTCCATATGAGATCTATGCTCTTCATCCATGGCATGCTCCCACTTTTTCCTAGTATCCACCTGCACTGCTTCCTCAAAGCACTTTGGCTCTGCACTATCAGTGAGAAATAAATAATTCAAAGATGGAGTAAATCATTCAAGTTCCCTTCTTACCCTAGAAGACCTTCTCACCTAAGGATTTTGGGGTTCTTGATGAGTAGGTTCCTGAACTGGATATGTCGGAACATGCTACACTTGAACCGGCCCCTTGGACACCTTACTATCCACAATTTCCTCTAACAATGTGTATTCTTTCTTTGATTCCTCTTTCTATTCCTGCAACCAATCTTTATACATGAATTTTTCATTAAAGACAATATCTCTATACTGAAATATTTCCTTGTCCTTAAGACTCCAAACATGGAAACCAAATTCATCCTCACCATATCCAACAAAGGTGCATTTCTCAAACTTGGCCTCTTACTTGGTCCTATCATCTTTATCAATGTGAAAAAATACCTCACATCCAAATACTCTAAGAAATAAGTAATCAATTTTCTTACCAAACCAAGCCTCCTCAGGTGTACCTCCATCCAAATCCATAGAGGGTCCTTTGTTAATCAGATAAATAGTTGTGCTCACCGCTTCTGCCCAAAACATGAGTGGCAGCCCCGCATGTAACCTCATGCACCTTGCACGCTCCATGATTGTCATGTTCATTCTCTCTGACACTCCATTTTCATGTGGAGTATTTGGAATTGTTCTTTTCCTGTGGGTCCCATTTACCGAGTAGTAATCAAGAAATTCATTGCTGCAATACTCCCCTCCATTATTCAACCTAAGACATTTCAACTTGAGACCTGTTTTATTCTCAACCAAGGCTTTCCATATTTTGAAGGTTTTAAACACATCAAATTTATTTCTAATGCAATATACCCAAACTTTTCTAGTTGCATCATCAATGAAAGTGACATAATAACATGAACCACCAATATATTTTACCTTAGCTAGCCCCCATACATCTATATGTACTAAATCCAACTTACCCTCCTTCCTGGTAGGTCCAACCTTGAGGAATCTCACCCGCTTCTATTTTCCATAAACACAGTCCTCACAGAAGTCTAAATCTAACTCCTTTAATCCAGGAATACCTATCCTTTATAATCTGCATTCCCTTTTGACTCATATGACCGAGTCTCTGGTACCACAAAGTTACATCTCCATCTGCAACAACTAAATTACAATAATCAACGCCACTTGTTAAATACAAAGTACCAGTTTTCTTATCTTTTGCAACCACAAGAGCTCCCTTGGTAACCTTCCAAGAATCCACTTTAAAACTGATTGTACAGCCATCACTACCCAGCTGGCCCATTGATATCAAGTTCCGCCTCAACTTAGGCACATGCCTGACATCCTTAAGTAGTCATGTGTTGTCTTTCTGTATTTTCACCCAAACACAACCTTTCCCTACTATTTTGCATGGTTCATCATCACCAAGATATACATGTCCAAAATATCCTTGAACAAAAACAGTAAAGTAATGTCTATGTGGGATGGCATGGAAAGAAGCCCTTGAATCTAACACCCAAGACTCAACAATATTATCTAAAAAAAGAATTAAGGCATCCTGACAAACATCACCTGCTGCCACATTTACCTCTTTAGTTTCCTCCTTGTTTTTCTTATCCCAAAGAGCCTAGCAATATTTCTTAGCATGACCAACCTTCCCACAGTGCCAACATTCTAACTTACTCTTGGACTTTGACCTTCCACGATCATTTGAATTCCCATGGTTACCTTTCCCTTTGTTCTTTTGTCTCCCTCTACTCTCCACCATCAAAGCGTTTCCAGAAGTAGAAGAATCTCTGGTTCTCTTCCTTCAAATTTTCTTGCTTAGGATCACACCTATTACATCCTCAAAATTCATCTTTAAACTATTAGAGACTGAATTACTTACAGCCATAACCAAGTTGTCCCAGCTATCTCGTAAGGAGCACAAAATCAACAAAGCCTTGACCTCATCACCAAAGTCAATTTTTACCGAGTTTAACATACTCACAACAGTATTAAATTCATTCAAATGAATAGAAATAGAACCATTCTCATACATCTTCATATTAAATAATTTTTTCATCAAAAATATTTTATTAGAGGTAGAGGGTTTTTTATATAACTTCCCCAATGCACTCATGAGACCTTTCGTGGTCTTCTCCTGCGATATGTTGAAAGCAACCGAAGATGCAAGGCATAACCGAATTACCCCGAGTTCCTTTCTATCTAGCAACTCCCAATCCTCATCCAACATGGATGTAGGTTTCTTTTCTTTTCCAGCCAAAGGAACATGGAGGTCCTTTTGATATAAGTAATCCTCCATTTGCATCTTACACAAACTAAAGTTCTGCCCATTGAACTTCTCAACCCTTCATCTACCCTCATCCGCCATAGTTCCCACTTAAGCTAAACTTTCCCTATGATTTACCACTTTAGAAATAAACTAACCAAAGCTCTGATATCAATTGTTAGGAATTAGTGAACAAATATGTAGAAATAAATCCTCAAATCACAGAAGTAGGAAACTACATAGCAGAAGTATACATGCAAAAATATAAAAGCATAAATAAATAATGCACAAAAGAAGACAAGACAAGATTTAATGTGGTTCACCCAATGTGGGCTACGTCCACCAAGAACTTGCTAATATTTTACTATCAACAAGAGTAAAACAACTCTCATAGTCTTCTCTTAGTTATGACAACAGAATTCCAAAGATGTTAAACCACATCTAAACCACAATTAACACCTAATTTCTTAACCTTGATCACTCTTGATCACCTCTTGATCACTAAGACTCAAGACCTCTTAAACACACAAGATATCTTCAAGATACCATAACACCTCTATTTATAGGATTACAATCCTTTAAGAAATCCAAAATCTGACCCTAGAAGTTTGAAAGTCATGACCTTTCATCTTACCACGGCTGGAAAAGAAACTGTCATGACCTTTCATCTTCCCATGGCTGGAAAAGAAACGGTCATGACCTTTCATCTTCCCAATTTGAACTCCACTCTTCAATACTGATTTGAGAAGACCAAAAATAGGTTCCACACCCCAACATGCCTTTCCCTTGCGCACTTTTTCCTGAGCACCTTCTTTCTTTACTGCATCACGTGCGCGCTAACTTCTTCCTTGGGACATAGTCAATTCAGGGCCCAACACAATGGAATCCCAGTCTTCCAAATTTTATCACACATCCACTTCACATCCTAGACCACAAGAGGTGGTTGCCAAAAAATACGAGGGAAATAAGTCAATAGAAACATAGGCTATTCATGTCGTAAGGAAAGAAGTTTCTTTAGGCATCACAGTACCCAACAAGCACTTTCCAAAAGAGGATTCTAATGCCTAAAGAAATTTATACAAAGTAGGAGCAATTCCCTTCAGTATTGTAGAATAGATGAAGAAGACCAACCCAAGTGTTACCATGTGGGAAGAACTCTCAATTCCTTCTCAAAGAAACCTTTTGCAAGAAGCTTTGAAAAATTTTGTTACAACTGACGAAGCATTAGGTCATGGGGAAGAAACTACTACAAGTTTGTGTCAACCGGAAGGTAAAAGTATTCCTAAGGTGAATAAGCCACCACCATTTTATATTTCTATGATCATTGGTAATCATTTGGTACATTATTGCATGATCAATTATGGTGCCAGCAATTCAGTCATGCCCAAGAAAATTGCAAACGTGCTAGGAATCCAATATACATCAGTCTTTAGAGGAGTTGTTCAGTTAGATGGTACAGTAGTTTAGCCTGTTGGAATCATAAAAGGACTCATGTTTACTATCCATGCATGTCCCATATTTTCATTCACATAAGACATATTGGTCATTGATCTTCCTCCTCTCTTTTTCATTTTCCTATCACGAGATTTCACTGCCAATATGGGTGGTTACCTATCAGCTGATTGGTCACATATGATCCTTAGGACTTGATACGGAACTAAAGTGACTATAAGGGCATAACCAATTTTTCATAATCATGTGGAGATATATACCGCTAGTCCTATAAATGGGAATTATACCATTCATGATCCAGATGAAGAAGTTATTTATCATGAACCAGCCACTCTTGTGGAAGAGATCCCTAATATTGTGTTGGATGAGTGTTGGGACCCTAAAATATTGACTAAGTACAAAAAGGCACATGAGTGCGCAAGGCCTAAGTTAAGGGGTGGGCGCGTAAGGAGAAGGTGCCCAAGGCAAGGTTCTATGAGGGTTTTAAAAGGACACGCGATACACGCTAGCAGAACAAGGTCTCGGGGCTTAGCCATATTTGGCGTATCGGGTAGGACACAAGAAAAGGGTGACCCACATGTGCATGATGAATGGATAAGGTGTCAGCCTGGTGATAGGTTGGCTTAGGAAGGAATATGCCCTGCGATGGAAGCTTCTAGAAGACCATCATGGCAAGGAGTGGAGAGCTCAGGCCTGGAAGAGCATGCTCCCATGGAGGACCACATTTGGAAACTTGGCGACGGATTTGAAGCCTTAAAAAGAAGAGTTAGAATTTCAAGAGGCCTATAAATACAAGTGCCCACAAAAGAAAAACGAGGGAGATCAAGAGAGAGCAGATCCCTGCAAAAATGCTGTGAGGAGTTGTATTGGGTTGGGTAGATAAAATATAAGAGAAGGATGCATCAAGGGGCTTGGGATTGTAAATTTTCTTTTTGAGAGCTAAGGGGTGTAAATCTAGTTATGATGTATGACTTCGGTCTGCCATACTACGATGTTCTGTAATGGATCTAATGGATGTAATGAGGTTACCAACTTATTTGAATATGATCATTAATGATTTTGGTCCATACATATATCTTCATGGTTCTATTTCATGTATGTTTATCGAATGATTATGAATCCTTATACATTTTCCTTTCTGTTTTGGTTTAGTCCTATAGTCTATTAAGTATCTTTTTGTCTGGAATGACTGCATTGGTCTAGAAGTCATTCTGATATCTATGATGATTGCATGTCTTGTTTCCACTCACTCTCTTTAAATTCCTATCATAGATGATGTTTCCCACTAAACTCACATAAAGGAGAGAATTGGCACCCGCGCGTGCCTCGGGTGAGTGCCCAGCGCCCGCTGGGTGATAGGTCGGCGCGCATGGGATTCCCTTGTTCTTTGGTGGGTGTAAAAATGACTACAATGAGATAAGTGGGGATCATCAGTATGATCCTTATGATAAGGAATTAGCAGAATAATAATTTGGTTTGTTTCTTTTAGGGGAGACGGGGTTAAGTATGTATTGCATTCACGCAAAAGGTTCAATCATACCATAACTTGTTAAAACCTAAAATAACTCGGGAGGACTTTGGAAACTATTTTTTATGGCTTGAGGAGTAACAATGGAGCAAGTTTTGGTGTTATGTTAATTTCTCTAGAAGGAGATAAATACTTCTCATCTTTTTTACTGCAATTTAGCTGCACAAACAATGTCGCCAGAAATGAAGCTCTTGTGCAAGGAATTCAGTTGGCTCAAAATAAATGGATCAATACCTTGACTATTTTTTGTGATGGTGAATTGGCTATACATCAGGTAATATCCCATAGTGTATCAAAAATGATCTGTTAAGCTCTTATAAGAATAGGGTCTGGGATTTGATTGAAGATTTCAAATCTTCCACGATCCACGTGGTTCCTAGAAATCAAAATCAAGATGCTTATAGGCTTACTACTGTTGGCTTACAATACGACGTACCTAGTGATATAATGAAAGAAGAGTGAAAACATGTTAAAATGATCATTCATCCTACAGTCCCTGATAATGTGGATAGTTGGCAAGTTTTCGATAGTGAAAAATAAATCATTCTTTTTCTGTAAGAAGAAGCGGAGTTTTCTGCAAAAAATCAAGCTAAGCTACAGGAAGCATATAGTGACCAAATTATACAATTGAAAAGTAAAAAGTTACAAAAACGATTGGTTACTCTTGAGTCCATTTTTAATTCAAATGATCAGGCTAGAAGATAAAGTGCTAACATAGTAGTCAAAGAGGATGATTTTGAAGAAGTTGAGGTAACAAGTGAAAAGTTCCTAAAGATTGGAAAAGTGTGTACCCCATAGGAGAAAAAGGCTTTTGTCAAACTTTGTCAAGAGTATAATGACATTTTTGCATGGAGTTATAAATATCTATGTGGATTTGATCTAGGTTTGGTATAGCATACCATCAAACTTGATCCTAATGCTAAGTCGGTCCGTCAAAAATAGAGGCCAATTAATCCCAAAATTGAGCCACTTATGAGAAAGGTGCTGACCAAGCTTATTGAGGCTTGCATTATTTTTCCAATCAAGAATTCCTCTTGGGTAGCTAGACTAGTTCCCATGAGAAAGAAAAATGGAGAGATCCGGTTATGTGTGGACTTCAGGGATTTGAACCATGCTTCATTGAAAGACCATTATCCTCTTCCATCTATGGAGCAAATCCTCCAAATAGTAGCCAAAGTGCAAAGGTTTTCTTTTCTTGATGGATACTCGGGTTACAATCAGATTCTGGTCAAATAATATGATCAGCTCAAAATGGATTTCACTACCAAGTGGGGCACATATGCCTACAACAAAATGTCATTTGGATTATCTAATGTTGGAGCTACTTTCCAACAAGCTATGGACATGGATTTTAAGGGGTTGATTAATGAAATTATATTGACGATATAACTGTGTATTCCAAGCATGTGGAGGATCACATTACACATCTAAGAAAGCTTTTCAGGAGGTGCGGAGAGTTTGGGCGTTCACTTAATCCCAAGAAATGCATTTTTTTTTTACACAAGGGAAAATTGTTGGGGCCTATGGTTTTAGCAGAAGGAATTTCTATTGATCCATGGATAGGATTTGTTCAATTTTTTCCTTATCCCTCCTCAGTCACAAGAAAGGTCTTCATAGTTTTCTAGGAACCATAAATTTTATGCGGAGATTCATCCCTCAATTTGTAGCCTTGGCTAAACCACTAACAATCATGTTGAAGAAAAATATACCTTTTTCATGGACAAAGGAAGGAAAGGATAACTTTGAAGCTATTAAGATAGTCATTTCCCAAGTGCCCACATTGGTAAATCCAAGGTTTGATAAGGATTTTATTCTTTATACTTTTACAGGTCAGGAGAGTATTTCTAGGATTCTCGCTCAGCAGAATGATGATCTAATGGAACAACCAATTTTTTTTTCATCCATTCTCTAAAAGACTATGAGCTCAAATATTCATTTGTTGAAAATCAAGTTTTTGTTGTCATTCGAGCTTTGAAAAAGTTCAAGCACATGTTTTCCAATAATAAAATTTATTTGATGGTGTCTCATCCAATGGTTAAGGAATTTTTGTTGAATAAAGATATGAACGAGAAATGTGCTAGATGGATTACCAAGGTTATGGAGTATGACATGCACATCAAGGTTACCAAGCTATTTAGAGGTAAATGTTTGTGTCAACAGCTTTCTGGAGATTTGGAATCGAAAGGTGACGAGGACGTGATGCTTTTGAATAATGATATAGGATGGTCAGGTTGACTCGTTTATTAAATATGAAATCCTTCCTTCTCTCAGGAACATATCATGTTGACATGGATAGGACACAAAGACAAAACTTTCATCTTCATTCTATTCCTTATGTTCCAGTACATAATGTTCTCTTTTGCAGGGATTTGAATGGTGTTCTCCTTCGGTGCATAGGGTCAAAGCAAGTAAATAAGATACTAGAATAATTTCACAATGGTCTATCAAGAGGGCATTACTCTGCATAAATGACTAAAAGGCTATAAAAATCATGAGGGTTGGCTACTATTGGTTAGATTTATTCAAGGAAGCCCATCTCTAGGTAAAGAAATTTAAGGAATGCACCTTTTTCATCAAAAAATGAAATTTGGCAGCCCTTCCCCTCCAACCAATTCAAGTTGATTAACCCTTTGTTCAATGGGGGTTGGATTTCATTGGAATGATCAATCCTCCATCTAGTGACAAACATACATGGGTCCTTACTACAACAAACTATTTTACTCGATGGAAAGAGGTAGTAGCATTAAAGGATGGTAATGAAAAAGTTGTTCTTGATTTCCTAGAAGGCATAATGATGAGGTTCGGTGTTCCATTTACAATTATTTCAGACAACGCAATGGATTTTCTTGGTCTGAAGCTGAGTGAATGGGCTATTAAGAATGGATTTTATCTCAAAAATTCATCCAATTAATATCCGCAAGGAAATGGATTGGCTGAGTCTAGCAATAAGAATCTCATACGGATTATCAAATGTGCAATGGAAACAAACATGAGGACTTGGCACACACAACTTAAAACTTCTTTATGGGTAGATCGGATTACACCTAAAAGGGCCATCGGAAATTTCTTCTTTCAAGCTAATGTATGGAAGAGAAGCAAAACTTCCACTATCCTTGGAATTACCTTCTTTGGAGTTAGCACATCAACTTGAGGTTATGGAGAGTGATCTTATGACAGTCAATTTTTTTGAGCTAATGGAGTTAAAAGAAGTGTAGAATAAGGAAATGAATACTTTAGAGCAACATTAGGCTCAGGTCGAGAAATATTTTCACAAGAAGGCATCCAATATGCATTTTTAAGAGGGAGGTTTAGTTCTCAAATGGGATGCAAAAAGACCCAAACCTGGCATGCACTCCAAGTTTGATTCTCTCTAGAGCGGAACATATATTATTACAAGTTGTAAGGATGTAAATTCATTTTTTCTATATAGGATCAATGAGGAACAATTGCCCATTCATGTGAATGGGATACATCTCAAAGCTTGTTTTTGAGAGATTTACCCCCCAGTACAGTTTATTTAGGTGTTTTCCTCCAAGTGCTTTACACATTGTTTGTTGTTTTTTGTTTCCTTTTCTATTTATATTTCCTCATTGTTGTGTGTGTTGGGTTGTGTTGTTGCCCTTGCACAGTGTGTCGAAGATGGAAGTATTCAAAGTAAGGAAAAGGTTCAAGTTTTAATAAGAGTTCCATGATGTCCCAAACTCAGCAGATGTTTCATTCAAAAATCCACAATATGTTATGGATGTCAAGTGATCATCAGGTTCAGTATACTTTTTACTAAGCATTACAAGAAGGTCCATGATCAACAGTGCTTGAAGGGATTTTGGGATCCATCCCAAAAGATCATATCGGTTTCGAGATGACAACATTGACTCCATGCTCAATGGATTGCTTAAAGCTACTGAACTGGTGCTTAGTAGGCAATCATCCTTAAGAGGTCACATAAAATGTTATCCATTTTTTCCCCTGGGAAAAAATGGACAACGGGAGTAAAATTACACCCTGAGACCAAAAATTCTTTCATGGAGATTTTGGGGTTATCCGCCGCAATTTCAAACTTTGAGAGTGTTCCCGATCATCTTGGAGTGTTCTTTTATTTTCGAGTTCTAGAGGCTTGGGTTTTTCTCAAAACAAGAAAATTTTCCTTTGGAGGGCCCACATTTACCCAACACAAGAAGAATATTCAACATTACTGTATAAAATGTTCAGGTGTCCTATTACACCTCCATGATGCCAGGTGAACTGGAGGAATCACTAAAAATTTTAAGGTTCGGTGCAAAATTGAAACAAATTTGTCAAAAGGTCAAAAGGGGGCTCTAAGTTTAAAAACAACTCACCGAGCAGATCGACGAGCTGCTCAGTGATTTGATTGTCGAGTTATGCATTGCATACCTAGAAACTCGGTATTTGACTCGCTAAGAGTATAAATGATAATGAAACTAAGTCAATATGAAGGACTTGACATTGGAGAAGGGTGAATAATGTGTGAGCTTGGGTGGCTTATTCTCATAGATGTATTCACAAGATCAGAAATACATGTAACGGGAACATTCATTGGAACTCATAGTAGGATGTCCCGAGTTTGAATGTGTAGAGGGTCAGAGATATCAAACAAAGCAAGCTCGGATCAAGCCAAGTGAATGGCTCAGGGTCACTTTTTGGGTATCAAATAACTCAAGCTTAGGTGTTGGGTTGAATTCCATGATCATAAAGGATGATCGAGCTTGCAACACGCACCTAGAGTTAGGTCGCCAAGTCAAGCATGTGGGAAACACGAAGCAAACTCGGCCAAGGAAAATAACTCGAGATGGATCCTGAGCGAGAGGACACAAGTCGGACAAGGCTTCATCAGGCCAAGGAGATATGGACAAGCCACAAAATATCTATATGTAGTTGGGTTGTGGTGCATGTTCATCCTTCTTCATTGGAAGACGGAAAACTTGTCTAGAGAAACCATTTCTTTGTGCATCCCCACTTTCCAGTGTAGGTTTTACTTCTTGTAAATCTCTCTCCCTAGTCCCCTAGAAATGTTAATATAGGTCTATTTATCCATTTTTATTGCATTAGCAGTAGTGTATTGCTTAGTTTAGGAAGATGAAGGCAGCCTTCTCCGGAGGTTCAGCTCAAGCCCGCAAGTCCCACAACTTGAGAGGTGATCCCATGTTACCTGTTCACGATCATCCTTGGCAGATTAGACCATCAAAGTTGTGGGAAACCTTAGGTTGGCAGGACGTGCGCCCTAAGGTGACCCCCATATTTTAAATAAGTTGGTTCTTCTCTGTAGTGCGAGATGAGGGTTAGAAAAGTGAAACAAAACATAAAAGTTAATGGGGGCGATGCGCCAAACTAGCCTTCTAAGAAATCAATCGAGAACGCAACTATCTGAAAAAGGGAAATGGTGAACGACTAAAAATGGTGGATAAAATTACACCACAGGCCAGAGAAGATCACACAAAACACTACCCCAAACTACTCAAGCACAACTTCAAAGATAGTAACAACATTGTAGAGATGCACAGTTTCTATATGAAAATAAAGGCGATTAGAGATAACAAAGATATGCGAAGGATGGATGAAATGCACCACAAGGTATATTATATTACTCCAAAAATTGTGCATACTATTACAATAGAGCAGAGGAAAGATGGCTATTACAAAACCCAGGAAGAAGGCTAGAGCTCCAGGCCTCTACCTTTTACAGAAGAGGGACTGAGACAAAGAAGAAAACTGACCAACTCTCTTATTATTTATTTTTTATATCTTCTCTTGATTACAATATATATATATATAGGAGGAGGAGGAGGAGGAGATAACAAGCCATCCTTTACTCCGTTCCAACTACTTTTTAATTATGATAAATGGAGCGAAGTAATAGGAACATATTTTTTGAAATCCTTCTCATGCTTTCCCATTATCTTCCCTTTCTAAACAGTGAGAGCCATTCCTATTTAATGCATCCTTAACTATCCTGTAACCGACTCTTTGAGATGGGCTCACCTTTTGAGGAACATCCCTTTGGCTCTTAATTACATAACTAGATCTTTCGATCTCCTATGCATTGGTTCCCGGGCTCATGATTCAAGCGGCGCGTGTTTTGTCATTCTATTGGAATGACCCTCTGAATGCAGGTGAATAACTTGAGCATTCACAGGTTCGCACTCTTCACACATGACTACGCATTAACTTTGTTACTAAAGTGACAAGCCAAATAACCCTTTAATTCCAATATTTTGAAAAAATCTTGAGCATTTAAAACTTGCAAATAAGTCTCATAATCACTCATACGTGATACATGGCTTTTCACCTTTTTGTGACCTGCTTCAAACCTAGAGTCCATTTGTTGCAAGATCCACGTGGAAGGCCCGTGCATCCTTAATATTTCTTCTTTTCTTCAGGGTTTTGGGAATGCCTTGTGACGACACTTGGCATCATCCGTGAGCACACCGTTTTGTTCCTTTGGGAAAGTAAAGGACCTTGTTGCATATAATGTCAAAACCCCTTTTCAGGCGGGACCTTTATAGTTAGCTCCACGTGGAAATCCGGCAGGAGTCCAGGACTTTTTTCCCTCCTTTGAATTTGAAGTTGTGTCAGTTGGACACTTGGCATCGTCCACGAGCATGCTTCTTTAATAGTGATTTGGCTAAGTCTTTTCCATTGGTGAATACTCGACTCTGAATGGGCTTCAAAAATTCAAGAATCCTCCTAGCTTCAAAATTTAGATAACAATATGGTGAGTCACTAGGACCATTATCCTACTAAATGGAAAGAATCCACAATCTCCCATTATCTATCGGGTCTAGAATTGTCTTTTGTTGCTCTGAACCTGGGCTCGTAGCACTTTTGGATGTTGTGGAGCCTCCATAGTTGTTGGTTGATCCTTACGCCTTCCTACTCTCATAATAAAAACTTTGTAATTTATTTTTGTGAGAGTAGAAAATTGAAAAAACCAGCCAACACAATTCCTTGACTGATTTTATTTACTCTGCATTTGTTCGAAGTGAAGCTTTCAACCGCCTCAGACAACTACGAATTATCCAGCGAGCTGAAGTCTTCTTATGGAATCTGATGCCTGTTAATGGAGTAATATAAGTGCGAGCCTATACAAAATACAAAATATACATGCCTCAAATGAGTCATGCAGAGTGTGCACAAGTACTTATTTTTCTGAAAGCAATCTATCCTACTCCTAATCTAATCAAAACAAAGAAAATCTAAACAAAGCCTGCTACAGGAAAGGAGAAATAACTTCCCTTCTTTGAAAATTGTGGCCATGTAATTAATTTAACAACGGTTATGGCCTGTAAAAAAGGTGGAAAGATACATTCCACTCTTCTACCCAAGATATCGACAAACAAAAAGAAAACCTCCTCAAGATGTTCATCTTTTGGTTGGAGATGTCGTAGCTGATCCTTGGTGTATTGAAGATCATCCTCATGCTCTGAAGTGAGCATGACCGGTGTTGGCTTCTCCATTGGATCCCATGATGTTAGATATTTGATTGGGCATGGGGCCTTGGGAACCAGTGGGCTGATCCTTTTGATTTTCCCATTCCTCTGAAGCTCATCCTCATGAATGGGGATATCTTTCAGACTTTATGGAAGAAGTTGCTTGTTTGCAGGTTGATTTGAATGTTGCTCTACTTATACAAATATTTTTTCTTCTTCCAAAATTTCCCTTTCCATGATGACTGATTTTATCTTGTTGTCATCACCTTCCTATTCCTCCTCAAACATAAATTTTGAGAGATAAAACTCCTCCACAAAATCATATTCTTGCAAAGATGTGATAGAAGAAGAATCTAAAATTTTATCATCAAAAGAAAGAAAGAAGCTTCCTATGATCTCTTCTTCATCCAAGGATCCAAAATCTAATTTGTTTTCCTCCATAGCGTGAATTTCTCCCTGGTTGGTTGTAGTTGATGATGATGATTTTGGTGGCTCAATGCAACCTTCCAATAGTGCAACAAGATCTAGGCATGCTGGAAAATGAGGGTCACTACATTCCACTGACCCATCATGTACTTTAGGGAGATTTTCCTCTTTTTTTGCACATGCTCCTCCCCTTATAAGTTTGGGGTTGTCTCTTTCTGAGGTTTAATCATCAAGGGGATCTTATCAATCCTGAAACTATGAGCCCATATTTTATAATCTTCAGTTATTTCTTCTTGACTGGACTCTTCCTCTTGTTTTCCTTGACTGATTTTAGTATTGCTTTCTTCCCCCAGATATACTTGAGACAACAGGAGGAGGGCTGGGCTGGTTTACCATAGGCTTTGTAACCATTTGTAGTGGAGAAGAAAATGGAACTTCTCGTTTGCATAGAGGGAGTGACTGTCGTGGAGGGAAATGGTCAGAAGAATCGAGATGGGATGGAAGACTAGGAAATGGGGAAGGGAACTCAACATTTGGAGTAGCATATAATGGGCTTGAATCTTGAAAAACACTGAAATGGTAAAGCTTGAGAAGGAGAGAAAGAAGAAAAAGGATCCGGTGATTGACTTACCCATTGACAAGGTTGTCTCATACTTCGCTCATATGTTTCAATACCCTCGATCCATTGTGTAAGTCAAGGCAACATTTCATCCAAGAAATCGAGCTTGTCGTAAGGGCTATAGTGTCTTGGAAAAGGGCCTTCCCATGGAAAAGGTGCCCTTCAACCAATTCTGGATGCCTTCATTTGTGTCGTAGCCTGAGGTTGAACCATACCTTCCTCCATTTGAGTATTGTTATCATATGCATACATGTGTTCTCAATAGGCTCCGTAGCTAGACTGGTTTTGGTTTTGCTCATCTTGGTAAGCATAGCGGCTCTGGATCTAATCACACCTGCTAGTTTGGAGGAGTTGTGAAGCTCATAAGAGGCTGATTGTACTACTGAAAGTGTGAATTCCATTGTTGTAATGAAGTCATGGTTGCACAACTTCATAGAATGAAGAAAAATGCGATACGTAGAAAGAAAGATGAATGGAGATGCATGAAATAAAGGTCTGTAAATTTAGAGAATGGGTTTTTTGGATCATGCAGAATCACCAGATGTGCTTTGTATGCGCCTCCATAGGTTGAATCTCACCAAGAACACACCAACTTGATCAAATGAAACAATAGAATGCTTTGAAATGTCCCACCAGGCATGCCAGGAAAACTGTTGGCAATCATCCTTGGTGGATTGGATAGTCAAGGTCGTGGGAAACCTTAGGTTAGTGGGACGTGCGCCCTAAGGTGACCTCCAAATTTTAAATAAGTTGGTTCTTCTCTGTAGTGCAAGATGAGGATCATAAAAGTGAAACAAAACATAAAAGTTAACGGGGACGATGCGCCGAACTAGCCTTCTAAGAAATCAATCGAGAATGCAAATGTCTGAAAAAGGGAAATGGTGAACGACTGAAAAGGGTGGATGAAATTACACCATAGGCCAGAGAAGATCACACAGAACACTACCTCAAACTACTCAAGCACAGCTTCAAAGATAGTAACAACATTGTAGAGATGCACAGTTTCTATATGAAAATAAAGGAGATCATAGACAACAAAGATATGTGAAGGATGGACGAAATGTACCATAGCGTAAATTATTTTACTCCAAAAATTGTGCACAGAATTACAATAGAACAGAGGCAAGATTGATATTACAAAACCTAGGAAGAATGCTAGAGCTCTAGGCCTCTGCCTTTTATAGAAGAGGGACTGAGACAGAGAAGAAAATCGACCAACTCTCTGATTATTATTATTTTTCATATCTTCTCTTGATTACAATATATGTATGAGGAGGAGGAGATAAGAAGCCATCCTTTACTCCTTTCCAACTACTTTTTAATTATGATAAATGGAGCGAAGTGACAGGAACAGATTTTTCGAGATCCTTCTCACGATTTCCCATTATCTGCCCTTTCTAAAGAGTGAGAGCCATGCCTATTTAATGCATCCTTAACTATCCTACAACCGAATCTTTGAGATGGACTCGCCTTTTGAGGAACATCCCTTCGGCTCTTAATTACATAACTATATCTTTCGATCTCCTGTGTATTGGTTCCCAGGCTCATGATTCAACTGGCGCATGTTTTTTCATTCTATTCGAATGGCCCTCTGAATGTAGGTGAATAACTTAAGTATTCATAGGTTCACACTCTTTACATGTGACTATGCATTAACTTTGTTACTGAAGTGACAAGCCAAATGACCCTTTACTTCCGATCTTTTGAAAAAGTCTTGAGCATTTAAAACTTGCAGATAAGTCTCATAATCACTCATATGTGATACATGGCTTGTCACCTTTTTGTGACTTGCTTTGAACCTAGAGTCTATTTTTTGCAAGATCCACGTGGAAGGCCCACACATCCTTAATATTTATGCTTTTCTTCAGGGTTTTGGGAATGCGATGTGCCGACACTTGGCATCATCCGTGAGCACGCCATTTTGTTCCTTTGGGAAAGTAAAGGACCCTGTTGTGTATAATTTCAAAACCCCTTTTCAGGTTAGACCTTTATAGTTAGATCCACATGGAAACCCGGCGGGTTTCCGAGACTTTATTCCCTCCTTTGAATTTTGAAGTTGCACTAGTTGGACACTTGGCGTCGTCTGCGAGCTTGTTGCTTTCTTTGCGATTTGGCTAAGTCTTTTCCATTGGCGAAGGCTCAACTCCGAATGGGATTCAAAAATGTAGGAATCCTCCTAGCTGTGGAATTTAGATAACATTACCCAATCACACTGAATGCCCTATTCATCACTTCCTCATACGGGGGGTGCAGTGTTTTGGTGATAACAAGGTTCTAGATACAAGATGTCATTAACATCTTTTGTCCACTTGGAACTTAATGCAAATCAAAAAAATCTTAATTTGGTTGATCCATGTGATCATATCATGCCCATTAAACTTGTGCATTTCTAATTTTGGAATCATGTTCCACCAATTGCCCAAAGGTCCACCACTTTTTACAAAGAATCCCCCTTGGTTGGTTCGGTTTAGATTTAAGGGTGCATTATTTGGATTTGGGTGTGCATTGCTTGAGGCACCCATGTGACTTGAATAATAATTCATGCCCATCTTCATGTTGGAAAGAGTACTCATCATCTCCTTTCTCATTGATTCCAACGCCAAATGCATTTAACTCTTCATTATTTAAACGTTACCTCTCAGTGCTTGAAGGTTATCTCCCATATTGTCTTTTAGTGTTTGAAGATCATGGCGGAAGTCCTCTTTACTCACCATATTATTAACCCTTTCCTGAAGTTGGTTAAATACCTTAGATACTCTAGAATATGAATATTATAAATCCTTATCTTCCTTATTTAGATTCATTATTGGAGTGGCTTGACCCTTCCCTTGGCCTTTAGTCGGTCTTCCATACATGATGTAGGGTTTGGGTCTTGGGATACAAGGATTAGGGTAGAAATGTAGGGTTTATGTTGTAAATTTATTGGATGAATAGAGAAAAACACAAAGAACAAACCCTATCTTATTTTGGGAATCTTTCTGAAAATAGAAGAAACTTAGGAAAATTCCTAAAATTGCAGCCTATATAAAGAATTTATGAAAAACACTAAAACTAAAATAACTTGTGCAAAACAAGTCACAAAATCTTGAAATTTGGATAGGATCTTACTTGACTTAGTTCGCAACACTAGGTAATAATAGTAGAAAAAATTGCTACCATTTTGGAGATATAGCCAAATATTCACAATTAGATTTTTGACCCAATTATGGCTGAGATCAAGCTCTGATACCACTTGTAATGAAATTACTTAGATAGATCCAAATATCAACATGAATACAATGCCAAATAACACTAAAATCAAGATGAATGATCACAATATGAAAGTATAATGACTTGACCATTTTGAGGGGGCAACCTCCAAACCATGCAATAAGACTCAAGATCTCAATATGATGATTGTATCCTCCTCTCTAGCCCCTATATATACCCTACTATACTATGCAAAGCACCAAGGCCAGCCCACTAAGCATATGAAAGCATAGATAAATATTATATGACATGATAAGAGATTATGTTAGCCATAGGTCATCTATTCATATCCCTATATATGACCTAATGTTAAGATTGTAGCATTGCCTCATTTAGGTTGATTGGTGACACTATCCATTGTGGTATGGAAATCGCGGTTAAGGACTTTCGAGGCTTTAAGTGTTTGGGGAAATTGTGAATTGTTGTTTTGATATCCCTAATTGTTTTTATTAGGGACATTAATCTTTACGTTGGTTCCATATGCCCTAAATCCATTATCAGTTGCAGCTTGATCTATTCTCAAATTGCTTTCTAATACTTCCTCATAATATGTATAGGGGAACTTATACATATCCTCCCTTGTTTCTTTGTTGATGGAATGGAGTAGGAGGTCAAAGAGCTCCCTATGGTCCATGTTTTGAGCATTGGTAGAAGAACAAAGCACATTTTTCCACTTGGGAATGAAATGAGCAGGAAACTCGTTAGGTTCTTTCTAAATATGCAAGAATTCTCTAATGTCAGTTTTCACTATCTTGAATATGTCAAACACTTTGATGAATTTGGTCATAGTTGTTGGAATGAATGAATGGAATATTCAAGTAGGCAATAGTACTAATCAAGTTTTATCCCCTCAAAGGTATTTGGGAAAAATTTGGCGACAACTCCATCCCACAAGATAAGTTCTCACACTATCATTGCACAAGCCTTGATATGGGCATTAGAATATCCTTCTCCTTGTACTTGGGAAGATTTGGCAATGGAAATGGTAGGATGATAGAGTAGATGTGATCAAGTGGTTCCTTAAGGTATTCTGCATAGTGTTAAAATCAGAAGTGGACGTGTCGACATACACAAATGGAGGAGGTGGCGTTGTGTAAGCATTGAGTGCAAAACTACTAGGGATGAATATTGCATTGTGTGCATGTGGTGTTTGATATGTGAGGAAATAGTTGGCTTGTGTAGACTTTGTAGAAGGTATGGTAGTGTTTTCGTAGGGTGCTCATAGAAGGGGAACCCACGAATTGTTGGTTCAAATAAATGCATGTTTGAGATGTGTTATTTGGGGAAAATTTTCCATGGGTGAATGGTTAGGAAGTTGAGGCCATGTTATGAGGAATGACATATAGGTAGTATTGTTGACAAGTAGTTGCATGGAGTACATGTATGTAGAATGAGCACCCCTACCCGGCATGAAAGCCTCTGTGAGGAGATCTATTGGGTTAGGTTACATCAAGTAATAAGGTTACAGGTAGTTCTGGGGTTGTTGTACATGTTGTTGTGGTTTTTGGACATTGTTGGTGGGAATGTAACTTCAATCATTCAACATATTGTTCATATTTTGACTGGTCTAGTTTGTGTTTTTAGAGGTTTGTGCACCCTCCAACTCTTTAATGCACCCCACCAAGGTAGATATGTGATCATTCGAAAAGATTTGTCAATTTTGTTTGGAAGTCTGGTTAACCTTAGACTCTATAAGGGAAGAGTGATACCCCTTGATGAATTGTTCAATGTTTGTGTTTTAAATGTGTGTGTTTAGATCCATGTCGCAAGGACACAACATCATTAGCCAAGAGGGTGGTAATATGTGTGTATATCTTGTCCAACAACTTATCTATAGCAAAAATCTGATCGCCACTTTAATTGAATTCATCATCAAGCACTTATGGAATGATTTGAGCCCTGGTCATGATCTTGGGGTAAAATTCAACTCCTCCAATGAAATTCGTGTCGTTTGAATTGGGGGGGTCGCTTTGCCAGATTTGGGTTTAGTCAACTTCCTCTATCCTAATGTTAGAATTGAAATGTGGAATGTAAGTAGAGGAAGTGCACAAGTGCACTTTGATAGGATGGTTGTCAAACATATTAGAGAGAGAGAGAGAGAGAATTTGATGGGCTTATTCATAGTAGTAACCTTCGAGGCCCAAGGGCTTATCAAACTTTCTTCATGACATATTTGAGGGGTATATGAATGCCTAGAAAATGGAAGAGAAGGAAGGTGGGATGAAGATAAGAGCGGAAATGGAAATGAGAAAGAACTAGTCTTCACATTGGGTTCAACAAATTTGTACGCACTAGAAAGCACAGGGTGGCTTTCCATGCATACTTGACTCCCCATGGGTTAACGACCGAAGTAGATGACGCATGGATGACATGATGATGGGGGGTCATGAGATTATCATGAAGTCAATGGAAGGTGATTGGAGAAATAAGGGCATGAATGGATAGAGATCGAGGGTGAGGTGGATAGATGATCCTCCACCAATGAACTCGTGAGAGCTCAGCTTGCTTGTCGAGGAAAGAGAAGCTTCTACCTATCTCTTCCTAAGGATTATTAGGATCAAGGTTGATCATAATATGTAATTCTTGATCTATGATAGTGTGAAAGAGCATACTAAAACCAGGTTGGAGTATTCATGGGAAGTGTTTGTTCCTCTCTAGATACTCTTGTCTTGATTGGGTCATGCAAGAGGTGATAAGATAAGAAAGATGAAGGTAGACCCAAGGTTAAGATAAATCAGATCCCCAAGGGGTGATTAAATCTTCTGAGAAGGTGTAATGGTGGAAGCATAGGAGGTGGTAGTGGCATGTGATCATCCAGAACATATAATTGTCTAACAATCAACATTGGTCAAGGGCTAGAGTGAAAAAAGTCATCTCAACTCGGAAAGGATATCGTGTTGAATGTTCTCTGGCTCTAAAGGCTAAATAACACGTAAGAATCATCCTACATTACCAAGAAAGACTTGGCTATCCAAATTCATCCAAGGGTGTAAGGGACTAATTGTCTTGTGGCACTAGCTAAATCTAGAGCACAGTGTGGTTGTAACTTGAACTGAGGTTGTCTGGATGTAACAGCTTGGGATGGAGCCATATGGTGGTGTCTTGACTTATTCAGGCGTCGTACAAAGTGTGTTTAACAAATGTTTTGAAAGTGAATGCTCAATACCCTATGGATCAGCAAGTTATTTTGATTTAGTGGTGTTTTTTAGCATTGATATGGTTGTGGAATGTTTTTTGTGGTGTTTTCAAGTGAATGCTTAATCAATATAAATTGAAACCAAATGGATAGCTTAGTGGAAGTAAAAATAATTACCAATTAATCATATTTTACGCAAAGCATACCAAAAAAAACACATGTACATTGATTTCGTACACAACTAACAAACAAATTCATATGCAGATGCAAGACCTTTTTGTTGTTTTTTGAATGGTTCAAATGAATGGGTGCAAGCTAATCTAAATCACAGTTGTAACTATGGATGTTTTTTAAGAAAAAAAATGATGTGACAATTTGCATAAAAGAAACCTAAAATTTTCAAGTCTATTTTAAAATGAATGTAAAAACAATATGTTATGCTCCTTTTTTTGTTATTTTATGAAAAGCAAAACGACTAGACATATCTGAAGGCTAAATGACAAAGTTAATTTCAAAGCTACAACACACATATATGATAGTTGGTCCCTGATATGAGACAATTTCAAAGAGAGGAATGATATTAAACTAGTGCTCTTTTCAAAAACAAAATCTGAAAGTTACTCTTTTCTCTTTTTAATAAAAATGGATGAATACGACTATAAATGGTTAAAACCCTAGGTGTGATGATGCAAATAATGTAAAACAAATGTGGAGCTAAATACCAGTGTTAAATTTTCCCAGAACATAAAAGGATCTAAAGCTAGACTGTGAACATTGAGAATGCAAATGATGAATCAAAATTAAATCTTTTGAATTCCTTTTTTCAATGATTTTTCTGAAAATAAAATGATTGATGAACTCACAAGATTTAAACTAAATTATGATAAAGAAACAAACAAATAATGTCTCTCCCTATGATGGAACCAGTTAAACTAAATTGGTTCTTTTGCCCTTAGAAAACTCTCCATCAATGCACTTAATAGCGGCAGTAATGGAGCAAAGAGAAATGGAGAGATTCGATTGAATATGAAAGCAAGATACGGGAGGGGTCAATAGGTGAACATGGTCCAATAGTTGACATGAGTTTTGATCACACAATACCCAATAGTTGTTATAGTACCACATCATAGTTGTGATAGTATTATTTAGTGGTTATTTATTTTTGACATAATAATTATATAGACTAGCCAATCACATCATGACATGTAAGACCTCCCACACATGTACAAGTATTAAAAATTCAATGTTCAAGCATTATCAACCATGATCAAGTATTGGTTTCCACCATGGTTGTAGTGTAACTCAAATTTATTATTTTAAATCAATTCAAAATATGGCTTTCCCTCTAATTAAACAGTTCAAAGAAAAAATATAAGCCAAGGCAAATATGAACTATATATTGGTAAAAAAATCGTAATCCCACATGGTAAACAACTGATTTTATGGACCCCTTAACTTAGCATGTATTGCTACTAGCCCCTCTCCCCTAGCAACATATTGGGGCTGGCTTAAAGAGGGAAAAAGTACAGTTTGAAATCCGTTTATATCTCCCTTGTTGTGGTAGCAACTAGCAGACAAATCCCTGAGAGTGCTTAGGACTGGAAGTAATCTTATGACTTGGCTTGGTCTCTTTCTCTCTAACTCAAAAGTTGCAGCAGGTATGTCATCTTTGGTTCCGAAAGAATAAGCTCTAGTGATTCAAATTCTAGAGAGGTGCAAATAATCGCACAAATTTTCTTAAAATAGAAGCTTTCAATTAATCAAAATCTCAATTAGAGGTCAAACTTTGACCTATGGTCAAGATTAGATCATGAGGGAGTAAATTGGAGTGAAGTGGAGGATTGAAGAAACAAATTGAGGCTAAAATGAGGCAAAATGTGGTTGTGACTTAAGAATAACTCCAAAAATCATGTACATGCAACACAAGGAAAAGGACATGCAAAGCATGACAAAACCATCGGTATCAGTAGGAGGCGATTAACGAAACCACCATAAGGGGAAACAAAACCACCATGGCAATGAATGGGGATGACACGACGGTTGGCGCAACTGCTTTGTGTGTGTGTGAACCATTGCGGCGTGGGTGCGAATCGCCGCAGCAGTTTTGGCACAAACTTCAAAGGGCTTGAAAATAGGGGAAAAAGGTAATTTCTTTCTTCCTAGCAGGCAAGGTAGGCTAGAAAGAGCTAAGTAGAGACCAATTAACAGGGGTAAAGGGGGAGAAATTGGTCTGATCATTTGAACCATTTTGTCATGTTTTTGGAGGTCCTCGTTCATCATCATTGGTTATTTAAAATATTGCATTGTATAAAAATGGTTATGTACAAATACCACCTAATCGAGCATTATAATGTGTTGGAATTGTGAATTTTGCTTACTTAGATAACATATGAAAATAATATTTGATTATGCTTAAAGGGGAATTAGGGTATTGGAAAAACCGTAAGAGGATGAATATTAGCCCTAAAATTACCAACGAGGGGTTTAAATCTAAACCCCTTGGGGCAAACAAGGAAATCATAGGTTGCATGTAAGTTAAACAAGTGAGTTTACCATAATGTAATGCTAAATATTAGGTTTAATCTAAATAAAGCATTAAACAAATGTGTAAATATTAAGATCATATAACAACATATGACAATAAACTCTCATATCCTAAATCGTGTCTGGATAAAATACAGTAAATTACACTGGCATAGATGAGTTAAGAATGTTAAATACTAGGGTTATAGAGCATTACATTGATTTGAGACTAGTTCTATGTAGGAAAAAGCCACAAATCTCCAACAAAGCTGCAAGAGTGACGTTCTCCTATATGGACAACTTTGTCCTTATGGCTCTGCTTTGGATCTCACTTCTGGCATTGTGCTCCTTTGTGTGTGTAACTTCGTCTTCTATGTTTGAAGTTCCGTGATCGCAGTTGTGCGACTAATTAGGAATTCTTCTTCTTCTTCTTCTTCTTCTTCTTAGGAACTTAAAAAGGGGTTTGTGGAACCCACCATACCTACATAGCAATACTTTGAAGGGCATCAAACTCTCGTAGTTCCTTGTCTGATGCATGTGTGCACGATTTATATTACAATGTGTTTGGTAATGAAGACCCTAATTAGCACCTTTGGTACTTGGCAAGGATCCTTGGTATTTGAGATATAACTTTGTGAATCGGCTTAGGGCAACCTTGTAGGATATGTGCAGACTAAGCGCTGAATGAATAAGCTTAAAAGAATGATATGACAATTGGGTGCTTTGTTACAATTTCCTAGGTAGCCCAAATATGTGAGAGGTGGGGCCCTTAAAATGGATTATGTGAATGGGCATATATAAGTGACTCTTGCAACAAGATTTTCTGCTCAAATGACACATGACCGATTTGGCTAACTTGTGTATTTGAAAATGTGACTATTAGAGCTTTGGAGGATGAAGTCATCAGCTCAAGGCAAAGTCAACTAGGGGACTCTATTTAACATGGTTGACTTTGTACAAGTGGAGTGCACAATGCAAACTATCAATTGGAAATGGTGCTCAAATGTTCAAAGATGTATTGTATATTCTAAGAATGAATTTTTGATTGGTCAATAACAAATAAAAAGTGTGACCTAATAGCCGATAGTGTTGGTTAAGCAAGGGATGTGAAGAACTTAATCAATTTAGTGCCCACTGAGTTATGGTTTAAAATAAGTGAAAAGGGTTAATCGCCAAACGTCATAAGTCCATATTTAAGTATCTATAAGGTCAAAGTGAGAAGAAGGCATACAAGTACAGAAGCACCATCCCAGAGATCATGATACATACACTAGTCCATAGACATCGAAAAAACAAATGTCATCATCAGATTGCAAGTCAAAACCCCATAGGACATACTCATAGATCCTAAAACAAACCTATCCTCTAGCGAACAAACCATCCTACATTCACTTTCCAAATCCCAAATTTTGCAAATATTGTGACAACACGTTGCACAACTTCCTCAACCATTTTTAGCCCATTGCATGCAATCTAAGCCCGAAGAACAATGATTTCGTTCTAAACCATAACCTTAATTGTACTTTCACTCTTACGTCAGTTGATTATTGTATGATTTGGTTTCCTTATATAATGTAAGATTGATTTGTATGTTCTTATTTTAAATTATCCTTTCATTCAAATAAAATCTAATTAAGAACATAAGCCCCAATGTTGATATTACTGCCATTCTTCACTCTTAGAAATCGATTAATTATGTATGTAATTATTTAGTCATATAATTATAACTAATCTTAGAATTGCAACAAATACATTTATATACTTACGTGTTCCTAGACATGAATAAAATATTATTATGTTATTAGCTTGCATATTCATACCTAAGTATATCATTATCATTGACTTAGTTCCAATTATAAATTATTCTTATATGTTCAACAACATTTCAATATTATTGTTCTTCAAAGCCATTATCTAGCCGATGTACCATTTAATTGATTAAATTATTGAAATGTGACTAGTTAAAGTATACGACTAAATTAACAAGTAATTACATTCATATGACATTTAATGCATCGATTTCACACACACGAGATGTAAGAAAAGTAAATGCAACCAACACATGATTCATGTGTGCTCAGTTCCTTAATTGGGTATAGCAATCTGTTATCACTCTCATCGACATGTTCCATTCCTCGTATGTGCTCCACATGGAATGGATCTCGCAAAACCGACGTATAAGCATTAGTAGTATGTATGAATCAATAATATTTATCAACAGAAAAATCCATCAATAGATAGAATTAAATTCAACATAGCATTTAGTTTCGTATAATTCATGGAAACGATGAACACAATTTAAATATTGCATGATCCATACATACTAGATTTAAATTATGGCACTCAAAATAATCACAACACTATTTTGTATTACAATGCAAGGTTTATAAAGTCCAAACTACACGGGCACTCAATGTTATTCACAGGTTCAGTATAAATTAAGCTGTGACACTCATATGTTGCACAATTGGCAGAACTAGCAAGAGCGTGCATTACTCAACGTGATTGTGATGAACATTTCTGCACATGATTCTCTGTTTTCTACCACCTATATACTGATAGTCATAGTGTTTCAGAGGATAAAACTCTATGCAAAACCACGACAAACTTGCTCCATGTATCTATGGCATTATGCACTTTTGCACACCTTTTGCTAAGTAATTCCTACAATCAAAAGGACTCGAATGTATATATTTAGAGCAGTGAAAGTGATATTTTTCTTGCTTAGTCTTTCATGTGACAAACCCAAAAAGATCACGGCTTAGTCTTCTCCTCTATCACCTAACCAAATCATGACGACCTGGGAGGCTTCACTTGAAATTTGACTATGGACTAACAAAAACCTTCTGCTCTATCACCTAAAGATAACCAAATAGTGAAAACTTGGGAGGCTCCATTTGACGTTTGACCATGAACTAACAAAAACCCTTCGTAAATATTCGTTGTCATCCCTAAAATACTAGCTGATAATATTAAGAGGTCATAGAAGTTTCTTCATATTACCACTACTCCATCCCAGTAGCACTGTGCCATAACCATCCTATTCCAGGTATGTGCCAGCTACAAGCAGGAGAATGAGTTACATTTGAAAACTTGTAAATGCCGAGGAGCCCACATCTTTTGGGCATTGGCAAAAGCCCATCCATGTTTATCCCTGAGAGAGTGGGGAATATTTAAACACTGAATTTATTTGCCTGTCCTTACTTTATTCTTAATTGTTGAATGGTGATTGTACAGTTCGATAAATTATATGATGTTCCAAGTTGTGGCATTCTTTATGGGAAGTGGAAAACACCATCATGCTTTCCTGAAATCCATAAACCTGCATAACAAAATGGGAACTTCTTTGTTTACACTTCAAACTTAAGAAGAACTTCAGATACAAACCAGCTGTCATAATAACCAAAATTATCATATATACCCTACAAGCAGTTTCAGGGGTTCCTGTCAGGGATTTCCAGCCGCAGATACAGCAAAATAATGAGATTGACTGTGTAAGAGTTCCAACTGACGAAGGATTCTACCCGCAGTCTGCCTTTGTGTTGAAGAGCCTTTCTGAGCTAGACCAATTATGTGCATTTGTGCAACAATACCGTATTTGTTTCTGTATTCTGCCATGCTGAAGAATTTCTCACACAGATTAGCACATATCTCCTGGACCTCTGGTGTACCACTGCTAATTAGTCCAATTACAGCAAGAACACCATCTCCATTTTCCTGAGCAATTAAGCGATATCCAAATTCACTATCTCTTACATCATCACCAACAAGTGTAGTCAGCGCACGAAGTGCTGCAAGCACACATGACATCTTCTGCTCCTTCAAGACCTGTACAAGAGGCTTGACAGCACCTGCTTCTAAAAGACAGTTAGTGTCCTCTATGCTGCAAACTCCACGATGTAACTTACATACAACGGGCCTTGATGAGAAACAACTCCAGCATGATGGAGGAACAGGTATTTTACTCAAGCTTGGCGTGCTTTTTGAAAAGTGGTATAATGCTCTAGCTGCCCACTCCTTTGTGAGGCTCCTTCCTGCACTTAATAGGCTAACCATCTTCTGGATAACCTTCATCTCTGCAAGTTTTGGCTGGTGTTCCTTTTTCAAACAGAATCTCAAAAGAGCACCGACACTGGCCTCCACAACTATATCATTTACATTTTCTAGGAGCTTCACTAATCGAGGCATAATATTAGCATGTAGTAAAGATTCCAATATCTGATTATCTTCTGGAGGAAGATCTGCCAAAATAGATGCAGCAACAGCATGATCTGACTCAGCATATCCTTCTTTAAGCATGTCAAGAATGATGTTCAAGCTTCCCTGTTGGTTATTCAGTGCAGAACAAGCATCACCTCCAAACGTTCTCGACAGAAAACTAAATAGCTCTACTGCTCTTTCTTTGACCCTCTGATCTGTAACCGTCATCCACAGATTTATGAGCAAATTAAATGCATCTCTCTCTTTCATCTTTGTTTTGGCAGTAATGCTTATTTTGTTTCCATTTGCCAATCCTATCATCCCTTGCAATATATAGTAATGAACATCGGGTGCTGTGATAGGCCCCATCAGGGAGAGGAACATGACTATCAGCTCTTCCAACTCAGCCTCCCGATCAGACTTCCCTGCATAGTCCTCTACAGTTGCACTAAATATGTTGGCAAGTACATGTGCAGCACCTGTTTTAACTGTTTCTGAAGATTTTACAGAATTCAATTGCTTCACAAGGATTTGAATACCTCCAACATTTTCAAGTTTTCTGCTTATAGATGAGACAGATGACAGACTTTCAAGGGCATTTATTGCTGCAAGACACCCTTCATGATTCTCAGTGTTGTCATTGTTCATCATCTCTATAAGAGTGGAAATTGTTTCAGTGGTTGCTACAATTTCTTTGCTACTGTCAGGCATATGCAAGCGGCCAAGAGTTTTAGCCATTAAAATCTGAGACGCATACTCACCTGCAAAATATAAACCACAAATGGTTAAAATGAAGAGATATCAATACAAAAGCTACCATGTGGGTGCCAGCATTGGATTATCCTTATTGAAGTTATATTTGTGATTAGTAACTTTTCCAGCATAGATTGAAATGATTCACATGTAGGCCTCTAATTTGGAAAATATTTCCTTGCAACAAAAGCCGAAAATGACTACCATGAATCATTGAGAGTTCTTAGTTTTTAAGCATGCCCCTTTAAGCGATACTTTACACTTGTCTACAATAATGGCAAGTGAAATCACTGGATGCCATACTGAAAGACTCAAAATGTTAAACAATTGGGTCTCTGTTCCTCTGGAAATGAACTTAGTCCTGGGAACATTATTTGTAAACATTTGTGCTTTGTTGCAATAGAAGATATAAGGTGGCAAGAATGTGTACCAATATCCTTGAAGAAGCAGTCACTTGCAGTGACATTGCACTTAACCAAGATATACAATATACCTAACATTGCCAACCTGTAGGCTGTAGCCATAATCATTGTAGAAGAGTGAAAAGGATATAATAAGAAATATGGGCAGTAGGCGGTGGCCATGGAAATAAATCTTGCCAAGCAGCAAGCCAGAGTTAAAGAATAGCCCGAAAATTGGGAAATGTTTAAGGGTCTGGAGAAAGAAAATTCCATATCAAAATTCAAGATTCTACAACTACATGCTGGTTTCTAGGCGAAGGTCAAATCTGAAAGATTAACAAGAAAGTAAATGTGGCAGCCAAAAGGTATGCTTAGTGTATGGGACTTCGGAATGGGATTGCAGTTCCTAGATGCAAACTGAGCCTACTCCAGCTGAACCCCACAATACCACTGCATAGATTTCCGCAGCAACAGTGGCCAATGTAGCGAGGGAAATAGATGTATAAACTTGAAGTGTGTATGGTGTTTGTGCAATAAATCATGAGCTAAATACAAGAATGATAAATCAAGATGTAATTTAGTTAAGACACTCGTTTTAATTTTTGGTGCAGTGTTGGACCTGTTGGTTATAATAGGGTTCTGTACAGACCATTGTGATCAAACAATGTACCTATCATATTCCCTCTTTACATTCTTAGTTCTCCACACAGCTCTCCATTGAGATCCATACAAATATTTCTATGTGAGTCAAGGCTTAGTATGTTGCAAAACATGTATATTATAAGATTAAAGAAAACAATCCTACTCATTTGATATAGTGTTAAGTCATTATCTGTGTATAATTATTCAAATCTTTTTTTAAAAGTCTGTGCACATATTTAATGAAGCTAATCCTTCAGGTTCAAGTTATTTGATGTAGAACTAAGTAGCTACATCCTAGATCAGAATTATCCAATCTTTCTTTAAGTTATTTAATGTAGAATTAAGTAGCTACATCCTAGATCAGATAAATCTAATCTTGCATAGATGACTACAAGCTCTTTTTTCATGAAGCTCCTTTTGTGAAAAGTTAACCATAACTGACGAGGTTTTCAGTGTCCATGAAATTGTTAAACATGTTTTGCAATAAACTGTGCACAAGATTTTAATTAATGCTTTGGATCAAACTCTATGATCCGTCATCGGGATGAAAAAGATATGTAATCCAGTAAAATAAGTTGATGCCATTTATGGGTCAACTTAGGAGAGAGAAAAATTAAATGGACTAGATGTTAGCACCATTAAATAGTTTTGAACACTAATTTTAAATTATTAAATGCCAACTCCTCCTTAGGTGGTGATGGGTCTTTTTAGCATATTGACAATTGGCCTCCATGAGTGGCTTAATCCCAAGCTCTTGTCTCTATTCAGATTTTGAGTAGGCTTGCAAATCTCAACTGCTTCCCTCAAATGCATTTTGAAATAGCACTCCTCCACCTCTAGAACCTTAGCTTTTTCATATGCAGATATGATAGCGGAAAACAATTCTAAAAGGCGCTTGAGAGAAGCAGTTGAGATTTGCAAGCATACTCAAAATTTGAATAGAGATGAAGGCTTAGGCCACTCGTGGAGGCCAACCATCAATACGCTAGAAAGACCCATCACCTAAGAAGAAGTGGGTATTTAATAATTATGAATAAGTAGTTAAGACTATTTAATGGTGATCATGGCTAGTTCATATAAATGGCATCAATATACTTTGCTAGAGTTAAGAATGTGAGGATCTCTAGTCTCCAATCCATATATACCTTTTTCATCCTAATGGATTACCAAGTGTGATTTGAAACATTAATTAAAAATCTTCTACACATTTTATTTCAAAAGCTTATTTCATAACTGACATTTCAAAAAGAAACAACCAAACTGAATCTTGTGCTTAAAGTTAAAAGTAGACAAGAACATTTAATTTGCACAATTATCTTGAAATGTATTTCACTTCCTCTTGGCTGTTCAATTAATCAATGGTTATTCTTACCTTCAATCAATCGCGATACTAGTGGGTTCATTATATTAGCTTCTGCCATTGTAATAACATCATTATCACTCTTTGGCAAGTTCTCAAGTATGGAACCGACATTTTCAGCAAACTCCTCTTCTTGGATGAGAGTCACGAGAAAGAGGACTGCATTCCGTGCATGACCAATTTTTTCAGCAATATCTTGATTTTCTGACAGTAACCTCATTAAGTATACAGATTGAGGAGCCTCCTCTTTTTGTCGTGCAAGGCAATGCACAATCAAATCAATGATTCCATTTTCCGCCATGATCCCCTGCCAATACTCAACATTAGATGGTATACAAAATTTCATTAAAGAAAACTTCATAGAGAATTAATGGAGGTACATGCCTTCTAAATTTGGGAAAAAACTCAGCATTCAAATATAGAACTGCAAACTAATCATTGAAAGCCACATAACATCTTCTTTAGATATTCTCCATAAAGCAAGAAAAATATTCAGAGGTTCATGTATCTGGCCTGGATAGCTGGATTGAAAACTAAGGGTGAATGGTCATTTTTTCCAATTTATATGAGAAAGAAAGTGATATGGGAAAATCTTGAAGAGACCAAACAGATGCAAAATAGGAAAATGAAGAAAAATTGAGAAATTAGTCAATTTTGTAAGCAATCCCCTTAACTTTTCATTTTGCAACTCCCAACAAAGCATGTTCACTCTCATCAGAGGATTAAAAAAGGGAAATGTTAGAAAGAATCTTACCACTGAAATCTCTTAAATTCAACGATACAATTGTGAATTGTTTAAAGTGACAATATAAAGCTTCATGTTGAATTTCGAATCTTCAATTTTTTATATTTTAAAAAAATTAAAAATTTAAATCGTTTATTTTATAATTCTAATTTTCATTTTGTTAAAATTTTAAAATTTATAAAATCATTGTATTTTATAAAAAAATTATAATTTTATACTGTTAAAACTTAAAATGTTACAAGTTAACATTTATTTACAAAAATTATTATTTATATATTTATTTATTTTAAATCATAAATCTAATTTAAAATGCTATGTTCCCAGGATACGGGTATGGGTGCAAGTTCGGGTACGGGTTCGATAAGCGGATATGTCAATTTTAAAAAACCCTTGGGTACGATACATTTGTACATATATATTTTTAAAAAATTATATATATATATATATATATACTCATTTTACTTATTTTTTAGTCCATAAGAAATACAAAACTTGAAAAATACAGTACGATCAATGTTCAAAACATTCAATATACTTGAGCTGTTACATTTTCTATTGATATATGAATATTGTATTCGTTTGTGTTTCATCCATTACCTTTGAGATTAATTTTTGTGTTGTGGTGGTGGCCACAAAAGATGTTTATAGGGAGCTCCTAAAGGACCTATTTAATGAGATTGACTCTAACCTACCAATGATAACTAAAGAGGTCAGTCCAATGGTTGGTACTTGCATTCATATTATCCAAAATCACCTTCTAATCCTCCTCAAGGAAGCAGGAAGGAGTCAATATTGTGCCTTGATAGTTTATGGGAAAGGATGCTCTTTGAAACCTTAAGCTATGTAATTTGCCGTTCCAACTTTTTCTATTAGTATTGAAGATCACCTGAGATTTGATCTCATAAATAACTTGTATGGAGGCTCAGATATATGTCCAAATTTCTATGAATAACTTCTTTCCTTGGCCAATTGCGATGATCTGAAATTATTGGCTCAAACATTCTTGATATCCTTCGAATATTTTCTCTTCAATAAACTCTAGGGATTTTAAACAATCTCCAGGTTTACTTGTGGTTATGCCCTCCTAATCTAGTCCTCAATAAAACTGAAGTTTGTTTGACTCAAATTAAAATTAAAAAAAAAAAAATTTATAGAGCCCCCCCATTGCCCAACCTTGCAGGTACATCCAGGTACGCCAAAACATATTTGGGAAGTCCACAATGCGTACTTGGATGCACCAGAGATGTATCAGTACCGTACCCAAGATGTATCAGTACCGTACCCGGGATGTATTCGTACCAGGTACATATTCAGCATAGTTATGCGGGAATGCGTCCCCCCATTTTTGACAAGTATGGGACGTCCCGAACGTCCACGTGGGGGAAACGTTTCCCCCAAGTTTCCTACAATGAACAAAAGCCAGGAAACGTCCTAGGGACGTCTACAGATGTGGGGGATGCCTCAAAAGCGTGGGAAACATTTAGGGGACGTCGGGGACGTTTGGACGTCCTCGAGAAACAGGAAACGTCCTGGGAACGTCTGCAGAGGTGGGGGACGCCTCAGAAGCGTGGGAAACGTTTAGGGGATGTCGTGGACGTCCAGACGTCCCCTACGTCGACTGTCACTTTTTTTTTTTAAAAACACACTTTAAACAATTAAAACTATTTTTTTTATTGTAGATCACTTATAACATAAAAACAACATTCCTAACCTAACCCTAACCCTAAAAGGGCAATTTTATGTTATAAATTTACATTATGGACTCATTTCATATTCACACCAAACAAGAGCAAGAGCAAGAGTGAGAACAAAAGCAAGAGCAAGAGCAAGAGTGAGAGCAAGAGCAAGCAAGAGGTATTTATAATTTTATTTGCTTACAATACTTGTTAAGTCTTTTTTTTAAAATTTAGATTCTACTTGCATTTTTTAGGGGTTGTTTTTTAGCATTTGCATCTACATTCACAATGTAATCATGCATATAGTTTGTAGGATTTAAAAAATGCATATTGCATAGGGTTTGGTTGTAACTGGTTACGTTTTTTTTTTTAATTACATTTTTATTTTTAGTTCAAAATTTATATTATATTTGCAATTTATATTATATTTGCATTTTTTTTGGGGTTGTTTTTAAGTTTTTGTATCTACATTCACAATGTAATCATGTTTATAGTTTGTAGGCTTTTACGAAATGCATATTGGTTACATTTTTTTTAATTACATTTTAAAAGTTAAAACACAAAAAACATATTGCATACCGGTAACTGCATAGGGTTTGGTTGTAACTTGTAGTTGTTTTCGTTGTTTATAAATTAAAATTAAAATTATGATCAATGCTTATACTTTTTTAAAAAAATTAATTCATTACATAATAAATCGATCATATAGTTATAGTTGTTTTTAATTCATTACAGCAATCATCACCATGAGTTCTTCTGAGTATGAGTATGAATCAGAGCAAGAGAAGGTTGAACGGGAACTTGAGATAGGAGTCGTGGAAGTGTTGCTGATGCCACAGTGGGGGAAAGTGGAGAAGAGCACAAAATGTAGTGGCAGCGGCAACTGGTAGTTTAGCTGGTAGTGCTACCAATTGCCCCTCTCAAATGTTGTCCAAATTTGCCATTGGACCATTTGATAAGAAGAAGCCATTGCAACAATTTACCCAAATAATTGAGAACCCCAAGTCTGGAGGGGGGAGCAAAGTATGGAAGTGCAACATATGTGCACTGACTTGGCATGGCGAGCATCACTAGGACCAATGCACACTTGTTGCACCTTACAGGAAGGGGGGTTGGCACTTGTAAGAGTCTTTCACTAGAGTAGAGAGCTGAGATGGTGAGAATCTTCAATGAAAATACCACGAACAACGTGTACCAGAAGTTTGTGGTTCTACAACTAACACTCCTTTGAGCTCTCATAGGACTGGCAGACATAGTAATACTTTGGCTAGTTTTAGTTTTGGAGTGTCAGAAGTGGAAAGCAGAGGGAAGAGAAAGGCCATGGGGGCAGCCCCCAATTCAGTTGTAGACATGTTTGATTCAAACGCAAGGGAAGAGGCAGATGATGTTATTGGGAAATTTTTCTATACTACTGGGATTCCATTTAATGCCGCTCGCTCTCCTTATTACAAGGAGGCTATGGCTAAGGTTGCAAAAGCAGCTACAAGTTATGTGCCTCCTGGAGACACAAAACTGAGGACAACAATCTTGGATAGAAACTATTCCAAGGTTAATCTGATGATGGAGGAGATGAAGGTGACATGGGTGTCACATGGATGTAGCATTATCATGGATGGATGGACGGATATTAGACATCGTCCTCTCATCAATATCATTGTCTCTTACAAAGATGGACCGTACTTCTTGAGAGCAATTGATTGTTCTGGGAAGCAGGAAAGATGTTGAGTTCCAATATCAGATTTTGAAGGATGTCATTGAGGAGGTTGGACCTTCAAACGTTGTACAGGTTGTCACAGATGCAACTTATGTGTGCAAAGCAGCAGGCAAGCTAGTGGAGTGGGAGTATAGGCATATTTATTGGACTCCATGTTGTGTGCATGCCATGAACAATGCATTGAAAGACATAGGGAAGATTCAGTGGGTCAACCAGATAGTGAATGAGGCCAGGGACATGCAGAAGTTCATATGTAATCACCACACATCATTGGCACTTTTTCGAAAATTTTCGAAGAAGGAATTTCTGAAACCAGTTGACACCCGCTTTGCATCCTATTTTATTTTGTTGGAGAGGATGTCTGAGTTGCAAGAGCCCCTACAAATTATGATTATGACACGGGATTGGACTAGGTGGCGTGAGTCCAAGACAGAGTCAAGGGAAAAGAGTGAAGGAAGTGGTGTTGAGGGAAACATTTTGGGTTGATATGAAATACATCATATCAATCATAGCTCCAGTTTTTAGTGTCAGCAAATATGGGGATTCTAATGCAGCCCCAATCTTGGTGAGATCTATGAGTGCATTGACAACATGCTTGGGCAAATGAAGGCAGTTATTCAGGTGAGGGACCCCGCACTTTGGAGTTCTATAATGAACATAAACAGCCCATTATTCAGCAGAGATGGGAGAAGTTGAACACCCCCTCTTCATATGGTTGCGTATGCACTGAATCCCAAATGGTATGTGGAGAGGCCAGGCAGAGTTATCCCATTGGATGATGATGAGGTGAAGAAGGGCCTTATGGAGGCCTTTAAAAAAATGTACAGTCCACAAGAGGCTTCACAGATCAGGTTGGAGTGGCTCGACTTCACTGAACTTGATGGGTACAAAACATCAGCAAAGGCATGGACAAGGTAACATTGGCACATGAGAAGCCAGTGAGTTGGTGGCGACTGTATGGGCTTCTAGGACTGTTGCGACCACTTGCCATTCGCCTCCTTTCCCAGGTTTCTAGCTCCTTTGCCTCTGAGAGGAACTGGTCTACATATGGTTGGATCCACTATGTTAAGAGGAATAGGCTTACCTCTACGAGAGCGGAGAAGCTTGTAAAGCTGTACACAGTGCTTTGCGTCTTATGGATCGCAAGACACCTGAGTACAAACAAACCCCAGCATTACGGTGGGATGTAGATCCCGAGGAGCCAAAGGCAGATTAGAAGAGGACAATACTATCCAGCAGAATTGATTGGGCTTACCTTTGAGGACGAGGATGCTAGTTCTTATACGAGCCAGGAATTCATGGATATTGCTTCAAGATGTTGATTCTGATTTTTAGGTTGATACTTGTAGTTGTCATCTTTTTTTTGTAATATTGACAATAGACAATTGTTTGGTGTATTTGGATATGAGATTAATGATATGAATATCAGCTATTGTCACTTGCATCAATCATAATTTAGAATGGTTTTATAATTTATTTCAGCTTGTCTCAAATTCAAAATTCAAATATGTATTATGAATTTATGACATTAACATATTGATATTATGGTATTAAGGACTGTATTTGATGTTTATGAGTTCAAGTTTCACCCATTATTTAAATCTCAAATGGTTTTATCACTCAGCTTATTTATATATGTTTAGTCACTATATCTTTATATTTTAAATATTTATATATTTTTAATTAGCCATCCCCCCAAGATACCCCCCCCGTCGCCCCCAACATTTAGAACTTGTTAGTGATAGCCAGGTACACATTGTCTTAGTCAACAATACAATTAAGGGGTCCTAAGAAAAGAGTTCATGATTGCTAACACCTATCAACAGTATTGCATATCACCCTCAGGTTCGAAAATCAGATTAGGTTCGGAAGGGCTACCAAAAAATCCGTTAATTCGGAGTTCTCGAAAAAATCCGAAAAAATACGGAAAAGATCCGGTTCGGAATATATAAACTTATATTATTATAAATTTATATTATTGTATACTTATATTATTATATATAGACAAATCATACAAAAAAGCATCCATCTACCATAATCATCATCATCATAATGATTCTTTCAAAAGATTGCAAGAAGTTGCTTGGTCCAAAAAGGTACAAAAATGGATTTTATGAAAATAAGAAAAATATTTGCCATCAATGCGTAGAGCTCGAGAAAATATACACTTTTAGAGAAGACGACACCTAAAATGGAGCCAAAGAATGAAAGTTATGGCACATGCAAGTTTTTGCAATAGATGGAAAGATTTGTATAGTATACATTCACATGAATGTGCAAGGAACTATACTTTTGCGCAACCTACAGGGGATTTTTTCGCTAGAAGAATCCAAAACAGGCTTAAAAATTATGCCAAAAACAAAAAAAAAAAAATTCCCTGCAAAAAGTGGCCAACACAAGGACCGGATTTATTCATGTTGCTTCAAAAAAATTTTTGGTTCGAACCAGATTTCATACAAATCCGGCCGAACCTGGTAACTATGATCGAATAACAAGGTTTAAATCTTTACGTCATTCAATTTATAGATTCTCTACAAGGGATGATCTTGGCTACTCAATTATGATCATAAACACTTTCAATTGAAAAGACACAAAGTGCGACCTAATCCTATTTTTAAAAAGAGGATTCTTGCTACTATTTTGGAATTGATTTTATTATCTTAAATGTTTATTTGAATTCCAACGGATCTTCGCGTATATAGTGGTAATAAGGGAGCCTCCATATGTTAATCAAAAAGCAATTGATTAAAATGCACCTGTGTAGTACATTGACTAGGCGGTCAATCAAATGATATAACAATGATAAAATGACCAAACAAGTCATTTTTCATCGAGGGCATATTGACAAGAGAGACAAATTGCGAGGAAAAACCACCTATTTTGTGCATTAAGATTTTGAGGTCACAGGAGGTACTAGAGCACTTGAAAGAAACATTCAGCTCAACTGAATGTAATAGCCCCAAACTACAAGGTTTTACACCCAGCAATTGAAGATAAGACCCCTATTTCACTCTCAGCATTTATTAGTGTTAGATCAGCATTATATTTAGGTCAAGGAATCAATTCTTGCATATTCAGTGACGTAGAAAAGGATTTGATTTCAGTCCGAATGCTCTAGCAGACACACATCTTAAATACATATCTCGCATAAGTCCATATCTGCGAGTAATACACCACTGATTCATAGTACAGTATACAATGACCTATATAATAGCTGTTTGAACGTGATGGTTGTCGAAATAGACCAAATTTGATGGGATGGATTAATCTGATGTTACGGTATAATATGTACCATGCCATGATTTTGTGTCAAGGTTAGTGTTTATGTTAGATATATGTTTAAGTGATGCAAAACACAGCCTATTCATTTAACACAGGTAGCTTATTTTATGAACAAATCAACAATATTAAGGAGATTTGACGTTCAAAAAAAAAACAGTCTAGGTTTTGCTCAAGTCACAGGTGTTCCATACTTGAAAAAATCGATAGGTATTGCAGTTGAAACGGCGCCAAATTTATTTTTATGGCAACACTAAAAGTAGTGAGCATTCCAACACCAATAACCTAGTATTTCAAAAGCATGCACAAGTTGTAAGCTCCAATTTGCAAGATCAGTACGCTAAAAACTTTTGTAACCTGAATTATGGCGCACAACACTGGAAACAAAAGCAATAACTAATAAAGTGGGATTCTGAAATGATTGTGCCACTAAAGTTGGTTTTGTTATTAAAAATGAGCCATGCTTGCATGGTTAAAAGATTTAAATTTGTATGCTAGAAATAGTCAAAGATGAATCCAGCTTGCTAAAAATAGCTCAGAATGGACGAAGTTCTCAACCGAGCAATAGAGGGTAAATGTTGGCTAATATCATTTTGCATAGACTAAAAGAGTAGAGTTGCATGGACTTAAGAGATGTTAGCTATCCTAATTAAGAATTTGAGCCTAACATGCTAACATGCTGCCAGGTCCGATGAATTGCATTTAATCTTTCAAAGGGGAAAATTGAGGGTCCTTAATTAAATCAAATAAATTGCAGCAGACTTTCGATTGCTTCTCAACGTAGCATGCAACAAGAGGTAAAGTCCAAGGAAAAACATAAGAGGATCCAAAAAGAGTGCAAAGCTAAAGAGTAAATATCTACGCCAAGAGGCAGCTTTGTAGAACTAACACTGTGAAACAATCTATTTGCACGCAGCTGCCTAGAAGGGTTTAGACGATTTGATGTTTTTCTAAAAATATTCATGTTAAGGTACTACCAATTGCAGCATGCTGAAGCATTCTCATTGCAGCAGGCTCCAAAAAACTGGCATCATTGGGAACAGGTATTATTTTCATAAATTCTCCATGTTGCATGCTTCCAAAGCAGTTGCAAGGGGCCATGAATAATAAATAAAACTAAAATATCTTGCATGTATGTTGGTTGGTGCAGCTATCATGCAGATGGACGAAGTTGGGACTTTAATCTGCCAGATTTTTATCCTGAAGAAATCATATACACACTCTTGCACACTTGTTTGCTATTGAATCCTACCTTGTACTTGCATCTCTGAATAAAAAACTCCATGTTTGTCTTCTCATAACACTGAAATTTGTATGAGTATTCATCCTGTTTATCAATACCATTGTATTGTTTTGTTGTGGAAATTCTTCCCTATAGCTGATTGTCCCTTACCTAAACCTTTGAATTAATTTTGTTGATTAGAAACTAGATTGTGCAAGTGTGTGGATCTCTATATTTTTTGTATGCAGTAAGAACATATGTGTGTCAAATCATTAGGCTAATGGTATCACCAAGAGCAATTTCTCCATTTCCCACATTCCTTCTCCCTTTTCATTGTCAAAATTATTAATTTTAGTTGATTCACAAGGGAACCAACCCACTCTGAAGGTTCACCTCAGTCATAGGTTACCCACAATTTTGAGGTGTTCCAATTATTGTATGAAGAGAAGATTACAAAAACTGCAGCTCCTTCTCAGAGTAATTTCTGGGTGAAACATTCCTCGTTTTACTAAGCAATGTTTTTATGCATATCGGATTTCATTTGAAAAAGAGTACTCAACCCTCAATTTCAAAAGCTTTGAGGACTGCATTTTTGGTTAAATCAAAAAATAGGGTTGCTGAGTAATTGGCAGCTATTAGCGATTGTGTGAGAAGTTGACAAATTGTCACCATTTTGATCGATGTTTTGTTAGATAATGTGACCAAAGAGCTATTTGAGCAATATGTTGGTCAATTGCTCTAATAGTCAATAGTAGAGGCTTCATTCATATTGGATGAAGCGATTCTTGAACTTGCTGTAGAAGCATAGCTCAACTAGTTATTGATATTGATAGCAATTGTGTGGGGGCTAGAATCACCAATAGATAGAAAGGATAGAACCCACATACTTATCAAAATCCATTGTGTAGAATCACTGGAGTTGATTTACTACTCCATAACTTGGCCAAATATTGTATGGGTACATTCACAGTAAGTTCACAACTAGGGATGATTATGACAAGAATTATTAAAGAGAGCATCACCTCATCATTGAGTATCTATAGGAGGCATGAATTTAACAAGTAGTTAAAGATTTCAAGATGCTAACCTCAAGGAGTAAAAGTTGAAGTCACTTGTATAATGCATAACACTTATTTCTCCTTCTAAATCACTAGTGTGATTATTTTTGTTCATTGCATAATTCCAAAAGCCCTAACAAAGTAGCTAAGTATTGTAGAGTGGGATGATTATGTTCTAATGCCTACATCTACTCCAACCTTTAGGACTAGTGGAGCAAATCCCTATTGATGCTCGCGAACTTGGATGGAGGGTGAATAGCGGTCAAGGTTTGGCGGATAAAAATGTGTGCAGCCATTGTTCACATGCCTTCGTAGGAACCATAGTTGATGGCTAAGACTCCGGGATGACAAACATGGTTCTATAATTTTGGGTATGGATGGTGGTAAAGAAGGCGATCTGGATGGCTAATTAAAAAATATATAAATATTTATAATATAATGAGATATCGAGTGACTAAACTATGATGGAGGATAGAGCTGATTATAAATACTCATTTGCATGAATTGCAACATACTAGTTGAAACTTGAAACTCATAAACATCAAATGAAATTCCTTAAGTGATCATGAAGTGATGTAAGTTACGTTTATGTCAGCCATAGTGAATGCTTAATCTTTTTCCACATCGACATGTTACACAGATAACCAGAGAGCAACTTATGAGGATCTAAGAGAGGAGATGGGTTGGATTGGAACTGAATCATGTCAATGAGGTGATATGGATCACGTGGATGGAAATTGAAAAGTGACAGATTCTATGGAGAAGAAACTCAAAAACATAATTACCTGGGATAGAGACATTGGCATGCAGTTTCGAGAATTTTGGGGACAGTGGGGGAAGATGCAGAATAACGAGATAGAATAAATAAATATTTAAAATATAAAAGATATAGTGACTAAACTATATAAATAAGCTGAAATAAAACCATTTGAGATTTAAATAAGTTGAAACTTGAAATCATAAACATCAAATACATTCCTTAATACTATAATATCAATATGTTAATGTCATAAATTGAAAATTCATAATACATATTTGAATTTTGAATTTGAGACAAGCTGAAATTTCAAATTTCAAATATATTATAAAATAGAAAAGTAAAACCATTCTAAATTACGATTGATCAAGTGACAATAGCTGATATTCATATCATTAATCTCATAGCCAAATACACCAACAATTGTCTATTGTCAATATTACAAAAAAATAGGACAACTACAAGGATCAACCTAAAAATCAGAATCAGCATCTGAAGCAATATCCATGAACTCCTCCTCGTTGGTACTAGCTTCCTCGTCCTCAAAGGTAAGCCCAATCAATCCCCGTTGCACAATATTGTCCTCTTCAACCTGCCTCGGCTCTTCGGGATCTACATCCCACCGTAATGCTAGTGTTTGTTTGTACTCAGGTGTCTTGCGATCTATAAGACGCAAAGCACTGTGTACAGCTACAAGCTTCTCCGCTCTCGCAGAGGTAAGCCTATTCCTCTTAACAGAGTGTATCCAACCATATGTAGACCAGTTCCTCTCAGAGGCAGAGGAGCTAGAAACATGGGAAAGAAGGCGAATGGCAAGTGGTCACAACAGTCCTGGAAGCCCATACAGTCGCCACCAACTCACTGGCTTCTCCTGTGCTATTGTTACCCTATCTTGCTTTTGCTGATGTTTTGTACCCATCAAGTTCAGTGAAGTCGAGCCACTCAAATCTGATCTGTGAAGCCTCCTTTGGAGTGTTCATTTTTTTAAAGGCCTTCATAAGGCCCTTCTTCACCTCATCGTCATCCAATGGGATAACTTTGCCTGGCCTCTCCACATACCATTTGGAATTCAGTGCATACGCAGCCATATGAAAAGGAGTGTTCAACTTCTCCCATCTCCGCTGAATAATGGGTTGTATATGTTCATTATAGAACTCCAAAGTGGAGTCCCTCACCCGAATAGTTGCCTTCATTTACCCAAGCATGTTGTCAATGCACTCGTAGATCCCACCAAGATTGAGGCTGTTAGAATCCTCATATTTGATGACACTAAAAATTGGAGCTATGATTGATATGATGTATTTCATATCAACCCAAAATGTTTCCAACAACACCACTTCACTCTTTTCGCTTGATCTGTCTTGGACTCACGCCACCTAGTCCAATCTTGTGTCATAATCATAATTTGCAGGGGCTCCTGCAACTCAGACATCCTCTCCAACAAAATAAAATAGGATGCAAAGCGAGTGTCAACTGGTTTCAAAAATTCCTTCTTCGCAAAAGTGCCAATGATATGTGGTGATTACATATGAACTTTTGCACATCTCTGGCCTCAATCACTATCTGGTTAACCCACTGAATTTTCCCTATGTCTTTTAGTGCATTGTTCATGGCATGCACACAACATGGAGTCTAATAAATATGCCTATATTCCCACTCCACTAGCTTGTCTGTTGTTCTGCACACATAAGTTGCATCTGAAACAACTTGTACAACGTTTGAAGGTCCAACCTCTTCAATCGCATCCTTTAAAATCTGATACTGAAACTTAGCATCTTTCCGCTTCCCAGAACAATCAATTGCTCTCAAGAAGTATGGTCCATCTTTGCAAGAGACAATGATATTGATGAGAGGACGGTGTCTAATATCTGTCCACCCATCCATGATAATGCTACATCCATGTGACACCCATGTCACCTTCATCTCCTCCATCAATAGATTAACCTTGGAATAGTTTCTATCCAAGATTGTTGTCCTGAGTTTTGTGTCTCTAGGAGGCACATAACTTGTACCTACTTTTGCAACCTTAGCCATAGCCTCCTTGTAATAAGGAGAGTGAGCGGCATTAAATGGAATCCCAACAGCATGGAAAAATTTCCCAATAGCATCATCTACCTCTTCCCTTCCCTTTGAATCAAACATGTCAACAACTGAATTGGGGGCTGCCCCCACGGCCTTGCTCTTCCCTCTGCTTTACACTTCTGACACTCCAAAACTAGAACCAGCCAGAATATTACTATGTTTGCCAATCCTATGAGCGCTCAATGGAGTATTAGCCGTAGAACCACTAACTTCTGACACTTTGTCTGTGGTATTTCCATTGAAGATTCTCACCATCTCAGCTCTCTGCTCTAGTGAAAGGCCCTTACAAGTGCCAACCCCCCTTCCTGTAAGATGCAACAAGTGTGCATTGGTCCTAATGATACTGCCATGCCAAGTCAGTGCACATATGTTGCACTTCCATACTTTGCTCCCCCCTCCAGACTTGGGGTTATCAATTATTTGGGCAAATTGTTGCAATGGCTTCTTCTTATCAAATGGTCCAATGGCAAATTTAAACAACATTTCAGAGGGGCAATTGGTAGCACTACCAACTGAACTACCAGTTGCCGCTGCCACTACATTTTGTGTCCCTTCTTCACTCTCCCCCATTGTGGCATCACCAACTCTTCCACGGCCACCTATCTCGACTTCCCGTTCAACCCTCTCCTACTCTGATTCATGCTCTGATTCGTACTCATACTCAGAAGAAGAACTCATGGTGATATTTGCTGCAATGAATTAAAAACAACCATAACTATATGATTGATTGATTATGTAATGAATTAATTTTTTTTAAAAACGTAGTCAATATGCATTTTTTAAATCGTACAAACTATATGCATGATTATATTGTGAATGTAGATACAGATGTTAAAAAACAACCCCTAAAAAATGCAAAATATAATATAAATTTTAAACTAGAAATAAAATGTAATTAAAAAAAACGTAACCATTTAAGTTTTAAATTTTGCAACCAAACCGTAGGCAAGATGCATTTTTTTAAATCCCACAAACTATATGCATGGTTGCATTATGAATGTAGATGCAAATGCTAAAAAACAACCCCTAAAAAATGCAAATATAATATAAATTTTAAACTAGAAATAAAAATGTAATTAAAAAAAAAACATAACCATTTACATTGTAGTTTGTACAACCAAACCCTATGCAATATGTATTTTTTTAAATCCTACAAACTATATGCATGATTACATTGTGAATGTAGATGCAAATGCTAAAAAACAGCCCCTAACAAATGCAAATATAATCTAAATTAAAAATAATAATAAGTTTAACAAGTATTGTAAGCAAATAAAATTATAAAATTATAAATACCTCTTGCTCCCTATTGTTCTTGCTCTTGCTCTTGCTCTTGGTGTGAATATGAAATGAGCCCATAATGTAAATTTATAACATAAAATAGCACTTTTAGGGTCAGGGTTAGGTTAGGAATGTTACTTTTATGCTATAAGTGTTTTGCAATAAAAAAAAATTGTTCGAGTCTAAAAAGTATGTTTTTTTATTTTTAAAAACGCCAAAACTCGTGGGGCACAAAGGGGACGTCCAGATGTCCCCGGGACGTTTCCTCCACTCTCCAGCCGTCCCTAGGGCGTTTCCCGCCACATATGCACTGTAGGAAACGTGGGGGAAATGTTTCCCCCACGTCCCCAAGACGTCCTGGACGTGTCAAAAATGGGGGGGGGGTGCGTCCCCGCGTAACACTGCTCCTGAACTACAATATTTTGTAGTTCGAGTCTCGAGTCAAGGAGTAAGTGTGTTAGCATGTGAGAGGTATTGGAGTAGTTTTGACCATGTTCAATCAAAGAAAAATAATAGGTTGTTATCAAGGAAGTTGGGGAACCCTGTTTATGTTTGCAGCAATTTGTGATTGCCTATAAGAAAAGTGGCAAAAGATGCATGCACTTCAAAGAAAAAAAAGTTTCGACATGTCCTAGAAGACTCTTCTAATGAAGATGATCTTGATTTTGTCAATGATGAACATGAAGGTGAATCAAGTGATGTTGGCAATGATGATGCATTGTTAGTGATAATGAGATTGAGCCAAGTGCTCTAGATGATTTAGAGTTTTTTGATGTAATAAGTAGGCCTTAGTATGTGATACATAGGAAAGTTCAAGACTCTGATCCATGACTTTTTGAACGCTTTTAAATATTACTATGCAGCTGTGAGCACATGTTTTTCGAAGTTTTTCATTTCAATCACATTATTATGATAGCAACTTTAATAAAATGTGATATTATCTTTCTATTTTGAAATGTGAAATTATCTTTTGTTTTTATATATTTAATCTAAATGAATACTTCTTATAGTCGAATTTAATCACGAATTTTATCGTTGATTTTTTTAGCAACGAATTTTTCACGAATTTAATCATCGGCAAATTCAAACACGAGTTCAAATGCGGCAACTTAGCCATTGGGTATATCAAAAGGATGAGCTTCTTCCACGTATTGACGGGTTTATCAAAAGGGCGAGTATATCAAGGGGTGTAATATATCGATATGGCAATATATAGAACGAGAAACCTATTGGAGTGATACGGAACCAATTCATCTCCTTTGATAGCAAAATGCATTCAATCACATCAATAGTTGGTACAACACTAACCGGGAAGAACACTTGGTTAAAATGGTCAAGACAAGTCAAAAATACTCTCATCTGAACAGCAACTTGTGGTTTGACATTTGTGATAGAGACACAGCTAATTGAATCAACAACAAACCCAGAATTAAAATCTCAAAGCATAAAAATTCCAAGGCATTAACCATGATAAGGGTCTCAGTTGATGGAGAAGTTTTTTGCTACGTACAAGGGTGCAACACTCCATGGGAAGCACTACAAATGTTGAAAGATTTGTGTGATTCCCATTCATAACTGGAATTCATGAAATTGCAGTAAAGGTTGTTCAATCTTGAGCTAAAAAGTGGTTAAGTAATGAGTCTGGCTTCAACAATCCGAGCAATCAAGCATGATGATGAAGTTATTGGTGAAAGAACTGATATATATATATATATATATATATATATATATATATGACTGCCTTCATAAAATTTGCTCTTCCCGCATACTCAACCTATCTAGAGTCTTTACAGGCAAGTAATTTGTTGAAGACACTCACGTTTGATCAATTGGTTGACAAGATGGCTGAAAGAGAAAAGGCCTTAGAAGAATGACTGAAACCACAGGAGAGAGCATTTGTTATGCTCATCAAAAGGGCAACTCTTCCAAGAATGAAGGAAATGACAGAAGTAAAGGAAGATATAGAGGATGAGGAGGTAGAATTGGCAGATACAATGGTCAACGTCAGTGAAATGATGGACAAAATTTGTTTTGCAAATGAAAAGGGAGTCATGAGACTCGTGAATGCAAAACAGCATGGGACAAGATTCAAGCCTATCAAAAACAAAATGAAGTTAACAAGGAAAAGAAAGACATCGCAAAATCAAACTCGGCTCAATTTGCAAGTGAATGTGTGCTTTCAATTTCAAATGAAGTCAATAATGCCTTACCAAATCAATTTGGTTTGATGTTTGGGTCTTAGATATTGGTGCCACGCAACACGACTTTCCAGAGGAATTTTTTTAGGAAATTCATGAAGAAAGTTGTGCTCAGGTATATTTCACAGGTAGAAAAAGCCACCAACCTAAAGGAAGAGGGACAATTCAACTCAATTCACCACAGCTTCTAAATTTCATTTTCCACAACGTTTATACCTTCCTCAACAACAACAAAACTTGTCTTTGGTGCTCATTCGACAAAAAGGCCAATCCATTTTGTTGGATGATGGAAAAGTAAAAATAACAAGAAAATATAATAATGCAATTTTCGTGACTTGATTTGAGGAAGAAAAGTTGCTAAAACTCAAAGGTGAGGCTTCAATTTCAAATAACTTTGCTCATCTTGTTGAAGAAGGAATGTCAACAAGTCTTCTGTGGCATGCAAGATTTGCACATACCAACCACCACGTCATTCAAACAATGCAAAATAATGGCATTTTAGGTTTGTCAACTCTGACCAAAAACACTACAAAACGTGAAGTATGCATCCTAGCCAAACAAGAAAAAGAACCATTTCAAAAAACAGAATGGAAAGCTGAAAAAACATTTCTATTGACCCACTTTGATTTGTGCAGTCTACCAATTCCTTCTAGTGGTAGTCATAAGCACTTTATGTTGTTCAATGATCAATACAACAGGATGACTTTGATCTACTTTCTAAAGAAAAATCAAAAGCTATCAAACAAATTCAAAAGTTTTGAACAAAGAATGAAAATGAAGCACAATCCCACATTGGGACACTCAAGACTAACAACGATGGTGAATTCATATCAAAGGTGTTTGAAGCCTATCTCAAGCAAAATGGGATCAAATATCATCTCATGGTCCCTTACACTCGACACCAAAAAGTAGTAGTTGAAAGAATGAACAAAACTATGGTGACTATGAATCAGACAATGTTGCATTTCAAAGGAGTAAACCTACATTTTTAGGATGAAGCAACTCGAACAACAGTCTATCTTTACAGCAGGTCATCATCAACAACTCTTCAAATGAAGAATTGTTATGAAATAAAGATTGGTGTGGTCATCTTCCTTCAGTGCAACATCTTTGAGTTTTCGGATCCACATGCTACGCATTGATTCCCAAGGAGGAAAGAAATAAGTTGGACAAAAGGAGTCGTGAATGCATCTTTTTGGGATATTCAGAATTCTCAAAGGCATACAAACTATTTGATGGGGTAAAATAAAGCAAGTTTCTCATTACAAGAGTTGTTTTCTGCAGAACTACGAAGGACACAACCAACATTGATTAACAATAGAGTCAACTTGAAAATTTTGTAAAATTTGATGTTTTCAAGGAGAATGAAATGCAGATTCCAAATAGTGAGGGGGGACATGTAAGAAAATGTGGAATTTATTTTGTCTCCTGTAATTGAAAACGAAACTGCCCCTGAGGAAGAAATTGATACTTCATCAAAAGATGAAAACTTGCTTTTGGAGAAAAAGCAAGAAGATGCACGAGCTTCAAGTCAAGAAAATGAGGCACCGGTTGTTCCACGAGCAACACAGAAAAAGATGCCATATGAAGTTAGAAAAACATGTACTAGAAATTCATACAAAATAAATCAGCAATTCGACAAGTTCTTAGAAGAGATTCAAGATAAGCTTAAAAAAACTTTACCTTAGAAGGCCATCCAGAAGAAGAACTCAATATTGCTTTTGATTCATAACCAACTTCCTTCAAACAAGTTGAAAAGTTTGATGCATGGAGAAAAGCAATGAAAATTGAATATGATGCCTTAGTCAAGAATGGAACTTGAGATTTAGTTGATCCTCCACTCCATTGTAAACCCATTGGTTATAAGTGGGTCTTTTGAAACAAATACGAAGCAAATGGCTCACTTAACAAACACAAAGCAAGGCTTGTCACAAAGGGGTATGCTTAAAAAAGGGATTGAGTATAAATAGACCATTGCACCATCAGGGAAATGAACTCCTATTTGTATTTTGTTGGCTTTAGCAATACAAAATGGATGGAAAGTTCATTAGAATGACCTGAAAAATGTTTTTCGAAATGGTGATATCAAAGAAACAATATACATGACTCAACCAGAAGGTTTTGCAGTTGATTGCCAAAAAACAAAAAGTGTGCAAGTTGGAGAAAGCATTGTATGTATTGAAACAAGCCCCAAGAGCGTGATATGAAATTCTCACTAAGCACCTCTTGAATATGAACTTCAATCATTTTGAATTCGGAGATGCAACTCTTTTCGTCAAGACAATCAACAAAACAATTATATATGTGGATGATCTGCTCATAACATGAAGTAATGAAAGGTACATTGCAAAAGTCAAAAAACATAATTGATGAAAGGTTTTGAAATGACATATTTAGATCACCTTCATTACTATTTGGGTATTGCAATGATTCAAACATCTAAGTATCTTTTTATCACACAACAAAAGTATATTGGTGAAATTTTGAGTAAATTTGGAATGACAGACTGTAAATCCTTCAGCAAGCCCATGGAACAAAATTTGAAATTGACATCAAATAATTATAGAGTGTTTGAAGATGCAACTAAGTATAGACAACTCATTGAAAGTTTGACTTGTGTAACCACAACTAGAGTCCCAATGTTTTAAAAATCGGAACCGGACTCGGAACTGGCCGAGGGTCGGATCAAAACCGAACCGGAACCAGACCAGTGCAAACTTTATGAACTGGTTTACTAAAAAATACATAAAATTTTATATTTTTAATGAAAACAATATATTTGAAAGGTTAAAAACCATGATTCCAACAATTACACACAAAATATGTAAAGTTTGCTCTTATATATATGTAAGAAAGGTGTTTATAGCAAAAGGGCACGAGCTCCAAGACCAATACACAATACATTTATCATATATGAGATTCCAAAACAAAATACATAAACAATGAGGCTCTAAATGCTCAATGAGAGGCGTGTGAAGTGAATAGAGGGGAGGGGGTATTTATAACACCAAATTAGGGTTTAAAACAAATAAAAAATAGAAAATGTATTAAAAAAATGTTTTTCTATTAAAATCAATGTATACTGTTGTGCAGGGTCAAACCGGTCAACCAATCCGGTTCTTTGACTGGTTCGCGCAAAAAACTAATAAACTGATCGAACTGTCCGGTTCCGGTTCGGCCAGTTTTTAAAACACTAAACTAGACTAGACATTTCTTTTGTTGGTATTCTTTCTAGATTCATGCAACAACCCTAGCTGCAAAGAGAGTTCTTCGATATCTAAAGAGAACACAAAATTTTGGGCTAAATACTCCAAAGGCTAAAGCAAATTTCAAACTAGTTGGATATACAGATTCAAATTGTGGAGATGATTTTGAAGATGGAAAATCTACTTTAGGTTTCCTGATGAATCAGGGATCAACAATCATCACTTGGAAGTCAAAGAAGCAATCGGTGATAACAATTTCTTCAGCAGAAGTAGAATACATGGCAACTTCAAAGGCAACCAAGTAAATAATATGGCTCGGAAAGATTCTTGTGAATTTATACAAAAACGGGTCTCATCAACATCACTCACATCAGCACTGAATTCCATTTGATTTAGTATTATGTGAAAGATGGCAATGTCAAATTGATACATTATCCAACTGCAAAGCAACCAGCTGACATTATGACAAAAACACTTGGAAAAGAGAAATTTGAAAGTTTTAGAGGCATGTTTCATCTCACTATAACCCCTACAGATTAAGGGGGTATGTAATATTATTGTACATAATATACCAATAATCCCAGGTGTAGTCTTTTGTTTTTTTGTAGAATCTCAATAGTCTTCTTGAAAATGAACTGCACAGCCACATTTGTGGTTATTTATTTGTACTTTGCATCTCATTTAAGAAGTTGAATGAATACGGTTTTGGTTTGCACCAAATTCCTTTTCTAAATTTCTGCAGTCCATTCCCAGCCTGACGTAGGGCAAAAAAACTGGGATCCTTCAACATCAGAATTATTTTAGCTAATAGCCCTTTGATAGGATTTAGCTTTATGTGGATTTTTGCAAAAGTTAAAAGGCCCTCCTTGTTGACGCTTTTATCCACACCTAAATAGCAAGTGAGCCAATTCCTCATTTTTCCTGAAATTTGTTTTTCCAATAAGTGAAGGGGGAGGTCTGGAAGCCCTACAAAAACCAGAATGGTGGATACAATTATAGAAGATGGGTTGAAGTCAGGGAACTGAGAGTTCATGTAGATTACAGTCCCATCCCAGAAGCAAGGTGACCTTTTCAACATGCAATCCCTGTCCAAGATAAAAGAAAAAATGACAATAAAGAAACTAATATCACAGAAACATACTGGGAAATCCTTTAATCATTGTTTGCTAATCAGGCCATCGGCAAGTTTGCATTTGAACACAAACCACTGTACCTGCTAGTGAGGAACAGCATGCACGCTTAGGGGAGAGGAAATGAACAGCACGCAATCAACTGAAAGAACTGGGGCGAGAAATGGCACTCAACCACTCAGAGCAGCAAGAACTATTCCTTCTTTTCCTTCAGAGGAAGAGCACATGAGAGATCTCCTGCAATGTAATCTAATCAGGGGGCCCAGATGGAATGTGCAGATTTGAGGCGGAGCAGATGTCAATTCAAATGCATAGAGGTGCACTCTTGGCAAGTTATAATATTGAGACATGTGAGATAAAGTAAAAGAGGAATGATGGGAACCTCCTCCAATCCTCTACGGAAAAATTTTGATCTTGCGCAGGGTTTGTTTTAGCAGCAGAGAAGCTTAGCTTTGAGGGCTTTACAGAAGGATTTTCATACCTCCATCCCATTCACAAGACCATGGAATGGTCACATTGTGACTCCTCTCTCTAGCAGGTCAAGGAAAACTCCTGTAATGACACCATCTAGTTTAGCAAGGCCTAAGCCACTAATGGGGAGGATCTTTGCAAGCCTGCATGGCACTCTTCCAAAATAAAAGCTTGGCATAACAAGAAGAGAAAAGCCTGCCAATAATAGACAATAAACAGAGAGCCAAACAAAGGAACTGGAACAGATGGAATAAAATTGCTGGACTAGGAGTGGCTCAGGTAAAGACCAAAACATACTGTTATACACACTAGTGGAACTGTAGACCGACCTTGAACTTGTTCCCAAAGAATTGAATCTTTTCAGCTCTCTAGTTACAGTAATACTGTTGATTAATTTATTCATATTATATAATTTGAAAATTGCTACAAGAATAACACTTTGAATGGTACCAGAATATTTGTGTAATTAATGGAGAAAAAGCTACCATGTGAAAATCACTAGCTGACATTTGGTGCCTTACCCAAACCACATGCTCTCAGCAGTCGCCAATGAAAGTTCCATAAGAGATGACTAAACAACGGTAACCAATATCCTGATCTTTCTCAATTTCAAACAGGCATGAAATCGAGAGAAGAACAGATCTTTATAATTCCGTTCAGATAAATCCAGATATCTGTAGAGATCCGAATGTCCTGTATTATTGTCTCTGTATCAAAATAGTTTATTTGAAAAAGCAAGTTTATTTTTCGAAGCATGTCTCAGTGATGAGTCAAAATATTAGTATCTTTTCTGATAAAATGTGTGATTTTGTGGAAACAAACGGGGAAGGGCGAGATGTTGTGCTTATATTGTCAGTGAAGGCGATCTGTGAGATAAAATGCTAAATCATTTAAGGAGAACCTCCTACTGGAGTCTCCATGGAAATCTTATGTTTGAAAAGAAGTTCACAGTAATTATCTAATGCAGTGAAGCCTCCAACCAAATCCATTCCAGCTTATCTACAGTTCTTTAGTTTTCATTTTCTATTGAAGCCAATTACATAAGAAGGAAGTATTTTGATCAAAGTACCTGGTTTTCGGTGTTGTCTTTTGCAAGGATTGCTAGAGTAGAGAATGCTTTGGCCGCCAACTTGCTGGAAGATTTTGTCAATTTCACAAGCCTGGGTATGAGATTCTTATTGGCTACTTTATACTTATTCAAGGAATCCTCTTCACACAAAGCTTGCAAGTCTTGCACTGCCTTCAATTGTTCTTCTTCATTTTCCTCTAAATTGTTAAGAAGCTCGTTTGCATTTTCCAACCTGATATTGTAATTTCTCTCTCTCCATTCCGCAATTGACTGTTTCAGAGCAAAATTTGGTTTCATCTTACAGTTCTTTAACTCAACCCCTGTGGGGCACCTGGTATGGCCTTCATCAAACCATCTCTCAATTGCAGCACGCTCATAGGTCTGACCCGAAGCAATCTGAACTGGATCCCGCATAACATCCTTGGTAATGGGGCAAATAAATGACTGTAAAGGAAGCATAGGAATGTCTCTGTGGGTATTAGACCTGCCATGGCTGGAATCAACCTTATCATAGGAATCAATTCGAACAGGCTTGCGCTTTGAAGTTATTGCTTTCTCTAGCAGAACAATAAACTGTTCCAAATACAAAGAGTGAACCTTTCCCCTCAATTCTACCGCCTCGGTCCTCTCCACCTTCAACTTAGCCAATTCAGTGGAAAAAGCATCACCGTCCAATGGAATTCTTAAACTATCAGCAATTTGTTCTGCAAGATTGCTGCTGAGGGAATAATCAGACACAATTGAATCAAGAGCCCCATCCTCAAAAGAGTTGCAGAGAATATGATCCTTGGACTCTAGTTTTGGCATCCCCTTTTCTATCAACTGTTTCGCCTCAGAAACATGGAATTTTAAGGCATCTGACGAGCCTTCCAGGATAACGTTTTCTAAAAAGACCCCTGATTTTTTTGCACAATTTTTTACTTGATCAATTAGGGTTGAACAACAAGTTAATAAATATAGCGAAGACCTACCGAAAATGTCATGCAGCAGGGTTTCAGTCTTCTTGACCTCGGCTTCCAGATGATCCATCTCCAACGCAGTGTATTCAACTGGCATTATTTCCAAATCTTTCTGAAGCTCTTTCATAACCTGGGCCAAATTCCTTAGAAACCCTCCAAACTGGAGAAGAATACGGTTTACGACATGTTCTTTCTTGGGGCAAACTTCTTCTGCAACTTTGGCCAATCTGCATAGATTTTTATTCATGGTTTTGGCCCATTTTGCAGTCTCGGCAGGAGAAGATGAATTTGCAGTTTCCTCCATGCTTCTGGTCACAAGTTTGTCTCAAAAGTATATTGTCTGGTTAAAAAAGGCTCACCGTACTAACCGCGGGCCATTTTCGTTCTTCAGCGGATGTTTATCTTCTTTGTAATGCGAACCTGGGTCGACTGGAGACTGGCACTTAGGCATGTAACTGGAACGCGGTTTGATTAGATAATTGCTTGACTGGGCATAGGCATCGTTTTTTCTTCCTGTTTTGGAGTCAGCAATGAATTAAAATTAGAAGTTTGGTAGGTGAAGCGTACCGTCCTATGTATTAACTGTTTGATTTGGTTGGCGTTGACTGCACAAGTATAACAGGGCAAAGGCACCAATTCTGGTGCGGGCTCCAATAGTGGAGATAGTGTGACCATTTCAAATAACTATTTAGAATGATATGTGAATTTAATACAATTTGATTGTGATTTATTATATTATTATCAGCTCGTGCCTGGCAAGAATACTATAAATTTCAATGGAGTAGACTAATTTTGCAAAAGTGGCCAATAAGATGCATTTATTTTTGTCAACTTTGGCATATTCTAAAGTTATGACTAATTTTTAAACATTTTTAAAATTAACATATTTATTTTTCTAGGCAATTGATTGGTGTTCAAGGGTGATGTGACTATTTTAATTTTGAGGTCTTATTGCCAAAACAATTTTATTACATTTTAAAGTAATAAAATTTGAACACTGACAAGTGTCCTTATCATTTATATTATATTTTGACAGTCTTTTGCATACTGAATTGAATCATTGAGCATTCAATTTCTACAACATTTGTGAAGCTTCTCTAAGAAGCTATAAGCATGAAAATATTGAACATTATTTTCTTTGTTTTACATTGGTACTTGGCATTGAGACTCCAATGCTGATACGACTGCTACTCTTGAAACTTCTTGTTGCATGCTTAAAAATTCTTCTTTAGGTAACTGTGTTGCATGCGTGAAACTTCAGTCTTGAACATTGGAGCTTGGTGCTTAAGAATGTTGTGGAGCTGTGTTTTCTTTGCAAAGAGACTCTTTAACTATGAATGGATGTCATTCTAAAGTGGTGGATGTCACTTTGGTACATTTTCCTTTCTTCCATATGAATGAAAATATTCAAGCTAGTTCTACTGCTCCTCATCCCAAAGTGTCTTGTTGCAAAGTGATTCAGTTCCAACAAGTTGTGCCCCACCTGGTTGCTCTATCACTTCCTGCTAAAACTATCCCTTCCTAAGAACATGCCCACTACAGAAGTTTAGGTGAATCACGTGTATAATTTGCATTTCTGGTTAGGGCATGGATTTTCTTGCCGTACCACTTATGGAGCAGGGACTTTCACTCCTGCAAACTTGCAGAAACCATAGTTTTCTTGGAGATGAATACACAAAATGATTCGAGTTTGGCACCCACACCTTGCTTAAGCTCTCTTCTTCTATGTACCTGCATGAACTGAAATTTCAATTAATTTTTATGGTTATGTTTCTCTGTTCTATTGGGTAATCAGTAAATCAGCCCCACCTGTTCTATATTCTTCATTAAAAAAAATATGCTAGTTTATAGAAACTTTAGGTAGAATTGCAGTTGAGCTCATAATCACGTGGTGTAAAAACCACATGACCTCATGGATAATCATCAACAATGGATTCAATCTTCCGTAGCCTCTATTTCTAGAAGGGACTATCTAGTCCAAATGTAAAAGTATGCATATTAATCGGCTGACAGAGTATGGTTAAGAAGAACATAAATCGACTGACATGTGAGAGTATTCGACAAAATGCTTACAGAGAATACAATAACTGAATAAGAATAGCACAGAATAGCACCCTTGTAAAGCCAGGGATATCAAAGGATTTTTCAAGAATAAATGTTACGTGATTACTACCACATCACTAATCCTCCTAACCAGGATGTTGTTTTGTTGAACTGAGTAATGACTTAAACAAAAATTCAACCGATTTGACAAAATTCATGAAAAAATTTCCTCACTGACATGTGAAGCCACTGTAATTTGATTGGTTGGTTGCTTGAAAGTCGCATCTGTTTTCAGTGTAGCTAGTGTTATCAGGCTTTGGTGCTGAGAATGGTTACTAGCCTACTTAGCGAAGTTCCATGTTGTAAACAACATTTTTTGAAAATATAAATCCTGATGTTAAGGTATTTAAATATTATTTATGAAGACCAAAAGTTAACCCTAGTGACTCTGAATAGGACTAAAAAACATTAGAGAAAACAACATGGGTTTCATTCCTGTTTTATGTAGCATGGAAAGTAGAGCTTCCATCATTATCCTCACAAGGTATCAATGAGTACTACTATGGGTTGTAATTATCAATATTAGGAGATGTTGATTAGAGTTTGTCTTTGTGTGATTGTGTATACAGGAACATACTTTGTTTGGGAGAATGGCATCCTAGTTGTCATTATTAGGGACAAACAGGATGTTGTTGATGTTATCCTTTAACCATGTCCTCCTTAATTACTCGAGAATACAACTATGTGACACATTAGTTCAGGAATAAATTCCCTTGTCTTTGGGCATTCTCAATCTGCTCGCTTGAGAGTTTCAACAGAAGCTCCATGTCACCAAATTTAGCAAGATGAAGCCAAATTTGTCTTGAAATACTGAAAGTTGTTGTTTTCAAACCAAGTAGTTGAAGAGATACATACCAGAAAGGCCTGATGTCCCCCTCATGGAATTCCTCCTTTGTACACCGATAAAAGAAACACATTTCTAGGAAAATACATGTTGTGAATAATTTCCAATGAGCCGAAATATTTTGGGACTATGAAATATTTTCAACTTAAAAAATTGTTGCTGTCGAACATGCATTAAGAATAGTACACCCTAACAAAATGTTTTCATTAAGACAACAAGTGATGACACTTAGGTTTGAGAAGCCCCTAGAAATCCTAGAGCATAAAATACTACCCATTACTCCAGTGGCCTTCCATGAGGCAGCCAAGCACCAAAGTTTACGCTGATACATCCATGGATATGTTCGATGGGGATAAGATTACACATCTAAACAATTCTGAGAGTGCAGATTTATGTGGGTTTTTTTCCAACTAATAGTTATGGGCACAACAATAGTTTAGTTTTGAAAACCTTCCCTGAAATTAGTTCCTGCTCTTTGAATATGAAAACTAAGTCAAAGGTTATGGGTAAGTATATTATCAAAAAATTGTGCTGGGTAATGGGTATTCTGGATTTTTTCTGATAACGCATTCACACATGAAAGTGTTAACATATTTCATAAATATTTGATAGAGATCAGTGCCAAACGAAAGAATTTGCATAGAGGAGCAATATTTTCACTAATTAAAACTATTTCACAATTGTGACATACCATTTGAGCAATTCATTGAACTCAAATAAAATTTGTACATTAACCAGGTTGTAAACGCTAAGCTTATTGGTGACTGGAAAATAGGCAACTATGAGGATTCGATCACAGCACCAATTGCCTTGTTTTGTTTTTGCTACATTCATTATGCACTGGTACTAAAAAAGTACATTCATTACATTTATTATGCACTGCAACTGTTAAAACTTCCCAACCTTGGCATTACTAAAAATGAGAGAAAAAAATAGGGGATTTATAGTTATGTGTAGTGGAAAGTAGAGCTTCCATGTTTCTCACAAGGTAGCTCAATGCAGTCTGTGTACTAGAAAACCTTACCATTTCAGCACAGGCAGCAGCAGGAGACCTTCCCAACCTTAGCGGAAATTATAACTATTTTTCCAATTTAAATTTATAATCAAGACTATTATCTTTTTCAATCTGAATTGAAAGCAAATCTTAGAAAAATGTGTCATTTTTTAAGATCTAATTTTGTGTTATTGTGTTGTCTATGTTGTCAGGTGTTCACGACTAAGTCTTTTATTACAAACAAAATAATTGCACATCTTACGCAAAGGTACGGATTCGAAACATTACTTGTTTATTGCTTTATGCGATCAATGGACTTTGTTAACAAAAAAACGTAAAAAATTATACTTCACTTTATAATACTTTATAATATAATAATAAATTAACGCTGAGATGGAGACTACTTTCATTTTCTATGATTCATTAATTAATTTAGTGATTTAGTATTGTCTAAGTGTTTGGCATAATGTATGATAAATATTGTATTACACTTATTTTATATTGACATAAATGTTTTTTTTCAATCCGTAAAATAATTATTTGTTTTTCTTTATAAATTGTACATATGGAATTTTATAGAATCAAAATTATAACTCTTTTTCCTATTTAAATTTACAATCAAGTGTATTGTCTTTTTCAATCTTAATTGAAAGTGAATCTTATAAAATTGTGTCATTTTTAAATATCTTATGTTGTGTTATTGTGTTGTCTATGTTGCAGGTGTTCACGACTAAGTGTTTTATTACAAACAAAATACTTGCAGACCTTATGCAAAGGTACGGATTCGAAACATTACTTGTTTATTTCTTTCTGCGCTCAATGGAGTTTGTAAACAAAAAACGTAAACGAACAATAGATCAATATAGAACAACAACCAATCAAACATGTGATGAACCAATAGTTGTAGAAGACTACAAACGAATGCATAGAGTGTAGTACGCTTCCATCGATGACGCTTTAAGTGCAGAAAACTTACTAAGAGAACCAACATTTTCTTACCATGTGGGAGATTTCCTGTTCGATGCATTTCAGGTGCTTCTACACTTTAAATATACATCTTTAGAACTACGTAATGGCATCATCGATCATTTTTTGAATTGTTTAAAAAGAGGCAAACCTGATGCACTAAAATCTTATCAACTGGAATTAGACCCAATGCAATTGCAGATTATGCATGGAATACATGACATAGAAACATATTTCTACGTAGAATGCGATTATCTGCATTGCCTTTTTCCGAAACAACTGAAACAGGACTATGGGGTGACACTTTTTTGCATTAATTGGCTATCTAGATGGTTGAATATACAAATATGTGTTTGGTCTTTTACAAAAAAAATGAATTACCTTCGATTTAATGTAAATAGTCCTCAACTTCCGTACTACATCTTATTCCATGACACAAATCCATTAGCAGGTCACTATGAACCATTATATTGCAAAAAAATGACAACTACAATTTTCCAATGACACATGTGCAACTATCGCGCTCTTGTGGCAAGATCGAATTGAATTGGTCTGCCATTTCAAATGAATTAAATAACTATGGATTGTCTAGACTAGTTACACACCCCTGTGATTGTGGTGAGAGCTTATTCAACTCAATTTACCTCTTAACGAATGGAGAATATGACATACAGTGCTTACGCCATTACATCACTCAATCATTTTGCAATGCAATACTTTCTAGAAATCCTGTAAGCATTTCGTCTCTTAGAAAAACACTTAACAGTCGAATTCATTCGAAAGATACCAAAAATTTTGAATTGGCAAGATTACATTGTGAACTTGGCAACACTTTTCCAACAAGGGAAAATTGAGGGGAAAGAATTCTGCCTGGAATGGGTATCTCTATTACTCAATGTAACAATTAATTTGTGGTCATCGAGTGAAAAAATTATTCTAACCACATATTCCAATTGTGCACAACCCAAAGCAACTTTTAATATAATATATTTTGAAACAGAAACAACACACGTCCACTTTGAACCGCTAACTATGAATCGTCAAAAAGACTCAATTACTAAACAAAATACTCAATGATTGTCTTTGACAACACCACCAAGTAAAACATCCATCTGCTACATGAAGTCTATTGCTCGATGTAGTAATTCAACAATAATCAAAGAAAAATCACAACAAGCAAATTCAAAACCATATAATCAACTATAATATGTAATTCCGGGGACAATTAAACCATCACTTCATCATTTCAAGTCTATTGCTAGAAACAAAAAAACTACAATAATAAGCACACGACGCAATGTAAATATGCCCATTGCAAAAATTTAACAAAAAAATCCAAGACACACCAAAACATGCATGTCCCATCTACAAGCAATTGCATTTTAGCTACAATATGGTGCAATTTACTCAATTAGAAAAACAAACATACATGACTTTGGCTAAAAAGGACAAAGCTATAATGTGTAAGCAAATATGCAAGAAGTGTAAACAAGTCATTGAAAATTGGAAAGATGCCAAAACTTGCATCACCAGACAACATCAAACTGAACAAGTCCTTGTCATGTGTCAAAATGCTTACAGAAACTTGAAGAGTGACTTGTTTCACTTCGAATTGCATTTGCACAAATAAGAGAGCTAGGATACAAAAAACCACAAATAGGAATGACTGGCGCAATCATCAACGTCCCTTCCAATACCAATATAATACAAAAGGCCTTGCCACGATCCTTAGATGAGACACATACAATTGGAGTGGAACTTAAAAGAAGACTTCAATACAAAAACCCTTTCAAAGAAGGCAAAGTACGAGCATACATTATCATGCATGCTTTGCAACAATTATGTAAGAGAAACTTATATCAAATGGAAAAAATACGCATCAAAAAGGATTGGAAGAGACTATTTCATGATATTGACACAAAAAACCACACTCGAGATGAGCTCCAAGACATTGAGAGCACAAGCAGTGAAGACGAAGAAGACGCACCAAATGAAACCATGGTGCATGGATTCACAGAGTCACATTGCATTCGTGATTTGCAAAATAAATTAATACAAGTTGCACCTGCAGAAGGACAACATCCACTTGGTATTTTCAAAGACAAATTTGCTGAAGAAATGAATTTCCCAACACTTTTTTATGGTGATCCTCGACCTGACAATATAACGAATTCATTTTCATATCTTCAAATTGCACATTGGGAATTGCAACATGCAAATCATGCTTTTGCTTATCATACAACAAACATTTTCTTCAAAGCGCTTAAGATTATCATAGGCCAGGTGTCGAGAACCATGTGGGTGAGGATAAGAAAAGCACAATTGAAAGGTAGAAAGTTACTTGCAAGAGATGTTAAATACAAACCAAACTTGGACAAATTGTTGGAATCAAATATTGGATACATGGACTTCAAACAAATACGCACATCTCCAGATTATTTACAGAAATTACAAAGAAACACATTTGCAATGATACGACAGTTAGGTCCACCAACCTTCTTTTTGACATTTACAAGTGCCGAGCAGAATTGGAAACCACTCACATTAACATTGTCTGAATTGTATCATAGACAAGAAAAGAAATGTAAATCTACTCAAAACCATCACTTTCTCACTGTAGACAACGACTTCCTTATAAGAAAGGACCCTATCACTTGTACACGGTACTACAACTACAGATTGAAAGCATTGGTACAGATGATATACAAAGATGAATCATTTTTTGGACCAATACAAGATCACTTCTCCATAACATAATTCCAAAACCAAGGAAATCAACATACACACTTCTTGGTATGGACCAAATTCACACCAATTTATGGACAAAACGAGAATAATGAAATTGAATATTTTGTAAACAAATACATATCTTGCAACGCGGACAACCTAGGAAGCTGATATTGCAAGACTACATGAACATCACCACACCAAAAGATGCTATAGAAAGTCGAAATTAAATTGCAGATATAATTTCCCTATACCTCCGATGAGAAGAACCATGATTCTTGAGCCTTCCAACCAACCAACAGAATTGGAAATTCAAAATGCAAAGGACATTTTTGCTATGTTAGAGAAAAAACAATATAAAAAAGAAGACACCTTTGACATGTTCTTGGTAGAATTAAAAATCAATGAGCTGGAATATATACAGGCAATAAAAAGCACACTAAAACAACCAAGGATTTTTTTGACACGAAAACCTTCACATACATGGACCAATAGCTTTTCTAAAAAAGTTCCTCAACTATGGAGAGCTAACACGGATGCCCAATATGTGCTCAATGCACATGCAGCAACACATTATTGTACATTGTATATGACTAAACTCGACAAGTCAACAACAAAATCATTTCAAAAAATTAGAAAAGACCATCAAGAAAAAAAATATCGATGCAATTGAAATGGTGCGACAACTAGGCAACACACTGCTCAACACCCAACAAATTTCTTCTCAGCAAGCGGTTCACATTGTTCTGTCATTGCCATTGCATAGTTGCTCTAGAAAATGTGTCTTCATAGACACGAGTCCATCAGATCAATGCACACTTGTCCTCAAGCCGCCAACACTTTTGAGTAAAGAGCCTGATGAATCAGATAACATAATGTGCCAATCGATTGTAGATCACTACATCAAGCGACCAGCTACACTAACACATATTTGCCTATCTGAATTTGTGTCAGAATACCAAAGAAATAACGAAAAAATTTTAAAAAAAAGAAAGCAAAACATCATCTAATATATCAGATACAACAAAGAAGTTGATAATGAAAACTACTTTTCGTGAAAAGTTGTTGTTATATGTTCCCTTCGTCATCGATGAGAGATCATTGCAACAAGGATTTGTGACTTGGAAACAAGCATATGCATATCATGAACAAACTATCAAACACAACGAATCTAAATTCACTTTCCAACTTAATCCTACATGGGGTGACATCGATGATGCGACTAGAGAACAAGAGCTAAACAACGATGTTCCTGACAACATGAGAAAACAACCTACAACAAAATGATTATGTCAACGAACAATATGACTTGAAATCTGATTTGCAATTTACATATCATTTCAACAAAAACAAAAACATGAAAAACAAATTCGAAATTGGGAAGCATCCCTTCATATCTTCAACCATTGACTACTACAAAAAGAGAAGAATGCTAAACAGGGAACAACAAGCAATCATTAAAGACATAGCAACAAAAAAGTGACCTCAACCCATCAAATCCATTCCACCTCTTTCTAACAGGAGGTGCAGGTACAGGGAAAACATTTACAGCAAAATTGATATACGAGACACTTGTACGCTTCTACGACAATTTCGTAGACAACGATCCACTCAAACCAAAAGGATTGATACTAGCATACACAAGAAAGGTTGTATACAATGATTGGTGGTGTGAAAATACACTCTGCATTGCTACTACCATTCAATCGAACAAACTTGATACTGTTAACTTCTGAATCATTAGACACATTATCAAAGCAATATCAATAAATACGAATCATTCTTATTGGTGAAATATCATTGGTGGGTTGTAGATCCTTGTATTTTATAGACAAACGACTATGAGATATAATGCATACTCCCATAGAACACTTTGCCAATATCGATATGCTCTTTTGTAATGTCCCTCTTTCGCGATTAGTTCAGTCGAAGACCTTTTGGCCTGTTTTGTCTACCGGACGGCCAAAGGGGTGTTTTCAAGGGTGACTTCGGTTTATTATTTTATTATATGATGCTCGAATTAAAGTAAAATATCATTAAAGCACATATAATGGATTAATAGACTGTTTGAGTGATTTTTACTTAGGAAAGTGCATTTAAATAAATTATAAATTATTTAAATTGCCTTCCTAGCCAAAAATGTGACTTGTTTGGGTAATGGCCAAATACACCCAAAAGTGCGACTTGATTAATGAAGTAAAAAATAATAAATATATATATATATCAGACAAAAACGGGTTTGGGATCTTTCAGTGGTATCAGAGCAGTGTATCCTCCCAGCCTGTGTGGGAAGGAACAGCCAGGGTATTAAAACAGAAATCAGCCTTGAATGCATCACAGAGAGGACAGTACACATAAATACTACACCCACAGACGAGCACGACTCGAAGCTGGTATTGCAGGTGGTGACAGAATGAAACATTTGGGTGAGAGGCCTGAGAGTCCTCCTAGAGAGGAGCATGCAGATCCAGATAGGAATTTTATTCAGGATATGGCAGCTACACAGAGGCAGTTATTACAGACCATGGAGCGCATGGGTACTACTTTGGACAGGTTGGCACTAGATAGGTCGCGGGACAGGCATGGCAGGAGGGATAGATCCGTATCAGTTGCTAGTAGCTACAGGGGTCATAACAGATCACCTTAAGAGCTTGGGAGTGTTACGAGATCGCCACGCCGTGAGCGGAGGCATACCCATACAGACGAGAGGAGACCTACACAGACAGCAGATAGGCCCATGCAGCCTAACTTCTTGCCTAGAGGTGACCCCCAGAGATTGAGGGACGGTCGGAAGAAGAAGCTTTCCCGGATACTATCATGGCAGTCAGCGATGAGTGGAGGAGTTTGCCACAGCGTGTGAGGGATGCATTTCCCCTCCCACAGTATTGTGCTAAGAGGAGATACAATATGAGGGTTGGACAGGATAAGAGGCCTAGAGCACAGCAGAACAGAGATTTGCAGCAAGTTACCAATAAGGTAACCCTTTCCACTTTTGATGGTAGTGGAAAGATCAGTGCCAGGGCTTGGATTCACAAGCTCGACACCTACCTTACCCTCAAGCCCATGAGGGAGCAGGAGGCCATATAGTTCGCTACATTGCACCTTGAGGGGGTGGCTTATGATTGGTGGCACCATGGGTTAGTTACGCAAGTTCATGATCTTCTACATTCATACAGGGATTTCAGTGACAAATTGATTGCGAGGTTTTGATCGCAAGAATGTGGAGCTATATTACAGGGACTTGGCACAGCTCAGACAGAGTGGACATGTTGATTCTTACATCAACGAATTTCAGCAGATAGCCGTTATGGTTCCAGAGATGCCTGAGAAGAGGGTGGTTATGTTATTTATAGAGGGTCTCCATGATAGGATGAGAGGATTGGTCAAGGCTCTTAAGCCTAGGACATTTCATGATGCCATTCAGATGACATTGGACTTGGACACATCTCCCACTTCCTATCAGCCCACTTCTTATCAGCCCAATCAGAAGTTTCCCACGAGCTCCAGGCCATTTCAGCGCTCTACCGCCCCACGGAAGAGTGCACCACCTCCTAAGGTGGATCAAGAGACTCCTCGTAACGAGTTAAGGAGGAGGAAGCTTTGCTTTCATTGCAAAGACCATTGGGAGCCTGGACATCGTTGCCTTGGTAAAGGCAAGGTGCATCTCATTGAGGGTGATTTCAAATGGAGAGGATGATCACTCGCCAGGTACAGATGTAGAGGATGAGGGCAGTGACCATGATGCACAGGGGGAGCAGCCCCAAATAGAGCTTGGCAAGGGTGAGGCATTGGATTCATCTGATGTTACTATTGCCACACTTTCAGGCATTCCTAGGTACCATCCCTTTTGTGTGAAGGGAGTGCTTAAGGGGCAGCGGATTGTTTGTCTGGTTGATAGTGGAGCTACGCACAACTTCATTGATGAGGGGTTGGCGGTGAAGCGAGGATTACAGGTTGAGGAATTTGATGGGTTTAGTGTACGGGTGGCAGATGGATTTGCTATTAGTTGCACTAAGAGGATTCCACGACTTAGTATTCAGATAGGGGACTATACATTGACCGATGACTTCTATGTTATTGGACTTGGTGAGATTGATACAGTATTGGGTATTCAGTGGTTACAGTCCCTTGGCAGATATGTGCAGGATTTCCGCAGGATGGAGTTGGAGTTTATGGTGGATAAGAAGAAGATTGTGCTTCGGGCTCTTTCTAACAGTGGGCCTAGAGTGGTTTCAGCACGCAGGATGGAGTCTATAGTGAGACATGGAGAGGTTGCATGGGCAGCCCAGTGTTTCATTTCGTCCAAATCTTCTTCAGACGATGAGCAGCCTTATCATATTGACATCCAGTCCATACTGGATAAGCACGGTTCAGTGTTTGGTGACATTCCTCTAGGTAGACCACCAGATAGAGGGTTTGAGCATGTTATAGAGCTTGAGGAGGGTGCTAAGCCCGTGATGACTACGCCTTATCGCCATCCTAAGACATACAAGGATGAGATAAAGAAGGCCATTAGAGAGCTCTTGGAGATGGGACACATCCGTCCTAGCTCTAGTCCCTTTGCTTCTTCAGTTGTGTTGGTAAAGAAGAAGGATGGAACCATGAGGATGTGCATTGACTATCGTGCACTGAATAAGAAAACCATCAAAAACAGGTATCCCATTCCCTGCATTGATGAGTTGTTAGATGAACTGCATGGATCTATCTAGTTTCTCGAAGATTGATCTTCGATCAGGTTACCACCAGATTAGAGTTCAGGATGAGGATATCCACAAGACAGCCTTCAGATGTCACTATGGGAACTACGAGTTCTTGGTGATGCCATTCGGACTCACTAATGCACCTGCTACATTTCAGTCATGTATGAACCATCTCTTCAACAGGCAGTTGAGGCAGTTTGTGTTGTGTGTTTTTTGATGATATTTTGATTTATAGCAGGACATGGGATGATCATTTGAGGCATCTTGATGAGGTTCTTAACATAATGGAGACTCAGTCTTTGTTTTGCTAAGATGTCCAAGTGTGAATTTGGGCTTACGGAGATATTGTATCTTGGGCATGTCATTGGGGCCAATGAGGTCAAGGTCCATCAGGAGAAGATACAGGCAATGCAGGATTGGCCACCAC